>OZ005735.1:219655585-220855585 GCA_963930755.1 Eudasyphora cyanicolor | reverse complement strand
GCCGGCTCGCAGAACACGGCATATTTGATCATTGCCCAACATTACCTCAATGTCGGCAGGCTGGAAAAAATGTGGATCGGCCAGGTCGTCGAGGTGACTATATTCGGATTCGAGCTTTTTCTCCGTGGTGATCGCCGGTAACGTGGAGTTCTGCTGCGTTTTCACCATCCCTGTGATCTGTATTTTTTCCGCCAAGTCATGGTAAGACTGGAGATTCACGGTGCAAAATTTCTTGCCATCCTTCTTCGTAGTCTGGAGCTCCAGTCTTTCTACAAAACTCTTCAGGATCACGGTATGTGTCACACCCAAATTAAAAAGGAGCCGCGTCTTCTCATGTCCCGTGGAGGTTAGGACCTGAACACCAAGTCAGACTGAACACCACGATGAACCACAAATTGAGAACGATTAGTTAAATAGGAAGAAATCAATTTACAGGCAGATGAAGAAAATCTAAAGTTGCACTGTAACTTATGCAATAGAAGTGCATGATCGATAGAATCACAAGCCTTAGACAAGTCCAGTCCAACAAGTACACCAATATCAGAGCTGTTATAAACATCTCTAATCAAATCGGTAAGGCGTGGCAAATGAGTAGTTGTACTGAACCCATGTCTAAAACCATATTGATAGCTACCAAGCAATCCACGGTCATCAATAAATTCAAGAATGGATTCCTTTATAATATGCTCCACAATCTTAGAAATGGCAGCTAAAACACTAATGGGACGTAAGTTTGACAAGTGAAACGACTCTCCTTTCTTAGGCACAGGTACAACACGAGCAATTTTCCATGCTTGTGGAAAGGTGGACGTAGTGAAAATACAATTAATAAAATGTAACAAATGTCTAGAAATATAAGGAAAAATACACTTAACAAATTTAACAGGGATACCATCAACTCCAATAGCACCGGATAGCATTTAATAACTTTAAAGTATGTACTGGCATTAAAGTTAAGAGCTGTTTACTTTTGGTACTTATTGGGCGGCCCAATAACGGTCACTTTTCTCTGGACTCTAGGTACTATAAAAGCATTACTCTGTACAAAATTTCAAGTATTTATATGCACTGGTATTAAAGATAACAGCTGCTAACTTTTGGTACAAAAAGGTCCATTTGTGTGGGAGGTACCAAGAGGGGCGTGCCAATTACAGCCACTTTTCTCTAGACGCTAGGTACTATAAAAGCATCACACTGTACAAAATTTCATGTATTTGTATGTACTGGTATTAAAGTTATAAGCTGGTAACTTTTGGTACAAAATGGTCCATTTGTGTGGGAGGTACCAAAAGGAGCGTGGCAATAAATCCCATTTTTTACTGTATTGTAGGTACTATTAAACCAGTACACTGTACAACATTTCAAGTCTTTGTATGCACAGGAAAGAGTGTTATAAGGAATTAAATTTTGGTTCAAAATTGTCCATTTGTGTGCGAGGTACCAAAAGGGGCGTGGCAACTTCGTCCATTTTTTTTGAGGTAATAGTGACTAATAAGCTAATACTATGTGTAGAATTTCAGAGGATTCAAATAAGTAGTATAGAAGTTATTAAATAATCAATATTTCACTAAATGTTAACCCTTTGTGGGGGGAGGTACTAGAAGGAGTGGACGAATATGGCCCATCTTCGAACTTAGCCGAAGATAGAAGAAAATATTACCACATACCAAATTTGAAGTCAATCGGTAACTCCTTTCGAGCGAAGCAGACAAACAGACAGACGGACGAACATTGCTCATTCGATTTGAAATGATCCAAAACGGATACCCGCCGAACATACTTAGGGTCTTACGTCACTCCTTCCATGTGTTACACTTTTGGTTCGTAGCAAATGATATATACCCTCCTCTCTAAGGTGAGGGGATAAAAATAGAAAAAAATTATTTTATTACATTTTTAAAAATCCAGTAAGCTAACGAAGAAAACACTGTCTATTTGAAAAAAATATATGGATAGATGTAAAAGTTATGACCCATTTTGTAAATGTTAGGGAAATTCAAAAAAATCTTGTTTCATATTTTTTCGTTTTTAAATGTTTTTGCTTATATTTTATGAGGATTGATGTCGGACATAATAATAAAAAGAGGACGAGGTTTTATGGCCGTTCGAACATTTATCCATAGAGTTATCCATAGATAATTTTTTCGCGCTAGGATTTTTTTTTTAAATCTACATTTTCCAATTTGTTTAATGACTGTTACTAAATAACTGTTTCTAAGTGAAAGAGGTATTTCCAACATTGGTAGCCCTCGTTAATAGCTTCAATTTAACGTATAAGTCTACCTTATCGGGCATATACTCCAAAAAGTATAGTGCAAATACTAAGGGTACCTTCGACGATAATAGTATTTTTAATAACAAATTTAAAAAAAAAAATTATCCGTAAAAAAATTTTTGGGTTTTATTTTACATAACAGTATGCCACAATCTATACAAAAAAATAATTTTTAGGTCTGGGACACAAAAAAAAAATTTTTGTTGCAACATTTTATTTTTCGGCCCTGATAGACCATTCGGGGGAAATGCCCATATACATACATTATTGCTATTGAATTCCGACGATGATAGAATTGCTGTCTAAGACAATTGAAAAATGTGCGCGAAAAAATAAATAAATATCCATTAATATACTGTATTTTTTTATTTTTATTTAATTCAAAAATATAACCAAGCCTTATGGCCATATATGGTTAAATAGGCTACAACATTTAGACATAAAAAATAAAAACTATCTATAAATAAGGAGGAATTGAAACTACTCAAATATTTAAAAAATTCGGATAAAAATTTATAATTTAAATAAACAAAATATTGACAAAAACAAATTAACAACAAATCTTTTTACCACTGAATAAACCTATAAATAAACATTTAAACTAAACTGACTGAATTGAATAAGTGAAATTGAAATTGAATTGAAGACTACTTAAAAAAAATAATAAATATGTCTTAAATAAAAAGATATCAAGATTATTCTCAAGTAAAAATAATATGTTGAAAACTTTACCAAAACTAGTCCCTTAGCGCCAGTGACTTACAGGGAATCATTTTTCCATTTACAAAGTAAAATGAAAATTTTTTCAAAAAACATTTGCTATTCCATTCTTCCATTTGAGTAATATTGACTATAGGGGTTCATATCTTCCGACCTAAGGGTCCGAGCCCCCAAATAGTGGAACACTATTTTCGTAACTTTTCGACCAAACTGAACGAGATAGGCTATTTTTTAATTTCCCTGATGCAATTTACGTTTAATATTGAATAAGTAAAATTAATGAAACGAAAAATGTTCTTCGATCCTCCTAATTAGTTGTACAATTTATCGTCGCCTGTTAAAGCCCCTTTCCATTTGGCAACTCATCTACAAGCACTAACACCATCTTGCGTATGCAATGGGAAAAATACAGTGTTCTAATATTGGCAACGCTGATATTGTCACGTCAGAGAAAAGAATGACAAACACAAAGCAAAGTGTCAACATTTTGACACATTGAACAACACGACAAAAAAATAAATCTGCTTAGCTTTTAATTTCACTTTCGCGAATTGAAAAACTATCGCTTTGCATAAATAAAAATTCCAAACAAATCATGGTATTCGTCAAAAGTTGGGAAGATTTTGAAATAGCCGCCGAAAATATGTACATGGCCAATCCGGCTACATGTCGCTACACGATGAAATATGTGCACACCAAAGGCCACATCCTATTGAAAATGACCGACAACGTTAAGGTAAAACATGGAAACATGCAAGTGGAAGAGTGCAAGAAACTCTTTGGTCCTAGAAATTGATGTGATTTTGTTGTCTCTCTTGTCTTACAGTGCATACAATACAAAGCCGAAAATATGCCCGATTTGAAAAAAATTGAAAAATTTTCGGGGAATCTGATGGGTCACATGGCTTCCAAGGAATAGTGGGCGGCGTTGCGAGACGATATACCATGTTCATTAATTACACCACAACAAATTGCTTTAAATGCTAACTCACACAAACACACTAAGTGGATACTTGTGGATCATTCATTACAACTAAAACGGAAATAATCGATTAAGGCGACAAAGTGGGAATGGGTACAGTGGTTTGGACGGAGACAGAGTAGAAGTGTAAATATCATTTTGTTTAAATAACATTTTAAAAATGTTAGCTCTGTTTACCACCATCACTTGTCTGAGATTCATGTATTTATGGTATCACTTAAGTAGAAGTAGTAGTCGTAAGAACAACAAAAACAGCTGCAACCAACTGCAGCAATATTGCAAAATATGGAAACAACATTTATTTTATCTTAACTTTAGCTCAGTAAAAGAAGAAATGTTCATTGCAAAACATTTCCATGAAATGATTTTTTTAAGTTTTTACAGAAAAAGAATAAATGAAATTGTGTACATTTTACATAGAGATTTTAGTTTCACGAGTTTTTATTATTTTTGGGCCGAAAAGTGTTAGAAAATGGAGTAAGTCTGTATTGTCAGAAATCTTTGAAAATCTCCCTCCATGTACATACATTACGCCCCGGTTGGGTGTATAAAATAATGTGGAAGCTTTTTAGTGTACTTCTGGAGTATTCCACATTTATTTATTATCAGGATTGCTTAAACTTAATATTATTTTCTTGATCATACTAAAAACCGGCATAAAAAATCAAGAAATTAGCCATTGGTGTGGGAGCTACCAAAAGGGGCGTGGCAACGACGACTATTTTTCACTGGACTGTATGTCTTGTAAAAGCACTACACTGCACAACATTTGAAGTATTTATATGTACAGGGATTTCCAATAAGAGTGATATAATTTCCTTGAAAAAGAAATTGTTATTCGGGTCTGTTCTGTAGCAATGTGATTTGAAATCACGGTGATTTTAAAATCACCGGCGACTTACAATCACTCTTGGAGTTCGAAATCACCCGGTTTATTATTCATAGCCTCCCAAAAAAGATTGTTCAAAATATGTTCGGGTGATTTCGAACTCCAAAAGTGATGTTAAGTCGCCGGTGATTTTAAAATCACCGTGATATCAAATCGCCGTGATTACAGAACAGACCCGATTGTTAGGGAAATTTAAAAGTTTTGTATTTAATGTGATGTACAATCGATACAATTAAGTTCTTAATAAAACTTCATTCAAATGGCCTCCACGACTTCTTCTGTAGGAACGAATTCGATGAACCCAATTTTCGAGCACTTTTTCCACTAAATCAAGTTGTATTTCATGAATGGCACGGTCAATATTGACTTGTAAAGCTTGAAGTGAGTCTGGCTTATTTCAAAAGACCAATGAAATGGTGTTAAATCACAACTTCTTGGAGGTCATTCAATATCACAATTTCTTGAAATAATCGAATCTCCAAACATTTCTCGCAACAATTCAATTGTTTCTTTTGCTGTTTGGCACGTAGCCACCATCGGTTAATGGCAAAAAGATAGCTCTTAACGGGAGCTAAAATATTGCTCATGGGTGTCAAGGTCGTAGGTCGGCTGGAAAGTGTTTTTTATTAGATAATCAATATTTCACTAAATCCTAATCCTTTGTGGGAGAGGTAGAACAATATGGCTTGTCTCCGAAATTAGCCTGATATAGGAAAACTTTACTGCATTCCAAATTTGAAGTCAATACGTTACTTCTTTCGAGAGTTATTGTGTGCAGACGGACAGGCGGACATCGCTCAAAGTTTTTTCTTTTACTCGTACTTTGTTTTCCTACTTTTTCTATTTAGGAAAATTAACAAAAATATAATCTGCGTATTTTTGGTTCCTATTAAAATACTCGTACAGTTGGGAAAATAATAAAAAAATATCAAGTGTATACAAAATTCTAATTTAGATATATATACGGATGATTTTAAGTTGTTTAGAACATGTATGTCGGGTTCGATATATTATTAGATAATTTTGATATTATAAAACTAAAAATTTGTTAACTATCAACACGAGGGCTCAGTTTGATTAATAAATAAATAAATAAATGCAAATGTCTTGGAAACTATAACAGACTAAGCGTGGTTGTAGAAGTGTTCTTTTGTAGACTTTTATTATTAGAATCCACAAAATGTAATTTCTGTCCCCAGTATGGTTTATTGTAATTCGAAATATGTCCAATGTAATTCGAAATATATTCAAAACAAATGGGCAAATTCGATCCAAATACCTTTAATTAAACCGATGTTCCGTCCGCCCGAAACGTCAAAATCAATTAGTTACGAGCGAATAGGAAACAAAATCTATCAGTTACGCGAAAACAGTTTTCCGCGAAATAGTTTGAACATTTTTGGGATTAATCGATTAATATTAATTTGTATCCTCTCACCTTAGAGAGGAGGGTGGGTATATATCATTAGCTACGAACCAAAAGTGTAACACATCGAAGGAGTGACCTAAGACCCTAAGTATGTTCGGCGGATATACGTTTTGGGTAATTTTAAGTCGAATGAGCAATGGCCGTCCGTCCGCTTGTCTGTCTGCTGGCTGGTGCTCACGATAACTCTCGAAAGGAGTAACCGATTGACTTCAAATTTGGTATGTGGTAATATTTTCTTCTATTGGTCCACTCCTTATAGTACCTCCCCCACAAAGGGTTAACATTTAGCGACCATTTTGGTACCTCCCACACTAATGGACCATTTTGTAGCAAAAGTAAACAGCTTTTAACTTTATTACCAGTACATACTTTAATGTTATTAAATGCTATTTAAATTGATAATAATTTCAATAAAACAAAAAAATAAAGGTGAGGGGATTCATTAGTCGGTTTACCCGACTGAACTTTCTTACTTGTTTAATTGTGACAATTACAAAAAAATCGGAAAATTCGGTCCGAAATCCTTTGAATTCCATTTCGTTGAAATTCCTATTCATTCGTAGCTGACAACTTCATCGCTCGGGAATGACAACATACCTTTTTTATTTGATTCGAACATAGATAATTTCTTTTTTTTTCTTTATTTGGTTTCCTGTACTATAATTTTTGCCTAAACAATTTTAGGTGGGCTGCATAAGGCTTTCAAGGTATTGGAGATGTGCTGTAATCCAAAACTTGGAGAGAAACACTGGTTTAGAATGTCGAAATTATGTACAAGTTAGTCAATTTCATAAAAATCGGTTGAATGATTAAGAAACGGCAGACTTACATATCGTCATCAGAAACGGGAAAGGTGGTATCATCATATTTGCAAATTTTACAGAAGAAGAAAATAACTAAATAAAATGAAACATGTTGTTAGAAAAACGGTGTTTTCAGGATAATATCTAAATATAATGAAATAAAATAAATATATGTACATACATATATATAGAAAGATGTGAACTTGTTTATGAAAATTGCGTGAAATAGGATTTTTAACTACGAAGAAAGAAATAATTGATGCTGTGTTCCGAAATCCACCAGTTCATATTTCCATTTTTCTTGGTGTTACGCCCTTTTTCTTTTCTGATGACGATATCTTTTGTGGCCGAAGACATCAATTCTCGGTCGTTTGATGCGACCGAGAAGTATTTACGAATGCCATCTACGGAGAGCTTTGTTGTTATTTTGGCAGCCGGCTTTGATAATAAGTCTATACCACACCCAAACAAAATTGTTTGCTGTTAATAACAAACAACGTCTGCTAATTTTTAGCAAACATTTTTTCTGCTAATACAGCACATTTTCTGCTGTAATAGCAAAAAGTTTGCAGTTTTGCATTAGCAAACGCACTGCTGAAAAATTTGCAGTTTGCTGAAAATTTTTGCTGTTAATCAAAATATTTGAAAATTAGACAAAAGTTGCAATAATTTACATGATAAAGTTCAACTACCATTGAAAATCAAAAAGGTTAAGGTCATTCGTGTGATGAGAAAAGTATATTTAAAAAAAATTAAATAATTATTCGGCGATATCTATTTTCCGAGTTACGGTTTTCAATATTTTTATTTTTTCATTCGATTTTAAAAATATTGGAAATAGGAGTCGATTAAAACTGCAAAAAGTAAAACACAAATCGATAACGAATATGATTTGATTTCAAAATCTTAGTTCCGGACATACAATTAAAATTAATCTATTGTGTTTAGATTTTAGTTTCTAGTTTTTTATATTTTAATGAAACCAAAGCTAAACATTAATATTTTATGTGCGATTTGTAAAAATGTTTATAAAGTCTGATTCACACAAGGCAATTTTATTTCAAGCAAGTGTCAAAGTTTGTAGGAGAGATACAGAGAGCACTTTCCGCTTAGAAGAAATTACCTCGTGTGATCTAGGACTAAGTATTGTGTATGCAAAAAAAGTAAAAAAAAAAAACGAGAGAATTCCTAAAGGCTTAGGGTGAGTATTAAGAGAAAATTTCGCAAGATTGTATCATCCTGTGCAAAGACGATTTGTATACGGTTTCCACGGCTATTCCTGTGTGTATTGTTGTTGTTTCAAAGGGCGAATGAAAAACAAAACGCCTTATTCATAAAAAGTTAAAGATGGTTTGAGGAACGCTTTAGCAGTGTTAAAGCGTTCTTCAAACCTTCATTAAATTTTTATGAATAAGGGCCTTTATTTCCAACAAACACCGAATTGCCCCGTGTGAATCGGGACATAGACATGACGGAAAAAAAATTTTAAAAAGCGGCGTTTAATTTATATTCCTTACCACTGAAACCAATTTTTTCCATTAAAATGTGCTTGCGATAAGTTACATATATATTCATATTTGTGCAGATGACAAAATCTCATATAAACGGCCTGTTTCTGTATTTCTAACGAAAGTCTCTGCAAACGAAAACCAGTCACTCACTTTCGTCAGGAATTTCTCTAGCGTTCTATTGTTCGTTCGCCTGGCCTTACGTCAATGACGTTAGCAATTTACCAATTGGAAAATAATGTAATTGCCAGAACAATAATTTCACAACTTCCGGTCTAAAAAAGCACACATTTTTGTATGGTCGACCTTAGCAAATACATATCTGTACTATTTACACTAGCGGTGGCCAAAAAAGCAACCATGGGTGGTAAGCTGAGCTGCACCAAGACTCTCATTTCTTTTTCTCTCTCTCACGTCTCTCTCATTGTGCACTGATAATTTGTTTCCATCTTAGCGAGCAACCAATATTGACTTCTTTATGCTAAAATATGTACACAATTTTATTATTATTTAATTGTTTTTACCATAATTATATTAATATCTACTTATTTTTTGCTTTTAATAATGTTTATTGTGTCATTGTTCCTATCAGTCGACAAATAAAATAATGTGACTCGATCTGACATTTGTGTTCGCAGAGATGACAGCAAAGAGAGATAGAGAAACCAAAATTTGCACTGAAATGATTACGTTTTCGTACGAGTTCATTATCGTGCGACTTCTCGTTGTGATGGTAGTTAGTGAAACCCAAATCAGCTGTTTGTCGTCTGTCAGGCGAACGAAAGCAAATTTTTAAGTTACAGAAACTGGCTGAAAATTTTTATTTCGCATATCAAAAAATATTGACAGACGTAATATGCTTTCACTAGCATTCAAGAGTTGCCCTCTTTGACAGACATCGTGCGCCGACGCCGGCTATTTAAGTAACACCCTTTGAAGAGTAAAATATTTTACGCCGAACAAATTGAATTGAAATTTTCGTTCTGTTTGTTAATTCGCATTACAAAAGCATTCCGCGGGCGGAGTAAAGTAAACATTTTGGCAATGAAAAACGAAGATAATGCAAATGATTTGAATAAGTAAAACGGTTCCGGGACAGCTTCGACAACACTTACAAATGGCTAAAGAAAAAAAGGCGAAATTGCGTATGCTTTGGAGGATTAATTAATCAAGTTGCAACAGGTAAGCGTACACAAATTGCAAATTTCACTATGATTGTGGAAGTCTTATTTCTGGTTGTTTTCATGATTCTCAGCAAGCAGTGTCCTATTAAAACCCTCTACTTTAATACGGCTACAAAAGCAAACTAAATGTATGCTGTCCATACAAAGAACTTGTGATAGCAATGGACTGGCAATTTCTTTCCGTGTCTACTGTTCCAAATCTCATAGACCTCTTAGAAGTGTGGTCCTAACGAAAATATCTGCAAGAACCTAAGTAATTGTTTTGTGATTTGTTTACTCATTTCATTAATTAAACCTGTATCACCAGAAATGGCAACATTAATTTTTTACACCATATGCTTCAACGATGGTTGCTAATATCAGCATAGCGAAGTAACCTTTTGGCTCCAAAAACTCGGGATAATTTAGTCTAATTGGGATGAAATCCATCGATAAGATAATTTTGCCCAATGCTATGGCTCTGGACATGTTTAATTACCGTATATATAGGGTGAACCCAATTGGCTAACGCGTAGGAGTCACTGATCATCATACGGTCTTGGAGAACATCAAATATAACCAAAGGTCGTACGATGTATGTTCTTTATTGTTATCATTCGGACAAAAAAAAGGTATGTAGTTATTAATGCCAGTGACCGGTAAGTATTGTGTGTAGATGCTCCTATTGCTATTTAATTTTCTAAATGATTTATATTTTTTGATCAAGCGCACATAAAGGACCATGTTATCAATTAATCAAGACGCAACAGGTAAGCGTAAGCAAATTGAAAATTAAATGTACTATGATTATAAGACTTATATCTGTTTGTTTTCAAGATTCTCACCAAGCAGTGTCCTATTAAAATACGGTGTAAAAGATGATCTGAAATTTCGTAGCAACTACTATGTATAAATTCAGATAACTTGTGTCATGGATGGACTAGCCATTTATTTCCTTGTCTACTTTTCCAAATCGCATGCACCTCTTGGAAGTGTGACCCTAATAATAATACCTGCAACAACTCGTAAGTATTTTTTTCCTTTTTGTGATTTGTTTACCGAAATGGCAACATTGATTATTTACTCTATATGTTCCAACGATGGTCGCTAATATCCGAATCACGAAGCAACCTTTTGGCTCCCCAAAACTCAGGATAATTTAGTCTAACTTGGATGTAATCCATGGATAAGATCATTTTGCCCAATGATATGGCTCTGGACATGTAAAATTAGATACCGTGTCTATAGGGTAAACCCAACACATTGGCCAATATTGACAGTTTGCGTCGATGTCGTACGATTTATGTTCTTTATATTTATCCTTCGGACAAAAAGAAGATAATTGTTAATGCTAGTGACCGGTAAGTATTGTTTGTAGATACTCCTATTGCTATTCAATTTTATTAAATGATTTATTTTTCATTTATATTTTTAGATCAAGCATACATACAGATTTCACAGTTCGAAACGCTTACCAATACATGGGCTGAATAACTTCAGGTTGGAGTCCTGGTTGATATACTCTTCTCAAATATCAGGAAAATATAAAATTTGTATTTATTTTATTAAAATAAAAAAGAAAGAAACGTATGCTAGAATAACAAAAATAGTTTGTTCTCCCAGCCGCTTTTTTCTGTTAAATAATAGCAAAATTGTTTGCTAAAACGACTGTTCTAGTTTGCTACAGTAGCAGGCAAATTTATGTGCTAAAATAACAACCATAGGGTTGCTAAAATAACAGACGAAGTCTGCTTTCCCTTTTTCAGCAGACACAGACTGTTGAAACAACAAACATTTTTGCTAATGATACTCACAAAATTCTTTGAGTGCATCAATTGACTTTGGTGCTACTTCATAAAAAATGTTTGAATCAAACTAAAATGCAAAACCAAAAAATTTCAAAAACCAAACCTAAATTTGCCAGAAATGAAAATATGAAATGTTGTTAAAACAAGTAAGAAAGTTTCAGTCGGGTAAACCGACAAGGTATGCCCTCACTTTGTTAGTAATGTAATAAGGAATATTACAAGTTTTTTCGCTGAACAGTAGATACTTTAAATAAATTGCACTGTGCCGAATTATAAGCGTTTATGTGCACTGGTATATTAACGTAAAGAGATATTACATTTTGATATAATTTGTCCATTTTGTGTGGAAGGTATAGGCGCCCATTTTTCACAGGGCTATAGGTACTTCAAGAGCATTGCACAGTGTAAATGTATTATCGTGCATTGGTACTCACGCTGTAAGCTTTTAACTTTTTGTGCAAAGTGGTACATACCTTTGTGTGGTAGGTACAAAATGGGGCGTGGCAATAACGTCCATATTCCACTAGACTTTAGGTACTATAAAAGCATTACACCGGACATAATTCTAAGTGTTTTTATGAACTGGTATGCTGTTAACTTTTGGTGCAGATGTGTAGGAGGTACGAAAAGGGCCGTGGCAACTTCGCCAATTTTTATCGAGTTGATAACGACTAATAAACTAATACTATGTGTGGACAGACAGACGGACGGACATTGCTCATTCGACTTAAAATTACCCAAAACGGATATCCACCGAACATACTTAGGGCCATATGTAGGTCACTCCTTCGATGTGTTATACTTTTGGTCCGTAGCAAATGATATATACCCTCGTCACACTAAAGTGAGGGTATAAAAATTAAGACAAAACAAAATGCATATTGTAAAAGGTGAGATTGACATGAAGACAGCCAAGAGCTTAAGCAAAAGCCATCAAAAAAGAAGTTGATAGAGCAAAAATAATTGACTACAAAGATCAAAAATAATTTACTACGAAGATATTCCTTCAGGCCGAAATGTCAAAATCCGTCAGTTACGAACGAATAGGAATGAATTGTCACACGCTAAAAAACAGTTTTCCGCGAACATAGCTTGAACTTTGTTTGCGCTTATCGATTAATATTAATTTTCTAATTGTGACAGTTACAAACAAATTGGGAAAATCGGGAAAATACGCGAAAAACATCACTCGTTGAAATCAAATTCCTATTCGTTCGTAACTGACAATTACTCGCTACAGGAAGGAATGTCTTCTAAAATTATATTGTTTTTGGATATCTCACTGTACAGCGAGTAGCTGTCAGTACGAACGAATAGGAATTTGATTTCAACGAGTAAGGGTTTTCACGTATTTTCAGACCGATTATTTTTATTATTGTCACGTTTAGAAAATTTATATCAATCGATACGTCCAAAAAAATGTTCAAGAAAATACAGCGGAAACCTATTTTTCGCTTTTGAAATGTCATTTCTATTCGATGGAGGTCGAACAAATGTAAACAAATTTGCGATGGACTTCTAATTAGGGGATTATAATTGGAAAACCAGCTTTAAACTTACATTTTTTACTTAGCATTTTTTGACTTTGATTTGATTTTTGATCATGTATCAAAAAATAAAGTAAATCGACGATCTTTGCTAAACTAGATTTTGACAGACGCAATGTGCCAGCGCACTTATTTATAGAGGCTCCTTGTGCACGTTGGCGACTTTTGTAATCCCAAAATATACAACCATGTGATTTGCAACTGCTCATTTCTTCTTTCTGGAATATTCTGTTAATTTCCTTAAAGATATGTGGCGTATTAGACCTACTATTAAAAAATTTTATAATAAAAGTAAGCGGGGTATTAAGTGTGAGATTTTTTGTATATAAATTCTGCCACTTACATATGTGTTCTGAAATCAATTTTTTTCATAGTTGACCTGTTCGGCCATTGCGTTGCCAACTGCTGATATTAATCGATTACAAAGACAAAAGTACTTAAGCTAAGTACACGCAATTTGCAGATCGGACAATATTGTCACAAAAATGGTGGAATAATGCAACTCAGTGAATTTACAACCGTGTGAACATACAATTTTTGTTTTGAAACGTTAGCAGAAAAGTCATTGCGAGAAAATTTGCAGATTGTTAGATGTGCGTAGTTTTTGCATGTGACAACGGCGCCATTGTCAGAAAAACATTTTATTGCCAACACTGTCATTAAAATATTTTTATTGGCATTCCTGCATATACATTTTTACAAAATTTACATTTATACAAAAAATCGTCTGAATTGTCAATTCACCTTTGCCTAACAATCTGTCATTGCCCGTACATTTGCAGCACTTTAACAGGGTTGATAACGTTGTCCGATCTGACAATCGTGTGTACCTACCTTTAGGATTTTTGTCTTGTTATAAAGGGTCCACCATCTAACATTTTTTTTTTCAACTAGTGCTTATTTCGTGAATGGTAACACTTAGCTCATGTCTGATTTGACAGATAATTAGTTTTATCCTTCCGCTGAACGAATATGGTTGTGTATACGCTTGAACAACGCTGGGAAATATTGCGACATTACTTTGAAAATCATGGTAATGTTGCAGAATGTGTGCCAAAAAAATCATCTTTTCAGATGAAGCTCATTTTGATCTTGGCGGGTATGTAACCAAGCAAAATTGTCGCATTTGGGGCACAGAATACCCGCAAGCATACATTGAAAAGCCGATACACCCAAAACGAGTCACTGTTTGGTGCGGATTTTGGTCCAGAGGCATAATTGGGCCATTGGGCCATTTTTCTTCGAAAATGAACAAGGAGTGGCCGTTACAGTCAATGGCGATCGTTATCGGGCCGAATTGAACGAATTTTTGTTCACAAAAATTGAAGAGGAGGATATTGGCAACATTTGGTTTCAACAGGACGGCGCTACGTGCCACACAGCCGAAGCTACACTCGATGTTTTGCGCCCTGTTTTTGAAGATCGCGTTATCAGCCGCAGAGCTGATGTCGTTTGGCCACCTCGGAGCTGCGATTTGACACCGTTGGACTGTTATTTGTGGGGTGCCCTCAAAGGTAAGTGTTACGCCGACAAGCCAGAGACAATTGACGCTTTAAAGGACAATATTCTTGAAGCCATTGGTGAAATACAGCTGCACACAATCGATAATGTGCTTAAAAATTGGACCGATCGTGTAGGCTACTGCATGGCCAGCCGAGGCAGCCATTTGAATGAAATTATTTTCCATTATTAACCGAAAGGATTGTACTTTCAAATAAAAAAAGAAATTTGAGAAAATATTCAGTAGTTTTTTTTTTATAGCATTTTCAAAAAAAAAGTTATTTGGCGGACCCTTTATATATATCGAAGTAGGTTGTTTCAAAGCGGAAATGTAGTGTCAATGCAGGGTTAGGCAAACTTAACCGTAACTTAACTTTAGCGCAGCCGTAACGTTGACCGCTTGAGCAATTACCCAAAACTAAAAAACCGCTCAGACACTCACCACCAAAATTATAACAACTTTATTTTATATTTTCCTGCACTAATTATACCCTCACTTTAGTGATACGAGGGTATATGTATATCATGTGATACAGAAAAAAGTGTAACACATCGAAGGAGTGACCTAAGACCCCAAGTATGTTCGGCGGATATTCGTTTTGAGCCATTTTAAGTCGAATGAGCAATGTCCGTCCGTCTGTCTGTCTGTCTGCTGGCTGGTGCGCACGATAACTCTCGAAAGGAGTAACCGATTGACTTTAAATTTGGTATGCGGTAATATTTTTATCTATCTCCGGATGAGTTAGAAAATGGGTCATATTGGTCTACTCTTTCCGGTTCCTCCCACACAAAGGTTTAAAATTTAGTGAAATATGAATTCTTTAATAACTTCTATACTACTTATTCGAATCTTCTGAAATTCTACACATAATATTACTATATTAGTCGCTATTAAACGTACCGTACAAATCCAATTTCAGCAGATTCAGCGGTCCGTTTACGTTTTCGTTGGCTAATCGTTTGCACTGATTTCAATATGTCGGATCGAATCAGCTGATTAGTTACGTGACGGTTACGTGAAACCGCATCACATTGAACGTTAAGGTACATGTTTGCCACTAAATGGGAAACCAGGCAGTTTATGTTAAAATTCGATAGTGTAATAATAATTATACTAAATAATTTGCAACAAAAGTTGTTTGTATGGATACTTAGCAGCGTGGTCCGCGACTATTTAAATTCACACGAGACAATTTTTTCCAAGCAAGTGCCAAAGTGTGTAGGAGAGAGAGGTAGAGAGCTCTTTCCGCCTGCCTCTCCCGGCAACAAACTTTGACATTTGCTTGAAAAAATATGTCTCGTGTAAATCTGGACTAATTTGTATGGAGTGGCATCGTATGAAAGACTTATCATATTTACGCCGCGCTTTAGTTTAGGTTAAGACGCTAAGGCCCCACACCAAATGTCATATGTTATGTCAAATTCACTTGTTTCAGTTCTCTCTGCCTCTCAGATTATTCCCATTTGTTACACACCAAGAAAATTTTCACGTCATAATATGCGTTCGCTAACAAGCAATTTTTATAAGTGTTATTAACAAATAAAATATGAAAGAAATCGGCTTAAAAGTGTTTTAAACGCAAATTACAAATAATTCGGCTCCAAAGTGCAATAAAATCGTACGGAAAACAAAATGAGATAAATCATAAATTGAGCAAAGAAAATCGAAAAAAATCTAGTCATTACAATTAATTTCCTTGTTTCTATTGCAAATCCCAACAACAACAACGATATATCGACGGAACGAGTGGAAAAAATCTATCTTTGTCGACTACCTTGAATTTAACCAACCTGCAATCAAACGGGGGGGAAGAAGAAGCTGAAAAATTATTGTTAAAATATTTCGTCAGCAAAAGTGGAAAATTGTTGGTGTTTGTCAAATTGCAAATATGACGAAAATGAAAATTTTTTAAAGAAGTGAAGGTGATAAAATTTGGAAGAAAAGAAAAATTATATATGTACATAGATTTACGAAAAATCAGTTTTGTTGATAATAATGTTAACTAATAAAGGAAATTGATTCGTTTCCAGTCGAGATCCTCGTACATATAAATATACATACATACATATAAAAACAGCCCATATGTCGTGAAAACGGAAGAAAGAGAGTGACACAACACACACCGGAGAGAGAGGAATAACATAAAATTCACAAGGGGTAGTAAAACCCCTCTGAACACTTGTGAGTGCGTGCGTGCGTGTGTTTTTATCCCGACTCCTTCGCAGCAGCAGAGCCACTTCACCTCCTCGACCCCAGCAACCCCAACCCAACAACAATTTGACACACTCCTCTCGTGGCTTTATTTAGTGCGGTGCTTTGTTGTTTGTGAACGAGCGGGAGGGTGTGTGTGTTTGTTGTTGTCTGCTGCGTGGTGGTTTGGTTTTGACAAGTGAAGAAAATTTGCAAAAAAGAGGAAGAAAATGGACAACGACGATACATTACTCAACAATCGTGGTCCTCAGCCAGGCAACATGGCTGAGACTGTATATGGCACCGATGACAACAACATGGTCATGTCAGAAAAGGTTAGTAGTTTATTTTTGTTTACTTTTTTTATAAATATTTATTTCATAATTTGTATATAAATTATAAGGTAGTTTTAAGGAACTACATTCAAGTTCAGGAAAACCATGATTGCGGGTGTTTATGTAAGTCGAACACTTTTCAACTTCTTACAACTACGTATGAAGAAGTCAGAAATCATGATATCATTGGGTTGGGACATAAAACCTACATGTTTATTTGACATTAAAAGTTTGGCGACATAGGATCAGACTTTTGCCAACAAAGATAACGCGATAAAACACAATGTTCATTTAAGTGAGATCTGTGTTTGTGTATCCTTATCATATACTCGATTGGGACGGAGTTTTATTTCTTTAACAGGGATTCTGGTAAACAATTGAAGCATCCCCATTTCGCCCAGCTTCGACTGAGGGAATTACCTAATTGTTAGATAAATTTTACTGCTGCATATGAGGTTTTCCAGAATATCCCCATAACTCATTTTATCCGTGATTACTTTTATCGGATGTTGATTCCGTTTCTCTAAGAGTTCTTTCGGTAACCTGGTCATACCTTAAAGTCATCTTATTATTTCCCGATTTACACTGGCTGAATGTTCAGCAGATTATCGGCGTTTTGTAAGAGAGAGATGCAGTAGGCAAAAGTGGGAAAAATCACCCAGAACGTTTTGAGTTCCTCGTGTAAGTTCAAAAGATATTTTGATGATAAGCTGCTGAAAAAACTTGCCTAGTGTACCTAGTTGACTATTATATTTTATAGTCCATCATTTGGAAACACTTCCTTCACCAGTACATCCTATCCTATGTTGAACTAACTTGTGATACTTTTTATGATTAGACCTTATGATGCTGTGACCATTTAATATTCGTTATATTTATTCATCCCTCTAATTCTCGAAGTCCGTGCCTATTTTGATAAATATTTTTTTTACCGACAAGTACTATTATTTTTTCAAAAATATAACTTTTGATTATCTTCTTTTCCAATTTACTTCTTGAGAAACTATTGTTGGATGATATTTTATTTTGGTTTATTATTTGTTTATTTATTATACCCTCACTTTAGTGTGACGAGGGTATATATCATTTGCTACGGAAAAAAGTGTAACACATCGAAGGAGTGATCTAAGACCCTAAGTATGTTCGGAGGAAATCCATTTTGGGTCATTTTAAGTCGAATGAGCAATGTCCGTCCGTCTGTCTGTCTGTCTGTCTGTCTGTCTGTCTGCTGGCTGGTGCGCACGATAACTCTCGAAAGGAGTAACCGATTGACTTCAAATTTGGTATGTGGTAATATTTTGATCTATCTCCGGATGAGTTCGAAGATGGGCCATATTGGTCTACTCCTTCTGGTACCTCCCACACAAAGGGTTAACATTTATTGAAATATTGATTCTTTAATAACTTCTATACTACTTATTCGAATCTTTTGAAATTCTGCACATAATATTAGTATATTAGTCGCTATTAACTCGAGAAAAATGGGTGAAGTTGGCATGCCCCTTTTGGTACCTCCCACACAAATGGACCATTTTGCATCAAAATTTAACTGCTTATAACTTTAATACAAGTGCATAAAAATGCTTGACATTTTCTACAGTATAATGTTTTTGTAGCGCCTATAGTCCGGTAAAAAATGGGCATCATTGTACAGCCCCTTTTGGTACCGCCCACACAAACGGCCCGTTTCGTACCAAAGTAAACGGCTTGTAACTTTAATACCAGTGCATACAAATACTTGAAATTTTGTACAGTGTAATGCTGTTGTAGTGCCTATAGTCCTGTAAAAAGTGGGCGTTATCACCCCGCCCCTTTTTGTACCTCCCACACAAAATGACCAAATCATACCAAAATTACATAGCTCGTAACTTTAATATACCAGTGCACACAAACGCTTATAGTTCAGCACAATGCAATGTATTTAAGAATGTACTGTTTACCGAAAAATATGTGTATTTGGAAAACCCCTTCTGGTACCTCCCACACATATTGACAGATTTATTGGTGTAATGTTATATATTACATTACTCACAAAGTGAGGGTATACCTTAGTTGGTTTACCCGACTGAAACTATATAGTCCTGTAAAAAGTGGGCGTTATCACCCCGCCCCTTTTTGTACCTCCCACACAAAATGACCAAATCATACCAAAATTACATAGCTCGTAACTTTAATATACCAGTGCACACAAACGCTTATAGTTCAGCACAATGCAATGTATTTAAGAATGTACTGTTTACCGAAAAATATGTGTATTTGGAAAACCCCTTCTGGTACCTCCCACACATATTGATAGATTTATTGGTGTAATGTTATATATTACATTACTCACAAAGTGAGGGTATACCTTAGTCGGTTTACCCGACTGAAACTTTCTTACTTGTTTTATATTTATAATACATTTTTGCGTAGTTGTAGTCATTTCTCGGGCATACATATTGTCATGATCGTAGGCTAATCTTGTTTTCCTTAATCTCGGTTCCCATCGAGAATTTATCTGCTTTTAAACCACATATGTAGGTGCTTCACCAACCAACCAAGCAATTATAAATCAAGTTGAGAGTCTAAACGTTAATGTAGATATTATTAACAAATAACACATTAAACATTTTTTTTGTGGTTGATTATGTTAAAAATTTCTTCAGTGACAATAATTTTAGATATTAGTCATAGAAAGTTATCTGATAACACAGGCATGAAGTGACGTTTGTTTTTGAACCTGTAAACAAAATAATATTACTGATTACCGAGTTTGTATGTATAATTAAGGTACAAATCCTTTATTATTATTATAATTATATTATGTGATTTGTTATATAATTAAAGCAATTAAAAATTTAATTCAGATCAAAAATCACTTGTTGAAGACTATCCACATAATAAAATTGTAAGGAGAAGTAACAGAAAACTCATTAGATATAAAAAGACTGTTTGAAAAGATACGCTAGAAAAGATATGCTAGAAGCGTAGAATATTTATTTACTCATCTTATAGAGAACAGAATGGGTCGTTAAACCAGAAAATTTTCGAATGAACGTTCCAAAAAAACTTCTCCAAAAGGCGTAATGTTAATAATAATGTAATATGTTCCTTAAGATCAAAGTTAGCCAACAGTTCTGTAACCATATTGCTCGAATTTTAAAAATTAGTTTTGCTCTAGTCAGATATGGCGGAAATGGTATTAATAAAACAATGTTATTATAGAAAGCTGTTTGGCTGCGTCTTTATCTCAGTCAATTTTAAATTCCACATTTTTATTTGGATGTTAGGCTAGCATGACTACTTTTCTGATTACAGGTAAGCGCTGAATTGCCGATGCAAAACTCATTTGTGCGGTCGACCACATGAATTATAAATGCATCATATCTTTGTGTACATATGTACATATATGCAATATTTTAATACATATGCAGATGTACGTTGTTTGTGAATACATAGCAAAAAAAATTACAATATTTCCAGGACAATGATCTTCTCAACAACGTACGTTCAATGCATTATATATGTATATCTACATATTTATACAAAAAGCATGTCATCCAACGGACGAGCCAAAATTTAATTATGTTTCCCAAATGTTGTTCGAGTGCCACAAATGCCAGAGTGGTAGCCAAGCTCAAAAATTCCTATGTAAAAGATTCAGTAGTCTACTACTGAAAAAATATTTTTTTACATTTGAATACGTATTGCGTTCTAAGAAAAAATAACCCCACCCCGTCTCATTTTCATATGACAAGAAACATTGATTATAGTTCTTGCTCACACACATACATACGAGGGTTGCTATTTATATTTCGATTCTGGCAATGCTGGTGTGACCATATGAAAACTGGAACTTCCATTGGAAAGTATGACATTTTTTTAGCATAACTTCACTCAGACCGTTTTGTCATTTGAGCGCGAATAGTTTTGGTTATAGTGTGTTGAAAATTCACCTCCAAAACATGGTTTTTGAACGCTTCGACAGCTGCTTCAGGCGTCGAAAAACGTTGACCAAGCAGTTTTTTCTTGATGTGAGTGAATAAGAATAAGTCATTGGGTGTCAAATCAGATCTGTACGGCGGATGACCTATCAATTTCGACGTTTTGGCCGGTCAAAAAGGCGCTGGTTTGAGCCGATATGTGAGAGCTCGCATTGTCATGGTGCACAATGATTCGTCTTCTCTTGTTCATTTTCTAATTTCTCCGAAGACTTCATGACCAGTTTTGCCGAAGAAACAGGCGACCATTTGCTTCGATGTGCTTCTTCCACGAACAACTTTCGTTGGATTTGGCTCGCCTTCGAAGACCCACACGGTCGATTGCTGTTTTGTTTCGGGCTCATACGCATAGATCCAGGATTCTTCACCTGTGGCGATCTTATAAACGTCTTTTGAAGCACCGCGATCGTATTTTTTCAAAATTTCTTTGCACCAATCGACAAGAGCCTTTTTTTTGAGCGATTGTCAAATTGTGCGGGATCCAACGAAAACAAACCTTTTTTACGGCCAGGTGTTCATGCAATACCCAATGTATGCTGGTGGAAGAAATGCCCAAGGATGCCTCTATCTTACGGTATGTCACATGACGATCTTGCATTATCAATTCACGCACGGCATCAATGTTCTCTGGCACAACGGCCGTTTTTGGACGACCTTCACGACCATCGTCTTTGAGCGAGCGTCGGCCACGACTGAATTCATTAAACCAGTTTTTCACAGTGCTATAGGATGGTGCTTCATCGCCATACAAAGATTTAAGTTCATCGATGAACTCACGTCGAAAGTTGTGAAAAATGATCGCACGAAAATGTTCACGAGTTAATTCCATTTTTTGGCAAATTGATTTTTTCAAGTCACTGTAAACAACACAAATGATGGTCGTACGTCAAAACGTTCTGAGTACGTTTATGCTAAAAAAATGTCAAACTTTCCAATGGAAATGTCAGATGGCGCCAGGCAACACTTACTGTTGCCTAGGCCAGAACTATATATAGCAACCTTCGTACATAACACAGATTATCATTCTATAAGTTCGAATGTGTATTAAGGTCGCACCGCAGTAATGCCAAGTACAACGACCTTAAAGGCCGACTTAAAAACCACAATAATGTAAGAGAATACATTAGACTATTTGACGTCAGTTTTTGTTGCTTTATTCATAAAATGTTTTGTAGCTTGATCGTTATGGTTAGACTTACAGAAATTAGAGTGTGAAAATATGTACATATGGCTCACTCACTTCAAGAGTGGCATAACTCAAAATTGAAAATTGCCAAGATGTGTAACTTTATGTTTGAAATATGGTTGTTTACTTATAGACCAAATTTCGCTGAGATTAATTTATGGACATTTGCAAAATTCGGATTTTTTTAAGGCAACCTCATGAATTTTAAATTTTGAGTTATGTCACTCTTGAAGTGAGTGAGCGGTATGTATGTATGTTATTGGAATGTCTTTAATGATTTACATATCAATACGTCATCATATCAAAGAATAAATAATTTTAATAGAAAAGAGGTTTGCGTTATAGTATCTGAAACATTCGAGAAAATGCATGCTATGAAGAAAATGTGGAAATTCGACGTTTGTTCCAAAAAAGGAACTTTGGAAATTTGACATTCTTTGTAATTTTTCATCTATAGGGCCAGTAAAATGCCAATAATTTATTTTTTAAGATTATCTGTAAATGCAGATTGGCTTAATTTATTTCTTTCGAAACATAACTGCTACAAGTTTCAAAGAATCAAACTCAACCAGTAAGGAAAGGCAGAAAGTCGGGCGGGGCCGACTATATAATACCCTACACCTCCCTAACAATGCGATAAGGGTCATTGCGATAATAATGTGGAATAATTGGTAAATGGGTAGAAACATATTATCTAACTCTGAACCGATAATCGCTAAATTAAGCAATATATTTCTTAAATTGAGAAACATCTTTTTGGAAAATTTTAATGATCGGAAGTAAAGTACAACTTCTATAGCGCTGATACCAAATCAGGAGGAACATATATATGGAGGATATATATAAATCTGAACCCATTTCCCCTGAATACACATTCATGTAAAAATACCACTTTCTGTCGAATTTCGTACTGATCGGATATAAAATACAGCGCTTACATGTCAAATCGGGGGTAACATATATATGGGGGCTATATCTAAATCTGAACCGATTTTCTCCGAATTTGGCAGTACTCCTTCATGTAGAAAGAAACCTCTTTTTGCCGAATTTCGCAATGATCGGATAGAAAATAACATTTTTACACCGCTTACATGTCAAATCGGGGGTAACGTATATATGGGGCTATATCTAAATCTGAACCGATTTCTTTCATTTTGGGTGTTACAAACAAATGCACAAAGTTATAATACTCTGTACCACAGTGTGGTGTAGGGTATAAAAACTGAATTCCGAGCTTAAAATTCCGACGAAGCCACACTCGGAAAAGAATATAGGTGTATGTATAGCTTGTTTTTGATAGATATGCTAGTTTGATGTACATATGTATATATGTATGTCGGAGCTGTTTGAATGAAGCCAATGACTGTAAATATATGCTTAATCGAAAGGGTCAGAACTGTTGACGAAAGATGATTATATAGTTATGTTGTCGAAATCAAAGCTTAATTCCAATGAAAGTAGCCAGAAATAATGCGCCGTTTGTCGTAGCAATATTTTACTGCACATGCCATTACTTGATAGTAATTTTCTGGATTCAAAGTCCAGCAAACATACGTCTCAGCCACCGTAGGTACCGGACTTGACCCTGGAGACCTCTCCGGTGGCCTGAAATGAATATTTGCATTGCAAAATGGACGAATTTGTTAAGTACCCTTTTCCTCACAAAATTTGCAGACTTCCCCCTAGATTTTGAAGAATTTTTTGGGGAAAATTGCGTCCAGGATATTTTTACAGGAAATATAACATATATATACATATATAATTTTTATAGGAATAATATCTCTATAGAAATAATATATAATCATAAACAAAAAACTTTTAGATATAGTAAATATAATAAACTAGCCAGCAGAGGTTGTCCTACCCGTTCTGTTTGGGATGCGTTGTGCTTATTAGAAAATGTAACAGAAAGGAGGCCATATGGTTAAACCTATTTCGACCATGCTGATTTCATCGGTTATAACCATTTTCCAGGTTTACTTTTGTTTTACAAATACTCCGAGGCGAATTTAAAGCGGAAAGCTATGATAATAGTAAATTTTTGAATGTTTTTACATTCGAATTGTTCAGCTTTTTCGATCAATTCTTCCTTTCTAAGGAGAAGTTTTTTGTGGTGTATTGGAAGACGCTGCGCTCTGGAAGCCATGTAAACACATGCACTTGTAAAGGGTTTTCCAACAAGAGGTGTTATTTTGGTATTCAGAGAAAAATGTAATTTTTTGAGATAAATGATAAATGATATGTTTATTTCACAATAAAGAACAAGGTGTGCCGTTAATAATGAAGAACAACATCAGCCAAATGGCCACCACGACCACGCTTACAGGGCCATATCCTTTTCATGAAATTTTCCATAACCAAATCGCAAAGCGGCTGCCCTATATCCTCGATAGCCTCACGAATTCTATTTTGAGGTCTTGAATCGACGCTGGGCTGTTGGCGTAGACCCTATCCTTCACGTGGCCCCAAAGGTGTTACATCACAAGATCTCGGTGGCCAATTGTGATCACCTCTTCGAGAGATAACACGGTCCGGAAACTTTTCCCGTAACAGAGCAATGGTTCCGTTGCTTTTGTGGCACGTAGCGCCGTGTTGTTGAAAGTAAACGTTGTCCAGATCAATACCATCCAACTCCGACCATAAAAAATCATGATCCAACCTCATTTTCGAAATAGTAAGGTCCAATGACCCCGCCAGATCGTAAACCGCACCAAACAGTCAGACGTTGCGGATGGAGAGGCTTCTCAACAATAACTCTTGGGTTTTCCGAGCCCCAGATGCGACAATTTTGCTTGTTGACGTAGCCACCGAGGTGGAAATGGGCCTCATCAGTCAAGATGATTTGGTATCGTTCGTTTCGTTTTTTGATCGTTTTCTATCGTTCGATGATCGTGTATCGTTCCATTTTTAGTAATGGCGTAGTTTCTACTTGCCAAATGTCAAAGACTAAAAGCTTTAAAGGTGACAGCTACCGAAATACCGGGTGATTCAAAACCCTGTACGTATTTCAATCATGTGCGGGGATATCATCAGAGGGATTTATACATGACACTGTGTCACAGTGTTTTTTGGAAGGTCAAGATTTTTTTTGAAATTTGTTAATAATCTGGTTGAGAATTTGTAAAAAATAAAATAATTTGAACCGTTTAGTAAAATTTTGATTTTTTCGCGAGATATGACCTATTAAATTTTTACGAGTGTTGTTTGTATTAATAGAATCGCCAAATTATACTTCCACCGCACGAACAATCCAGTCAATAACGCATTTTCCAAAATCATTGCATTTAACATAAAAAGTTGAAAAATTCGGTTCGGGTTAAGTAAACATATATTAGGCGTGTTTTCGTTACACCATAAGTGCTTAATTTGTATGGGAAGCTAAGCACTTTTAAGCACTATTAGTTCCCGATGAAGTTTGGTGCTTGTGTTTATGTCTTAATCGAGTATGATGTTGCCAGATTGGGCACCCTATATTTAGCAATATGGCATCCCATTTTTGGAGAGATTTTATCAATTATTGTGAATTAACGGGAAGAAGAAGAACAAAAATGGGAAATTATTTTAATATTTGCAAAAAGAGTGTAAAAAATTGAACATAGAATAGTAAATATATGTTTTATAAACACTTTTCACGAATTACTTGTTTGTTTCGCACTGTTCTTTCATCGCAACTCATGACACCATTGCTACCAGATAGTGAAAATCCGCCACTTATTGCTTATGTGCCAGTTAGTGGAAGTCAGTTGTTTTCGTTGCAAAGTGCTAAACTAAAAGTGCTAGCTTGTAACGAATTATGAAACAGGATACCTCTTTTGTCGTTGATTTTTTACAGATTGATTTAGAATTTACGGAGATATTGCAAATTATATATCCACAGTTTGGAGGCTCGCGATAATGAGAACTTGGTCCTCCGAAAAAAAATTAACCGTTTTTGGACTCACAACTAATGGATTTAGCTATTGTGTAAATTTAGACAAAATTGGTAAGGTCCTTGAGGTCCTGTAATCATGAACCAAAAATATTTTCTAAAAGTTAGTGTCCGTAAATGTGCTGTAACTTTTTACAAAGCGCGATCTACCAAAATGATTCTGGTGGACGTTGAAATAGGACGCATTCTAAATATAAAATATTTCAAATCACTGCTCCAGAAAGTGAAATTATTCGATTATGCAAAAAATATTTTGCAATATTTTTTATTGGTCAGTTGGTAATTAAAGTTCATGATATATTTAGATTTTAGGAAGTGTTTCGGACCCAACTGCAAAAATTTCAGTCGAAGCCGTTCAAAATTTCCAGAGAAAATTGCAGTTTTCTAAACACACTCGCAAAAATTTTGCTAAACGGTTCAAATTATTTTATTTTTTTCAAACTCTCAACCAGATTATTAACAATTTTCAAAAAATCTTGACCTTCCAAAAAATATTGACACACTTGTTTTATTTTTACCCATATGTGAATTATATACCTACGAAGAAAGCTTACAAGTCACACAGCCAATTATTGAAATAATTATTACTAAATACAAACATTCTGTTTATCGCTCCGAAAAAAGTAGTTAAATAAATTGATTGTATCTATAGCTAGACGCAATAATATATATTTCCATAGGTTACAGTCAAACCAAATGTTTCTTCTTAAAATTTTCTTCTTGTGTGATTTTCTGTCGAGAAATTGTTTAGTGTTCAAAGGAATACCATAACAGCATTCTTGATCAGCTTGTGAGTTTAGATAAAGGATGACGAGATCTACTACTGTTATAATTTAACTCTCTTGGCCAAAGTCGGTCAATTATTCTATGCAATTTTTACAAAATGAAAAATAAAGCAATTTAGAATAATTGCTGGTGTCGGACTCTTAAAGTTTCACTACTGCAAAACCTTTGGCTATGGTTATTTAGAATCCAAAAGACCGAATTTTACCCCGTATATTGAAACTGTCTAGCCACCCGAAACTGTCTTTTCGCATATAGTTGGGGATTTTAAAGAGATAAGTAATACAAGAACCTAAAACAAAAAAAAAAACAAAATGCATAATACAGAATGAATATTGAAGTTGATATCAAGATAACATCAGAACAGACTGCATATTTATGAATTTTACATGGGGCTATCTCATAAAATAATATAGAGCATATCATTACTTTCAGGATTAAAATATATGTGAATAAACTAAGAAAAGGATTGTCATTTATACTTGAAAACAAAAGTTTAAAGTCCTCTTTTGTGAATGTCTAAGAATGAAATGTCTACTATCTTCAATAATATTAACGCCATTCGCGGTACTGAAGGCTGTTTTATGTTTTTGCTAATTATACCCATATCATTTTCTCAAACATTACGATAGCTTCTTCCGATTTTAAAAATATAGAGTGCAATAATTTCTGAATATGAATTTTCTATTGATAAGAATTTTCAATAAATCAAATTTCACCGTAATAATACCACAATCAATTTTTATCAATTTATTTTCCCACTAATTTTATTAATGATAAAAATTATCATTTCTGTGTTTAAATTTATATTTAAAACACTTACTCATTACATAAAGCGAGGGATTGATAACAATATTTCCGCATGGAATTTTTCTGGGTTCATTTTTTAACTCTTTTTTTATTTTGCTTTTATCTGCTGTAATTCATTTAAGAAAATGATTGAATGAGAAGTCTTGGTGGTAAATTTCGTATCAGTAGCATAGCATTAGCCACTGTCTGTGCGTTTGTCCGTACGTCTGGCAAATGTAGATAAATGGTGTTGAATTCGCAATTTGGTTTTGCACAAACCCCACAGCGACAATCGCCAAAAGTTAATGAACTGTATCAACTTGGAAAATGTTCTTCATTTGAAATTCTTGATGGCAAGTAGTACTCCAATCCACAATAAAAACAAAACCAATGCTGAAGAGTAGTGGTGTTCATAGTATTATATATGTAAATACACAGTAAAGCATTGTGGCAACGACGAAATTCTTAATGACAACCCGAATGGGTATAACCGGATATCACTTTATTCGGTTAGTATTGTGTGTCAGTAAGTCTTTCCTTTAGCGTATCGGTGGTAGCTAATAATGTTGTAATTGACTAAGCATTAAACTACATTTAATTATTTTGAACAACGTGACGTCGAATAATGTCAGCGTGACACAAATAAAGGGTGCTTCATGTTGGGCTTCCTCATTAAATTGTTAAAAAAAACGTAGTTTGTTGCAAAACTCAATTTTTTGTCAACTTACGTATGAAGGATTATATTTATATGTTAAAAGACTGAACAAATTTGGATAGATTACCCCAAAATAAAAAGAAAACCCAATAAGGAAAGATTTAAGTCGGGCGGGGCCAACTATATAATACCCTCCACCATTGTTTGCCAACAAATGCACGGAAAACCATTATCACTATTAACAGTTGCTGGTTAAATAGAGTACATTTCTAAATACTTATCAAAACACGGACCGATATATTCTATTTTTACTATGTAGAGACGTTTTAATTCAATATGAAGTACAATAGCTTAAATTTCCCTATGATGGGTTAAAAAATGCTTCCCCTAGAACGCTATGAAGTCTAATCGGAAGGGACCTTTATATGGGAGCAATATCAAAATATGGACTGTTGTTTCCCATTCCCACTAGCAACGATTAAGTGCAATTATTCTTTAATGTGTTATCTAGAGCGTCAAGAAGTGACATCGGTGGGGACCTTTATATGGGGCATATATCTAAACATGGACTGATGTTCCCAATTTTTACTAAGGACGATTAGGTCCAACATTTTGTATGAATTCTCAAATTTCAGCCAGTTTAATTGAAGAATCCGTTCTCTAGAGCATCAAGAAGTGGCATCGGTGGGAATCTTTATATGGCGGCTCTACCTAAACATGGACCGATGTTCCCCATTTTTACTTGGGACTATTAGGCATAATATCTAGTATGAATTCTTAACTTTCAGCCAGATCAATTGAAGAATCCGTTCTGTAGAGCGTCAAGAAGTGACATCGGTGGGACCTTTATATGACGGATATTTCAAAACATAGACCGATGTGCTCCATTTTTACTAAGGACTATAAGGTCCAATATAAAGTGTCAATTTTGAAATTTCAGCCGGATCCATTGAAAAATGTGTTCTCTACAGTGTCAAGAAGTTAAATCGGGGGGTACTTTTATTGAGGGCTATATCAAAACATGGACCGATATGCCCCATTTTCAATTGGGATCGTCTCTAGTCTACGGAATGCCTCCGTACCAAATTTAGTAAAGATAGCTTCATACTGGCGACCTGCACTTTGATCACAAGAGTACATGGACGGACAGCCAGAGAGGACATGGTTAAATCGAAACAAAAGGCGGTTATAAGCCGATCGGTATAATAAACGATGGGGCTATATCTTTATTTTTTAGGCGTTTGAAACAAATGCACAAGGTCATAATACCCTGTACCACAGTGTTGTGTCGGGTATAATTAAGGGTCATGTTATCGATAACTCGCTTTGTTATTTAATTGATCTTGCTGAAACTAAAGAATTTATCATACCTACACCACACTGTGGTCCAGGTTATTATGTATTTTTTTGTGTATTTGTTTGTAACACCCAGTAGGATAAGAGATAGAACCATCGTTTATTATACCGATCGACTTGGGATCACTTCTTGAGTCGATTTAACAATGTCCGCTGCTCCGTCCGTCTGTAGATGTATCCTTGTAATCAAAGTGTAGTTCATTATTATGGTTCAATTGTAATGAAATTTAGTTCATCGAACTTTTTATCATTGGGACGATCCCTATTGAAATTGGTGAAAAATCGTTTCAGATTTATATATAGTGCCCATATAAATTTTCCTCCTATTTGGGTTCTAATTTGACATCCAAAGGCTATAGAAGCTGTATTTTAAATCAGATCAAGGAAAAAATTGTAAAAATTGGAAGAGACAAGTCTCTTTACACATTAGTAAAGACTATTTATTTTTTTTATTTACATGAATTGCAATACAAAGTAAATTTGTATTCTAATTTTACGGTCCATGGAAACCGGGTTATAAAGACCATGTGGCTAGATTTTGCAGTGACAGACCAGAGCCTCTAGTGGGAATCGAACCCACGACCCCCAAACTCATAGGCGAGCACGCTACCAACTCACCTACTGGGGCGCTCAGTAAAGACTACTAAATATGGTGGATTCAGATTTAGATACAGCACCCAATATATATATATGTTCCTTCCCATTTGGCTTCTAAAGTATTTTAAACTAAAGGGTTTTCCAACAAGAGGTGTTATTTTGGTATTGAAAGAAAAATGCAATTTTTTTACATAAATGATCGGATGTTTATTTCACAATAAAGAGAAAGGTATGCCGTTAATAATGAAAAACAGCATTAGCCAAATGGCCACCACGACCACGCTTACAGGACCATATCCTTTTCATGAAATTTTCATTAAACAAATCGCAAAGTGGTTGCCCTATGTCCTCGATAGCCTCACGAATTCTATCTTTGAGGTCTTGAATCGACGCTGGTCTGTTGGCGTAACACGATCCGGAAACTTTTCCCGTAACAGAGCAATGGTTTCGTTGCTTGTGTGGCACGTAGCGCCGTCTTGTTGAAAGTAAACGTTGTCCAGATCAGTACCATCCAACTCCGACCATAAAAAAATCATTAATCATTTCTCTATAGCGACGTAACCCTAACTGTTGATCCAACCTCATTTTCGAAAAAGTAAGGTCCAATGACCCCGTCGGACAATAAACCGCACCAAACAGCCACACGTTGGGGATGGAGAGGCTTCTCAACAATAACTCTTGGGTTCTCCGAGCCCCATATGCGAGAATTTTGCTTGTTGACGTAGCCACCGAGGTGGAAGTGGGCCTCATTAGTCAAGATGATTTTTCGATGATTTTCGATTTTTCGAATTTTAATAATTTCAATGCGTTGTTGAATCGGGTATCGTTCGATTTTTATACCCTACACCACACTGTGGTACAGGGTATTATGACTTTGTGCATTTGTTTGTAACACCTAAAAGGAGAAGAGATAGACCCATTGTTTATTATACCGATCGACTCAGAATCACTTTCGATTTAGCCATGTCCGTCTGTCCGTCTGTCTGTCCATGTATTCTTGTAATCAAAGTGCAAGTCGTATTTATGGTCCGATTGTGATGAAATTTAGCATAGTGCTCTTTTTTGGCCCAAGGACGATCCCTATTGAAATTGGTTAAAATCGGTTCAGATTTGGATATAGTCCCCATATATATGTTTCACCCGATTTGACATGTAAGCGCTGTAGAAACCACATTTTACATCCGATCTTTATGAAATTCGGCAGAGAGAGTTTTATTATTACGTGAATGAACACTACCAAATTCGGAGAAAATCCGTTCAGATTTAGATATAGCCCCCATATATATGTTTCACCCGATTTGACATGTAAGCGCTGTAGGAACTGTATTTTAAATCAGATCAGTACGAAATTTGGCAGAGAGAGTTCTCTTATTACATGAATAAACACTGCCAAATTCGGGGCAAATCGGTTCAGATTTAGATATAGCCCCCATATATATATTCCACCCGATTTAACATTTAAGCGCTGTAGAAATCGTGTTTTATATCCGATCAGTACGAAATTTAACAGAGAGAGTTTTCTTATTACATGTATGAACACTGCCAAATTCGGGGAAAATCGGTTCTGATTTAAACATAGTCCCGATATATATGTTACACCCGATTTGACATTAAGCACTGTAGAAACCGTGTTTTATATCCGATCAGTACGAAAGTCGGCAGAGAGAGTTTGCTTATTACATGTATGAACACTGCCAAATTCTTATCGCAATGCCCATTTTCGCATTGGAAGGTAGGTGTAGGGTATTATATAGTCGGCCCCGCCCGACTTTCTGTCTTTCCTTACTGGTTAGTAATGGCGTGGTTTCTACTTGTCAAATGTCAAAGAATAAAAGCTTCAAAAGTGACAGCTACCGAAATACCGGGTGATTTAAAATAACACCTCTTGTTGGAAAACCCTGTATATCGAGTTCGAAATTGACAGAGACAAGCCCCTTCAACTATTAATTAAGACTACTAAATTTAATGGAAATCGATAATTTAGTGATTGTATATAGCCCCACGTATTCCTTAGTGCTTTGTTTGGCGACTTACGGTCTTCCATACTGGGTTTCTTCTTATATTGCGGTGCTTTATAATCTGTGTGTTCATATCGCGGGCTCTCAGATAACGTACTATTGCCAAATAGATTATCTACCATAACAGTTTTTAAATATTTAAATGCATAGATTTAAATTAATTTAAGAGGGAAAATCTCCGATAACACCATGGAATATATGGACAACATGGTTGAAGTAAAATTCTCATAATATGCATTTCATAGCTTAGCTTTTTTTCCCAAATCATCTTGGCAAACAGCAGACTATATCATAAACATTTCCAAATATTTGTTTAATGTGGTCATTGACATTACCTACCACTTACTTTGGCCATAAAAATGTGCAAGTTTTATTTAGTTTGGCAATCTTTTTTATACGCAACAAAACAAAAACCTCTATGTATAGCGAGCATTCAAACGATAAAATATATACCAAAATGTTATACTTACCTACAAAAGGGTGGTACTTACTTTTTTCCATATGACTGAAATGTAAATAGGACTGTACGGAGCTTACTGGAATTGAAGTACATTTCGGGCTACGAATTTAAATTGAACTTAAATTTTAGTAAGAATTAAAAAATACTCGAAGCGTTTCCCCCAGAAAAAGGTTTATAAGTCACTATTAGAAATTTTCTATTTCTTCAATCATAGGTTTGCACCTTATTTTGTTTTCGAACATAAAAGCAAAAGAACATTTTGCCGTCTTCCGCATTATGCACTCCTCTGATTTGAGGAAGTTCAATCTAACTTCTTTGGATTTTAAGTTAATGTAATTATGGCCCGTCTTGTCATATTTGTTTTTTCTCACTGCATTACTTTTGCATTTAATCATGCAACTATTTCGAAAATAAATCAGTAGACTTTTCTCAAACAGATCACCCTAATGTACCTGCAATGTATATGGTATAATCCTATTAGGGTTTGATGACTTATTTTTAAACATTGTCAAATGCGTGAGCATACAACATTTGTGTGTAATAAAAAGCAAAAATACTACTGTTTTAGGGTGGCTACCTACATATATAATTTATTCTATGTTTGGCATAAAAAAAATAAAATCAATTCCGTTTAGTAGCAAAAAATAACGTATTGAAGGGAGGTGGAGGGGGCGAGTTCAGAGAGTTAAAGAAAAGTAACTCGGCGGACCTTTTTTGCCCGTTATGCTATATCACAACATAGTGGCAAATCCAGCGTTGCGGACGACAGGAATTTCATTAGTTTTTTCCCCATTACTTCCTTGATTTTGATCCTAGGAATATTATTGTTATTAGATACTCTGTAACTTTGGAACCGATAGAGATATTTTTTTTGTTCGACAGGAAACTCCTTAAGCTTTTCGCCAGTTTTTATTTCAATAAAATCGGGTCGCTGTTATTGAGGAAACCAAGGTCAAAGTTGAACTTTTGAATTTTTTTAATATTTAGCAATATCTCAAATCCTAGATGAGATGGCAATATGTGGCTTTTTCCCAGATAATCCTCTCACTGTCAGCTACTTGTGGTTTTTCGCTCGACCGATTCATGTATTCTAGTTTTCGAGATATCGGTGTTGCAATATCTGGTATATATATAGCCGATATCTGAGAAGCTATATATCTCAAATCCTAGATGAGCTGGCCATATGGGGCTTTTTCTCAAATAATCCTCTTACTATCAGCTCGACCGCTTCGTGTATTCATGTATTCTAGTTTTCGAGATATCGGTGTTGCAATATCTGGTATGTACGAGGTATGTTAAAAAAATATCGCGAATTTTGTATTTTTTCAAAAAGTATTTATTTATTCATGAATATCTATTTCGTCCCCTTCAAAGTAATTACCCTCCAACGTTTTTTCCAATCCTCGAAGCACTTCAAATAATCATGTTTTGTGATCTTGTTCAGCTCCTCCTTCGATGCCGTCATTATCTCCTCAATCGTGGCGTAGCGTCGTCCTATCATGGGCCTTTTTAGTTTTGGAAACAAAAAATAGTCACAGGGGGCTAGGTCAGGGGAATGCGGTGGCTGCGGCACCATTACTGTATTGTTTTTGGCCAAATATTCGCGCACAAGCAACGATGTGTGTGCAGGGGCGTTATCATGGTGCAAAAGCCAGTTTTTGTTGGCGCCAGGATACACTTAGTGTTGCCTACGCCAGAAATACATATAGTAACCCTCGTATACGCACCTGATCATAATAATAGATACACCTAATTGATTAGTATTCCAAATTTTTCTTCAAATTGTTTGAACTTTAAGGAGAAAAAATGTTTCATATCTATCACAAGAGTGGTTCAAGATATTGTATAACTTTAATATTAAAATAACACTATGGAAAACAATTTTTTTGTGTCCGAGGCCTAAAACTATTCTTTGTGTAGATTGAGGCATAATCTTCTATCTATATATATAAAAATGGAAAAATGTTTGTATGTGTTTTATAGATGTTTAAACCACTGGACCGATTTTAAAATTTTTTCTTTTGTTTGAAAGCTATTTGGTCTGAGATGGTTTTGGAAAAAAAATTTGGAAATAGTGGGCGGGGAAAATGTGGGCGTGGCAAATCGTTTGTTTGTTCCACTGCAGTTCTGCTGGCAGTCTATGTTTCATATCTATTACAAGTGTTTCATATCTATCACAAGAGTAGTTCATATCTATCACAAGAGTGGTTCAAGATATTGTATAACTTTAATATTAAAATAACACTATGGAAAAACATTTTTTTTGTGTCCGAGGCCTAAAACTATTCTTTGTGTAGATTGAGGCATAATCTTCTATCTATATATATAAAAATGAAATAATGTTTGTATGTATGTATGTGTTTTATAGATGTTTAAACCACTGGACCGATTTTAAAATTTTTTCTTTTGTTTGAAAGCTATTTGGTCTGAGATGGTTTTGGAAAAAAAATTGCAAATAGTGGGCGGGGAAAATGTGGGCGTGGCAAATCGTTTGTTTGTGTGTTTGTTCCACTGCAGTTCTGCTGGCAGTCTACGTCAGTGGTCCAAAAATGGACGGGATCGGAAATATGGGTCAACGAAGTGGACCGGGTCCAGCTAGTACTTTATAAACCGAAACCAAATACTTTTTATGGTAAAGTTTTTTTTCTAATATTCCAATTTCTTAACTTGTTGGATGTTTTTATTAATTGAGCTCGCTAATTATATAATTATATTCTTCTTAGAAGATATAATTAGTATTGCGACCATATTTTTTGAATTATAAAGCCCGATTAAAGCGGGATACAGTATAAATTAAAGGAAATTATGGGCGCTTGAAATATTGATAACTTCACTTTCGCGTAGAAACTGTCGTAAGGACAATTAGAAATTTTTTTTTTAAACAAATCGTTTTTTGCTCGGACGATATAAAAAAAAGTTGCTTGTTCCATTTTTTGAAATTTAGCATCCTAACGAAGCCAACAATGCCTATAAATTATGTCCTATTTTGTAAAAGTGAGGGAAACAAAAAAAGTATTTCTTAATTATTATTTTGTTTGGGAGATGCGAAGAGGAGAGTACTATAAGAGCATTACACTGTACAAAAATTGAGGTGTTTGTTTGCACAGGAATCGAAGTTATAATCCGTTGACTTTTTCTGAAAAATGGTCCATTTGTATGGATGGTACCAAAAGGGGCGTGGTAATAACGCCCATATTTTCACGCGACTATAGGTACTGTAAAAGCATTACACTCCACAAAGTTTTAAGTATTTGTATTAACTGGAAAAAATTTATAAGCCGTTAATTTTTTTTTTTGCAAAATGGTCTCTTTGTAAGAGAAGTACCAAAAGGGGCGTGCCAACTTCGCCCATTTTACACAAGTTGGTAGCGACTAAGAAACTAATACTATGTGTGAATCAGAGGAAGTTTCCGATAAGTAATGTATAAGTTATTTAGGAATCAATAATTCACAAAACTTTTTTTTTGTGGGGGAGGTACTCGAAGGAGTAGACTAATATCGTCCATCTTTTACTTTACCCTGAGATAGAACAAATATGAACACACCAAATTTGAAGTCAATCGGTTACTCCTATATAAAGTTATCGCGCACACAAGCCACACAGACAGATGGACGGACATTGCTGAAATGACTTATGGTGATTTCGTTTCTGAAAAATAATATCACATCATGTTGCGACATTTTAAAAATTTCCCCCGCACCCTCTGCTAATTTTGCATGCGAACAATCGAACAAAAATCGTACCGTGAGTAAAATACATACCTACATTATGGCGCAACCATTTGATATATGTATTATATAGGGTGATATAAGTAGAGATACTTTTTTCAATAGCCTTTTTTTGACAGATCACGTGTGTGTCGTGTCATGCTGTTTTGTTAGTTTTTGTTAAGTATTTTTTGGCATTTCATCATGGAAAGATTAACAACGTTTACAAATTATTCAGTTTTATTATCAAAATAATCGTTCGCCAATTGTCAATTTTTTTTAAATCCAAAAAAAACACTTTCCAGTCGACCCACGACCTTGACACCCAGGAGCAATATTTTAGCTCTCGTTAAGAGCTATATTTTTGCCATTGACCGATTCCCGATCCGACGTACCGGAGTAATCGGCCATATTTCTTCAAAAATGATGCCGGTGAAACGTAACCGTCAATGGCGACCGTTATCGTGCCATGATAACCAAATGCCTGAAATTTAAGCTCGTGATCTCGGCGACATTTGGTTTCAACAAGAGGGCGGCACTTCCCACACATCGCATCAATCGATGGATTTATTGAGAGAACACTTCGGTGAGCTGATAATTTCACGTTTTGTGCCGGTCGATTGGCCACCAAGATCGTGTGATATCACACCGTTAGACTTTTTCATGTGGGGATATGTAAAGTCTAAAGTTTATGCGGACAAACCCGCTTCGATTCAGGCCTTGGAGCAAAACATCACGCGTGATGGTGCGTATAAAAGCAAACAGTTGTCCATTTAGTCGAACAGAGCGAAGCCCATATCGTCATCGGATTCCTCAGGTTCGGATTCCTTCTTCTTCTGACCAGTCGAAATGCTCGAACGAGTCATCGAAAATTGGACTCAACGGATGGACCGCCTCAGATGGTAGCCGCGACATTTGATAGACATAATCTTCAAAAAATAAATGCCAAAGAATGTTCTTTCAAATGATAATAAACATTCCCCATTCAATTTGAATTTTCTGTGTTTTTATTTCTTTAAAAAAGTGGGGAACCTCGAAATGGATCATCCTATATATAGGTTTGGTTCTGAAGACTGCTTTTTGACGGTGCAACACTCCACACCGTGGACTGGGCTGAGTGTGGAAAATGCGATATTTTTGCATTTGCGGAGTGTAATAATTTTACAAACGAAATCAAAACCCGTTCATACGGCTGCAGCATTTTTACAAACGAACCTAAAAATGATGTTTCAGTGTAAAATGTAGAAAAATTTTTATTTTTTTTGCACAAACGAAATCACCATTAAAATGGCCCAACATGGTTTTCCACCAAATATTCTTGGGGTCTCTTAGGTCACTCCTTTGATGTGTACGACTTTTGGCCCGCGGCAACTGATATAAGAACATGATTTTTTTCTTGTTTTTCAAATAGGCAACAAAGAAATTTATGGGCATTTTTTCTATATTTTTTTATAGTTTTTGTGAAAAAAATCAATTTTAATTGTTTAAACGACATTTACTAAACTTCTATCTCTACGTGAAAGTGATGTTTTAGTGATTTGTAGCCCTTTCATTTAGTTTAGATGTTATGTTAACTTTATCAACCTTATACTTAGAAACATATGATCCAAATACTAAAGGCATCATCCAAGAAAATAGGAATATTAGAAAGAAGGATTAAAAACAATTTTTTTAAATAAATAAAAAGAAAATTAAAAATCGGGGATGTCTTGTCCGCACAAAATACTAGGAACAAAAAATCTAATAAATGCTTAAATGTCAGCCAGATCAGTACAAAAACGTGTTCTCAAGAGTTTCAAGAAGCGACATAGGCGGGGACCTTTATATTGGGGCTTTACCAAAGCATGGTCCGATGTGCCCCATTTTCGATAGGATCGTCCCTAGCCTAGATGTGTAAAAATTTTCGTAAAGATCCCTACTTATTTGCGACCTGCACTTTTTTCACAAGAATGTATGGGTGGACGGGCGTGGCAAAATCGACTCAAAAATTGAATCTATGCCGATCGGTATAATAAACAATGGGCTTGTTTATAGGACCGCTTATCTCAAGTAACTAATTTATGGGCCTGAGATTTCATAGTCTTGTACTTTAATTCCATAAACCTTTTTTATTCGCCCAGTGTAATTGTCTAAAGCTTCTTTACTACAATGTCAAGCTCTTTATTTCGTTCTCACACATGAAATGTACATTCCCAGACTTTAAGTCTCAAATTCATACCGAAAAATGTCTAAATTTGAAATATATTATTAAAAAAGTTTCGTAAGAAACCATCTGTATTCCTATTTTAATAAATATCCGTGCCACCAACAACAGTTCTGCCATTCCGAATATCCGAATCTGCAAGTCTATAATCCCTGAAAACGGATTAATAACTGAAATAGTTTTCGTCATACACTATATCAATTTGTTAGCCCCAAGATCAGGAATTGAAACAAAACGGTTTGAAGTAGTTAGATTATTCAATTGCATTCAACTTTTATTGCACTTATAAAATTGAAAAATTCAATGTAATGTCACTTAGAAGTAAATTTAAATGTTTTTATTAACACTGCTTTTCTTTGCCTTAAAGTGAGGGTTTTAATTTGTTGGTTGATTTTCATAGGTCCTTAGACGGAGTATTTAGACGAATTTAGGCTGTACTTTACTTCCATGTCATTTTGACCATCATTTGAGTACTGAAATTAAATAAAAATTAAGGGTAATATAAAGTTAATATAAATTAAAATTAATAAAGTTAATAAAAATTAAAGTTAATAACACCAGCACCAGCTAGCTACTGCAAAGTACTGCCCAGCATCTGCAGCTGAAGGATGGTACTACCCATCAGCAGCAGCTACAGGCTAGTACTCCCAGCAGCAGCAGCTGATACAGGCTAGTACTGCCTAGCAGCAGCAGCTGCTACGGGCTACTAGAGCCCTGTAGCTACATGCTAGTACTGCGCAGCAGGCGTGTACTGCCTGGCAGCAGGGTAGTACTGCGCAGCAGGCGTGTACTGCCCAGCAGCAGTTGCAGGCTAGTACTGCTCAGCACCAGCAGGTACAGATTCGTACTGCGCAGCAGCAGCAGCTACAAGCTAGTACTAGCTGCTACGGGCTAGTGGAGCCCTGTAGCTACTGCCTAGCAACAGCAGCTACAGGCTAGTACTGCCTAGCAGCAGGGTGATACTGCCTAGCAGCAGGGTAGTACTGCGCAGCAGGCGTGTACTGCCCAGGAGCAGCAGCTGCAGGCTAGTACTGCTCAGCAGCAGCAGGTACAGATTAGTACTTCGCAGCAGCAGCTACAGGTTAGTACTAGCGGCTACGGGCTAGTGGAGCCCTGTAGATACTGCCCAGTAGCAGCAACTACAGCAACTAGTACTTCACAGCAGCTACATGCTAGTACTGCTCAGCAGCTACATCCTAGTACTACCTGCTACGGGCCAGTGGAGCCCTGTGGCTACCGCCTAGTACTACCCAACAGCAACAGCTACACGCTAGTACTGCCCAGCAGCAGCAGAAGGCACTGACCAAGCAGCAGCAGAAGGCACTGACCAAGCAGCAGCAGCTACATGCTAGTACTGCCTAGCAGCAGCAGCTACAGGCTAGTACTACCTAGCACCAGCAGGTACAGGCTAGTACTAGCGGCAACGGGTTAGTGGGGCCCTTTGGCTACCGCCTAGTACTACCAAGCAGCAACAGCTACTGTGTAGTACTACCCAGTAGCAGCAGCAACGGGCTAGGACTGAGCAGCAGCTACAGGATAGTACTGCTCAGCAGCAGCTACAGGTTTGTCCTGCTCAGCAGCAGCAGCTACAGGCTAGTACTAGCTGCTACGGACTAGTGGAGCCCTGTAGATACTGCCCAGCAGCAGCAACTACAGCCTAGTACTACCCAGCAGCTAGTACTGCCCAGCAGCAGCATGGTACTGGCCGGCTGCCGAAGTTATAGGCTAGTTCTGCCCAGTAGCAGCAGCTGCCACGGGCTAGTAGAGCCATGTAGCTACGTACTATCCCACTGCCTAGCAGCGGGATAGTACTGCGCAGCAGCTACAGTCTAGTACTGCCCAGCAGCAGCAGCTACGGGCTAGGACTGCCCAGCACCAGCAGCTAGTACTGCTCAGCAGCTACGGGCTTGTGGAGCCCTTTGGATACAGCCTAGTACTACCCAGCAGCAGCAGCTACTGCCTATTACTACCCAGCAGCAGTATCTACAGGCTAGTACTGCTCAGCAGCAGCACCATGGTACTGCCCAGCTGCAGCAGCTATATGCTAGTTTTGCCCAGCAGCAGCAGCTGCTACGAGCTAGTAGAGCCATGTAGCTATAGGCTAGTACTGCCTAGCAGCAGCAGCTACCGGCTGGCACTGATCATACAGCAGCAGCTACAGACTAGTACTAGCTGATACGGGCTAGTGGAGCCCTGTAGCTTCTGCCTATTACTGCCCAGCAGCAGCAGCTGCTACGGGCTAGTAGAGCCATGTAGCTATAGGCTAGTACTGCCTAGCAGCAGGAGCAGCTACAGGCTGGCACTGACCAGGAGACCAGCAGCTACTGGCTACCGCCAAGTACTACCCAGCAGCAGCAGCTACATGCTGACACTGACCATGCAGCAGCAGCTACAGGCTAGTACTAGCGGCTACGGGCTAGTGGAGCCCTGTGGCTACGGCCTAGTACTACCCCAGCAGCAGCATCTACAGCGTAGTACTGCCCAGTAGCTACAGAGTACTACCCAGCAGCAGCATGGTACTGCCCAGCTGCAGCAGCTATAGGCTAGTTTTGCCTTGCTAAGGGCTAGTAGAGCCCTGTAGCTACTGCCCAGCAGCAGCAGCTACAGGCTAGTACTAGCGGCTACGGGCTAGTGTAGTCCTGTGGCTACAGCCTAGTACTACCTAGCAGCAGCAGCTAAAGGCTAGTACTGTCCAGCAGCTACAGGCTGGCACTGACCATGCAGACCAAGCAGCAGCAGCTACATGCTACTACTGGCGGCTACGGGTTAGTGGAGCCCTGTGGCTACAGCCTAGTACTACACAGCATCTACAGCCTAGAACTACCCAACAGCAATAGCTACTGCCCACCAGCAGCAGCAACAGGCTAGTACTACCCAGCAGGAGCAGCTACAGGCTAGTACACTGCCCAGCAGCAGCAGCTACAGGCTGGCACTGACCATTCAGCAGCAGCTACAGTCCTAGTACTAGCTGCTACGGGCTTGTGGAGCCCTGTAGCTACTGCCTGGTACTGCCCAGCAGCAGCGCCTACAGGCTGGCACTGACCAAAAAGCAGCAGCTACAGGCTAGTACTAGCGGCTGCGGGCTAGTGGAGGTAGCCCTGTGGCTACCTCCTAGTACTACCCAGCAGCAGCAGATACATGCTAGTATTGCCTAGCAGCAGCATGCCTGTAGCTACTGCCAAGTACTGCCCAGCAGCAGCAGCTACAGCGTAGTACTACCCAGTAGCTACACAGTACTACCCAGCAGCAGCAACTACAGCCTAGTACCAGCAGCAGCAGCTTCGTACTAGTACTAGCTGCTACGGGCTAGAGGTGCCTTGTAGTTACAGCTTAGCACTGCCCAGCAGCAGCAGCTACTGGCCAACCGTTGCTTGGCAGTACTACTGTAGTTGCAGCTGCTGGGCAGTACTAGCCTGTAGCTGGTGCTGCTGGGCCGTATTAGCCTGAAGCTATTGCTGCTTCGCAGTATTAGGCTGTAGCTGGTGCTGATAGACAGTTCTAGCCTGCAGCTGCTGCTGCTGGGCAGTAATAGCGTGTAGTAGCTGGTGGGCAGTAATAGCCCGCAGCAGATAGCTAGTTGCAGTTGATGCTGCCTAGCTGTAGTTGTTGCTGCCTATCTCTAGTTGCTACTTATTAGCAGTAGCTGCTGCTGATTAGCTGTCTCTTGCCAGCTGTAGGTGTTGCTGGCATCATGTGTTTCAGGATATCTTTAGCTGCAGGTATTGCAGGCTAGCTGTAGCTAATGTCGGCTAACTGTAACTGCTTGCGGCCAGCTGAGTGTGTTGCAGGCTATCTGTAACTATTGCTGGCTATTCGTGGTTGTCCAGCTATAGTTGCTGGGTATCTGTATCTGTTTCTGACTAGCTGCTGCTGCTAGCTATATTTTATTCTGGGTATTTGCGTAGATGTATCTGCTTCGTGTTAGCTGTACTGGTTGCATTCTAGCTGTTGACATACTGGAGTAGGCTAGCTGTATCTGCTGCTGTGTAGCTGTTGTTGTTGCTGGCTTGTTGTAGTTGCTGGTTAGCTGTAACAGCTGCCGTTCCTAGCTAGTCGCTGCCGACTAATTGTGGTTGCTGGGTTTTTGTAGCTGCTGTAGTTGCTGTTGGCTGACTGTAGCTACAGTTACTTCTGGCTAGATGTAGATGCTGCTGACAAGCCTTAGTTGCTGCTATTACTTAGTTGTAGCTGGTTGTTTATAGGCTGCTGATGACTAGCTTTAATTGCTGATGGCAGGCTACAGCTGCTGCTGGCTAGCTGTTACTGTTGTTTACTAGCTATAATTGCTGCTGGTAGCTTTATATGCTATAGTTGCTGTTGACTGGCTATAGCTGTTGACTATAGTTATTTTTGGACAACTGTATCTGCTTCTGGCTAGCTGTATGTGCTGCTGAGTAGCTTTTGTTGGCTAGCTGATGCAGTTACTGCTTCTAGTTAGCTGTGTCAGCTGTTAACAAGTTATAGCTGTTTCTGAGTGGCTGTGGCTGCTACGGACAGCTATAGCTTCTTCAGCATAGCTGTAGCTGCTTCTATCTAATAGAATATTAGGCAGGAGCAGGTAGTAATATGTAGTAGTGGCCATTAGCTGGTAGTAACAGCCTAGCTATACCTAAAAATGGCTAGTTGTATGTAGAAGCTGCTGGCTGCCTAGGCGTACCTGCTGTATCTGCCTCTATTGCTGAATAGCTACAGTTGTTGCTTTAGCTGGTGGTTGGATGTAGCTGCTGCTAATTAACTGTGGTTGATGTTGGCTAGTTGTAGTTATTGTGGGCTAGCTGCTGTTGCCTAGATGTAGGTGGTGACTATAGTTACAGCTAGCTATCTGTAGCTGCTGCAGTTTCTAGCTTTCTATAAGTAAAGCATGGCTATCAAAAAAGTTTATTGGTTATGGATGTACATACATTATTATTGTTGCCTTTGGTGTTATTGATTTAGGCAGTACTGGTGTCAAATCTTTTGGTAACATTGCATATGGATGTAATGACATGCCAATCCTGTTGTTTGTTGTATGATTGCTATTTTTATTGGCTCAACTGTGGTGCTTTCAATATATACATGTATGTAGAGAGGGGGTAAATTCTAGATATGATTTTTATTGATTTCTCCTTTATTGTGGTCATTGCTTTGTCAACCTTATTTATTATATGATTTTTCTTTCGTCCTCCTTATATTTACCTCTCCTCAAAGGCATCGGTATGATACAAAATCACATTTGCTTGTACGAGTATTACCAGGAACATATTAACCCAAAAACAAATTAGGTTTTCGATAAGACTTCTTCTACTCTCATTGCCGAGTACTTTTTTGTTTTGTTTTATTAAACACTGCGTCATCATCTACCACGTTTTGTTAAAATTACGTCATTATCTCTGTACATATACATATGTGCTATCTGTAGTATAAGAAAACCTTGTTTAATATCTGAAAAGAAAGAACGAACGAAAAAAAACATGTACACCAAACTCGAAAAGTTAAAAACCTGTTTGTTTAAGTATTTATTTATATCAAGACGGAAGTAAAATACAAATAAAGAAATGTTTAATCGTTTTTATTAGGAAATGAAACAATTTAATTTTTATTCTATGTTCGTTTTGGAGTTGGAAGTTGTCATCTACATGAATGAATTTTTAATTTAAAAAAAAAAACATTGAAGAAAAATCTATAGAAAACTGGAGGTGATGGATGGCAAAAAAGGGCCGTTTAACCAAAATTTCAAAATTCAACACCCTCTAACTCGGACAGTACTTAACCGATCTCGTTGAAATTCCATCCCGATAAGAAGACATCGCTTTAAAAAATTTACTAACTTGACATGAAATCCCCCATATGTTTAACTTTGAAAGATTTTTGCTATATTATCTTATCTCAAAAAAACGACCCGTCTTAATATATTTTTAATGTAAGTACTGAAAGGTACATTTGTAATTTGACCTCCTGGTTGTGTGTTGTCTTAATTTGCTTGAAAACCCTAACGATATTTAAGTCAAGGTTGTTTATTAATGTCTGCAAAAGTGTGCCATACGTGCGTTCCACATCACCAACCATCGATTATTATTTCTGCCCGAGAAATGGCCAATTAAATATTAAGACGAAATCAATTCATTGTTATTAAATAAATATACATACACACATAAATATTAAACATGCGACTGCATAATTTTTAAAATAAGAGCGTTGTACATTGTCTGGGAACCATGAATAATTGCATTATTTTATGTATTTCTTATTATTTGGGTTTATTGTTACAAAACTGTCTGAATAAATGTATAAATACGTATTTGTTTATTTGCTTTTTTCCTTTATTTATTTTACAAACATTATATGTTCCCTTTTGTATTTGTTTTTATTATTTTGTATTGTTTTTTATTTTATTTTCAGAACGAACAGGTTGTCAGCATCGTGAGTTCTAAATTTTGGTTTAAGGTTACACAAAAACGTATTCGTATCGTATTGTATTGTAACGTAATGTAACGCAACGCTCCCCTCCCAAACATCATCTGTCTTCTTTTATTCTTGTTAGAAATCCAAAATTTTTTTGATAACGTGTTTTCTACGTAGTTTGGTAATGTAGAACAAAATTTTTGTTTTTCTTAACATTTGGCTTGCACTTGAAATGTGGTTTTGAAAAAGACCTTAAACACAATATAATAATATAATAACACTATGCAATAAAAGTAATAATTAGTTTCAATAACCTGAATAATTTTTTTAAGATGTTATGGCCGCTACTGCAAAACTAATCAAATATTGTAAAATAATCAACAATTTTAAAATGTTAGATTTAGAAAAGCTTCTTCCACAGATTTTAAAAACATAGATTTGTTTGGTCTTTTTTATAAAAATATATAAAAAGTCGGAAAAATTCTGCAGTTAAAAATGAATGAAAAATTGTTTCATTGAATGACGGATACATTTCCTAACACAAATATTGATTAAATCAAAAACACTACATCCGAATATGTAACTAAATGGAGACCATATGAGCAAAACTACTTCTACCATGTCGAACGGACCCATTTGACCTTGCCATTTTTCTAAGCACATGTTTTTGAGATATTCGGCCACAATGTTTGCGGGAAAGTCAGAGATCTTTGTTATCTAGGGGAAGAATTTGAAGCGGAAGTCTTCGGAATACACGATTTAGTCTAAAGAACGAAATAAAAAGGACCCTCGGAGGACCCCTCTTAAAACAGTCGATCCCCCTTCTCACCCCGTTATGCCTGAATAATTACCGTCAAAAGTCATATAAATCGTTGAAATTTCGAGTTGGTATATTTGACAAAAATATTTAAGAAAACTCAATATATTTTGGAAAACTGCACAGGTTTCACATTCTCAAAAAAAAAATTTTGCATGAGATTTGAGTATATGAGATAATACAGCTGTCAGCCTAAAAAATGGTTTCTTTAAATTTATCTGAATTGGTTCAAGGAAGTTTTAAAGAATAAAAAATTAGATATCCTTCAACTTATTCTAAAATTATTTTTCATCCATTCTGTAGTTTCGACGACATCTTGTAAGATATTGCAAACAAATGGTGATTTGAAAAAACAAATTTTTTCAAGAGCAATTTCTAATTGCTCTTGAACAACTTAACCGATTTTTACAAAGTTTACCTTGTTTGAAAGAGAACGGGTCATTTTTTGTGGAATTATTAAAAAAAAGTTGCAGATTTTTTTAAAAATTTTATAGATTTTTTTTTTGAATTTATCTTTTAAAATTTTAAATTTCAAAAATCTCCTCTTTTAATTTTCTTCTAATTTACACAGAATATGCACCAGACAATCACAAATCTAAAACAGTAATTGCATTTTTGTGGACTCTTTATATGTAAATAAAGGATTTTCCAACAAGAGGTGTTATTTTGGTATTCAATGAAAAATGCAATTTTTTGAGATAAATGATCGGATGTTTATTTCATAATAAAGAGGAAGGTATGGCGTTAATAATGAAAAACAACATCAGCCAAATGGCGACCACGCTTACAGGACCATATCATTTTCATGAAATTTTCCATAACCAAATCGCAAATTGGCTGCCCTATGTTCTCGATAGCCTCACGAATTCTATCTTTGAGGTCTTGAATCGGCGCTGGGCTGTTGGCGTAGTCCTTATCTTTCACTTGGCCCTAAAGGAAGAAGTCGCAAGGTGTTAAATCACAAGATCTCGGTGGCCAATTGTGATCACCTCTTCGAGAGATAACACCGTCCGGAAATTTTTCCCGTAACAGAGCAATGGTTTCGTTGCTTGTGTGGCACGTAGCGCCGTCTTGTTGAAAGTAAACGTTGTCCAGATTAGGAATGTAACGAAACTGACTTTAGCGAAAGCGAATACTGAATTATATTTATTGCGAATGCGAATAGTGAAATATGCATTTTTGCGAAGGCGAATGCGAATAATAGTTTGACCCTTTAGTACCAACAAAACTAAGGAACTGAATTGACACATTTCCAGAATACTCAAGTATTAAGGGTGTTTTCTATATTTTGACCTCTTGTTACCACAAGGACAAACATAATTTTTCAACTGTTTTCAAGAGAAGTGGCAGAGGTTTTCATTGGTATTAATATCTTCAAAATGTGTGAAGCGAATAAGAAGATATAACATTTTTAACAGATGGAAGCGAATACTGAAACATATCTTTGCGAAAGCGAATAATCCAAAGATAGTTTTTGCGAATGCGAAAGCGAATGTTAAAATTAATGCGAAAGCGAATTCACCGTAACTGTTGATCCAACCTAATTTTCGAAAAAGTAAGGTCCAATGACCCCGCCGGACCATAAACCGCACCAAACAGTCACACGTTGAGGATGGAGAGACTTCTCAAAAATAACTCATGGGGTTTCCGAGCCCCAGATGCAACAATTTTGCTTGTTGACGCAGCCACTGAGTTGGAAATGGGCCTCATCAGTCAAGATGATTTTTCGATGATTTTCGATTTTTAATAATTTCATTGCGTTGTTGAATCGTGTATCGTTCCATTTTTAGTAATTGCGTATAAAGCCATTTTTAGAATAAAAGCTTCAAAAGTGACAGCTACCGAAACACCGGGTGATTCAAAATAACACCTCTTGTTGGAAAACCCTGTATTATCGTAGGTCTGATAATTTTGAAAAATGTTCATCTGTTTTTTGCACATACATATGAATTATAAAATCCATTTGTAGAGTCTCCAACAATCCAATTACTGTTTTGAATTTAAGAGTCTGTTGCATATTCTTTGTAACTTGCAAAAAATACGATGAGGCAGCAATTTTTCCAATTTACGTTTTAAAAAAATTTTAAAAAAATCCAATGGTTTTATCCTCTTTCAAATGACGTAAACTTTGTAAAAATCGGTTAAGCCGTTCCGGAGCAATTAAAAATTTCGTAAACCTCAAAAATATATTTTTTTAATTTTGAAAAAATCAAATTCCCATAAAATTTTGGAAAACATTTTTTTTTCAATATATAAATGATAGCGGATTCTAATTTTACCATTTAGCAATTATTTATACACTTTTTAGGCAAAAATAAAAATTTATAGGTTAATTTTAAAAATTCTGACACAATACCAAATTTCCTTGGTATACGATACTTACCCAAAAATACATCAATTTTCTCATTTTATTCATGACCGATCAGATCAGATTTTACGATTAAATAATAAAAATATTATAATAACGCATAGTTTGATGTTTTTATTTTAAAATTATAGAAATTTTCTCAAAAAAAAAAGAATTTTTTCGAAAATCTCGCAAGATATCGTCGAAACCGCTGAACTGATGAACCAATTCATTTAAATGATTCTCGAGTTATGCCAAATTGTGTGATTCAACCTCTCTCTCTCAAAGAAACCACTGTCTCATATATCCAAATCGACTGCAAAACACTCAGAAAAAAACTTTTATTTTGTTGAGCCGTGTTATCAAAAAAATACCGTTATCTCTTATTGTAGCCTTGCTAAAAATGCAGCTTTTTAAATTATGCATCTATTTTCGGAATGGGTTCATTTTATTCAAGACCGAACAGACTTTACGTAAGAAAAATTAAAAAGGAAATAACTGCGCATATTTCGATGTATTTATGACGCTTTTAAAAAAAAATTATAAAAATTTTCTTCAAAAATATAACTTTTTCGCAATATTTTGGAAGCTAGACATCGAAGCCGCTAAACGGATGAAAAAATGGTCTCAGAAGAAGCTAAAAGCTATTTAATTTTTGATACTTTAAAAATTCCTGAAAAAATTTTTTGCCTACGACGGCTTATTGCGAGAACTAGAGTCAATTCAAAGAAACCACCTTATAGGCTGAGAACTGTATTATCCCATATATCAAAATCGGCGGATCTCATCACGCAAAAATTCTGCTAAAATTAAACTAATTTGCAAAAATGTAAGTCAAAAATTTTTCTCAACGGATATTTTCTCCTAAGAGTTATAAAATATACACTAACCCCCAATTTCACAACCTCCGGTTAGAGCTAACTCACAGTTAAACAAGTAAAAGCGTTAAGTTCGGCCATGCCGAATCTTATATACCCTCCACCACGGATAGCATGTGAACACACAAAATAACTCAAACCTAAAGAAAATAACGCCGAAAAACACAAAAAAAAAATATAGTAGATGAGAAGAGTAGGAACAACAAGTTAGATGCTATATATGTATGGGAGCTATATCTAAATATGGACCGATATCGCCCATTTTCAATCCCAAGTTACCTGCAGCTATAAGAAGTATCTATACCAAATTTCAGCCACCTAGCTCTATTATTACGGACTGTAGCGTAATTACAACAGGCGGACATGGCTAAATCGTCTTAGAATTTTACGACGATTAAGAATATATACTTTATGGGGTCTCAGATCAATACTTATAGGTGTTACAAACGGAGTGACAAAATGAATATATCCCCCCATCGTATGGTGGAGGGTATACAAATAAAAATATCATACAATTTGACAGCTATAACTGTGGGTTAGCTCTAAATGTAGGATAACCGTAGACTGTGGAATTGGCCGTAAAAATATAATAACTCATAATCTGTGTATTTCCTATAATACGTCGATATATTAATTAATTTTTCGCGAGGAATATACATTTTTCAGAGAAATATTTTTTGTCAAAGACAAAAACTCAAAACGTCGACTTTTTGACTGATTTTTGACATACAAATAATCAATTCTGGTGATTAAGGGTGTGAGAAGCTGGGTGGACTGTTTTAGGGAATTAAATCTCCAATGGTTCTCTTTATATTATTCTTTAGACCATTGCGAAGCTTTCCGCATCAATTTCCCAACGAACTTCGTGGTTGAATATCTCGAAAACTATAAATACATACATACCTATTTTAAACTTAAAAAAATATCGCCGCTCATCTCATCTGTTGAGATAAAGTCGGTGTTTCTTTATTCCAGTGCTGCAGAATCTCTGCGACACCAGACAGCATTTTCATTTCTAAAAGGGGGGTTTTTCTAAAATATTTTTATAACAATTATAAATTATAAATATATTTTATAACAATATTTTTATAGAAATTAAAATATAGACATTTTTATATTGCGCCATAGCACATCAAAAATATAAAGGTTATTGGATTGGGGACATTTGTTTTCATTTTATTGCATTTTGAAATCATCTAAAATTAGTTTTAAACCCAGAATTTTTTGTTCAATACAAACCTGCTCATAATAATAGATGTATCGAATCAGTTAGTATATAGGAATCAAAAATCATGAATTACTCTAAAATGTATGCACATTTTTTCTTCTGTAACAATAACATTTATAAGAAAATGTTAGAAGGATGTGTTCGTGCGAACGACCAAAAATTGTTGATCAAAGATTCAATTGAATAATTTGTCATATTTTAAATTAGCTGATTTTTATATATTTTGGCTAGGTGGTCTTTCATGTGGATGTTAGTATATTTTAATTTATATTTTAAAAGAACAATTTTAAGAAAAATGGAAAAAATATCTATGATCGTGGGAAGACTTTACATGTTGTTCAAAATGTGTTAACTAAAAAGAAAGCTGCAGGAGTTCGCGCAAAACCAGGGCATATATTTATTTCAATTATTTTCCTTGATTTTTCATTTTTGAACGCATTTTGTTCTCTCTTCATAGATACAGTGTTTGTTTCTTCACATTTTCTGCATAAAAATTTACATGAATTCAAAATTAAATATATTGACTTATATCTGTATGAAAGACCTCAACACCAAAATAAAAAAATATAAGCTTGATTTAAATTATGACAAATTATCCAAGTGTATATATTTATTATTATTTTTGGTAGTTCTTCGCGCAAAAATAATAATAACAATATATATCCCTGTGACATTGTTCTATAAATGAACATTGTCACGTTGAAATGTTAGGGAGCAAAAAAGTGCACACTTTTCAAAAAAAGTACTTCAAGATTTCTAATACTAACCGATTCGGTATATATTATTATGAGCGTATGGATGTATATTCGATATCACAGTGCAACAACCCAAATGGGAATGGGATGAAACCAATTGCAAACGAATGTTGACATTATCCCTAACAAAACCCTCAAGGGTTTTTATCAGTTCAGTGTTAGATTTTTTTTACACGCATTTGAAGTTGGTAATTTTGAACCGCTTTTTCAATGAAAATCGACAAGAAGTAGCACCATTTGCATGTCAGCGCCATCTATCGTGAGTTGTATGTAATAAATGATTTCCTCGACCCCAAAAACCGTAAGATACCAACACTTTACATGATAATAAAAATAAATAATCATTATTTTATCAAATTTTCAATGATCTTTTCTTGTTAGAAAGCGTCCCAAAATCACCAACTTCAAAGGCGTGTAAAAAAAATGTCAGCTTTCATTTGCCATTGGTCTCATCCTATTCCCATTCGGAAAGTTCGATTTTGTATCACAGTGTATTTAATTGCGAAGATTGTGATATTTGCTTTGCCAAATGTTTTCGATGACATTGAAATAAAGACAAAGAATTTATCAACATCTATCTATATGGGTTATTATCAACAAAATATTTATCGCCTACTTACATATAAACATACATACATATATTGAAATAAATTTCTAATCATTCGAATCTGTAAATAATTATGTACATACTCGTATGCTTTACCATCTTTTCTGTCTTTAAATTAATTGTATTGAATAGAAATTTTCCACATTTACAGTACGTATCCATATCGTACTTAAAACACTCATTCACATTTTTTTTTTTTGGATCATTCTTCGCCGTTCATTCACTTATTGTAGCTTTTGATTGCCTTGATCATGTTAAGACATCTCATGTAGATAAGCGCATATACAACACCGAAAAATTTATGCATGATGTACTGCTATCAAGCAATGAAAATAACATGAAAATATAAATAATGTGTTTTTGCTATTTGCTATTGTCCCATATTTTGAATTTAGTTTACTATGTTTAACAACATTGTTTCGTCAGTTTTTTTGTTTTAATTTTTTTTTGTCTTTTTTTCTTTTGTTTATTCGTATTATCATAATTATTAACATTTAACCCTTTAAAGATCTATAAATAAATATAAGCATCATTTAATTTGCCTATGAAATATAAAAAATGTAGCAAATCTATTTAAAAAAAATTTCACAAAAAGCTAAACAACGTCTGATAGAAAAACATACAATTTTTAAGTGAATTGCAGCTTAGTAAAATCGTAAAAAAATATATGCTTTCTCGGGAAAATAGCTTTAATATTTTGGTATCATAACCGGTGTAGTCCAAATATTAGAGATAATAAGTACAAAATATATTTTTTAAAAATATGAAAATTATACTGGAAGAAAGCCATATTGACGACATAAAGGGTTTTCCATCAAGAGGTGTTATTTTGGTATTCAAAGAAAAATGTAATTTTTTGAGATAAATGATCGCATCTTTATTTCATAATAAAGAGGAAGGTATGCCGTTAATAATGAAAAACAACATCAGCCAAATGGCCACCACGACCACGTTTACAGGACCATATCCTTTTCATGAAATTTTCCATAACCAAATCGCAAAGTGGCTGCGCTATGTCCTCGATAGCCTCACGAATTCTATCTTTGAGGTCTTGAATCGACGCTGGGCTGTTGGCGTAGACCTTATCTTTCACGTGGCCCCAAAGGAAGAAGTCGCAAGGTGTTAAATCACAAGATCTCGGTGGACAATTGTGATCACCTCTTCGAGAGATAACACGGTCCGGAAACTTTTCCCGTAACAGAGCAATGGTTTCGTTGCTTGTGTGGCACGTAGCGCCGTCTTGTTGAAAGTAATCGTTGTCTAGATCAATACCATCCAACTCCGGCCATAAAAAATCATTAATCATCTCTCGATAGCACAATCCATAACTGTTGATCCAACCTCATTTTCGAAAAAGTAAGGTCCAATGACCCCGCCGGACCATAAACAGCACCAAACAGTCACACGTTGAGGACGGAGAGGCTTCTCAACAATAACTCTTGGGTTTTCTGAGCCAGACGCGACAATTTTGCTTGTTGACGTAGCCACCGAGGTGGAAATGAGCCTCATCAGTCAAGATGATTTTGTATCGTTCGTATCGTTTTTTTGTTCGATCGTTTTGTATCGTTGGATGATCGAGTATCGTTCCATTTTTAGTAATGGTGTAGTTCTACTTGTCAAATGTCAGAGAATAAAAGGTTCAAAATTGACAGCTATCGAAATACCGGGTGATTCAAAATAACACCTCTTGTTGGAAAACCCTTATAAACAGATTTTCTTAATTTTCCACATTTTAAAATTTATGGAATTTGCTCAAACCCCATTCCTGTATTTTTTTGAGGGGGAAGACATTCAGATTATAACCAATACAGAAACTGATAGAAAAATAATCCTTTCAAACCATGCAAGACAATTTAGGCGGAAATATTAAATAAAGTTACTTCGCCAAACGGTTCGGTGTCGGGTTGTAGAAGCAGCATTTTTTTAAATAGTATTGCCACATTGCACAGTGAAGGAGAGAAATGTTGCAGAAGAGTACGTAGTTCAAGATTTTATATCAATTTACTTTTTATTGCATTTTTATACCCTACACCATAGGATGGGGGGGGGGATATTCATATTGACAATCCGTTTGTAACACCTCTAAATATTGATCTGAGACCCCATAAAGTATATATATTCTTAATCGTCGTAAAATTCTAAGACACTTTAGCCAGATTTTACAAATCGGATCACATTTTGTTATGGTCACCCTATAGAGGCCGTTCCAAAATATACGTATTTAAGCCATAAATATCATATTTTCTAAGCATTTTAACTGAACCTTGGCATTTTGTATTTAATTAAGACAAGAATTCATTGCAATATACATTTTTAAATCAGTTCATATTTTGTTATAGTCCATCTATAGATGTCGCTCCCAAATAGGCTTATTTAAGCCATAAACACCACATTTTCTAAGAAATTTTGCTGAAGCATTGCAGTTTGTATTCTATTTTGGCAAAAATTCATCTCAATAAAATTTATAAAAAATAAAATTGTATTTTGTTGTAGTCCCCGTGTAGATGTAACTCTCAAAATAGCTATTTAAAGTCATATACACCACATTTTTCAGGTGAAGAGTTTTGCTAAAGAATTTGCGGCCTAAAAATTGCAGCGTTCGTTTTTTAATAATTTACTTAAACAAAGAGGATCGTTTCACGATATGCCCCCTATCCAAAGATTTGTCCAGTAATAAAATTGAATGCAATTCATGGTTGGTATATAAAATTCGGCACAGCCGAACTTAACGCTTGTACTTGTGTAAATTTATATTTTTTTTCGATTTCGAAAAATTATACTTAGCATTCCGCCCATAGCTTTTACAAATATTGAGTCCCCAGAAAATCCAAATACTGTTTTGGATTTGTGAGAATTTAGTATATATCCTGTGTAAATTTTTTTAAATTTTAGTTTTAAAAAATTTCGAAAAAAAATTTAAGTTTAAAAAATTGTCTGTTCTGTAATCTTTCTATCGACGTAAACTTTGTGCGTCTCTCTGGCTGGATCGCACGATAACTCTCGATAGGAGTAACGGATTTAGTATAACTACCGATTACTTCGGATGAGGTACTGCCGACAACGCTGCCAGTTTAGGGGATTTATCCCCAATTTGGGGATATATTTTTTGGTTTGGGGATCCGGGGATTTGGCGGGGATTGCAATTTTTTATTATTACATGTCTTTATTTATGTTAAAATTTGTATTTTCTGTTAAATTGGAAAAACTGGAATCGCTGGTATTGTTGTCTTTGATATACTTTAAAAAAAACTCAGTGTGTTATCAATTATTTAGTCCATTGGCAGAAATGATCAAACTTTTAATACCAAAAACGTGTACAAAAAATTAGATGATGTAGATTAAATGGAAGATTTTGAATCAGATATATTTGATATTTGATAATTTGACAGCGTACATTTTGTACAAACAAAATGAATTTTAGTACAAAGTGCATTGAATTGTAAAATACATCATTCAAATACGTTAAAATATTTTCTGGGGATTCCTTTGGGGATGACAAATCTTTTTTTGGGGATTTAGGGGATAAAAAATAAAAATTTGGGGATTCGGCACTAAAAAAACAGGCAAGCCTGACTGCTGAGCCAGTCGTGGTAATCATGTGAATGACATTGTGTTCCATTATTAAATGTCAAATTTCAACCTTTCCAATAAAACCAGAAATTTGAAAAAATTATCAGTACTTTTTTATAGCTGATTTAAATTTAAAATTTTAAATAGTACAAAAGATAACAGATTATAGCGTGAGTACCAATACACGAAAATACTGCAAAATTATTTTAATTTTTTTTATGTTTTTTTTCGTACCAGCAAAAAAAGAATTTTTGAAAAAAATCTGTTTTTTCTAATTGATTTAACGACAATTACTAAACTTCTATTTCTACGAGAAAGTGAACAAATTTGTAGCCCACATAATTGTCTTTAGTTTGAAGGGTATCCCAGCGTTATTGAGCTTTTACTTCAACTATAAAAAAATTTTTAAAATATTTTTTCGTGTTTTGGACACCTATTACACCAGAAAATGTTATGCACAGCCCTTCGATAAAAAAATTGTAAACTCGTGAAATTAGTCCACATTTATGGAAATACATATTAGTTAATTTGATTTAGAACATTTGTCATTTAAACGATCACCCAACTAGGAAAATAAAATATTACTAATTAAAATTCGTTTTAATCGCCTCCGAATGGGTTATTTTATTCAGAAAAATTGTGTAACTGAGCAGCTCCATAGTTAACTTTTCATTTCATTCATTTTTTTGATGGCGATTTTACGAAACACTTTCGAAATTGTCTATGTGGTATGTACGGTATGATATTTTGTTTTATTTTAGTTTGGTTTTAAGTGCAGACAATAAAAAAGTGCACAAACTAGTTTCAAAAACTACACTTTCTGGTGTCCATAAGAGCAAGAGCAAGGTCAAGTTTTTGTTTTATTCAAATATACATATGTTCCAAAATACATATGTACTAGTATATCAAGCTTTAATGACGAGCTAGTGTTAGTTTCAATTAAATAGCGGCAAAATTATGCGCACTCTAAAAAAATTGATTTAATTTTAATTATTTTGCTCCAAAGTCATCCTAGTCTTTAAAATATTCACAATAATTACATAGAATTAGAAAAATGTGCTACTTAATTTTAAAATATTTTCATAATTTTATGCATGAAATGTTTTTAGGTCGTCTTTGGGGTCAGATCTTTAAAATTAAGTACATTTTTTCCAGTGGAGTCTCAGTCAGGGTCATAAAAAATTGTGTTTGCTGATGCTCTTGTTCACTTAGTATTTCAATGGAAGAGGTCTATGTACTTCGGGATTTTTTCCCATGATACAATTTTAACAATTAAACGTCGTAAATTTTCTCATAGTATTTATTCATCTGTAAAATTTTAAGCTTGAGTGTGCCGCAATGTTCATTCATAAAGTCAGGTGGTGGAGGCGGTGGTTTTGAATTTCACAAAAAAAGATAAACAAATAAAAATTTGTATTTGCACAGGGTGACTCAAAATATACTGACGCTCATTTCATTCATTATTTCGCTTTGTAAGTAAATTGTTAAGCACCAACTTTCGGCGAAGCCTTTAGAAACTGACTGACTCATAGATGTGTATATCAATCTTTGATATTTATTACATTTGTAACACTTATTACAAAAGTATTTCATTCATTACAAATGCGCATTGTAGGTATACGTACTTAGAATGCGGTGAATACATTTTGCTTACAAAGAAATTCATTGATATTATATGATTTCGTGGTTTTGCATTAAAATTCTTATCTGTTTTGTTTTAGTCTTTACACTGAAAAAAAATTTGTCATAAAATTAAAGAATTGCCTCAAAGACGTCCTTAGTTTTCAAAATAAGTACATTTTGTACTTAAAATTAAGAAAACGTACTTAAAATTAAGTAAATTACTTAATATTAATGAAATTATCTATATTTTAAGTACAAAATGTTCTTTTTTTGAAGACTGAGGACGTCTTGGAGCAATTCTTTAATTTTATGACAATTTTTTTTTCAGTGTAGTTATTTAAATTTGCATTATACAAAAAAAGTGTTAATTTTATTATAACAAATAGCTGAATTTGAATAAATATTTGTACTTATGTCAATTTATAAAAATTATGGTATACAAGTAAGAACATTTCAGTAGAGTAACCTAAACCTAACCCGTCAGTCACATTGTGAATAATGTTATATGGAATATGTTATTTTTTGTGGGAGATGCCGGAACGGTGGAAAAAGTTTACTCATTCAATGTGTAGTCATTGGGAAAGTTTTCTAAACTGTAGAATATGAAAACAATTGGATGATGGCTGCAGAAGTTATGGGGAAATTAATTTCGTGCAAATCTGTCAATTTGTGTGGGGGTAACAGAAAGGGCCTACCAATTGCGCAGATTTTGCACTGAACCGTAGGACACTGCACTGCACCGAATTGGGAAAGGGAATTGTTGTAGTAGCATCTTGGAGACGCTGATGTGATAATCCTTGAGGGTATTTCTAATCTAGACTTGATTCTGATATATATCCGATTATCGAGGGAACGTTATGTTTTTTCATCTCTCTCAATGTTGTTATTTGAGTTTGTCGTTACTATTCTGGACATGCAGAGCCATGGTTTATGTCTGGCGTATTAGCTTCCCTCTTGTCAAGGACTATCAGGTGTCGGAGGAGTTAATATTAGCATAAAAGGTCTATATTAAATTGTTCCAATGCCCCGGTTGAGAATCGGACCCAGCATTTTCAGGATCCACGTCAAGCGCAGAAAACACTGAGCTACGCAGGCCACATGAAAATATTTGTTTACACTGGTAATTAAGTTAGGAGTTATTCAATTTTGGTACTATTTGGCTCTTTTGTGTGAGAGGAACCAAATGGGTCGTGACAATTTAACCTATTTTTTACCTGAGTTGGTGGTGACGAAGAAATTATTATTATATGTATGAGTTTGTGGATTTACAAAATATTGGGTTAAGCGGTATATACTTAGTAGGGACATCAATACTGTTATGAAACCTAACCTCTGTAGCGGTAGTTTGTAACGGGAATTCAAAATTGCTTCAGTTTTCACCGTGGAGTGGTCAGATAATGAGAACAGTATCGCTGTTATAGCGCTTATTAAATGTGGAATGAAAAAAGCAACATTTTTAAAACGCTCTGCCAGCTTGGGATTAGTCTCATGTTTATCTACCGCTGCATCAAACTGTTGGAGGAGACTGGTGATGGCAAAGATCGCCCCCGGTCGTGACGCCCTCGAACAGCGCAGGTCATCAAATCAACTCCGGAAACAGAAAATCGTGGCCCTTGAGATGAATATTACGCAAAAGTCCATAAGTCGAATTATTAAAAAAGACTTGAGGCTTGGGGCTTTCAAAGGCCGCAATAGACATTTGTTGACTTCATCTTTATAAAAAATAGGAAAGAAACCAGTAAGGAAAGGCAGAAAGTCGGGCGGGGCCGACTATATAATACCCTACACCTCCCTAAAAATGCGATAATAATTTGGAATAATTGGTAAATGGGTAAGAACATATATATGCGGATATATCTAATTCTGAACCGATAATCGTTAAATTAAGCAATATTCGTTCCTAATTTCGTACTGATCGGATATAAAATACAGTCTCTACAGCGCTTGAATGTCAAATCGGTGCTAACATATATATGGGGGCTATATCTAAATCTGAACCGATTTTCTCCGAATTTGGCAGTATTCCTTCATGTAATAAGAAACCTCTCTCTGCCGAATTTCGTACTGATTGGATACAAAATACAGTTTCTACAGCGCTTACATGTCAAATCGGGTGCAACATATATATGGGGGCTATATATAAATCTGAACCGATTTCCCCCAAATTTTGTATTGTATCTAAGTGTATCACGAGACTACTCTCTGTCAATTTTTGTACAAATCGGTTACAAAATATTGCTTATACAGTGCATATATGCCAAATCGGAGGTGCATATATATGGGAGCTATATGTAAATCTGAACCGATTTTAACCAAATTCAATAGGGATCGTCCTTGGGCCTAAAAAAAGATATGTGCAAAGTTTCGTTGAGATCGGACAATAATTGCGACCTGTACTTTGATTACAAGAATAAGTTTACATACAGACGGACAGACAGACGGACGGACAGACAGACAGACAGACAGACTGACATAGCTAAATCGACTCAGAAAGTGATTACAAGTCGATCGGTATAATAAACAATGGGTCTATCTCTTCTCCTTTTGGGTGTTACAAACAAATGCACAAAGTCATAATACCCTGTACCACAGTGTGGTGTAGGGTATAAAAAGCAAACGTCTTTTGGTGAAGCACGCTGATAGCTTGCACAAAAAATTTCGTTCACAAATGAAACAAATTTGACCCTGAAAGAAAAACAAACTAAATGATATGGTGTATGCACGGTCGTCTAAGGAAGCATCTCAAGTGATTCCACGGGTCGAAAATTTCTATCATACAGCTTCAATCATGGTTTGATCGGGTGTCTCTTACGATGGGGTCACTGACTTGCATTTCTGTGAACAAGGGGTCAAAACAATGGCCAAAAATAAGCAAGAAACCGTTTTGGAAGCTGTTGTGAAACTTAACACTTAGCCATTTCCTATTCTAAAACCAGGCATGGACTTTCTAGTATGATTCTGCGCCGACACATATGGCTAAAATGACCCAGTCATTGCTTTAAAACATTTTGTCAGCTTTCATTTCTTCTGATGAATGGCTCTCTGGCAGCACCGATGTAACACCACAAAAAATATCCCAGCATCGATTATTTTAAGACAACTTTGATTCGTCCTGTGGCCACTTTCCCAAAGGGAAGAGGCGCGTGCGGCTAGTGGTGATTGGTCAGAGCGACTTAAGGCATGTGTGAAGGCCAAAGGCGGACATTTCGAATAAGTATTTGCTTTTTGTAAACAATATATGTCAAAAGGATTCATTACTTTTAATATTATAGCATAAAATGTGTGTAACAGTATTTATGTTCCTAAGGACTGGGAACCAGCTGCTACACGGATGGGTCCAAACGAGGAGGAAGGAAGGGTCTGGGTATTTCACGGTATTTCAAGCAGAAGTTCGAGCAATCACGGAGTGTGTGAACTGGCTCAGTAACACCACAAAGCCTAAATATGCCAACATCTTCACAGATAGCCAAATGGCGATTAAAGCAATAACATCGGAAACGGTCAAATCCAGAACTGTGTTGGACTGTAAAAGAACGAGAAATGATTACTCAGTCCATGGTCAATTGCGTATTTGCTGGGTACCAGGACACAACGGAGTGATTGGAAATGAACGGGCAAACAGCTTGGCTTCAAAGGGCAGAGAACATCGAGTAATAAACTTGGAAAATTGGAAACCTTTCTAAGCCACGACGAATGATTTGAAGCACTGGGCAGTGATGGCTCACAAAACGGTGTGGAATAGCGCAACAGTAGGAGCAACTTCAAAGATACTGTGGGGTGACCCAAATGAAAAGAAAACAAAAAGTCTTCTGAAACTAAACAAAATCGATATTAGCTTACAAGCACATCTTCATTGCATAGGACTAGCAGGAAACGACGAATGCAGGGCATGCAGGAAAAACATCGAATCGATGGAACATTTTCTGTGTCACTGCCCGGCTTTCACACATGCAAGATCCCAACATTTCGGGTCCGACATATTACCAGACTTGACTCATCTCAGAGGATATGACTGGAAGATACTGAGAAAATTCGTGTCTAGTACCGATTTTCTGCAACTCGTGAGGTATAAAAAGATCATAAATAAGGAGCGCACAACAGGCCGAACCACTGGCTTAAGTGTATGTCCATGGGCATGAGACGTTTAAACGTCTTCTCTCTTCAACCTAACCCAACAAAACCTAAGGACTGCGCACGAAAAAAATGGTGCCTGATTTTAGCCTTATAACTTTTTTCCTATTGCATTTTTAAAGACGCAATTTTTCGTTTTTGGTACGTCAATGTCATCCAAAAACCACGTGGGTAAAATTACCTCAATCGACCAGTTATATATTTAAATATGAATAGCCAATAATTAGTACCTGAACGGATTATTAAAAATGTCCAAGAAAATGTTCTTCACAAGCAAACAGATGATAGGAAGGCAGTGATGTTCCGCTTTAAGTTTATAGAGTCACAAAAAGACTTAAGGAACTCTTAACCATTAATAGGAATCCTAGCAGCGACAGAAGAAGGGGGTTTTCAGACCCCAGAAAAGTTATGAAAATAATAAACATTTTGAAAAAGAATAATAACTTCCGGGAAGAACTGATGCATACATTACGGAACTCTTAACCATTAATAGGAAACCTGGTAGACCGCAGAAAATAATAAGTATTTTGGAAAATAAGCCTAACGTTTCGGGAACAACAGATGCATATATGACAAATTGTTCAAAGATTTTTTTATAAAAAATAGAAAACAGAGGCTGATCAAAAGGCGTACAAGCGCAAATGGGGCAAGATGGAAATTCAAAAATTAATCAATACTTATAGTTCGAAAATTGCAAAGGAATTTTCTGTCAAAGTATGATTGCTAAATCATGGACGATTAGATTTACGTCTTATCTGACTTTTGGCAATTCCAATAGCAGGAGTTTTATATTATTTCACAAAATTTTAACCGTCAGTGGGGGAGGTACCAGAAGCAGTGGACCAATATGTCCCATCCTGTGGGCCTGTGATAGAACAAAATATTATCTGAAAAAGTCAATCGGTCGCTCATTTCGAAAGTTATCGTGCGCACCAGCCAGACATAAAGGTGGAAACATTTGCTCAGTCCATATTCATTATTGTTACAATACCACGTACAATATTATAAGTCAATAGTTGACTACTTTCGGGAATTATCGTGCGTACCAGTCGGACATACAGACGAACGGACAATGATCAAATTCAATCAATTCTGATAAATGGTTATCGAATTAGCTACAACTATTTAAATTATGCATCGATTTTCGTCGGAATATGCTCATTTTATTCATGACCGACCACATTTTATATTCTTTTATTTAAAAATGAGTAAAATTTTCTCGAGTTGACGGTACCATGAAATAACTCCCAAATGAAATATGTCCCCAAAAAATGTCCATGTAAATTGGAACTTATTTCATTATGATTAAGACGGACCAATGGTTCCAAGCGTTTCTATGCTACGCAAGAAAGGAGACAATTCAGGCCGAAGGCAGGCCACGCAATGAGAATTTGGTCCGCGAAGCCGTTTTTGGACATTCCCAGAGCAGACAAGCTTTCACCCCGGCCGTAGGCCGTCCATGCAGAGTAACTTTGGTACGCCTAACCTTCTATGGACATATTCCAGAGGATAAAATCTTTAATCTCGGCCGAAAGTCGACCTCGCAAGAGCCTTTTACATTACATTTGTTATTTTCTGATTAGTGGTTAATTCGTCGTTTTTGGGACTTATTTCACTTTTTTTAAGTTCACTATGAAATAACTTCCAAATATTGGTACTTATTTCATATGTCATATGAAATATTATATTTCTTATTTTTTTTCATTCATTTGAACTTAATAACTATTTGACTCAATTTGAATTTCAATTCAGGTATTTGAAATCCTTTGATCTTTCATTAACATTTTTCAAATTGCAATTGAAATGGTGTAGATTCATATGACACTGATTTAGACTGTCAAACAAACAAAATTCAACCAAAAATGGCTTTTAAATAATGTCGCTACAACATCTTTATCTCCCTGTTCAATTTTAAAATTAATTTTAGATTAAAAACAGATTAGAAATATCCAGATGTATTGAAGTATAAAAGACCCAAAATGTCTTGATGAGATCTTATTAGTACTTCCTTAGTGAAACGAAAACGTCCACAAAGTAACTACATTAATACACAAATGTCGCGCCAGAGTGTAAGCATTTCTCACTATCAATGATAATCAAAAATAATAGTTGACAAGTGTATATTAATTATAAAATAGTTTGTACTTATATCATCATCAGTCACCCACTCTTCTATCCCCCACCCATATATTCTATTTTACCTGTAAATATTTGCACTTTATCTTTAAATGTACGTGTGTTTGTTTGTTTCTCTCTTTGTTTCTTTTACTGTTGCGAAACACCAACCAACCAAAGGTGCAACAATTGGCCGGAAGTATTTATCAGGAATTTGAACGCATGATTAATTGCTACGATGAAGATGTGGTAAAGAATTTAATGCCTTTGCTGGTCAATGTATTGGAATGTCTGGATGCCTCATATCGGATAAATCAAGAACAGGATGTGGAATTGGAATTACTGCGAGAGGACAATGAACAATTGGTGACGCAGTATGAACGGGAAAAAAGTGCACGAAAGCAGTCCGAACAAAAGGTAATAGTTATTTGAAAAAACATTTTTTTTTTCTAAAACTTCTAATACCTTCATTATGTTTTTTAGCTGCTGGAATCGGAAGATTTGGCGGAGCAAGAAAATAAAGAATTGGCCAGTCGCCTGGAGTCACTGGAGAGTATAGTCAGAATGTTAGAATTAAAACATAAAAATAGTTTAGAGCATGCCAGTCGTTTGGAGGAACGTGAATCCGACCTTAAAAAGGTATTTACATTTTTTTAATGATACCCTTGATAAAATTTTTATTCATATTTGTTAATTATCTTTTTCTACTCTAACTAGGAATACAATAAACTCCATGAACGGTATACGGAACTTTTCAAAAATCATGTAGATTATATGGAACGTACCAAAATGCTTATGGGTTCTACGCATTCTCAGATGAGTTCGGCCTCCGAACGCTTGGAATTAAGTCGAGCTAGATTAAATCCAGTGGCTAGGTAAACTATTTGTTATTAGATGTGCCCATCGAGAAACAGGAGTCTAATCATCGCATTTTTTGTATCGAAAATTGTCTGCACTTTATGGAGCAGTGCTAAAGATCGTAAAAAGATTTTTTTCTAGAACATTTTTTTTTAACTTTGGTATTTGACTTCAATCCATAGAAAATACTTAAAAAATTATTAAGATATAGATAAAATTCCTAATAGGAAATCGTACATAATAAAAAAATACTTTCATACTTTAATCAATTCGCCTCAAAGATGCTTTACAATCAATTTTTAAATTATATATATTCTCCAAAATACAAATTACGATTCGAAACGGATGCGGGGATTATTCTCCATTCCCAGATGAAAAAATTGGCAATGATTTTTGTCTTAGAAACCGCCAGGATGATTCATCGTAAATTCTAATTAAATCAAACAGGATTTAAGACTAATTCAACATGATTTTATTTTGATTCAATATGTTCTTAAGTAGCTTGAACTCGTGTTAAATATAAATGAACATGAAAATCAAATTAATCATTGAATCAATCTCAAAAAATCCGTATCAATCAATTTCATTTAGATACATCATTTCAAACTAATTCAAATAATGTAATTTTGTCTTAATTTTACACGACATTCTGCTTTCCGAGCCGCCGTTAATTAATATTAATCTTTAAATAACTTTGAAATCTTTAAAACAAAATAATTTTTCTTTATTATTACCCCTACAGATCATCTGGTCCAGTTTCTTTTGGCTTTGCCTCATTGGAAAATTCCGCCATGTTAGATACCGAAACTATTTGTAGTGTTGGTAGCAATTCCGATGACTCAGGACCTCCCTCACTACAAAATGAATTTGATAGTTTGCATACGGTTGAGAGAGCGGCTGAAACCGATACGCTGCAACAACAAAATCAAGCAACATCACCACAAAGTGATAGTAGTCCCATTGTGCCAAATATTCCATCAAATGGTTTGTGTCAATTTTTTAGTTTTGTTTCATTGCAACATTGTTTTTTTTATTTTTTTTGCGTCACCTCAAAAATGCACAGTTCTATATATTAATATTTAAGATGGAAGATATTTCAATCGGAAGCAATTTTTTTATTATTAACTAAGAAAGGAAAATTCAGTACTTATTAGATGAGTAAGAGCTCAATTTCGTTTTAAGCCAAATTAAAATTTTACAATGATATGAGAGTAAAGTACAGCTATTATTTCCCCTGAAAGTACAGCTATTAAATCTCCTGAAAGTGAAAAAAAATGATTTGCATTCCTGTTGACTAAGGACGACGAAAAAGTTGATTTAATAGTAGAATGAGTTCCAAACAGTAGGGATGCCATTATAAGGGTATATTCAAATTGGGGATGTAACGAATATTCGCATATGCGAACGCGAATTATTCGCATCATTTTAACTTTCGCTTTCGCATTCGCAAAAACCATCTTTGGATTATTCGCATTCGCTTTCGCAAAAATATATTTCAGTATTCGCTTCCATTTGTTAAAAGTGTTAAATCTCCTTATTCCCTTCACACAATTTGAAGATAATAATACGAGAGTTGCTATATATACCGGGTTTGGCAAATAGAGCGCTACAAAAGTTTTTTTAAATAAAACGAAAACGGTTTTGGATATCAATGAAATTCTTTATTCCTGTGAAAGTACGTTCGGTGCCATTATGTATGGAACTCGATTTCTTTTGCATGGCTACCACGGGCACGCTTGCAGAAGTCCAGACGCTGAACCCAATTTTCGACGGTTTTCAAGCATAAATCGGTCGATACTGCTGCAATTTCACGTTCGATATTCGTACGAAGTTCATCAATCGTCGCTGGCTTGTTGGCATAGACCATAGACTTGACGTAGCCCCACAGGAAATAGTCTAACGGCGTCAAATCACGCCGTCCTGTTGGAACCACATGTCCTCCAAGTCCATATCATCCAATTGGGGCCAAAAATATTCGGTTATCATTGAACGGTAGCGATTCCCATTCACAGTAACGTGCCGGTCTTGATCATCACGGAAGAAGTACGGTCCAATGACGCCGCCGGCCCATAAACCGCACCAAACCGTAATTTTTTCGGGATGCAATGATGACTCATGGAGTACGTGTGGATTGCTGTCTGACCAATAACGCATATTTTCTTTATTGACGAAGCCATTCAGCCAGAAATGAGCCTCATCGCTGAAGATGATTTTTCGATTTTCGCGCTCTTAACGTTGAGGCCATTGACTCCGAATTTCGGTAGTAAATTTTAATAATTTCGACTCGTTGTTGGCTCGTATATCTTTCCATCATGAAATGGCAAACCTTATTGAAGAGAAATATCAAAAGAGCGGCCAAAAAATATGGCGTCGTTTGCTGTCCCTGTCGGTTTACTTTTGTAGCATCCCTGTTGAAAACCCTGTATTACACTTAGTGTTGCCTGGCGCCATCTGACATTTCCATTGGGAAGTTTGACATTTTTTAGCATAAACGTACTCAGAACGTTTTGACGTACGACCATCATTTGTGTTGTTTGCAGTGACTTGAAAACATCAATTTGGCAAAAAAAATGGAATAAACTCGTGAACATTTTTGTGCGATCATTTTTCACAACTTTTGACGTGGATTATCACGACAGGAGTGCATCGATGAACTTAAATCTTTGTATGGCGATGAAGCACCATCCTATAGGACTGTGAAAAACTGGTTTAATGAATTCAATCGTGGCCGACGCTCGCTCAAAGACGAAGGTCGTGAAGGTTGTCCAAAAACGGCCGTTGTGCCAGAGAATATTGATGCCGTGCGTGAACTGATAATGCAAGATCGTCATGTGACATACCGTGAGATAGAGGCATCCTTGGGCATTTCTTCCACCAGCATACATTCGATATTGTATGAACACCTAGCCGTAAAAAAAGGTTTGTTCTCGTTGGATCCCGCACAATTTGACAATCGCTCAAAAAAAGTCTAGTCTATTGTTGCAAAGAAATTTTGAAAAAATACGAACGCGGTGCTTCAAAAGATGTTTATAAGATCGTCACAGGTGACGTATCTTGGATCTATACGTATGAGCCCGAAACAAAACAGCAATCGACCGTGAGGGTCTTCGAAGACGAGCCAAATCCAACGAAAGTTGTTCGTGGAAGAAGCACTTCGAAGAAAATGGTCGCCTATTTCTTCGGCAAAACTGGTCATGTGGCGACTGCTCCGCTTGAGCAACGTATGACGGTCAATTCTGAGTGGTACACCGCAATTTGTTTGCCTGAAGTCTTCGGAGAAATTCGAAAAGCGAACAAGAGAAGACGAATCATTGTGCACCATGACAATGCGAGCTCTCACACATCGGCTCAAACCAGTGCCTTTTTGACCGGCCAATACGTCGAATTGATGGGTCATCCGCCGTACAGCCCTGATTTGACACCCAATGACTTATTCTTATTCACCCACATCAAGAAAAAACTGCTTGAAACCCTCTGCCACTTCTCTTCAAAACAGTTGAAGAAATATGTTTGTCATTGTGGTAACAGGAGATAAAACTATGGAAAACATTCTTAATACTTGAATATCCTGAAAAAGTATCAATTCAGTTCTTTAAATTTGTTAGTAATAAAGGGTCAAGCTATTATTCGCTTTCGCGAAAATGCATATTTCACTATTTGCATTCGCAAGAAATATATTTCAATATTCGCTTTCGCTAAATTCACTCATCATCCCTAACTCAAATATTACCCACATTTGGATAATAAATAAATCATCGCCTTTATTATACCCTCACATTAGTGTGGGAGGGTATACATTATTTGCTACGGGCCAAAAGTTTAACACAATGAAGAAGTGACCTAAGACCCTAAGTTTGTTAGGCGGAAATCCGTTTTAGAACATTTTAAGTCATTTGAGCGACGTCCGTCCGTCTTTTCTTGGCTTTTGCGTATGATGACTCTCGAAAGGGGTTCAAATTCAGTATGTGGTAATATTTTCTATATCAGGATATCTTTGGAGATGTACCATATTGTTCCATTCCGTATAGTACTATTGATACTGATTCTGTAATAAGTTCCATACTACCTTACCAAAACGACCATTTTGTACAAAAAGTTAACAGCATATAAATTTAATACGAGTACATACAAATACATGAAATTTTGTACAGTGTAATGTTTTCACATTACCTACAGTCCGTTGCAAAATGTGTTTTATTACGACGTCACTTTTGGTACTTCCCACTCAACAAAATTTAAAAGCGCTTAACAATCCCTTTAATGTATCTACAGTTCAGCAAACATAGGCGTATTTATCAAATACCTTCTAGTACCCCCCCCCCCCCCCCCCACACACACACACAAATTGACGGATTCGTTCGAACACAACTTCCCCATAACTTCTGTAGCAATCATCTAAATGTTTTCATATTCTGTATTTTGAATAATTTTGCAATAACTATCGACTGAGTAAAATGTTTCCATCTTTCTCGCTTTCACACAAATCTTATTTTTGAAGATTATGTCTATCAAATGTTGGCCACGGCTACGTCTCAGATGGTCTATCTGTTGAGTCCAATTTTCTATGACTCGTTCGAGCATTTCGACTGGTAACTGGCGAATGACACGCGTGATGTTTTGCTCCAAGGCCTGAATCGAAGCGAGTTTGTCCGCATAAACTTTAGACTTTACATATCCCCACAGGAAAAAGTCTAACGGTGTGATATCACACGATCTTGGTTGCCAATCGACCGGCCCAAAACGTGAAATTATCTGCTCACCGAAGTGTTCTCTCAATAAATCCATCGATTGATGCGATGTGTGGGAAGTGCCGCCCTCTTGTTGAAACCAAATGTCGCCGAGATCACGAGCTTCAATTTTAGGCATCAAATAGTCGGTTATCATGGCACGATAGCGGTCGCCATTGACGGTTACTTTCTCACCGGCATCATTTTTGAAGAAATATGGACCGATGATTCCGGTACGTTGGATCGGGAATCGATCAATGGCAAAAATATAGCTCTTAACGAGAGCTAAAATATTGCTCATGTGTGTCAAGGTCGTGGGTCGACTGGAAAGTGTTTTTTTTTATTTAAAAAAAAGGACTTAGCGCAATTGGCGAACGATTATTTTGATAATAAAATTGAATAATTTGTAAACGTTGTTCAGGCGTAAGTTTTTCCATAATGAAATGCCAAACAATACTTAACAAAAATAACATAACAAAAGGCTATTGAAAAGGAAGTATCTCTACTTAGATCACACTATAGAATCACTTTTTGTGTCCATTTAGCCCTGTCTGTCCGTCCATGTATTCTTGTGATCAAAGTACAGGCAGCAATTATGGTCCGATCTCAACAAAACTTTGCACATATCTTTCTTTAGGCCCAAGGACGATCCTATTGAATTTGGTTAAAATCGGTTCAGATTTACATATAGCTCCCATATATATATACCTCCGATTTGGCATATATGCATTGTATAAGCAACATTTTTGATCCGATTTGTACAAAAATTGGCACAGAGCAGTCTCGCGATACGCTTAGAGACAATACAAAATTTGGGGGAAATCGCTTCAGATTTAGATATAGCCCCCATATATATGTTACCCCCGATTTGACATGTAAGCGCTTTAGAAACTGTATTTTATATCCGATCAGTACGAAATTCGGCAGAAAGAGGTTTCTTATTACATGAAGGAAAACTGCCAAATTCGGAGGAAATCGGTTCAGATTTAGATATAGCCCCCATAGCCCCCAAGCGCTGTAGAAACTGTATTTTAAATCCGATCACAGCGAAATTCTGCAGAAAGAGGCTTCTTATTACATGAAGGAATACTGCCAAATTCGGAGAAAATCATTTCATATTTAGATATAGCCCCCATATATATGTTAGCCCCGATTTAACATCTAAGCGCTGTAGATACTGTATTTTTATCCGATCAGTACGAAATTTGACAGAAAGATGTTTCTATTTTACATGAATGAGTATTCAGGGAAAATCGATTCAGATTTATATATGTATGTATAACCTCCATATATGTATAATATACAGTATATATAAATATATATAAATATATAAATCTGAATCGATTTTCCCTGAATACTCATTCATGTAAATTAGAAACATCTTTCTGTCGAATTTCTGTCGAATAACATATATATGGGGGCTATATGTTTCTCCTGATTTGGTTACAAAGCGCTATAGAAGTTGTACTTTACTTCCGATCATCACAAAATTCTCCAGAAAGATGTTTCTCAATTTAGGAACGAATATTGCTTAATTTACCGATTATCGGTTCAGAATTAGATATATCCACATATATATGTTCTTACCCATTTACAAATTATTCCAAATTATTATCGCATTGTTAGGGAGGTGTAGGGTATTATATAGTTGGTCCCGCCCGACTTTCTGCCCTGCCTTACTGGTTTAAATTGCATTATGTAGTCGACAAGTTAGACAACATTCTGTTGGTTCAATTTTTTTTCATTTTCACTTATTGATAGAAAATAATTAATTTTTTTATAAATGTCGAAAGAAAATTAATTTGTAAATAGCAAAAAATATCAGTAGGTAATTTGTTTGCGATGCAAAAACTTTTATTTACTTACTGTATGTATTAAGTTTTATAATAGACCAATGTAAAATTCAGCTTCTATAGTGGTTAGATGCGAAATCTGAAGGAACACTCCACACCGTGGACTGGGCTGAGTGTGGAAAATTCGATATTTTCGCATTTGCCGAGTGTAATAATTTTACAAACGTAATCAAAACCCGTTCATGCGGCTGCACAATTTTTACAAACTAACCTAAAAATTTGGTTTCAGTGTAAAAAATAGAATTTTTTTACATTTTTTGCACAAACGAAATTTCATTTTATTTTTCATTTTATTTCATTTATTGTAAAATATAAAGCCTACAAGGCCAATATTCCTATATTACAGAGTAATAAACAATAATTTTGGTAAACAATTGTTCTCTAATCTAAAATACAATTATACAGTTAAATTTCTAATGATTAAATAAAGTGTGTATTTTGTACAATCATACAAAAAATAACAGTGGCTCCCCAGCCTTGAATCAAAAAGAAGTATAAATAGTAAATAAGCAGCCCAACCAGCAACCAAAAACTAATTACTGTTAGATATAAGGTATTCAAAAATTTTATGTTGAAATACATTTAAAGAATCAGAAAAATTACGCAGAGTAAGAAGAATGTGATTCCATATACGAGCCACTCTAACCACAAATGATCGTTCGTACAACTGAGTAGACATATGAGGAATTAAAATTACCATTAGATTCGTCCCTCCTCAGTTACATAAATTGGAATGGTGATTTAAAATACCAAATTTGCGGAAGTTATAGGATTAATTTTTCGTATGATTTTGTCAATTTGTGTGTTGCTTCTATCAGAGTAATATTCTTAGAAACTTAGAACTGTGCATTTTTTTTAGTAACATTAAATTAACCTTACTCACTAAGTTTATTAAAAAAAACGGTATTATTTTTCTTTTCGTCATTTTTATGCATTTTGCGTTTATTTTTCACCCTCCCATAATCATTTTTATTTTTCGATCATAACAAATTATTACGAATGTTGTGTTAACATATATAACTCCTATACTCCTCTTTTTGTATACACACCAAAAAACCAACCAACCATTCACCCAATTAACACCACCAAATATATAAATGATGTCCGTGTCATCGTACCGTACTGTTCTCCGTTCCGTAATTCAAAAAATTTGAATTGTTAATATCAAATCAATGCCCTGCTGTGTCTCTCCCGCAACATATACACAAACACTATGCCAAACAACACATTCCATTGTGCATTTTTACGCATTTTCAAACAGTTGGTCGTACGACTACGAAAAAGGAACAACGCTCTGCCAATACACTCTACCAAGAGCTGTCCTTTCAAGATAATGAAGAGAGCGAAGACAATGAAATTGTTACAGGTACGTACCACCGTCGCCACTATTGGCAGCTTATAGTTAAACACACAGTGGTTTTTTGCCCTCTAACTGAACTAAAAATATATTTGTGCAAAAGGTGTGAGGGAGCTACATATACAATATTATGAGCTATTAAATTGCTGTTATCATTAAATGTTTATACTACTATATACATATAATTCTTGTTCTTTCTTTCTTTTTCTGTATATTATATGTATATTCGTTACAAAAAACAAAACGATGTTTTGAAAACAACCTGAATATGAATATTGAAAAACACTACACTCCTCTCTACTGCACAAAAATATTCGAATTAAATGTAATGCCCCAAAAATCAACAACAACTGCTATCACCTCTACTGCCCACCACCCACCAATCCATCTCTACACAACAACAATATCAAACCAAAACTTATACAGGGAGCTGGGTACATCCTGGGGAATATGCTTCTTCAGGTAGGTATCACAATTCATACTTATATGGCTTTATGTATATCACCTGTAAATATTTAAAGCATCAAATAGTCCAAGTAAATTTCTGACAAGTAAAACTAAAACAAAGAACGCGACGAAAATACTCGACGATAAAAAATTCGATTTTAAATTGTTCTCAAATAAAACGTATTATTATTATATTTAGAATGTATGTGTTATAAGATGACCCCAACTCCTTTAATTAAGTTTTTTTTTTAAAAATTAATACAAAATAAATATTGTAAAGCAACAATACTCATAAATTTTTTCTCATGTCCTGTTGTTATATTTTCTTTATTCAAAAAAATACGCTGTCGTTGTTTTTCTCAAACAAATTCTAAAATACGCTTACAACAAACACAAAACGAACAAACACACAAACAACAACAAAAAACAACCTGTGTTTGTTGTTCTTGTACCCCTTTTGGATTTTCATCATGTGTGTAATGTTTGTTTGTTATTTTACATGAAAATAAACAAAAAATATTAAAGCTAATGACAACTACTTTGGTAAGTTGCGTTTATTTCCTTTTATATGAAAAATAATATGTGTACTTAATAAAATTGTAGATCCTTTAGTTGTTGGTTGTAGTTTTCTTTTTTATTTTAATTTCCCTTTTTTGTACATAGCATTTTCCCATTTTGTATGTGGTGTTGGTTCTTTTTATAGTTTTTCTATATAATAAAACTTTTCGAGTTTTTTTAATTCAATATAGTTTCGTTATTGTTTTTAATTAAGTTTCTTTTATCGACAAACTGTTTTAGTTACTTTCATAAACAAAATCAAAATAAATATAATATCTGCACTGGTTTAAAGTCAAAATGTGAACTTAATGCCATTAATTTTTTTAAAAACTGTGATAAAAAAAATATAAAGTATGTTTGAATAAATCAGTTTTCGAGACATATAATACTATATCTCAATTTAAAGACAACATATCGATTCGGTGCTAATACTAAATTAAAGAAAATGTTATCTTCTAATACTATGTACTTTTAATTTGGTCCAGCAAATTTAATTCTATTAGTAATAATTAAAAAATACCACAAATAAAAATAAATTTTATTTTCATAATTTCTATGAGTAGAGACTTTAAGAAGACAATATAAGGATGAATATCTGTGGGATGTGACACCAAAAATGTAAAGTTACTCTGCTTAGTTATCTACAATACCAAAAATCCATTGCCTTAAAAAATTATCCAAAAAGTTTTTGTGAAAATTTTCTAAAAATTTTTGGTTGAAGAACTTCGTAATAGAACGATAATTTCACTTAGAAGAAAAATAATCTAAAGGGCTGCACGCACCATTCAAAATATTTTTTTTGCATGTAAAATCATTGAAAGATTGAGAACAAAGCAGCGAAGTTTAATTATGAAGTTTTTGGTTTTCAAATGAGGCAAAATATTGACAATAATGAAATTGTTTCTATTATGAAAAATTTTAGCATTTTCGTTAATAGTGGCTTTTTTATAATCCCATAAAAATTACTTCAAGATCATATAGAAATAAAAAAAAAATTAATTAATGTAGTTCAAATTTAGCAAAATTTATTATAAATATCCGTTGAATCATACGAGAAAAAATCTAGAAATTTGTAAACCAAAGATTAATCGATGGCTGGACAAATATTGGTTAACTAGATATTGTGAAAATAAAATGTAACTAGATTATATAGCGTGATCCATTTCGAGGTTCCCTACTTAAAAAAAACACAGAAAATTCAAATTGAATGGGAAATATTTATTATAATTTGAAAGAACATTCTTTGGCATTTATTTTTTGAAGATTACGTCTATCAAATGTTGGTCGCGGCTACGTCTCAGATGGTCCATCCCTTGAGTCCAATTTTCGATGACTCGTTCGAGCATTTCGACTGGTAACTGGCGAATGACACGCGTGATGTTTTGCTCCAAGGCCTGAATCGAAGCGGGTTTGTCCGCATAAACTTTAGACTTTACATATCCCCACAGGAAAAAGTCTAACGGTGTGATATCACACGATCTTGGTGGCCGGCCCAAAACGTGAAATTATTTGCTCACCGAAGTGTTCTCTCAATAAATCCATTGATTGATGCGATGTGTGGGAAGTAGCGCTGTCTTGTTGAAACTAAATGTCGCCGAGATCACCAGCTTCTATTTCAGGCATCAAATAGTCGGTTATCATGGCACGATGAAGGTCGCCATTAACGGTTACGTTCTCACCGGCATTATTTTTGAAGAAATATGGACCGATGATTCTACCGGCCCACAAACCACACCAAACCGTTGTTTTTTCTGGATGAAGTGGCAGCTCTTGAATCTCTTCAGGTTGCTCTTCCTCCCAAATGCGGCAATTGCTTGTTTACATACCCATTGAGCCAGAAATGGGCCTCATCGCTGAACAAAATTTGGCTCTAAAACGTCGGATCTTCTTGGAACGTTTCAAGAGCCCAAAGAGCGAAGCGATGTCGCTTGGGAAGGTCGGGCGGCTTCAGTTCTTGCACAAGCTGTATTCTGAATGCTTTCAATTTAAGATCTCGACGTAAAATGCGTCAAGTCGTTCCATACTTCAGTCCGAGTTGCTGCGAACGGCGCCAAATCGACTCTCCACGGTCTTCGTGTACACTCTCAGCTACGGCCGCTGCATTTTCTTCATTGCGTGCAGGACGTGGTCTATTCGGTCGAATATTATCCAATAATGAATGCTGGGTCTCAAGATGGGTGACGGTGTTGCGAATAGTACGCTCAGTAGGCCGATTATGTTGACCATAAGTTGAGCGAAGTGCAAGAAACACATTCCTCACAGAACTTGAATTTTCGTAATAAATTTGAACGATTTGTAAACGTTGTTTAGGCGTAAGTCTTACCATTATGAAATGACAAACAATACTTAATAAAAATAACATGACAGCATGACACGACTCACACGTGATCTGTCAAAAGAGGGCTATTGAAAAAAGTATCTCCACATGGATCACTCTATAGTTAAAGTATAGGTTAAAATTAGCACACATTTGATGGGAGTGGGTGTAAATAGGTTCAAAATTTGATAATTTCAAAGTTTTTTTTTTTGATATTTTCTTCCCAAGTGATAAAAAGGGTGGACCATTTAAAATACCGATTACTTTGACTTGTGATTTGAGCCATTTTTTGTGGGGAGCCATTAATGATAAATGTTACGCAAAGCATCCAGAGACAATTGAAGCGTTGAAACATGAAATCGATGTTGCCATTGAAAAGATTCGACCAGAAACAATCGAAAATGTACTGAGAAATTGGGTTGATTGGATGAGGTACTGCCGAGTAAGTCTTGGTAGTCATGTTAATGATATTAAATGACAAAGTTGAACCTTTAAAATAAAACCAGAAATTTGAAAAAATTATTAGTACTTTTCTTTTATAGCCGATTCAAATTTTAGATGGTCCATCCTGTACATTAATGTATCCACTTTCATTTATGTATGTATATGTGTAATTCACAATGCTCCTTAGTTAAGTCCAAATGCAAAAATCGCGTCGAATTTTGCTTTGGACTTTTAAATTTAATGTTAGTTTTTCAAGTTCTTTGATTTAACAATGCATTTCCAACCTTGGAACTAGGCTTATTTATTTATTTATATGAATTACAATACAAAGTAAATTTATATTCTTATTGTACGGTCCAAGGCAAAACCGGGTTACAAAGACCATGTGGCTAGAGTTTGCAGCGACAGACCAGAGCCTCTCGTGGGAATCGAACCCACGACCGCCAAACTTATAGGCGAGCACGCTACCAACTGGGGCGCTCGGAACTATGCTTATTATTTCTCCTTTCACACAATATTTTTAGAAAATTTTAGAGCGAAAAGTCGGCGTAAAAAAAATTGTTTAAAATAGAAGAAATGGAGTTATTATCACTTGAATTTTCCTATACATTTGGTATTTTATGTAATAGAAAATTTGTTCGAAATAACCTTTCGAATAAGCAATATATAATAAAAATCTGAGGATTTAGGCTTTATACACGATTAATAAAAATTCCAATTTATTCTCATAATGGAAACATTTCCATTATTGCAATATTCTGTATAATTAGATTACCAAGCCTAAAATTAAACTTCGACGTTTTGCTCTCAGTTTTCAAGGATTCATAAAAATTAAATTCTTAAAATTTTTTGGCTGAAAAATTAACCAATCTTAAAAGAAAATAATATTTGTCATGGAAAAATGCGATGTCACAATATTCTTTAGTCTTTTGATTGCCAAAAATGTTGTAAATGTTCCATAGAGAATAGGTAGAGAAGTAAAATCGACGTTACATTTGAGTCTAAGATGCGAAAATTACAAAGATTTTCAGGCTTAGTTAAGCATACAATTACTCGTAACTTCCGTAAATTGATCTGCCTTGAGTCTATCATATGCCTAATACTATAGTCATAGACTTACGTTTCCTCTATGACATTATCTCGTTGGTTTAGAAATGTTGGCGATGTTGGGCTAATGACAAAACCTTCGAGATAATATCATAATAGAAACCCAGTCTATGGCAGTCTTGAGAACTTGTTTGTATGTCAAAAATTGCGACCTACCCAAACTGTGGTCATAGCCCACACAATTTGGGTATTTTGCTTGTAGGATGCTTCAGTGTGGCATTGGCCCACTTCATAAAAACTAAAGAAACAGAACAAAATACTAAATTTAACATTCATATTCGTCACATATAAAAAGAAGTCGACAAGAATATTTATCGAAAAACAAACCAATCTTGTCACTTCCTATAAATAACTTCCTTGTAAGCATCTCTAATGAAAGCTGGTAGATACAAATTAAATTGAGCAGCGGATAAGTATTTACAAATATATTTCACATTAACTTGGCCCACTACTTACTACTATCGTAAATTATCGTTTTATAAATATTTAAGTTTCTTCTTTTTTTCAATTAAAATCATTTTGGTAAAGGGTTGTAAAAAATATGTATTTTTTCTAAATATGTACTATAACATATTTTCATTTTGTTTCATACATACGTATCTACCATCTTTTGTATTTAAAAAAAATAGTAGTTGTTTGATTTTTCTAGTCATTTTTTAGTAAAATTCATTGTGTAGCATTTGAGAAATCACCTCCTAATATTTTCGTGTTATTAAATGAATACAAATTCTATTTTTAGGGATGGGCAAAGAGGTGGAGAATCTTATCATGGAAAACAATGAACTGTTGGCTACTAAGTATGCATTATTGCAATAAAAATAAATTTAGCAAACATTAATTTCTTCAATTTGTTAATTGTTTTGATAGGAATGCTCTTAACATTGTCAAAGATGATTTAATAGCCCGTGTCGACGAGTTGACGGGAGAAATAGAAATACTACGTGAAGAACTCAATGCTATGCAACAGTCGCGTGGCAAACTGCGTACCAAAGTCCAAGAGTTGGAAGAAGAATTGAAGAAAACCAAAGAACAGGTTAAGCAACAAAGTGAGTAGACTTCGAATTGACGATTGCCCTCCCATAAGAATAGCTCACAATCTATAAATTTAAATTACAGCTGACAACGATCAGGAAGAGAATGATGTACCATTGGCTCAACGTAAACGCTTCACACGCGTGGAAATGGCTATGGTTCTTATGGAGCGTAATCAATACAAAGAGCGTTTAATGGAATTGCAAGAAGCTGTGCGTCTAACCGAAATTCTAAGAGCCTCACGTACCGTTGATAACTTAGATAAGAAATCGAAACAGAGTATTTGGAAATATTTTAGTAGTCTTTTTACGTAAGTCATCATTTTACTGTACTCAAATTACGAACATATTGAATTAACTATTGTTTACCTTCGTGACCATTTCAGCCCCTCCAATCGCCCTCAAGAACGTGTCAGTGATGGGCAAGGAGGGGGGCCTATTTTTCGTTACTCAAGCCCATCACACTCCCATGGATCTCCCAGTAGAAATAGCGAAAGTCGCCTTGCCATAACGGGCCGTGACGGTGGCCCCTTACCCCACCCTGCCAGTGCCGGCTTAGCGAATGCTCTGGCCAATAAAGATTACGCGGAAGAAGGCACCTCGGAACGGGCCCGAGCTAGACGCCATGAGCAATATCGCCAGTTGAGAGCACATGTTCAAAAGGAAGATGGCCGATTGCATGCTTATGGTTGGAGTTTGCCCGTTAATAAGGCCGAGAAGGAACAGCAAACTCGACATTCGGGTGGTGTACCCGTTCCTGTCTACTGTAATCCCTTGGCAGAAGCTTCACCGCATATGAAGGTATTTTGTGCGGCTGGGGTTAATCTCAACGGTGGCTTTCTCAAAAATGGCCAATCGATAATACCCTCTCATTCGCCGTTTGCTCCACGTTCTACGGCTAAAATAGCTGAAATTACCAGTCCCTCAGCTGAACATTCAGCCGAGGCACTGGATAGACAAATCACACGGGCCAGCCTGGAACATTTAGAACCAGAGACACAATTAACACCCTACGTCTGGATATGCACGAGTACACATGCGGCCAGCACGGTGACTGTGGTCGATGCCAATCAATCGGCCAGTGTACTCGATGTGTTCCCTATTTGTGCCTCACACTTGTTGTGTATTGCTTCTGTACCCGGTGCCATGGAGAAAGATTATGCCTTATTGGAAAATTCAGAAGTCATAAAAGCCGGTGAAATGTTGGAAAGACCCGGTGATGGTAACGAAGGTCTGGGCAAAGTAGATTTTGTTCGTGTTAAGCCGAAATCGGATAAAAATAGTAATACCAAAGATTCGGAAACCGCTTTGGAAGTAAATGCCGAAACTCCGGTCGAAGAGAAAGCTAAAGAAGCTACCGAAAAATCCAATGAACAGAATGGTTCGTTACCCATCGAACCATTGGGCAATGTGAATGAAATCAAAATACGTCAAGCCATACCCGGTGCTCCACAACGTCTTCAGAATGACACCTCCTCCGCCACGACAGGCACGAATGGCACAACCTCAAATGGTTCGACGAATACGGGGACAAGCAATAACAATAACTCGTTAAGTCAACAACTACCTTTCTCAAAACCAAACAATCCCATATTGGGAACAAAGGATCGTCAGGAGGATCGAATGAGTTCGGTGGGTCCGACCATGTGGATGGGTGCTCAAGATGGGTGGTTGTATGTGCACAGTGCCGTTGGTCGTTGGCATGAATGTTTGCATAAAGTTCATTTGCCGGATGCCGTCCTAGCGATAGTTCATGTTGAATCAAGGGTCGTGGTAGCGCTTGCAAATGCACAATTAGCCGTGTTCCGTCGCCAAACAGATGGCCAATGGGATCTGAATAGTTATCACCTAGTTACGCTAGGTGATCGTAATCATTCGATACGTTGCCTCTGTGTGGCCGGCGAACGCATATGGGCCGCTCACCGCAATAAAATCTTTATTGTCGATCCGATATCATTGAATGTCATCCATTCGCTGGATGCCCATCCGCGCAAAGAGAGCCAAGTACGACAGATGGCTGCAACTGGTGCTGGTGTATGGGTTTCAATAAGGTAACATGCATGTATGCAAACAAACAAACAACTAAACTAAAGCACTTAGTTTGTTGCAAAGTCTGCCTACATGGACATAAGATTTTGTTTTTTTTTTTTTCGTGATTCATGTGACTCTAATTTATTTCTTTTCATATTCTACAGATTGGATTCCACGTTACGTTTGTATAACACCTACACATTTGAACACAAACAAGATGTCGATATCGAACCGTATGTTTCGAAAATGTTGGGTACCGGCAAATTGGGTTTCTCCTTTGTGCGAATAACCGCTTTGATGGTATCATGTAATCGCCTCTGGATAGGCACAAGTAATGGTGTTATTATTTCAGTACCATTGTCAGAGGGTCAAGGCAAGCAAAGTAAGTGAAAATATAATGTTTTATATTCGAATAATAAGATTTTGTGTCAAGAACCGGAATACGGTTTGGAATAAGGGCGGGTCCATATTGGAATGGAATACAACAAGCTTTGTGTATTAACGAAATTCTTTTTGTTATTTGAAATGTCCATGCAATATCATTATGTATGGATTATGACAGCATTAAAGTGTCTGCTGTTTCTTCGCAGCTGTTCTATCCAGCTGAATTTGAGAGATGGCCTTGGTATGTTGACTTTGAGGGAATAGAACGATTGCGATCAGCGGTTTAAACAAAAAATTAAAGAGGGGTCAAATCAAGCATGGTCAGCGAAATATGCACGTAATTGTCAAGCCTTGTTTGGTGTGACAAAAGGACAAAATCGTACCATAATGTAATAGCTAATAACTTTAACGACATAAATATTTGAAATTTGGTACAAGACATTTGTTATGAAGTGCATGGTATTTTTATTTTCATTTCATTTATTTCGTACAAACTTGTAGTTCAAAGCCGTCTGGCCAATTAAACATTAATTACAATATGCATTTAACTAACCTTTTTAACCAAGGGTAAAAAACTACTCAGTGGTATATGATTTGTTTAAACCTAAGTAAAATAATAAGGAATAAATAATATGAGTACAGATTGGGTATACGGAAAAGTATTTAGGATAATTAAATTCGGCTAGACTGATTTGACCCTGCTACATGAGGCTTGCGATCCGAGTTTGTAGACGAAAAGTGTAGAGAAGCTTCCGGGGTAGAAAAAGTTGTTCAAAATTAAAATACAAGGAACAAATTTACATTTATTTTTATGAGTGAATACTGAATACGAAAAACAGATTCAATAAAATAAATGTGAGTGAACGAATAAAAAACATAAATGTGTCCCCTGATTGCTGAATCTAAAGACTCACCGTATAAACGAGCATTATTTTATGTAGGGATTTAAGAAGAGAATTTAAAAAAACCGAGGACAAGTGGCAACTTAGGTCATAAAGAAAGAAAGGAATATTTAAGGATTTCGAAATAGCTCTCATTAGAACTAAACACTTCATGGTTCAACCGAAAGCTTTTAATTCGTCTGTTGGGGACGTTACGTTGCCGACGTTACACAACAATTTAAAAACGACAATATTCTGTGGAAATTTTTATTTACTGTTGTATTTTATAGACTCTGCTGTATGTGTCATTTCAATGATGGTATCATTAAAATGGACTGCAAAATAATGATTTCATTTGACACCTGGGATTTTTTTTTATTTTGGTAAACATTTTTTTGGATTTAGTTATATCGAATATTAGAAAAAAAGTCTTATTTGACAATTACTTTAATTTAATATTCAATATCAAATTGTCTTTTAGTATTATTGAATAAAATAATGTGCGTTAGGGTCATTAAGTTTTGTAAGTTCTCTTTTTTTGAATAATTGTTATTAATTTATATTTTAAATTAATTTATTGTATATCTATTAACATATAACCCCTGTGGGCTCGGTTTGATTAAATGAAAACAAATAAATTTTGCACATTCAATTTAATTTCTTCGTTTAACGTAGAGAGGCTATCCTAAGTTTACAACAATTTATACTATTAGGTTGCAATAAGAGATTTCATTTTGATATTTAAAATGAAAAGAGTATTTTAAGGTAAAATCAGCGGTTGTTTATTTAAAGAGGACGCTTGCTGGATCATGTTATTTCACTGTATAGAAGCAGGTTGGTCTTTAGCCGAGAGAGTATCTCAGTTTAAATCATAACGATTACAGACCAAAATAATAGCGGGCAAGCGACATTTTCATAAAATTTCTTCGATAACTGCATGAATTCCATCTTTGAGATCTGTAGTCGATTGTGGACCATTGACATAGACTTTATCTTTCACGTAGCCCCGAAGAAAAAAATCTAAAGGTGTTAACTTACAAGATCGCAATCGATAATTGAGATCTCTTGGAAAAATCACACGGCCAGAAAACATTTTACGCAAAATAGCGATGGTATCGTCGCTTGCATGGCACACATAGCGCCGTCGTGAAAATATACGTCGTCAACATCAATATCTTCCAATTCAGGCCATACCAAATCATTAATCATTGTTCGATAGCGCAATCCATTCACCGTAACAGCTGCTCGAGGCTCATTTTCGAAAAAGCAAAGTTCGATTATTCACATTGCTAGCTTGTCCCAACAACTCAAATTTGTCCACCAGCTTCACAATTGCTGACCGATAAGTTGCTTCACGACGACCCAAAAATTATTGTTTGGCGAACTGAATTTGAATTATTTCAATGAGTTGTTGAAGTGTATATCGTTCCATTTTTATTAAAGGCGTGGTTTAAACTTGTCATCTGTCAAGTAGTGACAACTGTTAAAATCGCGGTCTATTCAAAACGAAACCTATTATTGGAAGACTCTTTAATATACTTTTTTTGCTACAAGTAGGTATGGCCGGGAGTTGCATGAATATATTTTGTAAATTGAAAAAATATATATTTGTTTTTTTATGAAATCATAGAATATTGGTTAATCCATTCCAGAACAGCAATATTTTTCGAAGTGATGTCTACCCTCACATTCATAGAAATATAATATGGGATTTAAATTTTGTGAGATTGATATGGTTGTTACTGAAAATAAGTAGGCATGATTTTCGTATGAATTTGTTGAGGGGCAATTACTTCAATTTTGTACCAAATGCCATGCGTTTATATGCACTGGTTTTAAAGTTATGAGCCATTGGGTTTTAGTATATTTTGAACCTAGCTCCCTTTGGTAGGCACATATAAACATTGCAAGTGTTTGTGTGCACTAGCATTAGTCCAGCAAAAACTCTCATTACCAGGTAACATAGCGGGTAAGTCAAATTCAGAAGAAATAATGACTTACCGTATAGCCATCCTTTAGATTACTTTTACATGGGCATGATATTGGAGGAAAGACAGTTTACAAATAACTACTTACCCCCACGCTTACGAATATCCCACATATAAGTAGTTATTATTGTCATATTAATAAGGGGCTCAAGAACACCTTACCAATAATGTTTTCCATAACCATATATACATCATCATCATTTCCGTTTAACTCCTAGCGGAGCATAGGGCCTCTAGTTACCAGGTAACCTGGTGAGTAAGCCACATTTAAAAGAAATAACGACTTAACCCTTCAGCCACCCTTCAGATTATTTTTTTCATGGGAATTATATTGGAGGAAAGTACTTCCATGCAAGCATACAAAGAGTTAATAAATAAATGCTTTCCCCTACGCTTACGAATACCCCACATATTGTCATTTTAATAAGGGGTTAAATATTAATGATTTATAATGATTTGAAGCGTATATATGTATGTATATCATATACGAATATAATTATATATGACGAGATATGTTTTTTACTCAGAATGTTACTAAATTTACAAATCAAATAAAAGTTTCTGTATTAAAAAATTGAGTTGTCCAGGGATTGGAAATTCCGATCATTATTATGGAGTTGATAGCGACAAACAAACTTTTAAGATGATTCTGATAAATAGCGTAGAAGATATAAGATATTTAATACTTCAATAAAATTTAACGCTTTGTGTGGGAGATGCCAGAAGAAGGAGTTGGTCAATATGACCCATCTTCGAATTTAAACTACATTTTGAGAAAATATGAGCACAAACAAAATTTGAAGACATTCGGCCACATCTTTGGAAACTTATCGCATGTCCAAGGTAGTTGAACCTACTGATGGAACGACGTAGCACAAATACCCCAAATGTCCTATAACGATTTTCCGACAAGCATACTCTGGATCATAGGATCCTTTTAATGCGTAGAAAATAACGCCGATATTTAATTTAATCTAATAGTATGTTTTGTTTTATTTTAAATTACATATTTAATTCCTACATAATACATTGTTTTTTTGTTTTTCTCCCAATTACAGATGATCCCAGCACTCAACTACCTACATGTTGTATGGCAAATGCTCAATTGTCCTTCCACGGACATCGTGATGCAGTTAAATTCTTTGTTTCTGTACCATTGCGTCAAAACAACAGCGCTCAATTACAATTCACCAACAAACGTCCCGATATGTTGGTAATGTGTGGCGGTGAAGGTTACATTGATTTTCGCATAAGTAAGTGTTCCCAAAAAATTGCACATCTATAATATTTCGTATAGTGTATTGTATTGCTTAGTATTCCTTCATATGTATGTATGTACGTACCTATAGTTGCCTATAATATTAATTTTTATTATTCCAAAAACTACAAGATTGGTCTGGTTTCTACTTTTTTTATTTTAAACATTTTTTTATTGTTCTTATCACAGGACAAGAAAGATCTGTAACTGATGCTAGTGATAATGCTGCGCATTTGATAGTTTGGAAAGTTGATTCGTAAGAATTTATAATTTGTTGATTTTCATTTGTTATTTACTTATTGTTTTTCTGTTTTCTTTTTGTTTTTAATTTACATATTTTGTTAACATACAAGAAATCCTTGTAATAAATTTAATACGTCATCTATATAACACTAACGTATTCCACCGTTTGTTTGTTTTTTGTTTAGAACGTTTAATTTATAGTTTTGTGAACTCTGGAACGAACCCTTCTCTACGTACACTACTACTACTGTATGCGACTGAAACTGAAAACCTTGTGTTTTATGTGTATGCGCTTTGTTAGCGTTTATATACGTATATTTGTCGTTTTATACATGTTTTTCTTCTCAATATTCAAACAAACGAAAATGGAGTGTTTAGTGACCTGATTTTGAAAATTATGTTTCCCCAGCCGCCAAGGTTTATATTTTTTTTACTTTTGTTTTCATGTTATACTATATACAAACTTGATTTATTTCAAATATTTCAAAATGTATGGCAATTGGTGTTTTCGACGACTATATATTTTTGCACTCCGTTTAACAATGATTTGGGTCACACACCATTGGCTTTTTCGCATTTTTTAGTTTTCTCTTTTTGCACTTTCTTTTTATAAATGATGGCTTTATTTGTTTACTTTCAACTCAACTATTGCTTCCTTTATATGAATAAAAAAATACTTGTGTTTGGAGGACAACAGCGGTTTATAGGAAATCACAAACACGTTCTTTCTTTTGGTTTTGGATTTTTTGTTCTGATTATAATTTTACGAATTATGTATATTAAAAAGTGTAAATAAATAATATATTGATTTGAAAGTAAAACCCAACTACCAAATATGCGCAGATTTTCATATTGTACATACGTAGTACATATATTGATTTTAGTGAATGCTTTAAAAATGACAATATTACCTGTGCACAAATATAAAATATTTCTCCATTTTGTAACGATAGTGTTAGAGTTATACAATGAAATTGTATCTTTTACCGTGAAGTATCGAATATGTTTTAGTTTTGATAGAATTAAAGTAATTCTAGGTGTATATTGGATATACACAAAATTCACAGGCTAAGAATTGGGATAGACTTCATACTGAATTCATCTACCAAGTTCTGCTGTAAATTTTATTTCCAAAGACAAATAAATTACTGCAGTTTACAATATTTTTGTTTAGCTATTGCTTATTTCAATACTATTTTCATTACATTTTATTGTTTTTTCTAATCTTTTATGTAAATCATTTTTAATTCGCTTTTTATACATAAGAATATTTGTCGTTTACTTTTTTATATACATTTTCCCTAATTTGTGTACGTATGTTTTAATTAAAATATATTTTATATACATAAATGAAATTGTCTATAATTTTTCCATACAAAAACTAACAACTAATAAATAAATGCAATTCCTTTCTAAAACAGATGACTTACTTTAAAGTGCAGCGACAAAATATTTTAAATTCAACAAAAACCTATTCTCATTGAGATCTCGAAAGCAAGAAAAAACATACAGAATAATTTAAATTTCAAAAATATTTTTCAAAAATCGACATTCTTTTCTTTAAATATTTTTTGAACAACTCCAAATGGATGGATGGTTTAAAAAAAGCCAAAAACTTTTTTCAGCTTAAATTTAAATAAATTTTGAAAAAATTTTAAACAAATATTTTTTTAAATTGGCTTATCTGTAGATTTCTTTCAAACTAATATCTCTGACGAATCGACTCATCTGGTTAAACTACTTAAATATTTATCAGCCCTGAACATGCAATTCAAAGACATGCGAAATGAGTGATTTCTTAAATGTAACAATATATGGTGAAAATTGTTTTTTTCGAATCAGTCGGCGTTTATAAAAAAATCCAATTTGTTTTGCTTGTGGTTTCTTAAATGTAACAATTATATGGATAAGTATTTTTCATTAGGTTGATGTACATAAACATATAAGTTTTTTTCTAAACAGATTTATTGTGAGATCAAAAAAACTCAATACAAAACACATCTGTCCCAAGCACAGATCTAATTAGAAAGTATAAAAAAAAAGTTACAAAAAAGTAACTATAAACAAGAAAGAAAGTTTCAGTCGGGTAAACCGACTAAGGTATACCCTCACTTTGTGAGTAATGTAATATATAACATTACACCAATAAATCTGTCAATTTGTGTGGGAGGTACCAGAAGGGGTTTTCCAAATACACATATTTTTCGGTAAACAGTACATTCATAAATACATTGCATTGTGCTGAACTATAAGCGTTTATGTGCACTGGTATATTAAAGTTACGAGCTATGTAATTTTGGTATGATTTGGTCATTTTGTGTGGGAGGTACAAAAAGGGGCGGGGTGATAACGCCCACTTTTTACAGGACTATAGGCACTATAACAGCATTACACTGTACAAAATTTCAAGTATTTGTATGCACTGGTATTAAAGTTACAAGCCGTTTACTTTTGGTACGAAACGGTCCATTTGTGTGGGATGTACCAAAAGGGGCTGTACAATAATGCCCATTTTTTTACCGGACTATAGGCGCTACAAAAACATTATACTGTAGAAAATTTCAAGCATTTTTATGCACTTGTATTAACGTTATAAGCAGTTAAATTTTGATGCAAAATGGTCCATTTGTGTGGGAGGTACCAAAAGGGGCATGCCAACTTCACTCATTTTTCTCGAGTTAATAGCGACTAATATACTAATATTATGTGCAGAATTTCAAAAGATTCGAATAAGTAGTATAGAAGTTATTAAAGAATCAATATTTCACTAAATTTTAACCCTTTGTGTGGGAGGTACCAGAAGGAGTAGACCAATATGGCCCATCTTCGAACTCATCCGGAGATAGATCAAAATATTACCACATACCAAATTTGAATTCAATCGGTTAATCCTTTCGAGAGTTATCGTGCGCACCAGCCAGCAGACACACAGACAGACAGACAGACAGGCAGACAGACAGACAGACAGACAGACGGACGGACATTGCTCATTCGACTTAAAATGACCCAAAACGGATTTCCTCCGAACATACTTAGGGTCTTAGATCACTCCTTCGATGTGTTACACTTTTTTCCGTAGCAAATGATATATACCCTCGTCACACTAAAGTGAGGGTATAATAAAGAAATGTATGTGAAAAAATATATTTAGTATACATCATAAGAAGTTTTCTATAACATTGTATTTTTTGTTTAGTTTTCGTGTAAATGAATGAATTTTTTTAATGTTACCTACTTATTTTTTATGTTAAGCTTTGTTTTTATACCCTCACTTTAGTGTGACGAGGGTATATATCATTTGCTACGGAAAAAAGTGTAACACATCGAAGGAGTGATCTAAGACCCTAAGTATGTTCGGAGGAAATCCGTTTTGGGTCATTTTAAGTCGAATGAGCAATGTCCGTCCGTCTGTCTGTCTGTCTGTCTGTCTGTCTGTCTGTCTGCCTGTCTGTCTGTCTGTCTGTGTGTCTGCTGGCTGGTGCGCACGATAACTCTCGAAAGGATTAACCGATTGACTTCAAATTTGGTATGTGGTAATATTTTGATCTATCTCCGGATGAGTTCGAAGATGGGCCATATTGGTCTACTCCTTCTGGTACCTCCCACACAAAGGGTTAAAATTTAGTGAAATATTGATTCTTTAATAACTTCTATACTACCTATTCGAATCTTTTGAAATTCTGCACATAATATTAGTATATTAGTCGCTATTAACTCGAGAAAAATGAGTGAAGTTGGCATGCCCCTTTTGGTACCTCCCACACAAATGGACCATTTTGCATCAAAATTTAACTGCTTATAACGTTAATACAAGTGCATAAAAATGCTTGAAATTTTCTACAGTATAATGTTTTTGTAGCGCCTATAGTCCGGTAAAAAATGGGCATTATTGTACAGCCCCTTTTGGTACATCCCACACAAATGGACCGTTTCGTACCAAAAGTAAACGGCTTGTAACTTTAATACCAGTGCATACAAATACTTGAAATTTTGTACAGTGTAATGCTGTTATAGTGCCTATAGTCCTGTAAAAAGTGGGCGTTATCACCCCGCCCCTTTTTGTACCTCCCACACAAAATGACCAAATCATACCAAAATTACAGAGCTCGTAACTTTAATATACCAGTGCACATAAACGCTTATAGTTCAGCACAATGCAATGTATTTAAGAATGTACTGTTTACCGAAAAATATGTGTATTTGGAAAACCCCTTCTGGTACCTCCCACACAAATTGGTGAAATGTTATATATTACATTACTCACAAAGTGAGGGTATACCTTAGTCGGTTTACCCGACTGAAACTTTCTTACTTGTTTTATTGTTGTTTTCTTTAAATAAAAACTTTAAAATTGATCCCCCTTTTTATACCCTCACTTTAGTGTGACGAGGGTATATATCATTTGCTACGGAAAAAAGTGTAACACATCGAAGGAGTGACCTAAGACCCCAAGTATGTTCGGCGGAAATCCATTTTGGGCCATTTTATGTCATTTGAGCAATGTCCGTCCGTCTGTCTGTCTATCTGTCTGTCTGCTGGCTGGTGCGCACGATAACTCTGGAAAGGAGTAATGGATTGACTTCAAATTTCGTATGGGATAATATTTTCGTCTCAGGCTAAGTTCGAAGATGGGTCATTTTGGTCCTCTCCTTCTAGTACCTCCCTCACAAAGGGTTAACATTTGGTGAAATATTAATTCTCTAATAACTTCTATACTATTTAAGCGAATCCTCTGTTATTCCACACATAGTAATAGATTATTTGTCGTATCAACTTGAGAAAAATGGGCGAAGTGGCCCCGCCCCTTTTGGTACCTCCCACACAAAAGGACCATTTTGTACAAAAAGTTACCAGCTTATAACAATAATACCAGTGCATAAAAATACTTGACATTTTGTACAGAGTAATGTTTTTATAGTACCTACAGTCAAGTGAAAAATGGGCGTTATTGCTACGCTCCTTTTGGTACCTCCCACACAAAGGTACCATTTTGCACCAAAAGTTAACAACTTATTACAATAATACCAGTGTATAAAAATACTTGAAATTTTGTACAATGTACTGTTTTTCTAGTGCCTACAGTCCAGTGAAAAATGGGCGTTATTTCCACGCCCCTTTTGGTACGTCCCACATAAAGGTTCAATTTTGCACCAAAAGTTAGCAGCTTACAACATGAATACCAGTGTATAAAAATAATTGAAATTTTGTGCAGAGTAATGCTTGTATAGTGCCTATTGCCACGTGAAAAATGGGCGTTATCACCACGCCCCTTTTTGTACCTCCCACACAAAATGTCCAAATTACACCATAATTTAATATCTCATAACGTTAATAACGTTTCTTATCGTCAATCGCCTCAAAATTGTTTTATTTTCCCTTATTTTCTTTTATTATTGCATTCAATTATTATGCTTGTATTTTATGTCTAATGTTTTTTTGTTATAATTTGAGTTGTTTTTTTTGCTCATATATATTTTTTTTTTTTTTTTCACAGTGAGTAGTTTTTCCTATTGTTGATTTCAGCATAACTGCTTATAAATACTGTGAAAGTTAGGAGGAATTTAGTTACGCTTTTTTAAAACTCTTGTTTTTTTGTATTATTTTATAATTAAGTCTATTGATACATTATATATATTTAAGATTTTCGAGTAGAATATTTATTGTCGTATTTTGTAATCATATATGGCCTTATAGGCTCGGTTACTCTGATGAAAACAAATAAATTAAAAATAAATTAAATAATAGGTGTATTGTTAAACGCTTATAATTCGGCACAATGCAATGTATTTAAAGTATCTACTGTTCAGCGCAAATAGGTGTATTTGTTAAGCCCCTTCTGGTACCTCCCACACAAATAGACAGAATAATTCGTGGAATATTCAATATTACATTACTCACAAAGTGAGGGTATCCCTTAGTCGGTTTACCCGACTGAAACTTTCTTACTTGTTTAATGATCAGTTGCCCCTTTTTTCGAAAAAATCCCCTTTTTGTGCCCCTTTTTGAAATTTTCCAACGGTAACGCTGGGTATAAACATCGTAAAATCGTCAAAATAAATTGTCGAAATCGTCAACAGAAAAATCTACAGTTACATTCGTTTATTAGTACTCTGAAATGATATTGCGGTTCCTGAAAGTGAACGTACAAAAATGTTGTAAGCCAGTCTTACATTCTCGAACAGCAATAATAATAAAATTTGTCAGAAAATATCAGTTTCGGGGCAAAAATCGTCATGTCCTATTTTTTGGCTCTAAAAATCGTCATTTCTGGCAACACTGCCTCGAGCTCAATTAATTATACAGCACAACAAACAAGAACAAATTTACGGCGGCAAAAGGTTTGTCAGCTGATTTGAATAAATATATGAGATAATTCTCTCCTTAGCCTATAAGGTAGTTTCATTAATAATTTAAAGAAACTCTAGTTCGCGGGATAAGTCGCCATTGGCAAAAATCCAGAGTTTAAACCACATATCTTAGTATAACTCAAGAACCGAACCTAACCGAATCGTTCAAATAAGTTTAGGAGGTTCCAAAATGAAGTAGCCTAAAACTTTTTTAATAAATGAAATGAAATGAAATACCATTTTTTCCATCTGTCTAACGGTTTTTATGATATTTGACAAAATATTCCGAAAAAAATTCTATTTTTTTTTGGGAAATTTTTTATAATTTTGATATTAAACCTGCGGAAATGCCCAATTCTTATATTTTTATTACTTTATCATAAAGTCAGATCTGTCAAGAGTAAAATGGTACCATTTAGCAAATCTACACAATTTCATCTTTTCAACTCAAAACACAATGTATGTAAATTAAAAATGCTAAGCATATATGATTCATACAAAGAATTATAAAATTAACCAAAAACAAGTAAGAAAGTTTCAGTCGGGTAAACCGACTAAGGTATACCCTCACTTTGTGAGTAATGTAATATTGAATATTACTCGAATTATTCTGTCAATTTGTGTGGGAGGTACCAGAAGGGGTTTATCAAATACACCTTTTTTTGCTGAACATTAGATACTTTAAATTCATTGCACTGTAATGTAAGCATTTATGTGCACTGGTATAAACGTTATGAGACATTAAATTGTGGTATGATTTGGACATTTTGTGTGGGAGGTACAAAGAGGGGCGTGGCAATAACGCCCATTTTTCACAGGACTATAGACACTATAAAAACATTACACTGTACAAAATTTCAAGTATTTTTATACACTGGTTTTAATGTTATAAGCTGTTAACTTTTGGTGCAAAATGGTACCTTTGTGTGGGAGGTACCAAAAGGGGCGTGACAACAACACCCATTTTCCCTGGACTGTAGGCAATATAAAAGCATAATACTGTACAAAATTTCAAGTATTTTTATACACTGTTATTAATGTTATAAGCTGTTAACTTTCGGTGCAAAATGGTGCATTTGTGTGGGAGGTACCAAAAGGGACGTGGCGACTTCGCCCATTTTTCTCGAGTTGATAGCGACTAATAAGCTAATACTATGTGTGGAATTTCAAAAGATTCGAATAAGTAGTATAGCAGTTATTAAAGAATCAATATGTCACAACATTTTAACCCTTTGTGGGGGAGGTACTAGAAGGAGTGGACCAATATGGCCCATCTTCGAACTTAGCCGGAGATAGAAAAAAATATTACCACATACCAAATTTGAGGTCAATCGGTTACTCCTTTCGAGAGTTATCGTGCGCACCAGCCAGCAGACAGACAGACGGACGGACATTGCTCTTTCGACTTAAAATGACCCAAAACGGATTTCCTCCGAACATACTTGGGGTCTTAGGTCACTCCTTCGACGTGTTACACTTTTTTCCGTAGCAAATGATATATACCCTCGTCACACTAAAGTGAGGGTATACAAAATGTATTGATATTATTTAGGAAAATCTTAAAAAAATCGCGGTGAATGGTGTTGAAGGCTGAAGTCAATACTGATGAAAAATACTCGAACGTGTTTTAAAACTTTGTATTTCTTCTTTTTGAAAGAAAATGACAAATATTAAGCCGTTTGATACCTTTTTTTCGGCAGTACTGGAGCGATCAAGTTCAGGTGAAAAGATAAAATTGTGTAGATTTGATAAAATGGCTGTAACTTTTTTAATTATGAACCAATTTTCTTGTAAATGGCCCCATTTTACTCTTGACAGATCTGACTTTATGATAAAGTAACAAATTTATAAGAATTGGGCAATACTGTATGTTTTTATACAGGTTTAATTTCAAAATTATAAAAAATTTCCAAAAAATAGAATTTTTCGGGATATTTTGCCAAATATCATAATAGCCGTTGAATAGATGGAAAAATGGTATTAGAACAAGTAAGAAAGTTCAGTTGGGTAAACAGACATAAATCCCCTCACCTCGAGTCCTAAAAAATATGCGTAAATTTATTTATTTTTTTGTTTTAATTAAATGATTATCAATTTTAATTGCATTTAATAACTTTAAAGTATGCACTGGTATTAGAGTTAAAAGCTGCTAACTTTTGGTACAAAAAGGTCCATTTGTGTGGGAGGTACCAAAAGGGGTGTGCCAATAACGGCCACTTTTCTCTGAACACTACGTACTATAAAAACATTACCCTGTACAAAATTTCAAGTATTTGTATCAACTGATATTAAAGCCACAAGCACTTAACTTTTGGAGCAAAATGGTCCATTTGTGTGGGAGGTACCAAAAAGGGAGTGGCCACTTCGCCTATTTTTGTTGACGTGTTAGCGACTAAAAAACTAATACTACGTATTTGTGAAATTTCAAAAGATTCGAGTATGTAGTATAGAAGGTATTAAAGAATCAATTATTCACTAAAAATTAACCCTTTGTGGGGGAGGTACCAGAAGGAGTGGACCAATATGGCCCATCTTCGAACTTAGCCGGAGATAGAGAAAAATATTACCGCATACCAAATTTGAAGTCAATCGGTTACTCCTTTCGAGCACCAGCCAGCAGACAGACGGACGGACGGACATTGCTCAAATGACTTAAAATGACCCAAAACGGATTTCCGCCGAACATACTTAGGGTCTTAGGTCACTCCTTCGATGTGTTACACTTTTGGCTCGTAGCAAATGATATATACCCTCCTCTCTAAGGTGAGGGGATAAAAAGTTGAATGCTACTTCATTTTGGATACTCCAAAACCAATTCAGATAAATGGTTCTTGAGTTATACTAAGATATGTGGTTCAACCTCTGGATTTTTGCATATCGCGCGAACTAGAGCTAATTTAAAGAAACTACCTTATAAGCTAAGAACAGTATTATGTCATATATTCAAATCAGCTGACAAGCCCTTTGCCGCAAAAAAGTTTTGACCAGTATTATTATTCTTTAAAAATAAAAAAAATATTTAAAAATTGACATAGATTTTGATCCCCTTCAAACTAAAATCTTTGACGAATCGAAATATCCGACTGTATACCTAGAGTACGAACTGTGCTTACAGCGAATAATTTGTACTAGAGAGACACTCCTGTCTGTGACCCTAGGGACTCGCTACTACACATCTAGCTCCAAACTTGGTGTGTAATCGTGACTAGGACTTTTTACTGAAGAACCAGATGCCGAAATTTGATTCCAACTCCCAGGCTATAAAACGGTTTTCAAGAGCAGGGAACGTCCAAACCGCACCACAAAATAATGTGAAACAGCAATGTAGTGGTAAAAATTACAAAGATACTATGGGGCAACACAAATGAGCAGAAAACGAGAAGATTAATGAATCTAATGACGATTGAGTTTCTGGAAAATATGAATAGGTGGCCTTCGGTAGCTTAGTGGTTAGTGCACTAGACTTGGATTCCGAAGGTGCTGGGTTCGATTCCAGCCAGGACACTGGGAAAATTTAACATCAACATTTCATGTTTTCATCATATTTCGAGTTTCTGCAGCTATAAATAACTCACCCAAGTCAACAGAGAAGCTAAAAACACCATGAGGACTATTTACTATTAACGAAAATGCAACGATTCAAGTGGAGAATAGAAACGGCAAAACTCAAACAACATCCATTCCCTGGAATTAATAGACAAATGTTAATTAACATCCGGACAACACTGAGTAAAATGAAAACGCAACATAAGATTGCCGCGACAAACGGATATATGCCGGAACGAAGCCTGTAATAGAAATAGACTTAAGGATTATCACTGTCAAAGACAATTGAAGGAATAGACAGAACTCCATAACAGCTATTCGTAACGGTTATTCGAAAGTACTTCTAGTTTGCATACAAAGGGCCGAGAATTTATGTTGCTGTCATTTGTCATTATGTGAAAAGCTTAAGCATATGTCATAGGGTGACTATACAGTGTTGTTGGAAAGGAAGATTTATCGCCATTTTGCAGAATTTTTTGGTCCAAAAATAGAAAAGGAACATACTAAAATGATATGAAAAACAGATTTCTTTCATACTAAGACGTATTATTTTTTTTCGCGAGATGGTTGATAGTCTTTTTGGGATTCAAATGATATATTTAAAAAAATATCTTGTATAATACAATGATCCTTATAAAGTAGTAAAGCATGTAAGATCTAGCAGGCCGAATCTTGTATACCCTCCAACGTTGATGCCTTTCAATGTCATAATAGGTCAAATCTCAGGAATGGTATTAAGGTTCAAACTCGGGAGGAAAATTGAAAATTGATGTAAAATTGAAGTATGTCAGAATTTGAACCTATCGAATGAATGAATCGAAAATTATAAAGTCCGCTGTTGTTTGAAATGATTCGGGGTTAACTAAAGGGTGGTTAAATTTTAAGAGGCGATTTTGAATAAAACACAAATTATTTAGGAAATTATTGTCATTTCATTTTATTATGATAAAAAAAATATCGGCCAAATGGGCGCCGCGACCTCGGGGGCACACCTCCATCCGATGGTCCACATTTTCGATGACGCTGAGGCATAATTGAGGTTCTATGCCGTTAATGTGCCGAGTTATCTCATCCTTTAGCTCTTGAATTGTTGCTGGCTTATCGACGTACACCTTTTCTTTCAAATAACCCCAAGGAAAGAAGTCCAACGGTGTCAAATCACATGATCTTGGCGCCAATTGACATCGCCACGACGTGAGATAACACGGTTATTGAATTTGTTGCGCAAAAGCGCCATTGTTTCGTTAGCTGTGTGACAAGTGGCTCCGTCCTGTTGAAACCACATATTGTCCACATCCTTATCTTCCAATTCGGGACATAAAAAGTTCGTTATCATCTCACGATAGCGAACACCATTCACAAAACTGCCTAACCGGCCTTATTTCGAAGAAGTATGGCCCGATGACGTCGCCAGTCCATAAGCCGCACCAAACGAACTGGGCGAGCATGCACAGATATTTTCACATCTCCTACAGGCCCGGTTTGCTGAAATTTGCGCATAATTCTCCCGATTGTGGACACATTTGGTCGATTATGCTGATCAAAAAGACATCACCAAGTGCACGAAATGCATTTTGATTTGAACGCCCATTTTCGTAAAAGGTTTAAAAAACTTAACGCGTTGCTCGATTGTGTATCATTCCATGGTTAAAATTGAGTTAATCTGAAATTGAGAAATGTCAAATGAAATGCAGAAAAAAACTTGACGTTTAGGTGTGGTTCACATTCATCGGCCCTTACAATTTAACTACCCTTTATATTAATCTAAACCGATATTTATGAAATTTGGTAGAGGTAATTAATGCGTCATAGAACTTTCCTGTGCTTAATTTCATAAACAACCTCCGGAAAATAAAGCTTATATACCGCTTAAATGCCAAATCGGCTGGAACATTTATATGGGAGCTATTTCTAAATCTGAACCGATTTTAATAAAATTTGGCAGAGGTAATTATTGCTTTATAAAAATTCCTGTGCTTAATTTCATAAAGATTTGTCGCAAAAATAAAGCTTATAAAATCAGTAGGTTCATATGTATATGCTGATGTTAAACAATTTCAATAGGCTTCGTCCTTGGTGCAAGAAAATAGTCTGTACCAAATTTCATCAAAATCGGAGTGAAATTGCGACCTGTAGTCGACGAACAAGCTTAAGACGGATGGACAGACATGGTTAGACCGATTCAGCTAGTGATTCTGATCGGTATATTTTAAGATGGGTCCGGCTTCATTATTTCGGAGCGTTACATACATCTGGTTCCAATTTTATAATAATATGTACCACCGAGTGGTGTAGGGTATAACAATGAATATAAAAAAGTGCAAGAGTATAAAACTATATAAGATAGGCAAAAGGAAACGATTAATTGACATAGAAATGATTCGTATGAGACGAGCGGAATATCTGAATTCTCTCAATTATAATTCGACTCCTATAAAGTAAATAAATCAAAACTGTTTGTGTTTTTCTGTAAAGGAACCTGTCTTTTTGGGAGATACGTTAGAGTACAGTAGTAGGATAATTAAAAAACACTTTTTATCAATTTTGTAAATTCATTACATTGCACAGTTGAATTATTTTACAAAATCTGCTAAGAATTCTAAGAGAAAGTATTTGTTTATATGAGCATTTGACCTTAATTAAATGAAGGACAGTACTAATGAATATCATAGTTCTGAAGACTGCTATGCACCTTTTCTATTATATTTTGCTATTCATACATATATTGATATAAAAACATTAGGCTGTAGCGAAAAATGCCTTTTTGCGAATTCCAAATCCTAAGAGGATTCAAAATATGCGAATAAACGAGCAGTTTACTGGGCTACCAATCGATTGTGTACTTTTAAACCTTTACCAAAAATATACTGAGAGTCGAAAATTTAACGGCCGGTAAAAGTTCAGAACTCTGCACTTCTTAAAAAAAGTGCTCATTGATGGCTTATGTAAAAATGCGCGTTTTCGCTACAGCCTAATAAATATGTATATTATTTTTATGTGCTTAACCAATGATTTTTTATTTTTAAAATTTTCTATAATACACATTTTGTTAAATATTATCAAATTTTTGCAAATACACAATTGTTGAGAGAATTAAAATTAACAAAAGCTTATTAACCCCCACCCAAATAATTTGAAACTAAACAATAGACTAATATAACTTTTATTCTATTCTCACTATTTGTTTTCAGATGACAATGATATGGAGAAGAGCATTAATCTGGAACAGAATCAGACAATCGAAAATCGCGGTGATAAAAGCTATTTGATTGTGTGGCATGTTAGTCAACGTTAGAATTGTTGTAAAGAAGAACAAATGGTTTTAAAAGAAAATGTTTTATTAACCCCCTATTACTAACACACATTACGGATATAATTTATTTGATTTAGTTTTTATATATTTTTTGTATACAAGAGAAGACATAGGAAATATTACATTTGAAAATGTAATGTAGTTGTATAACAAAAAGAAAAAACAATACAAACAAAAAGCATAAATCATACCATAACACCACCAAATAATTAAACTTTTAAGGAGCAGCAGCAGCAGGAGGAGGTGGAAGAGAAAACAAGTGAAGAGATGAAGCTTTTAAAGAGATTTTTTTAAATGTTTACCGAAGAATTAGTTAACAGTGAAAAGGCATTGAGTATTTTGATTTAGTTTTTGTGTTGGCTTTCATTATATGAAATATATAAGCTTTATACATTATGTACTTTGGAACGTATTAAGAAAACAAAATAAAAAAACACAATACAAAAACAACATTACATTAATATTATTTACATATATATAATTACATATTATGTAGAGACAAGTGATATTGTAACTCTTAAAAAAGAAAAAAAAACATATAACTGATACAAAACACAACAACAAACAAATAATAATGCAGTTAGCGAAAATAAAACTAAAAACATTTTTAAACTTTCTTATCTAAAATCTCTCCCCCTTCTCATACCTCACGTAAGACGACATCACTCAAACTCTCTTTATTTTTTTTTTTAAATTTCTTTACTAAAATTGGCTACAAGTATAATTAACAATTTTTTATTTAGTTATTTTAAGCGTTATAATTTGTATATACTACATATATAATTTGGAAACAAACAAAGCTGTACATTATTTCTCATTTGATTTAGTTCTTTTTGAAAACATGAAAAAAAGAAAAGATACGAGAGACATTTTATTGTTTTAAAATAATTTGTTAAATTTGTTTGTAAGTTTTTATTTTTAAATTATATTAGAAAAGAAAATAGAAAAAATAATAAATTATTTTTAATTTAAAAAGAAAATCTAGTATTTCTTCCCGTTTTCAGTTAATGGATCATCAACAAGCAATGTTGGACGAAGTGGATATATCGGTGGTTTTCAGGAATAACCGCCTATCTCGAAAAACAAATATTCGGGAGAAGCAAACTACATATTATACTAGAAGTGCATAGTTTCATATAGGATGATGTAGCGAAAAGATAGTCCTATATGGGACTGTCATATTTGGATAGAAAGGTGATAATTAGCAGAATTCATCCGTATTTATAAAAATATCCTACAATTTTGCCCTACTATACCGCAATAGCACCAAGAGGAGACTAGGTCAAAATTCAAAAGAAAAATAGTTTGTATTTTTCTTGAAACTATTCATTAGGTATATTTGAAGGCAACAAGGCATGCCATAGAAAATACATATATTTTCAACACCAAATAATCGTCCACAACTATTCACTAAGGGAGCTATAACATAGTTCCATTTCAGGGTTATAGAAAAAATCGATAAAGAAAAAAATTATTCGGAAACATATAAAAAACTAAATGTCACATTCGAAAATGTTAGTTAAAATGGAATTCTATCAAGCCTTGGACAGTCCCTGTAGACCTAAGAATTAATAACTTTGATAGAAACCTTGAAACACGATCTACCAAGTGGATTCCTTAGAAAACCTTCCGGGATTGAAGATCATTAATTGACTGTAGTTTCCATTCAATCACATTGTAGTGATAGAACTTATTACTATATATTACAACAAAATGTTCTCGTAATTTCTAGTGTTATTTAGGTTTTCCATTTAGTTAATTTCCACGTTTAAGAAACGACCTTGCTTGTTGAGATGATCTTTTCTTTTAATATTTCTTATAATACATTCTTTTTTGATTTTGGTATTTCAAAAAAGTCATTCATCTGATGCAAAACGAGGTCAATATTTTAACACTGTCCTTCAAAAACATTTTCATTCAAAGAAAAGTCGCATATCCTGAGACTAACTTATATTACCGACAAATTTCTTGTTTTTTTCAATGCGAAAACGAAAATAAAACCAGTTTTCTCTACCACAAACCCACAATCCTTAAATTATACAGATATGCCGTCAGCCCGAAACGTCAAAACCTATCAGTTACGAACCAATAGGAATGAATGTCACACGCGAAAAAACAGTTTTGAACTTTTTTTCCACTAATCGATTAATATTAATTTTTTAATTGTGACAATTACAAAAAATTCGGGAAAATCGGTCCGAAATGCGCGGAAAACCTCACTCTTTGAAGTCCTACTCGTTGAAATTTCTATTCGTTCGTACCTAACAACTTACTTGCTCGGGGATGACATACTCAAAATGACGTTACATCAAAAAAGGTCATTAAAAAGGCGGAAAATTTTATTTTATTTAATTCAGAATGTATGCCACAACTAATTGCGCTAGATTTGTTATTCGATTTCACCTTAATAGTCTGAAATCCCTAAATTTGGTCAAAAGCTTAAAATTACTTTACTTTTGCTTCTCCTGAAAAATCATGAACGTGTGGGTGACGAAATAGTACTGCATTGCTATTTTTAATACACAGAAAAGTGTTTTTGATTTTTTCTGATTTAACAAATTAGAACGAAATCTGTAGAACCTAAATCAAGTCAATTCAGAACTCAATCTGTGACATGACCCAAAAATCGAATTTTATTTTGCAAAAAAGTCCAAAAATCTGGGTGTTAACAAAGTTTACCTTTGGAAAAGTTGCAAAATTTAACAGACCAACGTTGGCTTTCTTTGTTGGAATACGAATTATGTTTTTAATTTCATTTATTTTTGAAGATAACTATTTCGCAGTGTCATATGTTTAAAGTGAAAATGTTAAAATGTTAAAAAAAATCTGCATCGTTTTTCATCACACAAATGACTGATCATTTTCAATTGACAAACATTTTCATTTCATAGGAATTGGCTTCTTTTAAAGTAAACAAAATAAAATATCCACACACACACTTATTAAATTGCCTTTTAGGTTCAACATTGAAAAAACTGCAATATTTTTTATAAGCAAAATAAGAAAATATTTTTTTGTAAATATTACTATATAAAAAATTTTTTAAATATATCCCAAAGAAATATTAAAAAAGAACACACACACATACATACATACATAGTTACTTATTGTCGTAAACAAAAAAAACATGAAATAACGAAGAAAAAATACAAATGGACAAAGTATTAAAATAAAAATTTCCTCTACCAAACCAAAAACAAAAAGTATTTATTCGGAAAATTATGATGTACGAGAGGTTTGTTTTACTATTTGTATTGAAAATGCAAAAAAATCTATAAAAAATATTTTATTCATATTCGAATGCATTTCCTACATGCAAATTTACATAGCGTTAGCTTAATTCAGAAAGGGTGAACTAATGATTTTTTTGGAAAACGAGTTTTTTTGCTATTCTGTTAAAAAAAACCTGAAACACATCTCCTCTGAAAAATAGGCAATTAAAAAAGTGTGAAACATTTAAAAAATATATGAAAGAAAAAGCCCTACCTGACTACACATTACTAGCAGGCATTGTGTTTTTTATGTTGATTAGAAAACAACTAAGAAAATTTTGAACGGGTAAACCGACTAAGGTTTACCCACACTTTGTGAGTAATGTAATCTGGTACACGGGTGGGAGATGCCAAAACGTTGAAAAAAACGTTCATTCTTTGACTACTACATTCGCCCAGCAAAAACTTGGTAAGTACATGTCATTACCACTTCCATTACCAGGCAATGACATATCATTACCCTCTGCATTACATGCAGTTAACAAATAATGACTTACTTATATTCACATAAATATGTAATTATTTGTAAGTTCTTTTAAGTCGGCTATTGTAAAGTATGCAACAACACCAATTTTTATTAAACAACCCTCGATTTGATTTAGAAACTTAGTAAAATTTTGAGTAAAAAAATCTCGTCATATTCAATTATATATATATGTAGATGGCTTAATATAAAAAGGGCGTACCTTGATTTTTGTCATAATTGCGTTTTCTTTTTATTCTGGTCGAAATCTGTCAAATGCACCTTAGTTTTTTTTTTAATTTTTGGGGGCTGTAGTTGCAAGTAAAGGATTTATAGGTATTGTAAAAACCCATAAGTCTGGTCACAGAATTTGTTTGGTTTTTATTTGTTTTTCGTGCCCCTGTTAAGGAACAACAAAATCGAGATACACCCTTTTATGTTAAGCAATCGATATACACATATGAAAATCATTACTGGTTAGGTGTTATTCAACCCCTTATTAAAATGACAATAATAAGTACTTATATGTTGGATATTCGTAAGCGTGAGGGTAAGTAGTTATTTGTTAACTCTTCGTATGCTTGCATGGAAGTACTTTCCTCCAATATCATGCCCATGTAAAAATAATCTGAAGGGTGGCTAAATGGTGTCATTATTTCTTTAGAATTTCACTTACCCGCCAGCTTACCAGGTAATGAGAGTTTTTGCTGGGTTGGAAGTGTTGTCTAAAATACACAATATTTAAACAATATGATGATTGAGGCTGATTGGATGGGAATGTTGTGTTTGAATAAATCTGCAAATTTGTGTGGGGGTACCAGAATGTGTTAGACAAATACGTCCCAGTTTCAAAGTTAAAGGTTCTTTTGAAGTTAAAAATTTGCTGGCTATCACGATATTACCTGCATTATCTAAGGTAGTAGAGAATATTATTAATAAGTCCATCGTGGATTTTATTAGTCAAAGACACTTGCTTAATGATTGCCAATACGGTTTTAGGCATGGGTTTAGTACTACTACCCATTTACTCAGTTTATCTGATAAAATTAGGCGTGCTTTAGATGAAGGATTTTTTGGTGTTCTTATTGGTGTAGATCTATTGAAAGCTTTTGATAAAGTAGATCACAATCGCCCTTATTCCAGTTGGCGTCGTCGACGTCGTCACATCATTTTCGTCATATGTATGAAGATCTAGCTTTGTCATCTTTACGCCAAAACGAATGTTTTTGGTATCCATGAACTAACAAAAACCCATTTTATAACTTAAAAATATTTAAAAAAATTTCAAAATTTATGAAGTCGTCAATCTAAACAGTGTCGACTAAGAATCGACGTCGACGACGCCAACTGGAATAAGGGACTTTTGTCTAAAATCCGTAATAATTTTTTATTTTCGACGTCGGCGTGTAATTTGATTAGATCGTATTTGAGTAGTCGTTCCCAATGTGTATCTGTAAATGGAGTGTTATCTGATCTTCGAAATCTTGTAAGTGGGGTCCCCCAAGGCTCAATTCTTGGTCCATTATTCTTCATTAGGTATATTAATGACATTGTCAATGGTATTAGTGTTGATGACTGTAAATTCTTTCTGTACGCAGATGATATACATATATTTATTAAATGTAGAACACACTCTGAATTGGAAATTAGGGGTAATATTATTTTACATGAAATTAATATGTGGCTTCTGAGAAATAATGTTGTTAACACTGCTAAAACTCAAGTTCTGCTTTTTGGTAAATCTGACCAAAGTCATACAATTCGCATGAATGGTGAGTTGGTTGTATTTGTTGCGGAGTTGAAATGTCTTGGTGTTGTTATAGATAGTAGTCTTGATTTTGCTGGATATATTGATACAGTTTTTTAAAAAAGTGTTGATCTGTTTGCGTCAGTTGTACAGTGTTATTTTCAGTGTTGTTTTTTATGATTTTGCTTCTTTTTATCATTTGGTATCATTATCTGAAATAATGCTAATGAAATATAGAGGATGCCTATATGGGTTGTTTGTATAATCGTTAGAGCCCGACCGAAGTCGAATTTTAAGGCCGAAGCCGTAGCCGAACTTCGGCTAAATTTACAACCTTCGGCCGAAGCCGAATGTTTTATATTTGTTAAAGAATTGTTTACTTTGCACCAAAAAATTGTGTTTTCAATCAGTTTAAATCTACTGCTTACGCATTTATTTACTTAGCACATAAAATTAAAAACCTTAATGTTATAATGACAAAGAAAGTATTTTTTCTGCATTAAGACCTTGTATACTATTTCCATAATTTGAATACAGCTGCCCAGCAGCATAAACAAATTTCGATATGCATACATGCAGTTGTCAGGTAGTTGAAACACGTCTCCTCTGAAAAAGGTTTGATGTGCGAAAAATATTGGTTTTATAGGGAAATAAAAAAGGAGCGACTTATTTCAGAAAAAATATATAAGAAGAAAAAGCGATATGGGTTCTTGAATATACGGGTATAAACTCTACCCTGCTAATTTTCAAAATTATTGAAAGTGAATTACAGCTTCCATAGCGCAACAAGACCAAATCGATAAATATGTACATATATATTAGGGCGCGTCAATATGTATGGAACAGAAAAAACGTATAAAGGCGCATCGCGGTTCTTGTTCTCTGGGTCATTTCAAGAAACTTAGCCCTTTGAATGCCGCCAGAGGGTACTTTCGTAAATTTTAGGGAAAATCGTTTGTTTACACGTAAATGCGGATTTTTGGGGTGTCCGGCAAATTTTGCAGAACAAACGTTGTTTAACTCGCCTATACGCCTATACTGGAACTGATGAAGTACATCGAATTAAGCTTAGCTCATATTTCAAAATGGAAAAATGTGATATAAAAGTCCAGTTTTCGGGAAAAGGGCAACGAAATGTTGCACTTTTTTGCAGAAAAGAAATCGCAATTAGAGTATTGTAGGGTATAATAACTGACGAGCACATTGATTGCCTGAAGCGAACAAAATGTATTTAGTGTATTCAGAGAAAATGTATCATTTGTGATTCTATGTTAAAAGAATTGACATATTATTTGCAAGTGAAGCGTCGACAAAAAAATAATAAAATTGTATTGAATTGAATACTTCTGTTTTTGTGTTTTTTATTGTCTTTTTTAACAAAGCTATATTCTATTTTTAATAAAATGAACTCAATCAAGTAGAAATATACCGCCTGACCCACGATATCGAACGTTAACGTTCGCATGATTTCTAGAAGTCATGCGAATGTTAAAGTGCATTTAATTGTCGTATATTACCCACATTTTAATAATAAATAGTGAGATCTACAATACATTCTAAGTTTTTTATATATCTATTCTAGGGATGTAACGAAAGTGGCTTTAGCGAAAGTGAATATTGAAATATATTTCTTGCGAATGCGGATGCGAATAGTGAAATATGCATTTTTGCGAAAGCGAATAATACTTTTTTGTCTTTGCGAATTCAAAGCGAATATTCAAAAATTGATTTACCAATGCAAACAATTTAGATTCATTCCAACATGCTGACATTTAAATTTAATGTATGTATTGCAGTTGGGAAATTGCAAAGCAAAATTATCAAAAGCACACACATTTTTAAAATTATGCACGATAATTCATCAGGCGTGTATGCATTTTTTGGCTTTTATAGTTTTTCAAAATTCATTGTATTTAGTTTTTGTGGTACAGAGAATTTAGGGGTTGATCTGTTATAACAGATTGTAGCTTAGAACAACCATAATTATTGATGTTATTTTGTGCTTTTATCACGGTGGAGTTGAGCTGAAGACCAAAGGGTTTCCGTCATATTAGTCTATAACTGTGGAAATTTTCAATAACACGTATCGGAATAAAATATAATTTTGACTGATTACAATTGGTAGTTTTTTGGATGATATATCAAGAATCCATTTCGAGTTTTTCATGGTCTGTTCATTATAGTTTGACCCTTTAGTACCAAAAAAATTAAGAACCTGAATTAATACTTTTTCTGGATATTAAAGGATTAAGAATGTTTTCTATATTTTGACCTCCTGTTACCACAAGGACAAAAATATTTTATTCAACTCTTTTGAAAGGAAGTTGCAAAGATTTTCTTCATTGATATTAAAACTTTAAAATATGTGAAGCGATTAAGAAGTTGTGCCGATTTGAACGAAGGGAAGCGAATACTGATATATATTTTTTCGAAAGCGAATATTCCAAAGTTTGCGAATGCGAAGCGAATGTTAAAAATGATTCGAATAACTCGCTTTCGCATATGCGAATGCGAATATTCGTTACATCCCTGATTTATTCACTGTACTTAGAGTCACGCCAATTTCAAAGCAAACGTTTTGTAAATTTATTTGCTAGCAAAATGCAAACTTTAAAAATCGAAGTCGCCTTTGACTTTTTGAGAAAATTCTATTTCAACAAAACTAAATACCAAATCCGTCCTTAACTTGTAATAATTTGTATAAAAATGCTAGAGACACAATTTGTCTTCAATGGAAGGATACAAATTGTTAAACCGTATCGGTTACAAGATAGCTTCTTCTATATCAGCGATTCTCAATTGGTGGTTCTTAGCGACATATCAGGACCACCGCCTTGATGAAAATGTGTCATTACATTGCCGACTACATTTCAAACTTGTTGGTCTAAATTGCAGCTATAAGGTTTGATAGAAAAAAGATCGGCGTGGAACTGTTTATTGCTAACCAAAGATACATATGCAGCATTTATAGTCGATAAAAGTAACAGTAAACTGTAATAAAAAGCATTTCCCAATGTTAACCTAAAAAATGATGGACAAAAAGTTTCCCGTGATAATGGATTAGCCGGACTGATGTCTTTAATAGAAATATAAGCTAAGACCAAGTGCTAAAACAACAACAAAAATGTGACCTCTATAGCACCAAGAAATAAAATCAGAAGGGGCCTGGACAGATGTGGTCAGAGTACTAATAGTTTTTAACTTTGTACAAAGAGAACGTATTACTTGCACGCTGCGTAAAGCGCTTCGTAAACTTATAATTAGGCGACCTTACCGGCAAATAAACAATTGTTGCTAAGTTCCGTGTGGTGTCGCTTTGCTGCTGCCCGCGTACACGTTCCACGACCTATCGATATATGTGCAAACATTTTTGCACAATAATATGGCATGTCTGACCAAAAACTTCACACTTCGTATTTAGTTATTTAGGGCCCAAACCTATTGTTGCTAATAGTGCAGCAAAGTAACAAATAAAAGGCAGATGCACTTTATTGTTTCGAACGTCTAATGTTAATTGCGTAGGTAATTTCAATTGGGCGTTTCCCAAGAGTTTATTTTCGGGAGTACATTTGTATGATTTTTGGTTTGTTCTATTCATTACTATTAGACGAGAGACTGTCAACGCATACTTCAGTTTGTAGTACATATACGGAGAAGACGGGTTGTGTACATTTTTGCGGCTTTTCATACAGTGCTTGTTGTTGTGATTTTGTGGCCTGAGACAAAGGTCACTTCCGACAATCCACTCAAATAATACGTAAGAAACGATAGCTCATATTTACTTTCCATGTGTGTTTAATGATAAGCAAATAAGAAACGACGGATGGGGTTTCATTGACATTTTATTCATGTTTTTTTTGTTGTAGATATTTATTAAGGAACCACTGAGGGATTCAGATATAGGAGTAAACGATGGCTGACCAGTTAGATGTGGTTATTTTTGGTGCCTCTGGATTTACCGGAAAGTACACCGTCTTTGAAGCAGTCTCCGTTTTGGGCGATTTAAAATGGGGAATTGCCGGTCGCAGTCGCAAGAGGCTGGAAGCCGTGTTGGAAGACATGGGCACCAAAGCCAATAAAAACTTGAAAAACACACCCATCATTATAGCCGACATTGAAGACCCAAAATCTCTGCTAGAAATGGCCCGTCGTTGCCGTGTGCTTGTTAACTGCTGTGGCCCATATCGTTTCTATGGTGAGCCTGTGGTTCGAGCTTGCATTGAGGCTGGTACTCATCATGTGGACGTTAGCGGAGAACCCCAATATATGGAGACTATGCAGCTGAAATATCACAGTCAGGCAAAAGAACGTAACGTTTATGTGGTCTCCGCCTGTGGATTTGATTCCATTCCTGCCGATATGGGTGTCATCTTTATTGAAAAGAATTTCGATGGAGTTGTTAATTCAGTGGAGACATATCTACAAACCTATACCAAAGGTGGCCCCGCTAATGGAAGAGGTGGCATTCACTTTGGAACCTGGGAAAGCGCTGTATACGGTTTGGCTCATGCCAATGAATTGCGTGGCATCCGTCAGAAATTATACGCAGAAAAAATGCCCCGTTTTCAACCGGTACTCAAGCACCGTCCACTTATCTTTCGTTCTGAGATAGTTAATGGTGTATGTCTACCCTTCCCGGGAGCTGATCGTTCTGTGGTAATGCGATCACAGCGTTTTCTTTACGAAGAAGAGAAAAAGAGACCCATTCAGATGCACGCCTATGTGGCCTTTGGTTCCTATATAACTGCATGTTTGGTTGCTTTGGTCGCTGTAGCCTTCGGCTTGTTGGCCAAATTTTCTTTCGGTCGCAGTTTGTTGTTAAAATATCCTGGTTTGTTCTCGTTCGGTTTTATATCACATGAAGGTCCTGCAGAGGCAGCTATGGAGAGGACATATTTTGCTCTGACAATGAAAGCTTTGGGCTGGGCAAAAACAGAGAACTCTAACTCGGAACCCAGTGGTCCACCCACTAAATCTTTAATGGTCAGAGTATCAGGTCCAAATCCTGCATATGGTGCCACATGCGTGGCTTTGCTATCTACCGCCAAAACCATATTGAAAGAAAGCGATAAAATGCCTGGCACAGGTGGTGTTTTTCCACCGGCTGCTGCTTTTGCTAAAACTAGTCTAATCAGTGAATTGGAAAAACATGAACATGGAATAAAATTTGAAATATTAGCAAATAAATGAATCGATCGTGATTCACAATACGAAAGAAAAAACGTTGGCGTGGTTTGAAAAACGCCATATTTTAAATGAATATCTATCTCTTGGTTTATCTCATGTGTGTTATGTTTATATGCATGTGGGTGCGTGACTTTTGATAATTCCATAGGGGTTGCCTAACAAAATGTATGCAGCCAATTTAGTGCCCTTATAAATTTAGTTCATTATACACAATATATTTAGAATAAAAAATACAATTTATAAATGTACTCGTATAGATTTACTTGTTTTATTTTAACGATGTAGAGTGTAGGTAGACTAATCTGGCAAGCTTAGATCAAAATATCCCCTTGCACTACTGAGGTAAAGGCTGTCTACATTAGTGTCAGTTCTGATGGGACATTGCCTGATCAGCGAACACGCCAGGAGCTTGGGAATTGATTCCAATGATTTGTGCTGAAACTGTGAAGAGCATTAAACACAATGATCCGTTCGATTTTTCTCAAATCTGTTTACGAACAAATTTTAAATTTTTATCAGTATTCGGCAAAATTTTTATAAAATTGTCTTGAAACTAGTCACATAACTTCAGCAGATGTGATATGTTTAAAATTTCCATGGAGTACTATTTTAAAATAAAAGAGTTTTGTAAAAAAAAAACTAATTGTATTTCGACTTTCGCAAAGCAGACATGATTTTACCGAAAGTCAACTCTACTTCTAACAAACACTTGTCAATTGCTTAATATTTTCTAAAAAACTAGCAATACAAATAATATTATGACCTAGATTTAATGGAAATACAATTGTAACTTCGGATGTGAAAAGGGATGGATAGTACTTAACTTCAAAAGCACATACCAAACTGTTATGTTTGCGGTTATAATATAATGAATGTACTCTAAACAAATAATTCTACGATATAATTTATATATATATATTTTTTTTTTTTGCAGTGGATTACAATTTTTCGAAAACTTTTGAGTATAGAAGTGTCCAAAGCCGACTACGCGGACGAGAGTATTCCTGCGTGACGGCCTTAGGTCGTAGTTAAGGATTAACTTATCTGGGGTATAGCCAAAGAGGGCTACGCGGACTAAAGTGTCTTCGGGTTGGCGGCCTTCGGCCGGGATTAAAGATTTTCTCCTCTGGGTGTTTTCTGCGTGATCAGCCTACGGCCGGGGTTAGGGATTTCTCTTCTGGGGTATGTCCAGAGACAGCTACGAGGACCCAAATGGCTTTGAAATCGAAGTTATCGATAAATAAAACAGTTATCGACTTTTTCCTCTAATTTTCAATGTGTAGCCCAATAACTCGATAAATGAGCGAGCTAACGAACATATTAAAATTATTTAATTATTACTTATTTTGGGGTGCTCTATCCAAATATGTTGTCAGATCGTGCGGCATCGGATATCAATATTTGAAGCTAAACGACCATCAGCAATGTCGAGAATTCATTAACTTCATTGCTGAAAAAACATTTTATCAGAAAAAGTACTTGCATGGGTACGTTAACAAACGAAATACTCGTAGACATATTTGGGCATTGAAAATCCACACTATATGTTGGGAAACCTTTACATTCCTCTCATGTAGTGCGCATATTGATCTTAAGGTGTTTAGTATATAGAAATATTAATTAAAGAAGTTTATAATAATATTTTTGTTGTCAGACCAAAGTACATTACTTAATTTTCACGTCGGCTACCCCAGGGGATCTAGCCTTAAATAAAATTGAAAAGACTCATCTATAAGAAGTACCCTTGATACTTTTCCGAACTTCGGCGTTTGTAACTTTTGAAAATGAATATTTTTAGGAATATTCTCTTAAAATTAAAATCATTTTAATCGGGTAATAATTGGTCTAATTTCTGCGAAAACGACAAATATTTTTTTAAACCATGGAAAATATTTTTTAAACCATGGAAAATATTTATTTTTTCCTCCCTAGATAATTTGTTGACATCCATATATTAAATTTTATACCCTCACTTTAGTGATTCGATCTCACAACGAAGGAGTGATATAAGACCCTAAGTATGTTCGGTGGATATTCGTTTTGGGTCATTTTAAGTCGAATGAGAATTGTCCGTCCATCTGTCTGTCTGCTGGCTGGTCGCTATTACATCGATAAATGTGGGCGAAGTTGCCACGCCCCTTTTGGTACCTCCCACACAAATGGACCATTTTGCATCAAAATTGAACTGCTTATAACTTTAATACAAGTGCATAAAAATACTTGAAATTTTGTATAGCATAACGTTTTTGTAGCGCCTATAGTCCGGAAAAAAATGGGGATTATTGTACAGCCCTTTTTGGTACCTCCCACACAAATTGACCGTTTTACACCAAAAGTTAACGGTTTATAACTTTAATACCAGTGCATACAAATACTTGAAATTTTGTAATGTGTAATGCTGTTATAGTGCCTACAGTCCTTTGTACCTCTCATACAAAATGACCAAACCATACCAAAAATGAATAGCTCGTAACGTTGATATACCATTGCACATAGACGCTTATAGTTCAGCACAGTGCAATGTATTTAAAGAATCTACTGTTTACCGAAAAATAGGTGTATTTGTTAAACCCGTTCTGGTACCTCCCACACAAATTGACAGATTAATTAGTGTAATGTTTATATTACATTACTCACGAAGTGAGGGTATACCTTAGTCGGATTACCCGACTGAAACTTTCTTATTTGTTTCTATGAAGTTACATGAAACAACGCGTATTTGCAACATTTTTGTACAATACTTTTTCATGCTTTTTACGATTTTCTGGTATTCTGAGTCCCATTGATTGATTTGATTTCCCATTGATTCATTTATTCTAAATTTACATTAAAACACTATTTTTAACTTCTAATTTACAAAACGCATAATTTTAATAACAATTACTCCGCTTACGCTACATTTTATTATCAAATATGCCAAGTGTCGTAATTATTTGCACAGCTTAAAAGTTGCACCTTACATTAATTTTGTGATTATACAAATTAAACTCAAATATTAAACAATTTGTTAATGGGATATGTTTTTCTACAAGTTACAAAAAAATATTTCTAACCATATTGCAAATCACTGTCCCTATAATTTTTCACATCAGTGTATTTTAATAAACAAATAAACAAAAGAGAAATTTAATAAACAAAAGAGAAATTTCGATTAAAAATGTGTGCTTAATTTCCATTTGAAAAAGAAAATCGAATTTAAAAATCTGCCATAACTCAGGCCCACAAGGCCTTTTTCACAAAAACTCATCCGCTAAAGAAAAAATACAAAATATAAACTGTGTAGCACTATTTTGTTTTTGACACTTTCATCATATTTAGTCGTCGGTTGAAAATGGCACCGTTGACTACATCAAATGGTTCCTTCAAAAATTGTGTTATCGTCAACTTTTCAAATATTCTGTTCGCTTCAGTGAAATAGTATGAGATGATACTAATTTTCATACTGACATAATATGAGATGATGCTGATTTTCACTGTTGAAAATCATTGTCATTGTTGAGAAGCCTATCCATCCTCAACGTGTGGCTGTTTGGTGCGGTTTATGGTCCGGCGGGGTCATTGGACCTTACTTTTTCGAAAATGAGGTTGGATCAACAGTTACGGTGAATGGATTGCGCTGTCGAGAGATGATTAATGATATTTTATGGTCGGAGTTGGATGGTATTGATCTGGACAACGTTTACTTTCAACAAGACGGCGCTACGTGCCACACAAGCAACGAAACCATTGCTCTGTTACGGGAAAAGTTTCCGGACCGTGTTATCTCTCGAAGAGGTGATCACAATTGGCCACCGAAAGATAAGGTCTACGCCAACAGCCCAGCGTCGATTCAAGACCTCAAAGATAGAATTCGTGAGGCTATCGAGGACATAGGGCAGCCACTTTGCGATTTGGTTATGGAAATTTTATGAAAAGTTATCCTAAATACTTTTCTGTATACCCAATCTGTATTTATATTATTTATTCCTTATATATTAATTAGGTTTAAACAAATCAACATATGAGTAGTTTTTTACCCTTGTAATTGGCCAGACGGCTTTGAATTACAAGTTTGTACGAAATAAATGAAATGAAAAGGATATGGTCCTGTAAGCGTGGTCGTGGTGGCCATTTGGCTGATGTTGTTTTTCATTATTAACGGCATACCTTCCTCTTTATTATAAAATAGACATCCGATCATTTATCTCAAAAAATGGCATTTTTCTTTGATTACCAAAATAACACCTCTTGTTGGAAAACCCTTTACTATTTAGTTGTACTTTGATACTGAAGTTAACGGCCAGACCATTCATTCTTGGTTTGGTTTTGTCAATTTGTGAGGACGCAAAAAGGAACTCGGTCTATACCCGAATGTTGATAGACAACGACGCTGAAATAAGATTTGCACAATAACAACAGGTCAATTAGATTTTGGAGTGTTTGCATATTATAGTTGGTTAAATGTCAATGCCCTTGAACAAATTACCTTCAGCTTCGAGGGAGCAATTTTTATCAAATAGATTATGTTTTTATAGCCCGCACCACACCGTTCACATATCGATACCTCCATTCTAAACTATGCGAAGTGCAAAAAGGTAGTTTTCAGGAGATGCGATCAAAGTTTGATGAATTTATTTAATTTGTGTGGAATTCCTTTGTAATGAAAATCGAATGACCTGTACTGTTTTGTGAATAACTTTTGATTGGGTTGACGGATAAACAGCAAATTGTGACTAAATATAATTTGGAATACTTAGAAATTAAAAATGCAATCTAAGTCGACTTAGCATGTTTTAGAATGGAGGTATCGATATGTATTATGAAATTTCACCACAGAAGCCTTTACTCGAGATATGGTTGACATTTTCCAGTTACTTTTTATATATTCCATTTATTATTTTCCTTAAACCTTTCATACGATCGGGCGTTTTGGTACACCCTCTTGACTACACTACAGTGTATTGACCAGGGATGTAACGAATATTCGCATCTTTGGATTATTCCCGTACGCAAAAATATATTTCACAGTATTCGCTTCCCTTTGTTAAAAGTGTTAAATCTCCTTATTCCCTTCACACAATTTATTTGATATTAATACCAATGAAAACCTCTACCACTTATCTTCAAAACAGTTGAAGAAATATGTTTGTCCTTGTGGTCACAGGCGGTAAAACTATGGAAAACATTCTTAATACCGGAATATCCTAGAAAAGTATCAATTCAGTTCCTTAAATTTGTTGGTACTAAAGGGTCAAACTATTATTCGCATTCGCTTTCGCAAAAATGCATATTTCACTATTCGCTTTCGCAAGAAATATATTTCAATATTCGCTTTCGCTAAAGTCATTTTCGTTACATCCCTAGTATTGACTACACTACAGTGAAGTGACTACACTCATCAGGCTTTGTAAATAGTAGTCTGCGCCGGCGGACCATGTCCTCAAGAATAATAATAATCGCGTTTTTTATTATATTTCTATTATTCAAATTAAGCTTTGTATTCCTTACCTTAATAGTATCCAAGCTATAACTTGGTGTCTTCCTGATGTGATCTATTAACTTCCAGTTCAGCTATACTATTTACTGACATTTGACATCCAAACTATTTATGGCCATTTCAGGTATTGTAAAGTGCAAACCTCTTGCTATTCTTGAAAAGCGTACAGAGACGATAAAGGTTTCAACTCGTAGTTGCGCAACACAGATGTCCTTAAGAACTATTTGGTAAAATTATCTTTATTTTCTTGTATGCGTCGTATTCTTCTACACAACTATCACAATTTGTTTGCCACCGGTACACTGAGGGGAAAAAGACGTTGCAAAATAAACACCGTTTGGTACCAATTTATAAACGTAACGTGCATGAAAAATCGCCACCGATTCGTTCATTAATTATCAACGAAACGGGGGTGATTTTTTGACCGGCGTTGCGTTATGTATTGTCGCCGTAAGGTTGATGATTATTTGTTCGGCTTTGTGTTGTTCATTGGATTTGTTATTGCCTATTCTTAGAAGAAGAAACCACGAGGATTTATAAAGACGTGAAAAATGAAAATTAGTGACGAAGAAATAGAATTTAATGACCTGTTTGATATTGTGGATGATTCTCTGGGCTATGGAATGAGAAGGATAAGGTAATTGCAAAATACAGTGACATCTTCCTATTCAATAGAAATGGTGTCGGCCTACGAATATTTAACAACCTAAGCTTATCAAAATTTCAATTTTAAAAGTTAATGAGTGTGTATGTTTTTTATAGAGCACAGGAATTAAATTTTGTAGTACATAAAGGCGAATGATACGAAGGAGACTGCCACCATTAGGGTTACGAGCTGAATTCCGAGAAAAAACAGAGGTAATACTGTGTTGCTGCTTAGTGATAAATATTCAAATTTACAATTATATGTTTGTTGTGTTCACGTTTTATTTACTTATAACATTAATAAATGTATTGAAACGCTAATGCTGTTTAAATAGTTTTAAATGGGGGCGGGGGTAGGAGTGTTTGTGGGATTTAGAATGGAAAGTTATCCCAGCGCATGCTTTTTTTGTCCTCAGCAATTGCTTTAGTCGTCCCCCGCACGTTCTATAGTTGTCCCCAACACTTGATTTAAATTATCCCCAGTTGGTATTCATTTTGCAACGAAGCGTTGTTGATTTTTGATGCTTTATTCATGCACCGCCTTGCTTGAATTCGTAACATACGTGGTTGGTTCATTATCATAAACGAATTTGCAAAGATTAAGCACGTATGTGCTTTGTTTTTGGTCGTCCCCCGCACGTTCTATAGTTGTCCCCAACACCTAATTTAAATTATCCCCAGTTGGTATTCATTTTGCAACGAAGCGTTGTTGATTTTTGATGCTTTATTCATGCACTGCCTTTCTTGAATTCGTAACATACGGGGTTGGTTCATTATAATAAACGAATTTGCAAAGATTAAGCACGTATGTGCTTTGTTTTTCGCTGGGTGTATGTGATAAGCCATATTCTGGGAATATTATTTATATACAGCGAGTGTCAATTATACTCAGAGAATTGCAAACTTTGTTTTTTAACCGTTAGGACTTGATTAGTTACACAGACGTATCGTAACGTTGCGGAATTTTGAGTGCGCGTTAGTGTCACATACGTAGCGTAACGCGGACCCTCGTATTTGTCGTGAATATGGGATGTATGCCGTGAATCACACGAGGATATTTTTTAAGCAGATTGTCTACATTTACACGAGAATATATTTTTCAGCAGATTATTCGCTAATTCTCTTTTAAACTTGCCTTTTCGTTTACACGACGTAATTTTGTTTCGGATGTTCTTTGTGTTTTGTTGTAGCTTTGGTTGTTTCAAAGTGCGAATGAAGAACACAAAACGTTGAGCCCGAAAATTCCAAGCACAGACTCTATTACACAGATGTTCCGTCGTGACTTTGTTTACATTTGCGTGAGTTCCGAACGAATAGAAATGATTTTCAAACGCGAAAAATATGGTTTTTTGGAGTAGTTTTTTGAACTTTTTTGGTACATAACGATCGATATTAATTTTCTAAATGTGATTATAACAAAAAAATCTCGGAAATCGGCTTTGAATTACGCAAAAAATCACTCGCTGAAATCAAATTTCTATTCGTTCGTCACTGATAGACTACTCGCTACTTGACGGAAATTCTTTATAACTTTATTTTCTTTGATTCCAAGTACGAGAGAGGTTTTCCCCCTCTTTCCGACTGTCTCTCTCTCATACAAAACGATAATCTGCTGAACATTCAGTCCGTGTATAGAGGGACATTCTCCTCTAATTACCTCTTAAAATTGCGTTTGCGTTCACACGACGTATGTTTGTTTCGGATTGACTTACTTTTAATTCGTCTTTACTGAGTTTTTCAAGCGTTGGGACGTTTAACACGGCAAGTATACATATTCTGAAAAAATTGTTTGAACTATTTTTTCCAAATTTTGTACATCATTGTGACTCGCATTTATAACATGAACGTGAAAAGCGAATTTAATTATACAGGACACATCAACCATGTCTGATTAATATATCCCCGAGAAATACATAACTGTATTGATCCGCCCTGGAGTAGAACTTCCAAGGATTTCGACGCCCAGGCCGGCCTAAGATTACATTACGCATTACTATATTTTGTAAACACTTTGATTAAAAATAAATAAAACGCTCCAAGACATAACAAGTAAAAGCGTTAAGTTCGGCCATGCCGCATCTTATATACCCTCCACCATGGATTGCATTCAATATTATTACTGGAAAAATCGTTGGATATGAAGCAAATCATGAAATGATCATTTTTGCTTAAGTAAATTATTAAAAAACGAACGCTGCAATTTTTAGCCAAATTTTAGGCCTGCAGGGCATAGGATCAGGATGCAGAGATTTAGGATCAGCAGGATTAGAACGACGAATTTCATCACGCACGTCTGCTAGCCCCGCTGCATCTGCTGGGAAATTAGGTCGTTTCTCGGGTATTCGACCAGCAGGGATGAAGCCAGCGGCTGCTGCGTTAATGATGCCTTGGAACTTCTTCTCAGCTACCCGAACGTCTGAGGGGATCGGTAATCACTGAAGCTGCGGTTGGTGAATTCTCTGAACCCGTTCCAGTCCGCTTTCCTGTGATTCAGGAAAGAACGGCGTTCAGAGACAATGAAATGAAATCGGCTGGTCTGTCTATGGAGAGGATTATGGGGAGGTGGTATGATCCCAATGGTACTTGATCAGGTGCTCTTGTGTACAAAATATTTTATAGAAATACCTCTCCCTCTAGCGAGTCCCGGGAAGGGGCTCGACATAATTTCGTACATGTCTGTAATTATTTCATTTGATACGTCGCACGATATATGGACTCAGAACTCATTTTCAAGCCCATTGTTAGGTTTGGACTCAAGATATTGGCGATAAAATTATGGGAACAAATCTATGATCCGATCACACAGAACGTATATACCATGCTCTTAGCTTCCAAACATGGTGATGTAAAAATTAGCCCAACCTTTAAATATGAACATACACTAACAAACAAGTTAGTAAAAATTGCAATACAAAAATTTAAAAATATCTAACCGGTTCAGAAAATGTTGGATTAAGGCTCTTGAAAACCACAGGATCCAATAGTCATATTGGTATGCAGATGAAATAAAATCTCTTGCGGATAAACATATATATTACACAGATGTTCTGGTCATATGTAGGAGCTTTAGGGACCTTTTTTATGTTACACCATCAGGACTCAAATGTCATGATGGTACTCCGATGAAAGAAAATCGCTTGCTGACGAAAATAAGTATAAGTAGTAAAGAAAGGCTAAAGTCGGGTGGAGCCAACTATATGTTATACTATGACACCTTGATAGGCACAATAAGCACGCATAAACTTGATCTAAATTTTAAAGGATTACATTGAAACTCGTATTATCAGCCAATAGATCAAGAAATCAATTTTTTTAAGTTGTATAAAAATCATTTGGATAATTTGGATTTTCTAACCCTTACATGCGTAATCAAAATGAGCATATATATAGGGATTGTACCTATATCGGATACGATTCCTTTAAAGCTTTGCATCATTTATTCGTAGAACCTGTAAAATACAGTTTCTATTGCGCATTAATGCCAAATCGGAAGGAACATATAAATGTGGGCTATATCCAAATCTGAACGGATTTCCACTAAATGTAGTAGTCTTTATTAATGGCTGAAGAGACTTCTGTCTGCCTATTTTCACCTTGATCGGGTGTAAAATGCTACTTCTAAAGCTCCTGGATGCCAATTCGGAACCGACTTCTACTAAATTAAGTCTGAATGGATGGCTGAAGAGACTACACTGTAAATTTTTACATTGATCGGGTGTAAACTACAGCTTCAATAGCATTTGGATGCCAAATCGGAAGGAACAGTTATATGGGGGCTATATCTAAATCTGAACCGATTTTTGCAAAATTTATTAGTATTTATTAATGGCTGAAGATACTTTGAACTGTCCGTTTTTACATTGATCGGATGTAAAATACAGCTTCTATCGGGTCTGTTCTGTAATCACGGCGATTTGATATCACGGTGATTTTAAAATCACCAGCGACTTAAAATCACTTTTGGAGTTCGAAATCACCCGAACATAATTTGAACAATCTTTTTTGGGAGGCTATGAATAATAAACCGGGCGATTTCGAACTCCAACATTGATATTAATTCGTCGGTGATTTTAAAATCACCGTGATATCAAATCACTTTGCTACAGAACAGACCCGTATAACACTTACATGCCAAATCGGAAGGAACACTTATAGGGCGGTTATTTCTAAATTTATTGGTCTTTATTAATGGCTGAAGAGACTTCCTTTTGCCAATATGATCATTTCATATTGATCGGGTACAAAATATAGCTTCCAAGGCGCTTATATATAAAATCGAAATAAACATATATATTTGGGGGCTATATCTAAATCTGAACCGATTTTCTTTAAACTTGCTAGTATTTGTTCTAGTATCAGGGAATTTCCATTTCCTGAATTGCATATAGATCGGTTGGTTGGTGGTTTCTACAGCTCGTTAATTCCAAATCGGAGAAACATACATATGTATATATTGGCGCTATAAATAAATCTGAAGCTATTTTCACCAATTTCAATTTGGATGATTCTGGGGATAAAAATAGTGCTGTGCTAAATTTCATCACAATTTATTACAAGGATACATCTACAGACGGACATGGTTAAATCGACTTGGGAAGTGATTCCAATTCGAACGATATAGAAAACGATAGAGCTACTCTTAGGTGTTACAAACAAATGCACAAACTCATAATACCCTGAACCACTTTGTGGATTAGTTTATAAAAATGTTACTTATGAGAGTAGCTGTTTAGGTATTTTTACTCTTTTTGACAGATCTTTGGCCGATATCATGGGGGTGTGTCCAAAGACGACTACGATTCAGAAGAGAGGTCGGGCTACGGGCGGGATAATGTTCTCAATTTCAACGTCCAAAGTTATGTTTGAGTCTCATATCCGCTCGCCTCTAAAACATTTTTTCCACACTTTTCATTTGCAGTAAATTCCCTTTAATTTCAACTACTTTTGGGTTCTGGGAGTCAGAGTCTCAAATTTTGATTTTAATTCCGTAGCTATGCATCATCTGAACACGGTAGGCACAATTTTTTAATTTGCAGTAATGCGTCGTGTCCGATACACTTGTTGCTACTTTATTTATCTTCATTACAATCGCAATATTAATGCAAAATACGAAATATAACTAAAAAGAGGACTTACCATATCCGGGAGACTGGAAAATGTTGCATCCGACGATTATTAACACTTTTTAATTAGTTTGTATCACAGGAATTAAGATAACTCGTGGCCGACACTACGTCATACAATATCAGTCTAGCATTGATTGTCGTCTGTGCATGTTGTGTACGCATAATCACGCGGGATTTTTCTCATATTTTGTGTAATATTCTCTCTCAAAATTCCAAAGAGATCTCTCAAAACAACCGATGAAGGCATGCCTTCATCGAAACAACAAAAAGTAACGTCCAGAAAAAACTTCTGGACACCTCTCCAACTGAACGACGATGACGAGGATGACAACGATGATAATGATGGTGGCGGTAATGTCAAAAAGAAATTATCAATATCTCCTATCAAAGTCTTAACCGACAACAGGGAAAGTGTTTTCAAATTGCTTAATGATAAAGGTATCAAAAACTACCTTAACAAAAAGATGTCCATTGGGATGAAGATTATTTGTGAAAGCATTGAAATACATAAACGCATCATTGACGTATTAAAAGAGTCAAATATTCAATTCTTTACTCATGATCGTAAAGATGAGAAACCATTTAAAGCAGTCATTCATGGATTAGAATGTAAGTCCGAAAATGAAGTGAAAACGGAATTGATACGTCTGGGCTTCAAATGTACTGAAGTGAAGAAAATAACAAAACTGTACAAAAATTATACTGATACGCTTTATATAGTTTTCTTTGAACGTGGAACTGTGAGAATGCATGATCTCAGAAAAAATGTAAAATCTCTCTTCTACACGATCATTAAGTGGGATTTCCAGAAGAGATTAAAAAATAAACCTGTACAATGTCGCAAGTGTCAAATGTACGGTCATGGTGAACGCGGTTGCAATGTTAAACCAAAATGTGCTTCGTGTGCTGGTAGGCATAGAACAGCCGACTGCACATCAACAATTATACGTTGCGCAAACTGCAATGAAAACCACAAAGCAACTGATCCCAAATGTCAAAATCGTGAAGCATTTATTGAGATGAGACAAAAATTTGTCACTAGGAATACTCCTATGAATAAAAGAACTCATCCATCAGCTGTATATACTCACTCTCCGGCAGACTTCCCCACTACGTCTTACAGCCACACTCACGCAAGCAGAACTACTCAAAGCAGCTCCAACTGGCGCCAACACACTCATTACAGCAACAATAACAACAACGCAGCTACATCTAGAAATAACTCAAACGATCTCTTCACAGAGGGAGAGATTATGGAGTTAACTTTTGAAATAGTTTCTAATCTTCGCTCTTGTAAGTCGAGAGATGATCAATTTAACGTAATTGCTAAGCTAGCCTTTAAGTTTCTATATAATAATAAGTAATGACTCTAAATTCTCTTAGAATCTTTTTTTGGAATTGCAGAAGTATCTGTAACAAAATTCTTGAATTTTTTGATTTCTTGCACAGAAACAATGTTGATATTTGTCTTCTTACAGAAACATGGCTTAAGCCAAATATTAAATTTGTTCATCCAAACTATAAAATTGTAAGACGGGATCGTGATGGTTTAGGTGGTGGTGTAGCTATTGTGATTCGAAAAACCATAAATTTTGTTGAAATTCCAGTTATTACAACTAATATAATTGAAAATGTTGGTGTTGAAATTATATCGACAAATCAATGTAATATAAAAATGTTTAGCGTATACTTCCCTGGGGGTGCTGTAAACGATGATAAACGAAAAGGCTATAAAAAAGATCTACGGAAACTTCTTAGCACACAAGGGAATTATATACTCTGCGGAGATTTTAATAGTAGGCACAGAAATTGGGGATGTGTGAGAGCCAATGCCTGGGGAAATATATTGAACGAAATAACGACATTCTTTCCCATTACAATATGTCATTCATATTCACCAACATACATTCCTACTAACTCATCATCAGCTCCTTCTACTATAGATATATTATTATCAAATATTCCTTCATTTATTACACAATTAGTCACATTAAATGAACTATCCTCTGACCATTTACCCGTTTCGTTTGATATTGCTTGTAATGTCTGTGAAACACCATTTAATCAATACAATTTTAGCAAGGCAGATTGGAATAAATACAAAAACATTTCTAGAAATGCATTTAATAATTTTACAATGCCTCAAGGGCTACTAGACAATTCCTGTGAAATAGACGCAGCTATAGATAGACTTAGCAACGTCATGATTGACTCAGTAAGGCAGTCTGTGCCAATTAAACGTCAAAGAAACGATTTTTATAAACTACCTAATAACATACTAAACTTAATACGAATGAGGAACTTCCACAAGCGTGAATGGTCTAGGTACAGGCAAACAGCAGACTATTTAAATATGTGCAGCCTAAATATCAGTATTCGAAATCAAATCCAACTTTTTCGAAATAGAGAATGGTCCCAAAAGCTTATGAATTTGAATAAAACATCCAAACCATTTTGGAATCTCACTAAGGTATTGAAGAAAAAGAGACAACATATTCCTCCCTTGAAATTTGGAGCTGATCTCAAATATACTTGTAAGGAAAAGGCTGAATGTCTTGCTAATAATTTTGTTAATAATCACCATACATCGGATAACTTAAGTGACCAGAATCATATAAATCTGGTTAATGATTCAGTGTCACAATTCGACAACTTATCTTTTTCTACACCCCAAGCAGAATACACAAATATAGATACTGTACGTTCACTAATTCATAATGTTAAGACAAGAAAAGCTGTGGGATTTGATAATATTAACAATAGTATGCTAAAACACCTGCCCATGATAGGATTTAAACATTTAACTTTTATTTTCAATTCATGTTTAAAATTACAATATTATCCAACTAAATGGAAAGTTGCTAAAGTAACACCTATTCATAAACCTGGAAAACCACCTAACGAACCTGAAAGTTACCGTCCAATAAGCCTACTAAGTAGTATTAGCAAAATATTTGAAAAAATCTTAAAAGAGTTAATATCTAAACACTTAGAAAATAATAATATTATACCTAAAGAACAATTCGGATTTAGAAGGTATCACAGCACGACGCACCAAGTAAAACGCATATGTAACCACGTAAAACGTAACTTTCTCGATGGTAATTCTACAGCCTTGGTGTTACTCGATGCTGCCAAGGCATTTGACTCCATTTGGCATGACGCATTAATATTAAAAATGATTAATTTTAACTTCCCTCCCTTTATAATTAAAATAATAAAATGTTACCTTAAAGGAAGGCATTTTCAGGTACAAATGAATACTGAACTATCAGATCCCAAAGAAATTCCTTCTGGAGTCCCACAAGGAACGGTCCTAGGACCAATTTTATACAACATTTACTTGGCCGATTTTCCCGATTTGTCGCCATGTCAATATGCTGCTTATGCTGATGACGTCGGCATCTTCATTTCACATGAACTCGGTCACGATGTTGTGATCAAACTTCAATGTGCCCTCAGCATATTAGTCCAATATTACCACAAATGGAAAATTAAATTAAACTTTGAAAAAACACAAGCTATCTTTTTTACAAGGAAAAGAAAGTCTTGTTTTCTCCCTTCAGCCAGTTTAGTTATAAACGGGTGTTGCATAAATTGGTTAGAAAATGTGAAGTATCTCGGTATTTTTTTAGACAAAAAATTGACCTTTCAATGTCACATAAACAATATTATAAATAAAGTTAATTTATATATAAAAATGTTATATCCATTAATCAACAGAAAGTCCAAACTAAGCAATTTTAACAAGATAATAATCTTGAAGGTAATTTTTCAATCCATACTTTTGTATGGCTGTCCTGTCTGGGGATCTTGTGCGAAATCACATTTAAAGAAATTGCAAATTTGTCAAAACAAATTACTGAAAATGATGCTTAATTTGCCGTGGTACTACTCAACTCTATTGTTGCATCAAGAATGCAATACACTTAAAATCATGGAAAAAATTGAACAAATTACCACCAAATTCAAAACATCTTGCGAATCCTCGGAAAATGCTTTGATATCTTCTATATATGAAAATTATTAATTTGAAATGTTCGTAGCAAAGGTTTTTTTGTACTTTTCCTTTGAATATATTATTATTAGAATTTATATGTAAGAATTATATCATAACTATAAAAATGAAATTACTCAAGATATAAGGTTAAGCCGTATTACTTAAGTGCAATAAATATAGACATACGTTGTAAATAATCATATTCATTTAATAAAAATCAATCAATCAATCAATCAACGTCATACAATAAACAGCCAAATCTATAAAACAATTACACGCCTAACAGTCAGCTTTCTTTTATTTTGTCAATTGTATTAATTTTTTTTAAATAGGTCCATTCCAAAACACGGCGCCTTCAAAAAAATTAACAGAAACAGAACATGGCAGAAAGAATAATATGCACAAACAGGGTTGCCAGAACTGGGGTTTTGACCCCAATACTGGGGTTTAGTCAATGCAAATTGGGATAAAAAAAATATTTTTGGGGGTGGGGTTTTTGTTAGGGGATGTTTGTAAATTTTGTTGGGGTTTCTTGGGGTTTATTTGATGCAATATACAGATTTTCCTAATCTTGTATGATATTTATCCAAAAATCGAGGTCTATCTATTATGGTTTTTCATGTGTTTTTTTTATATTCATTCAATATTTCGTCTTTCGTCGAAAGACATCATCAGGATCAGAAAATATAACTGCGAAAACCTTAAAATAATCCGTAAAAAATAGTATGGACTCCCTTCGATGTTGTCTGTTGTCATACGCATGACAACACGAAACACTTTCATTTTTAAACCATTTTTTAACGAGTATTTTCTAAAATGATTTTACCAAATCTGAACTTCGTATTTAAAAATAGTACGAGACTGCACTAATAGTGCAGTCTCGTACTATTGAGATCAAATATTGTCATCAAATGAAAATCTGAACAATTAATTATAAGGATGTTTCTATGTTCGATACGTGAAGCGGTTAAGAAGATATGACAATTTTAACAAATGGTATTTTTAGAAAAAAAAAACTTGAGATCTGTGCCATACAAACTACAACAAATTTTGAAAAAACGCCAAAAAAAATCGTCCCTATTAGAGGAATGTTTAAAGTTAATCAAAAGAGTAATTTTTAATATGTTTGTTTTTGAATTCATTTCGTGTCTGCAGTTTTTTATATGTTTGACTTGTTTTCAATGAAAATAGTTTTATGTGGGGTTAAGTTGGGGATTTTCTTGTGATTATTTGGGGACAACAGCAATTTTTTTCTGGCATCCCTGTGCACAAATGATGTTTGCAAGATCACATGGTTGTATATTTTGGCATTGAAAAAACTCGTTAGGTGCTCCTTTAGGGCATCTCTTAAATACCGTTGAATTGCGTCCTGCGTCTGTCAAAGTGTTGTTGTATGCACAGAAAACAATAGGATGAAATTTGAGTTTGACAGACGCCGGACGCATTCAGTGGTATTTAAGTGTGTCTCTTAAATCTGTGGGCTTTCACACGGCGTCTGTCAAAATTATCTAGTTAGGGCCCCATTTATATGTTACTTTTTTTTAAGTAACTTATCGACTTATTCTCTTTTGAAAAAGTATTTACGTTCACACACGTACTTTTTTTCAATACTTATACTTAATTTCATTTGTTTTGTTTCGGCGTTTCCTGTGTGAATTGTTGTTGTTTCCAAGTGCGAACGAAAAACACAAAACGATGAGTACGGCATACTTTTTTCCCCCCGTTTCCGACTGCCTATCTCGCCAACAAAACGCCGATAAGTAAAATGCAGACTAAATGCCCAACTATAATATACATGAGAGAGGCAGAGAGCTCTTTCCGCCTGCCTCTCTCTCCAACAAACTTCGACACTTGATTGGAAAAAATTGCCTTGTATGAAACTCGACTTAGCACAAAGCTCACCGATGTGCTGCATTTTTTTAAACACGACAGAAAATAAAGTGCCGCTTTACACGAGGCAATTATTGCCAAATCAATTCTGCCTCTCATAGGAGAGAAATGCAAGGGAGAAATTCCCTTTCTGTTCCTCTTGCCTCTCGCTCCTATGATAGGCAGAATTGTTGTGGCAATAATTGCCTCGTGTAAAGCGGAACTAAGCAAAATGTGTAAGTAAAAAAATAAGCCCCTAATTTTTCGACATGCTCTCCGAGAACGATATTCATCCGGTAGCAGTTAGCTGCTGCTGCCACTTTGTCGGCATAAATATCGTTCAACCTTTGTACGCTTTCTGATATACATACATAGGTTCTGATAAGTGACCAACAAAGTTTATTTATCGGATCCCAAAGTGCTGCTGGCGAACGACTTGGGGCCATATCTAACTCTACGGGGTTTTGACTTCTTGTACCTGAATTCCGTAAACGACTGCCGCCCACACATATAGTTAACAATTCAATGTTTTAAACTTGACGGGCTAAGACGATGCACATCCCTCACTTCACAGTGCATGAGAAAATCAATGTAAGAATCAATTTGTTGCCGACAAATAATATTGATGCCCGGGAGATTTGATTAAGGTCATATACCGACGAGAGTTTACTGAATATACTATGTTTGCCACTGACGCATCTATCTCATCATCGTCAATAGGGTCATAAAAAAAGTTGCGGTTGTCACCCCCTAGATTTGAAGACTATTCAAAGGCAATTTCAGAAAAAAATTTCATTTTTTTGGTGCACCCTACATACCGCCCTTTTAATTTTCTTTATCCTGTGTTGTTATTTGATGTCCGATCGTAAAAAAAAGTTGCGGTTGTCACCCCCTAGATTTGAAGACTATTCAAAGGCAATTTCAGAAAAAAAAATTTAATTTTTTTGGTGCACCCTACATACCGCCCTTTTAATTTTCTTTATCCTGTGTTGTTATTTGATGTCCGATCGTAACGGGATGCATATCGTTGTTCAAGTTTTGGAAAGGGCTATATTTAGTCCACTGGCCATTTTTGACTCCGAGGTCAAATTCCATAATTGACCTCTGTTATCTCGTTTTCTACCCCCCTTATTTTGACTTATTTTGAAACGATAATAAATGCATTTAAAATGTATAAATGCATTATTTTGAAACGATAATAAATGCATTTAAAAATAAATAAACTTTTGTCTTTAAAGTACTTAGTTTTATTCATAAACTAGTTTCTTTTGACCTCGTTTTCTGTCTCTCTCTCTCTCACACACACGTGAAGAACCCAATGCCACAAACACACCACCACTATGGCGGTTCTTTAAAGCACCAAAAAGTTACATTTGTGGGATTCTCCAACTAATTTTGAAACTTTTTTAACCCTTAAATGCATCTGGTTGCCATTTGGCAACAAGCACTTCAGAGCGCTGTAATTATTGTTTTGACTGGAGATAACAGTTTATTTCATCGTGTTGTCATTTAGCTACGTACAGTTTATAATATTTCTGCAGAATACTCGTGTTTGTTGCCCAAAACAGTCGTTTTTGGTTCTGTTTGATAGAAAGCATTCACTTTTTTGTAAAACGCGTAAGGTTTGTACATTGAATTGTGTATTTTATAAGTAACGAAAAAGATTTGTGTGCATTTATTTTTTATTTATTATTTATTTTATTTATTTATTTATTTATTTATTTATTTATTTTATATGCCTTAATTATTTTTAAAAATGTTCTTTGAAAAATGTAGCATAATGTAGCCATTTGGTAACAAACCCTTATCCTTAGAAATAAAGGACATTTTGAGATATAAAAATTTTTTAAAATTATTTTCAGACTCTGTGACCTATAATCTTTCGTTATAAATAAAAATTATTCTAAATTAGAATGTCATGCATTTAAGGGTTAAGGAAGAATTTATGAATAAAATCACTTTGTTTTCCCATTCACCCTACACTCCACCAAAATAGTATTTTTTCCACTAATTCCTGATTAAATCTAGTATGATCTTTAAGTATGATACGTCGATGATCATCTCTTGACAATGACAACACTTCTTCCATACTTCAGTTTGGAATCCGAGGTAAATATTTCCTAGTGACTTTAGTTATTTGATTTTCAAACCCCGTAAATGATATTTATTTTGAAACACATGGAAAGGTATTTGTACGTAAGTTAAATATGGTGTTCAAACAAATTAACCATATCTATAACACTTAATAATTCTCTATAACTTATTTGCTTATGAATACATGCTATACAAAAATAATGAATAACAAGATATGCCATCCCGGAGCGAGTAAGTTGTCAGTTACGAACGAATAGAAATTTCAACGAGTAGGTGTTCAAAGAGTGAGTTTTTCCGCGGATTTCGGACCGATTTCCCCGAATTTTTTGTAATTGTCACAATTAAAAAATTAATATCAATCGATTAGTGCAAGAAAAGTTTAAACTATGTTCGCGGAAACCTGTCTTTTCGCGTGTGACATTTCTTTCCTATTCGTTCGTAACTGATAGATTTTGACGTTTCTGGCTGACGGCACATCTGTATAATTTAAGGTCTGTGATGCTATATGCTATAAAGAAAAAATTACTGATAGTTTTTTCAAATTTCTGGTTTTATGGGAAATGTTGAACTTTGTCATTAATTAATGCAACACAATATTATTCATGACTACCAAGACTGGCTCGGCAGTACCTCATCCGCTCAATCCAATTTTTCAGCACATATTCTATTGCTTCGAGTCGAATCTCTTCAATGGCAACTTATGGTGATTTCGTTTCTGAAAAATAATATCACATCATGTTGCTACATTTTTTCCATGCGAAAAATCGAACAAAAATGCGGTGTGTAAAACCCATACCTACATTATAGCACAACCATTTGATTGTGCATTAAGAATGTACGCTTTCAATTAGGTTTGGTTCTGAAGCTTGCTTTTTGACGGTGCAACACTCCACACCGTAAACTGGGCTGATTGTGGAAAACGCGATATTTTCGCATTTGCGGAATGTAATAATTTTACAAACGAAATCAAAACCCATTCATACTGCTGCACCATTTTACAAACGAACCTAAAAATGCGGTTTCAATGTAAAATGTAAAAAAAAAATTAAAATTAAATGACAAACGCAACTTTTTTTTCTTGGTTGGGCATCGACCCTATCTAGTGTACAAGATCACAAAAGAACACCGGTACTACTTTAAAATTGGATTTAAGTCCTCATCAATGTTCAGTGAGCTTTGGGCAGTTCTAAAGGCACTGGAAATTGCGATAGAGGATCACGCTGACAAATGTGTGTTTTTCACTTATAGTCTTGCGGAATGCAAGGTCTCCAGCAATGGGAAACAGGACAACTATATAGGGGCTAGGTTTCATAAAGCCTTAGAAACATCCAACATCAGTAGGTGTCACATCATTTGGGACCCGAATCATAGAGGCATCAGCTTCAATGAGGAGGCAGACGAGATTGCTAAACTGGCGGCAGAGCATGGTGCTCCTATAGAGGCCAAACTGTCACCGAAAGAATTCCTGAACCAACTTGAAAATAGACTAAAACATGAATGGGACGAAGAATACAATGCCACATCACAAGTAAAAGGAAGATATTTTGCCCAATTTGTAAACAATGTTTTTGACAAAGCTTGGTATCACAAGTCCGACCTCAGCCCGAGGGATACCAAGCTAATAAATCGACTCTTAATCGGGCATACCTATGACAAGGCTCATTTACACCGTATTGGTGTAAGCGAGTCCGATATATGCGAAACATGTAACGTACCTGACGATACACATCACTTAATTTTTGTATGCAATAAACACAACCATATAATCCTCAGGATCATCGAATATTACTAAGCGTGTATCTCATCAAACTCACACTCCTCCCCACTAATCTACCCTTATACCACAGGCTATTTTTCCGACAGTCCTCGATTCTACCTTTACAACTGTAAGGACAGTTTCTATGATTATATCTCAAACCAATCTGCTGTGTAGCTGATCGATAGCAAGACTATCGCTAATTCTGATGTGGGACATCGCTCGTAATACCAACATGGCGTATGGTGCCGCATTAGCACCGCCATCGTTTCACCATAATCCAAAAAAATAAACTTGACGGGAGAGAACTATTTTGATATCTTCAAACAAGTTGGCATGGTTAACCGTATCGAAAGCCTTCGATAGATCAAAAGCCACGAGAACCGTTCTGTTACACAGTCTGTTCAGGTTAAGACCTTGGCTACTATGTGTGGTTATGGCGCCAATTGGTTGTTGTTGTTTTTGATATGTTTGAATCGAAAGAAAATATATTTGGAACACAAATTTTTAAATATTTTATATTTCTTAGCAAATAAATGTTATTTGAAAATCAATAAAATATATTTAGAACGCATATATTAATATATTACAACAAATTATATTTGCAAACTAAATTTCTCAAATAAAATGTGTTTAAATACAAATAAAATTATTATTTAGGAATTTTTCCAAATATATTTTATTTAAAAAAGATTTCCAAAACTTTTGCTGATTTTTTCAAATTCCAGTTTCAATTTTTCCTTGGTTTCAAATTGTACATACTAGTTATGATACCATATTCAGCATTAACTTCTGTTTTAAATCAATCATTTAAAATTTCTGAGTATTCCAAGCCATCATTAGTTGTCAATTCTCTAAGTACTTTATATTGACCCAAGATTATATGATTTCAATTATTATTTTTTTACGAACATTGAAAATTTCTAAAAATTTAACTTTGAATTACTGAAAAATTTGACACAATTTATGTATTTTATGAATATTTAAATGCAAATAAATATTTGTTTCACAAATAGCAGTCACATTGGGATGTAAACAAATATTTGTTTAGAACAAGATCTTCCCAAATACACAATTTTTGTATGTACCAAATATTACATGCTTAGAGTCTACCCTAAACATATATATGTTTCAAGCCGAATATGTTTGGGACAATATACTAAAGAAGCGATTTTTTTCAGCGTGTATTACTATTACAGACTTCGTTCTGGCATATATCCAATTATCGCGGGAACCATATGTTGTTTTCATCCACTCAATGTTGTCCGGTTGTAAATTAACATTCGTCTGTTAATTTCAGGGAATGGATGTTATTTGAGTGTTGCCGTTTCTATTCTCCACTAGAAGCGCTGCATTCCTGTTAATAGCCAATTGGTGATTTCAAGTGCTGGTAGATTTTGTGGCACCGGGAAATGTCAACGAGATTGAGTCGCCATTTTCTTCGTTGCTCTGCCGCGTGTTTATCCTTGTATTCATTACCAGCTGGAGCATCGTTTTCCATTCGGTATACGTGACTTCTGAACTTGGAAAATTCTCCGATTACTGCCCACACATATGCAAGCAGCAGGACCTGTTTGTTGTAGATTAGGTATGTGGTTTTAATTTTTGATAGTTGCAAGATCTTCCCCACCAGTAAGTTGAGTAAAGTCACGCACAAAAATTGCCCTGTCTGAAGCCTCCCAATCTTGAAGGGTTCGGAGAGGTTTGTTTCAAATTTGAAGCAGCTTCTGGTATTTTTCAGTGTCATTATGTAAAGCCGGGCGATCTTTGCCGGGATACCAATCGTAAAAATTGCAATTTAAAACATTACCATTATCGCCTTCGTCGACAAATAGATAGGTAGGTGTCGATATGTTCCTTTTGGGTCTTTTACAGGATTTAGCATAACACGAATATCTGGTTTATCTTGAACATACCAGGTCCAAGGAAACATTTATATGTTCCTATCAAGGTGTTGGTATATGATCTAAGCCGTTCACATATATGCATCTCTAGGTAGTATTTTGTATGCGATGGATACAAGATTTATGCCTCGAAAGTTGGCGCAATTGGCGCGGCAGAGGACCCTGAAAATCCAATCATCGGCCAGAATATGACTATATTTTGCATCAGAGATGGTGCTTGTACCCCTCGTCGTTGATTATAGTTTCAGGTGCCGATTACCAATTTGACAGTTTAGGACGCATATTTAACGATATGTTTCAAAATTTTAACAAAACATGATGAATTTGTGCTTTTCGGGGCGCGTTGGTGCAGACACTTTTCTGTTGCGAATTTTGTTTGCAATAAAGAACTCTAAAATGGAAAAATGTATGTTGAATTAAATATGCGAATTCCGCCATTTCTTAAGTCCAGATTCACACTTCTGCAATTTTCTTTTGAAGTTGCATTTGCGTTCAGACAACGTATTATGTTTCGACAATTTTATTTTCGTCGTTCATTAAAATTTATTAAATTCATTAAATTTCATTAAAATGTATGTGGCACAAATTTACATATGTTGAACCGAGCACAAAACTACGAATATTAAATAAAAATGAATGCGGAAATGTCAAAAAAATCACCACTTCACAGCGAAAGAAAACACAAAGCGCATTGCAAAAAAATTGCAAGTACGGAAGACTTTTTCTCCCACCTTACCGACTGCGTCCCTCTCCCACAAGCACTGCAATTCAGCGGGGAAAAATTACAAGTGTGAATACGGACTAACCAGACAACCGATTGTGACAAAACTTGGCAGCTTGCAAAAGATGTATTGAGAATTTAAGTTGAAAATTTGAGCCCTCTATGACACATAGAGGAAGGAGCTACAGGGCCTCAAAATGGGCCATCTCGGGTATACAAAATGTGTAAACAAAAGTCAAAACTTTTGTTTGTGCATCTGGCATCTCCGATGCCAATCAGCTGATGCAGATGCTTTTTTGTTCGCTATAATAGGCATTTTTTCGTTACAAGCTAGCAATTTTAGTTTAGCACTTTGCAACGAAAAGAACTGACGGACTGGCGGATTTTCACTATCTGGTAGCAATGGTGTCATGTGTTGCGAAGAAAGAACAGTGCGAAACAGTCAAAAAATCGTGAAAAGTATTTATAAAACATATATTTACTATTCTATGTTCAATTGTTTACACTCTTTTTGCAAATATTAAAATAATTTCCAATTTTTGTTCTTCTTCTTCCCGTTAATTCACAATAATTGATAACAATATCTCCAAAAATGGGATGCCATATTGCTAAATATAGGGTGCCCAATCTGGCAACATCATACTCGATTAAGACAGGAACACAAGCACCATACTTCATCGGGAACTAATAGTGCTTAAAAGTGCTTAGCTCCCCATACAAATTAAGCACTTATGGTGTAACGAAAACACGCCTAATGAAAGCCAAACTGTTAAAGATGCTGTTGAATTTAATATGCGAATTGAATGACAAGCCAATGACAATGATATAAAATTGTGCAGGAAAAGCTATTTACAGAATAAAAGAAGGAATTTATTTTATTGTTGATGAAAAATACAACAGGACGTATTCCAAAAGTCCCCGATTATTATATTAACACGTATGAGTCTTACAGCATTTACTGCCTGACCCACGATGTCGAATGTTCGCATGCTTTTTTTAGTAAATGGTTTTCCAACAAGAGGTGTTATTTTGGTATTCAAAGAAAAATGCAATTTTTTGAGATAAATGATCGGATGCTTATTTCATAATAAAGAGGAGGGTAAGCCGTTAATAATGAAAAACAACATCAGCCAAATGGCAACCACGACCACGATTATAGGACCACATCCTTTTCATGAAATTTTCCATAACCAAATCGCAATGTGGCTGCCCTATGTCCTCGATAGCCTCACGAATTCTATCTTTGAGGTCTTGAATCGACGCTGGGCTGTTGGCGTAGACCTTATCTTTCACGTCGTCGCAAGGTGTTAAATCACAAGATCTCGGTGGCCAATTGTGATCACCTCTTCGAGAGATAACACGGTCCGGAAACTTTTCCCGTAACAGAACAATGGTTTCGTTGCTTGTGTGGCACGCAGCGGCGTCTTGTTGAAAGTAAACGTTGTCCAGATCAATACCATCCAACTCCGCCCATAAAAAATCATTAATCATCTCTCGATAGCGCAATCCATTCACCGTAACTGTTGATCCAACCTCATTTTCGAACAATTAAGGTCCAATGACCCCGCCGGACCATAAACCGCACCAAACAGTCACACGTTGAGGATGGAGAGGCTTCTCAACAATAACACTTGGGTTTTCCGAGCCCAAGATGCGACAATTTTGCTTGTTGAATTTCAATGCGTTGTTGAATCGTGTATCGTTCCATTTTTAGTAATGGCGTAGTTTCTACTTGTCGAATGTCAAAGAATAAAGGCTTCAAAAGTGGCAGCTACCGAAATAGAGGGTCATTCAAAATAACACCCCTTGTTGGAAAACCCTGTATTTCACGTCGACGGAGCAACATTTTTTCCAGAAACGAAATCGCCACTTGCAGTCGATTTCGATATATAGGATAATATAGTGCTCAACCTATAATGTGATTTCCTTAAATAGACGCGATAATCTGTTATATGCAAAAATATAAGAGGTTGAACCAGACATTTGAGCATAACTCGTGAACCATTTATCCGAATTGGATCAGGAAAGTTTTAAAGAATCGAGAATTAGATAGCCAATATTTCAATAAATTTTCTCTCCTGTTCGTTTAGTGTAATTTTCGATTTGCACGAAATGAGCGATATTAGAAACGATCTGTAAACATAGTAGACAAAATAAGTAAATGAAATGAACAGTTATATTAAATTCGCCCCTGTGCTGGCTTTCACATCCACAAAAATTTTGTGGATTCAGTTTCTTTTGTATTAATCCGAAATCTGCATAATTTACGAGAAAAATGGCAATTTGCAAATCCGAATCCCCAAAATTCTTGCGGATGCGAAAGCCAGCACAGGGCGTTTATATTAAAAATACTGACTCATATCAATTATTGTCTTTAAAAAATTATCACTTTTGTAAAATTATGCAAAATAATTCATTTCTTGAAATTTAGAGGACATTTATATATAATTAAGAATATAAAATGTGTGATTACTTACCGCTATGCAATCCTTGTAAAAAATGCCCAATCCAGAAACCCCTAAATTGATCTGTTCGTCTTTTTCTTTCTTTTCACATTTATTGTTGTTTTATTTTATTTTGTTCATCTTTAAATTGTTTTTTGAAATTGTACAGTGATGATCCGTATGTTTTTAAGTAAAATTGTGTAAGAGAAGTTAAAGCATGATTGTCTTCTTGAAAAGAGCATCGTTTTGTAATTTTGTTGTTTGTTTGTTTCTTTATAAATACTTGTAGCTACTTTAAAATAAATGCGATTCATTTTGAAAAATAATTTATTTAGAAAATAAAAAAGGAAAAGGTTATTGTTTTAAACAATTCTTTTTCACTTATCTCCTCATTTTTAAATGTCAGATTATGCGTAACAACTTTGTTGAATATATAGCACTTTGTTTTATATTTGTTTCTTTTTCCATTCACTCTTTTTGTATATATAAATATAATTTAATATTTTCAAAAACAAAATTTATATGTATGTAAGTTATATAAAATATATATTTGAAGATATTTTTTGTAAATTGAAAAAAAACGCAAAACATTGTGAGTGTGTGTATCTGTGAAAAAGTGTTGAGTCTATGTGTATTTGTGCAAGTGTGTGTGTTCTCTATAAAAAAACAAATATGTACATATATTTAAGCTATAAAAATTAACAAATGTACAAACTTTTAGTTAATAAATTGCCATATGATTTTATATTAAAAAGCTTAATTGATATTCGGCTGACAGTTCGAAAAAGGGACAAGCCAATTTCTGGGGTACACTATTTTGTAACAATGTACCTGTCCCAATTTAGTTTCAATAACATTTTTGGCTTTAGAACTGTTATACACATCTAATATAACACTTTTCTGGGGGGTGTACGTGCATACATACATACATAAATAAATTATTCGGATATCCAGTAAATGGAAAATAGTAATATACATACATGTATATGTTTTTTTTTCTCTGTAAAAGGCATTAAGTTTCCAATGGGCTTTCATTTTGTTGTTGTTGTATTTTTTGTTTATTAAAATCGTATAACCTTTTAAAGAACCCTCAAGCGTTTGTTTTTTTTACTTAGTACTTAATATCTACATGAACGAGAGTAAAGATTTTGTTTTTGCTTTTAACTTCTAAGCATTAGAGCAAAACTAAAAAAAAAACAACTTTAAAAGTAAGAAAAATAACAAATTTTACAAGAACATTTGGAACTTTAACATTTTGTAATAATAGAAAAAAATAAAACACTTGAAAACGTATAACAATTCCCTTCTTCAGTTGCCATTGCAGCAATATCGATAACTTGATTTTTTTTCTTGGTTTCAATTTTTTATATAAAACAATTCTTAATTTGAATTTATGCCTTTCAACTTGTTTTTAGAGGAAAATACAGTAAAATGGGAAAAGTGCTATGTGAAGAGTGGGGGTAGTAGGTAAACACAAAACACAATATATGTATAGTTGTTATAACAATAAAAGTAATGATACAAATGGCAAATATCAGAACATAATGGGTTTTTCTTTACGTTGATCTATCACGTAACTGGTGAAACGTTTAAGGAACTTTGGATATTCGCGCTTATAAATAGCGCGTAAAGCTGAAGCAGGAGCCCAACCGCCAGGATTTACTGTAAAGATGTAAAATAAACAAAAAAAGTAAATACATGTTATTGGTATCGAAGAATACAAGTGAGCTTGAAAGCTCGTGCTGATTCGAAGGTTCTCAAGTTGTGAGGTATACCTAGAGACAGAAACATAACACATGGGACAAGTAGTAACATCATTTGGAATTGAGATTTTGTAAAAAAAAATTACGTTTATAGAAGCTGAACCATTAATGAACAATCAACTGCCCAGTTATTATCAGGGAAATATTTCCGCCGTTTCATAACCAGACAACCGATTGCGACAAAACTTGGCACGCTTGTAAAAGATGTTCTAGAGAATTTAAGTTCTAAATTTGAGTCCTCTATGGTATATACATAGGGATCTGAAACATACAACAAACTCCAAATATTCATCAATAGGAGCCTACGTCGAATTAGCCGAATTTGTTGGCTCTCCACAATATTCAATGTGGATCTACACCTTTTCCAGTTTGTAAATTTATATTGGTAATTGTAAATTTGTATTGAGAGAATATAAAATAATATTGGAAAATGTAAATTTATAATAAGACCATGTAAAGTCATAGTAAGATGTGTGCTAACAACGATATCGCTAAAATGGAATTTGAGTGAAACCATCAGGGTCCAAGAAGACGAGGAAGACCAAGTTCAGTTCGCGCAGAAAGCAGATCGTGGGGATCGTGGCGGCAGATTAAGCAAATGGCCAAGATAGACAAGGTGGGACTAGTTTTGTTTCCGCCCTATGCTCCGCTTAGGAGCTGTAATTTATTAAACATATACGTTTATTTTGATGTTTCCCTATGCGGGATTGATCTGTTATTGATGTTATTTTATGGTTTTTCTCACTGTGGAGTTGAGCTGAAGATCAAAGAGTTCCTTCAAAGTGAAGGAAGGCATTTTTGAATAGTCAAGTGAAAAAGAAAACGACCTTGAAATCCAACATCAACCAATACATGACGTTTCGTTGGTGGTTAGTCAACTCTTCGGATGCAGTTTATTGTTGTAATAGACGTATATAGTAATTATACTCTCACTTTAGTGATACGAGGGTATATATCATTTGCTACGGGCCAAAAGTGTAACACACCGAAGGAGTGATCTAAGACCCTGAGTATGTTAGGCGGATATTCGTTTTGGGTCATTTTAAGTTGAATGAGAAATATCCGTCCGTATGTCTGCTGGCTGGTGCGCACAATAACTCTCGAAAGGAGTAACCCATTGACTTCAAATTTGGTATCTGGTAATATTTTTTTCTATCTCCGGCTAAGTTCGAAGATGGGCCATATTGGTCCACTCCTTCTGGCACCTCCCACACAAAGGGTTAAAATGTTGTGAAATATTGAGTCTTTAATAACTGCTATACTACTTATTCGAATCTTTTGAAATTTCACACATAGTCATTGTAAAAAGTCATTGGAAAAAGTAATGTCCAATGACCCCGGACCATAAACCGCATTAAACAGTCACACGTTGAGGATGGAGAGGCTTCTGAACAATAACTCTTGGGTTTTCCGAGCCCCAGATGCCACAATTTTGGTTGTTGACGTAGCCGAGGTGGAAATGGGCCTCATCAGTCAAGATTATTTTGTATCGTTTTTTGTTCGATCGTTTTGTATCGTTCGATGATCGTGTATCGTTCCATTTTTAGTAATGGCGTAGTTTCTACTTGTCAAATGTCAAAGAATAAAAGCTTCAAAAGTGACAGCTACCGAAATACTGGGTGATTAAAAATAACACCTCTTGTTGGAAGACCCTGTATTATTTTATTAGGTGATATCACCTCTAGAAAAATGGGCGAAGTTACCACGACCCTTTTGGTACATCCCACACAAATGAACCATTTTGCATTAAAATGTAACTGCTTATAACTTTAATACAAAATAAAACTTGAAATTTCATACAGTTTTTTTTTTGTAGCGCCTATAGTCCGGTAAAATATGGGCATTACCGTACAGCCCCTGTTGGTACCTCCCACACAAATGGATAATTTTGCATCAAAATTGAACTGCTTATAACTTTAATATAAGTGCGTAAAAATACTTGAAATTTTGTACAGTATAATGTTTTTGTAGCGCATAAAGCCCGGTAAAAAATTGGGCATATTGTACAGCTCCTTTTGGTCACTCCCACACAAATGTACCGTTTTACACCTAAAGTTAACGACTTATAACTTTAATACCAGTGCATACAAATACATGAAATTTTGTACAGTGTAATGCTTGTATAGTGCCTACAATCACCACGCCCCTTTTAGTACCTCCCACACAAAATGACCAAACCATACCAAAATTGAATAGCTCGTAACGTTAATACGAGCATACCTGTGCACATAAACGCTTATAGTTCGGCACAGTTCAATGTATTTATAGAAAATACTGTTTACCGAAAAATAGGAGTATTTGTTAAACCCCTTCTGGTACCTCCCACACAAATTGCTAGATTAATTTGTGTAATGTTATATATTACATTACTCACAAAGTGAGGGTATACCTTAGTCGGTTTACGAAAAATGTACATATAAACATGGAGAAGCTACAGGGCCTCAATATGGGCCACCACGGTTATACAGTAGATACACTAGATACAGACAAGGGGTGCTAGATGTTATCCTTGTCTCCCAGTATTTAAACGAAAACAATTTCTGATTGGAAAGTTTTAGGCGCTCATAGTTTTCCCAACCATTGATATATTAGCTTTTGCATGAATGAATGAGAAGCCTCATAATTGTTGGGACGGGTCACTGCAACTCTTAATGACTCGTTACAAGACGCATGTCCCAAACTAAAGGCAAGGGGCAAACAACGACCGTCATGGTGGTCATCTCAATTAGTTATGCTGAGAAAGTGCTGCCTGAAGCTCTTTAATAAGACGGCGGAAACATTCCACAGGACTGGGACACATATAAGGAAAAACTCAAGCAGTAAAAAAGAGTAGAGAAAGGCTTAAAATAAATCCTTGATAGCTGTATACGCAGCTATCAGGTTACCAACTTTTTATGGCCCGAATTGGAAGATATGGATGTGGACAATATGTGGTTTCAACAGAACGGTGCCACTTGCCACACAGCTAACGAAACAATGGCTCTTTTGTGCAACAAATTCAATGGCCGTGTTATCTCACGTCGTCGCGATGTCAATTGGCCGCCAAGATCATGTGATTATTTGACAGAAAAGGTGTACGTCGATAAGCCAGCAACAATTCAAGTGCTAAAGGATAAGATAATTCGGCACATTAACGGCATAGAACCTCAATTATGCCTCAGCGTCATCGAAAATTTGGACCATCGGATGGAGGTGTGTATGGAACCGTACCAATATTATCATAATAAAAAGAAATGACAATAAATTCCTAAACAATTTGTGTTTTATTCAAAATCAAAATCGGCCCTTAAAATTTAACCACCCATTATATTTAATGCCGATAGACATTATTGTAGTGCAATATGCCACGTGTACCACGATTAGATTCAATGAACTGTTTTTATGGTCAGGAAATGGCTACGGACATACTGTCATTCTAGACAAAATGCCTGACCTTCCAGACACTGTTGATTACACTATGACAGAACCACTCTTTGAAAAGAAGTATTTCACTCTTAAACCTGATAGATCAGAAAGGAATGGTCGTATTCCATGACATAGGACCAAAGTCGGTATGTGTCTGTGCTCCGCTCTCTAGAAGGCGGCATGCAACCTTAGGCTCTTATTTCTTTGGGGAGCTAGCTAACTTGGCTGATGTTGAAATAATCCAGCTTCTGAGTTTTTTACCATATCCTTTTCATCAAATTTTCCATAACCAAATCGCAAAGATGCTGCCCTATGTCCTCCATAGCCTCACGAATTCTATCTTTGAGGTTTTGAATCTACGCTGGGCTGTTGGCGTAGACCTTATCTTTCACGTGGCCCCAAAGGAAGAAGTCGCAAGGTGTTATATCACAAGATCTCACCAAACAGTCACACGTTGAGGATGGGGAGGCTTCTCAACAATAACTCTTGGATTTTCCGAGCCCCAGATACGACAATTTTGCTTGTTGACGTAGCCACCGACGTGGAAATGGGCCTCATCAGTCAAGATGATTTTCGAATTTTAATAATTTCAATGCTTTGTTGAATCGTGTATCGTTCCATTTTTAGTAATGGCGTAGTTTCTACTTGTCAAATGTCAAAAAATAAAAGCTTCAAAAGTGACGGGTACCGAAATACCGGGTGATTCAAAATAACAACTCTTGTTGGAAAACCCTGTATTACATGTAATGCCGATAGACATTATAGCAGTGCAATATGCCGAGTGTACTGCGATTAGATTCAGTGAACTGTCACTATGGTCAGGAAATTGCTACGGACATACTGTCAGTCTCGACAGAATGCTTGACCTCCCGGGCACTGTCGATTACCCTATGACTGAACCACTCTTTTACAAGAAGTATATTTGGCATATTTTCTGAGGAAATTGGGTTATCACTTGCAGAAAGACTGCTTGATCACTGTAGTGTTTACCAGGCAGAAATATTTGCTACTAAAGAGGTAGCGGAATGGTTAAAAATTAATGTGCTGGCCAAAGTCGGTATAAATATTTTCTCCGATAGTCAGGCTATGGAAACTATATTCCTGAATTCAAAAACTGCTCTAGACTGTCGCAGATCTCTCAAAATAGTGCACTTGCGGCAGCATGTGGTACTAGTCAGGAACTGCATACATTCCAGGCTGATTTGGCCGGGCCTAGATTCAAAACGTTCTAAAGCACTGCCGTCGTTGTCGAGCCTGTACTTCTCACTTATCGTGTCTGTGAATGAATCAATAGACCTTATGTGTCTGTGCTCCGCTCTCTAAAAGGTGGCATGCAACCTTAGGCTCTTATTTATTTGGGGAGTTAGCTAACTTGGCTGATGTTGAAATACGCCAACTTTTGAGTTTTTTAAAGCAACCAAATTGGTTTAACAGGAGGGGCTGGGGATAACTTATAATTTCCCTTACATCCGTGTGGTAACACAATTGACTGTATAGTCTAAGTGAGTCTGTTATACAGGCTGCCACTCTTAATAACCTAACCTACTAGTTTTAGTAGGTTGACAGTTACCAATGAATAGGAATGATTTTTCAAGCGCGAACTGCAAGCGCAGTTTTCCGGGAACATAGCTTGAACTTTTTTGCACTTGTTGATAATTAATAACAAATAAATTTTCTAATTGTGACAATCGCAGAAAATTCGGGAAAATCGCTCTGAAAATTCGCGAAAAACCTCACAGACACTTACTGTCTACGGGAAGGACTGTCTTTTTAAATTCTTTGAAAAATTATTGAAAAAGCCATTTCAAATAGTAGATAAAAATTATCTATGGATGTGATATAACTCATTTCGGTATACCAGTTGAACTAAGTGCTAGATTCTACTGGAAACCTGAAATCGTAATAACTTTTTTCCACTTACCCACAGAACAGTATGTGACTTTACACGTTAGATCATCCCGTGATAATTTGTCTGCTTTAGTTTTTCCCGGCGGTAATTGTGTCTGACAGGCCATTATAACAGTTAAAAATATACGCACACATTTGCCATTTTTGGACTGCAATATTGAAAAGTAAGAAAAATTGATTCATTAAATTGATCTTTAAGTTCATATAAATATTTTCTGATTTAAACTCACCTCTTGTTTGGAATAATCTGTGGAGTTATTGCAAACAATCCATGTGTCCGCAGCACCTTCATCCAAACCATCGGTTATATTGCGCATATGCGACCAGAAGAGGGCATCCCGTTGACTAGCAGGCCAAACACGTTTGTGGGTCTGTAGGAATAGAAATGTATCGGGGGAGATTTTTTCCAATATTGTGCAGTCCTCCAAAGTGGCTGGAAATTTAATGTTTTTTTTATATCACTGCAGAAATGCTATTTTTGAAAAGCCACTTACTTTCCCATTCATTGCGGAATTCTGGCATAAAGAAATAATGACACATTTCTCTGGCCGTTACACCTTTAACGGAATGATAGGCTTTTAGTGGATCTACCACCATGCCGTTCACTTCCTCCTCACGTTTATACATTTTGATTTCACCCTCATCGGCAAATATTTGCCACCCATTGCCATCTTGGCCCAAACCCTGGCGGGCGTAGTGTAACTGTTCAAGACACACACGATCAATCTACTCCGGCACATGGAAAGGAGAAGTACGTACATATGTATGCATTCAATCATTTTAATTTCCGGCAATTTTGTTATTCAACTATGTATGTATTACTCACCTCCTCCCAGAGGCCATGTGATTTTGCCAATGCCCCCGTGCCAAACTCGTCGTCGCCGCCATTCTCTTCGTTTTCTGTCTGTGCGGGATGTATTGAATTATTAGCTGAGTTCTGGGACTGCTGTGATTGCAATTTCAATTTGACTCGCAATTGCATGTCCTCTTCGATTTTATCCAATCCTGTTTCAACAGCATCGAAGAACTCATCTTCTGGTAGTGTGGAATGTGGTCCTTCCTGTAATAGACAAATAAGAAAATTTATAGTTATATGTAATTATATTAGCAATTTAATCATGTCACAACAAAATAGTGGAATGATTTGGAATGAATAGGTTGTACTGAGTTTCTTTTGAACTTCCGTAAAAGTAAAACTCAACTGAAATAAAAGAAATTAATTAGATAATCGAATCACTTTCCGTCTACTTCTCTTAAGACTTACTGAATAATTCTAAAAATGGTCTAAGATATTAAAATATTATCGAATTTATATATGTTATACTATTAAAGAGGGATTTGCTACGGGTCATAAGTGTAAAACATCGAAGGGCTGACCTTAAAATCTATATCTGAGGTCATTTCGAATATCTTTTCGATTTCGGGATTTTCACATAGATGTATTCAGCTTATAATTACCCATTGGGCAATATATTGGGCAATATATGACTTACTAAGTTAGGTTAGGTTAAGAGTGGCAGTCTGTGTAACAGACTTACTTATGGTCCATTGTGCTACCACAGGGACGTAAGGAAAAACATAAGTTATACCTAGCTCCACTCGTTGAACCAATTTGATTGCTTTAAAAAGCTCAAAATTTGGCGGATTTTAACATCAGCTTAGTTAGCTAATCCCAAATGAAATTAGATCCGAAGGTTACTTACTGCCTTCTAGATAGAGCAGGGCACATACACAGAAGATGTTCTATTGATTCGCCCTCCTCTTCGTCTCCACAGCTTCTGCAAAAGTCATTACGCAAGATCTCCAACAAGGCAGAGACCCGTCATATTAGACACGATAAGTGCAACGTCCGGTCTCGATAAAGACAGCAGTGCTTTTGGAGTTTAGGCAGGACCACATCAATGCACTATGCAGCCCCTGACTAGTGATCACCTGTCATTATTTATCGTCGGTGCACTACCTCGCAACATATAAGTATTCCAATTCACCCGGAGAGTGTTTGTTCCTAGTCTTGCAATTTCGTCTGTTTTGCAGGTACTTCCCTGTGCTCCAGCACCCATATCACGTTCATATTGCACTGTTCAGCTATCTCGTTTTAGATCTGCAACAGTCGAGTACAGTTTTTGAGTTCAGGAATATAGTTTTCAAGGACTTTATAACAGTCTGACTATCAGAGAAAATGTTGATACCGACATTGGTCGGAACACACATTTTCAGCCATTCCGCTATCTGATTGATAGCTACGAGTTCTGCCTGGTAAGCACTACAGTGATCAGGCAGTCTGTTTGAATTTCTCTAAAAAATTACGTTGGAATTTCATTTTTCCTTAAAATTTCGGTAAAATAAAATTTTTCTAAAAAATTATGAAAATTGCTTTGCCCTATAGAAAATTTCATCATTATTAAATTTTATTACAAAAATTCTTGAAATTGCATTTTTTTTTAGAAAATACCTTCAAATTTAAATTTTTTTTCGGAAATTTCTCTAAATTTGTATTTTTCTAAAATATTTTTGTTGAAATCAAATTTTTCTCTAGAACATTTCGTTGAAATTACATTTTTATAGTACATTTTATCAAATTTATCTATAAAATTTTTTCAAATTTAAATTTTTCTAGAAAATGTTATGTAAAATTTGTATTTTTCTAAAATTTTGGATTTATCTACAAAATTTCGATGAAACTTCTTTTTTTTTAATTTTGTCAAAATTGCATTAAAATTAAAATTTTTTTTGATATTAATAATCATTCATTTACATTCCTCTAGAATTTTTTTTAAAATTGCATTCTCCAAAAAATTTCTTGAATTTAAATATTTTTTTAATTTTTTTTTATTTAAAAAGTCTATGACCGTGACTCCTGATTAGTGGCCACTGCCCGGACTAAAGGTCGTTGACTTTATTAAAGGCCGAAGAAGAACAATTTAAAGAAAAGTGCATGTTAATAATTTTCTTCGAATTAGAAAAATTAATTTTCGAAGAAAATTTTCTAGAAATATGCAATTTTAAAGAAATGTTCTAGAAAAATTGAATGTTGGCATAATTTTCAAGAGAAAACGAAATTTTCAATAACAATGTACAGTAGGATCTCGAAAAAGTTAAGTCGCGAAAAAGTTAATCACTCGGTTAAGTTAACCGATTTTCAGCGTACACGTTCAGCTCTAAAAAGTTAATTTTTCAGTTAACTTTTCTGAGCGTATGCATTTTTCAAAAAAGTAGAAGTACTTTCTGCTGAAAATAATTTACCTTCTAAGGGATTGTTGCTTATTGATAACTGCACTGCACATAAGCCAATTGATATGCTCAAGTCTGATGATGGAAACATTGTAGCAATGCTTCTACCACCTAACGTAACAGCAGTTTTGCAGCCCATGGATCAAAATCCAATAAGATTGGTCAAGTTAGGATATCGAAATAAATTGTTATGCTACATTGTCGCGCAAGAAAACGTTCCGATTGAAAATATTTTGAAGGCACATTCAATTCGTGATGCTATTTTGCTACTTAAATCAGTATGGGACGAATTGCCGCAAGCTGTTCTTATAAAAGCGTGGAATAAGATAAAAAAGTGGGGTGATGATCAATACAATAGTGAAGATGACATTCCGTTGTCAGAATGGATTAATGCAAGTAATGCTTACGACGATACACTTCGAGAAGTTCAATTGTTGATGGCGAAAGTGGGTGATAATGTTGACATCAGTATTGATGACATTGAAAATTGGAACAAGGATCAAATTACCGAAGATAACGATGATTTCGAAGTGTCCGATAATGAAAGCGATGAACTAATTATCGAGCAAGATATTCAACAAGCAAAAGTGAGGTTCTCGAAAGCAATTGAAAGCATCAATAACTTGATAAAATGGTTTGAAGACAATGACGATGCAAATCAATTGGCAGACCTTGTCAATATTCGCACAAAAATGGTCAAGAGCTATTACACAAAAGAAAAAAACAAACAAGCCTCGACTGCTTCTTTAAACCACTCCGCACAAATTAGTACATATGAAGTTTCTGCTCCAGGAAATGGTCAAGAGTGACTGAGAATTTTAAACCAGCCGGTACAAAATAAATCTAAGTTTCCTTTTTGTAAAATTGATAAAACCTAAGTCATTGAAATAAATTTAACGTGTTATTTTTATAAAATCTATGTTTATTATAGTATTTTTTTCTTTTTTGAAAACCTCTTAGAAAAGTTAATATTTCGAAAAAGTTAATTACCCTAGGAACATGTTGGTTAACTTTTTCGAGATTCTACTGTATTTTTTTTTACAAAATTTTCATAAAATAATTTTTTGAAGAAATTTTATAAAAAAATGCTATTTACAACAAAATTATTTAGAAAAATGCAATATTGACGAATTTTTTTTTAAAGTACCAATTTAGACCAACTTTTCTATAAAAAAAGATTTCTATTAGATTTTCCTGACATTTTCGAAATTTACAATTTTGATTAAATAAGACTTAGCCAAGCAAAATGCGAAACAAAGTAATCAAATAAAATAGCATATCTGAAAGGCAAATCCATGGGAAAATAAAGAAGTTAAAGCTATTCTGCAACGGATTTAAACAATAAAATGTTTCAAATAATTCTTTGTCGCTTAAAAACTGCACAACTTCAGTAGAAACGAATAATGCATTACTTTTGTCTTAAGAACTTCTCAAGTAATTTTTTATAAATTTTTTTTAAAAACTTCTCTAAATATTACAAATTAAAATATTTTAAATAAAGGGTTTTCCAACAAGAGGTATTATTTTGGTATTCAAAGAAAAATGCCATTTTTTGAGATAAAAGATTCTTTCGATTTCTTTTTAGTTTTTAATATTTAATTTAATTTTTAACTTGACGTTTGAATATTGTTTGCTCTGTTTCTTCCTGAATATGCATGCTATCCGACGAATAGTGAATAACTACCATATTTTGGAAATCTTCTCACGTTTTATTGCCAAAAAAAACCCCGTTCCTCTATTTTCATTCTTCCAAAAATCGGTAAATCGTTTATACCCACCCAAAAATACGCAAAGACGAGAAAAACAGCAAAAAAATTCCTTTTCATGATGTCATAAGCTACTTAATTTTCATTAAAGATATTCCTAGATTTCAATGCTCATCTCTGTATGTATGAGTGCTTTAAACTCCATATGTACTCGTACATAGTTTCTGTTCAGATGAAATGCCGTATTCATCGTAGTCGTCATATGCAAATTGTATCATCACATTGTTTAATTTTGACTTTTTTTCTATTATTTTGTTTTTTCGTTCTTTCTATAAAACAATATGAAAAAGAAGAAGTGAATTGTGAAGTGAAAATCACGTCAATTGTATTCAGTTTTTGTCCATCGCAGTGACGTGACTAAAATAATTGTGGAAATTAGAGATTTCATTAACGGATGGAAGAAAAGTACGTACGAATCAAATGAACGCACGCTGTACATATGTACATATCTTACCCACAAAAAAGTCAAAAGGCACAAAAGAATTTTTAATGAAAATGAGAGCTTGAGATTTTACGTCATACAATAATCAAAAACATCCGATTGATACTTTATTGTACGATATGATGTGAGCGATCTGAGACAGTCCTAAATGGGAGTAAAATGGATTATAAGTGGCATAAAGTCTCAACGTATACGCCTGCCAGAACTCTTACGGCCTGTTTCTGTATTTTTAACGAAAGTCTCTGCGAACAAAAACCAGTCACTCACTTTCGTCAGGAATTTGGTTTCTCTAACGTTCATTCGTTCGTTCGCCTGCCCTTACGTCAATGACGTTAGCAATTTACCAATTTGAAAATAATGTAATTGCCAGATCAATAATTTTACAACTTCCGATTTAAAAAAGCACACATTTTTCTATGGTCGACCTTAGCAAATACACCTCTGTCCTCTTTACACAAGCGGCGAGAGTCTTGGTCAGCTGAGCTGAACCAAGACTCTAATTTCTTTCTCTCTCTTTCACGTATCTCTCATTGTGCACTGATGATTTTTTTCCATCTTAGCAAGATGCCAATGTTGACTTCTTTATGCTTATTTATGTATACTTATGTATACAATTTTATTATTATTTAATTGGTTTTACCGTAATTATAATATCTAGTTATTTTTGCTTATAACGGGTGTTTTTTTTTACAGCTTTGTTTTTCGAATAGAGATAAAACTGGCATTTTGTGGTCAAATCTGGCAACTCTAATGTCATTTATGTTCAGTTTGGTTTGCCATTTCATCATGAACAGGTTGACAAAAGAACAACGCTTGCAAATCGTGCAAATTTATTTCGAAAATAATGGTTCAGTTCGCGAAGTTTACCGCAAGCTCCGTCCATTTTATGGTCGACATAATCGTCCATCAGAGCAATTAATTCGGTTAACCATGGATCGTTTTCGCACTACGTTTACTCTATGTGATAATACGCATCCGCAGAGACGTCGAACAGTGCGCACCGAAGAAACAATTGCCGCTGTAGAGCAAAGTGTTGAAGAGGACCCGAATGAATCGATTCGCCACCGTGCACAGCAATACCGTTAATGGAGACCGGTATAGAGCCATGATAACCGACTATTTTGTTCCCGAATTGGATGGCATGAATGTGGATGAGTTGTGGTTCCAACAAGACGGCGCTACATGCCACACAGCGCACGTCACAATCGATTTATTGAAGGAAACATTCGATGAGCGCATAATTTCGCTGAATGGACCTGTCAATTGGCCACCAAGATCGTGTGATTTGACACCATTGGATTATTTTCTTTGGGGATATGTGAAGTCGCTCGTCTACGCCAACAAACCAGAAACGTTAGCGGAATTGGAAGCCAACATTCGTGGCGTTATTGCCGACATACGGCCCCATATGCTCGAAAAAGTGGTTGAAAATTGGACCTGTAGAATTGGCTTTATTCGAGCCAGCCGCGGCGGCCACATGCCCGAAATCATATTTAAACATTAATGGCATAAAATTATCCTTCCAATAAAGCCAAATTGATGGACCTTAAAACGATTTTCTTGTGTTTTATTTCAATTCGAAGTTCTATACCCCTAAAAAAACACGCGATAATAAGGTTTTTGTTGTCATTCTTCCTATCAGTCGACAAATAAAATAAGTGACTCGATCTGACATTTGTGTTCGGCCCAGAGGACAGCAAAGAGAGATAGAGAAACCAAAATTTACACTGAAATGCTTACGTATTCGTACGAGTTCATTCCCGCTAGGAAACGGAACTAGTTCGGAACCTGTAGAATCACTAGTTCCAAGGTAACCATGACTAGTTCCTTCCTAGATTACTTCCAATGTAAATAACTGGTGAATTTAACATGGGCTTGTCATTGGAGGTAACCAATTAACTCCCCACTACATTACCTGTAATCAGAGGCACCACTAGTTTTATTATACTAGCTTTTCATATCACTCATAGTAATCATCTTCATAGCTAGTTTTTATATGTTAACTATGTACGTGATTCATTCAGCACAACTGCAGAACTAGTGCCCCCGCACTAACTATTTATCCAATCGTTGGGAACTATTTTCTATTATAGTTATTGGTGCCTACCTTTAAAGGGAAAGAATTTTTTATTTCAACTTATTTCTTTTTTATTTCAGTTTTGAAACAGGCACAAGTACCAAAACTTTTTTTTTTGTAAAACATTTTTTTTAGACAAATAAATTAAATTCATTTTTAATGAACAAAAAATTAGCACAGAGCTTACACAAACATAAAATAATATTAAATATAGGGTTTTCCAGCAAGAGGTGTTATTTTTAATCACCCGGTATTTCGGTATCTGTCACTTTTGAAGCTTTTATTCTTTGATATTTGACAAGTAGAAACTACGCCATTACTAACAAGTAAAAGCGTTAAGTTCGGCCATGCCGAATCTTATATACCCTCCACCATGGATAGCACGTGACCTCACAAAATAACCCAAACCTAAAGAAAATAACACAGAAAAACACAAAAAAATATAGTAGATGAGAACAGTAGGAATCACAACAAGTTAGATGCTATATATGGGAGCCATATCTAAATATGGACCGATATCGCCCATTTGCAATCCCAAACAACCTGCAACTATAAGAAATATTTATACCAAATTTTATCAACCTAGCTCTATTATTACGGACTGTAGCGTGATTACAACAGACGGACGGATAGACGGACGGACATGGCTAAATCGTCTTAGAATTTTACGACGATTAAGAATATATACACTTTATGGGGTCTCAGATCAATATTTAGAGGTGTTACAAACAGAGTGACAAAATGAATATACCCCTCATCCTATGGTGGAGGGTATAAAAATGGAACGATACACGATTCAGCAACGCATTGAAATTATTAAAATTCGAAAATCATCGAAAAATCATCTTGACTGACGAGGCCCATTTCCACCTCGGTGGCTACGTCAACAAGCAAAATTGTCGCATATGGGGCTTGAACATGTGGTTGCATCAACAGTTACGGTGAATGGATTGCGCTATCGAGGGATGATTAATGATTTTTTTTTGGTCGGAGTTGGATGGTATTGATCTGGACAACGTTTACTTTCAACAAGACGGCGCTACGTGCCACACAAGCAACGAAACCATTGCTCTGTTACGGGAAAAATTTCCGGATCGTGTTATCTCTTAAAGAGGTGATCACACTTGGCCACCGAGATTTTGTGATTTAACACCTTGCGACTTCTTCCTTTGGGGCCACGTGAACGATAAGGTCTACGCCAACAGCCCAGCGTCGATTAAGGACCTCAAAGATAGAATTGGCGAGGCTATCGAGGACATAGGGCAGCCACTTTGGTTATGGAAAATTTCATGAAAAGGATATGTTCCTGTAAGCGTGGCCGTGGTGGCCATTAGGCTGATGTTGTTTCTCATTATTAACGGCATACCTTCCTCTTTATTATGAAATAAACATCCGATCATTTATCTCAAAAAATTGTATTTTCTTTGAATACCAATATTTAAATAAAATTAAAATTCTTCAGTCGTTTTTCAGTTTTTCGAGCGTTGAAAATAATACAAAATACTTAATTTTTAAAGAGGAAAAATATTTAAGATGATTTCATCCTAGTTCTCATTTTACTCAGCCCCTTTTTCCGATTGTGTGTTTTTATTGATGCATACTTTCTTAAAATATCGTTTCTTTTGCAGTTGCATGGCTTTGCGTAGAAATGATTCTTTAGGGTCAGAACTACCGAGTTTGTTTAGAATTGACTCTGTAATTAGAACAAACTTAAATTTGTATACATAATTACCGTAAAATTATAACCTCTGGAATGCGACTGAGGAATGTTTGTCGCAAAACAACCACTCCACAATAAATCATCAGTTTTTGGAATAGCGGGACATTTTTATTTTCCCCTTGTTCTTTTTATTTGAGATTGTTGTTAGTGGAAATATTATTATTTCTTCTCTGTCTCTCTTAGCAACGTGGTTTTTTAATGTTTGACCCTTTTCTGCATTTCTAAGACCTAGTTGAGTAATTAGTTTTTGCATATAGATAAATATCTGGCCCAGCCTTACATTACATGTAGTCAGTTCAGTAACTGCTTGATACGAACTCACTTCATTTTTTCGATGTTAGCATTACATGTAATGGAATTATGAAATTGGGTGGACAACATGGTTACCAATAACTAGCTACGGAACTAGAATGTGGGTGCAATTGACTACTTTGCGAACTGGCGGGTAATTATCGTGCGACTTGTAGTTGTGATGGTAGTTAGTGAAACCCAAATCAGCTGTTTGTCGTCTGGCAGGCGAACGAAAGCAAATTTTTAAGTTACAGAAACAGGCTGTTATAGTAAAATTTACGCATCAATAAATTAACCATTACACTATGCGACAAAATTAAAAAATACTGTTGGAACTGTAAATCAATAAGCCCCTGACTTTTTTTTTAATATTCCGCCTCCTAACCACAACAGTACTCCTGTCATGAGGCATCTGCCAGCTGATTCCTTTTAAAATTTCAGTAATCTTTGTCATTTAGTTTGTGTTTGACAGCCATTGACAGCAGACTACCGCGTGAATTGAGGAAAAAATGGGAAAAAAGTGAATTTTGTGTGCTCATTAATCATCACTCAGACCATGGCTAAGCTTGATAAATACTATGGGAACTCTGCACCATCAATTTCAATGGTAATAAAAGTCGTTTACTGAATTTCATTGAAACAATTAAAATTGTTTCGAAACAATTTAGGCATTGCCGCAAATAACGTTGTAAGCGCTATTAACACCGGGTGAACGAAATTAATTTGTAATTTATTAAATTCATAAAATTTATAATTTTTTTTGTATAGAATAGATTTTTAATGCTGATATGTCTACAATGAATAAAAAAAGAAAATTTTTAAATTGTCTGCTACTTTTAAAACGTTTTTTTTGCACGAATTTTTAACCATTTTTAGTGTGTCGTTTACAACGTTATTCGCGGCTATGCTTCAACTGAAAATTTACGATATGGTGTTGGTCGATCGGAGATTCAAAGTACCAGAGATTGTGGAAGTCATGGGCATCTCACATGGCTCTGTGGTTTCAATTTTGAATGATCAATTGGTTATCAGAAAGCTTTTCGCAAGATGGGTGCCGCGTTTGCTCACAATTGACCACAAAAGCAATCGCCCAATACCGCGATGTGGACGAGTGTTTGCACCGTTCGGTAACCGCAGACGAAACGTGGATCCACAACAACATACCAGAGACCAAACAACAGTGTGTTCCAAGTTGGTTTTGTCAGCCAATAAAGTCATGGAGAACGTATTTTGGGATGCACGTGGTAAAGGGTGGTTAAATTGTAAGGACCGATGTTGAATGTGAACCACACATAAACGTCAAGTTTTTTCTGCATTTCATTTGACATTTATCAATTTCAGACTAACTTGATTTCAACCATGGAAAGATACACAATCGAGCAACGCGTTAAAGTTTTTTAAGCCTTTTACGAAAATGGGCGTTCAAATCAAAATGCATTTCGTGCACTTCGTGATGTCAGCATAATCGACCAAATGTGTCCACATTCGGGAGAATTGTGCGCAAATTTCAGCAAACCGGGTCTGTAGGAGATGTGAATGATGTTCGCTATCGTGAGATGATAGCGAACTTTTTATGGCCCGAATTGGAAGATATGGATGTGGACAATATGTGGTTTCAACAGGACGGTGCCACTTGCCACACAGCTAACGAAACAGTGGCTCTTTTGCGCAACAAATTCAATGGCCGTGTTATCTCACGTCGTGGCGATGTCAATTGGCCGCCAAGATCATGTGATTTGACACCGTTGGACTTCTTTCTTTGGGGTTACTTGAAAGAAAAGGTGTACGTCGATAAGCAACAATTCAAGAGCTAAAGAATGAGATAATTCGGCACAGTAACGGCATAGAACCTCAATTATGCCTCAGCGTCATCGAAAATTTGGACCATCGGATGGAGGTATGCCATACATAATTGAACCATACCAATATTATCATAATAAAATTAAATGACAATAATTTCCTAAATAATTTGTTTTATTCAAAATCAAAATCGGACCTTAAAATTTAACCACCCTTTATATACCCAGCAAAATTTCATTTTATTTCATTTCTCTAAAAAATTACGTTGGAATTGGATTTTTTTAAAAAAAAAAATTCGTCGAAAATACATTTTTCTAGAAATTACAATTTTATAGAAAATTTCAACAGAATTTAATTTTTCTGCAAAAATTGTAGAAAATTATTTTTTTAATTACCTCAAATTTAAATTTTTAATGAAAATTGTTTCAAATTTATATTTTTCTAAAAAATTTGAAATAAATTTTTTCTACAAAATTCCGTTAAAATTTCATTTCTCTAAAATTTTTTTTAAAATTACGTTTTTATAGAAAATTGTATCACAAATTTGTCATTTATTTTTAAAATTCCTTCACTTAGAATTTTTTTTTTTGGAAAATTTTTTAAGTTTGTATCTTTCTAAAAAGTGTGTTGAACTCAATTTTTTTTTATAAAATTTAGTTAAAACTAAATTTTTTGGAAAAATTTTGTTAAAATTGTATTTGTCTAATTTTTTTCAGGAAAGTTTTGTTAAAATTTCAAGGATCGATGATCGGATTATATAATTTCGATTTATATTCGATTTTGCTAAATAAAATTATAAAAATCAAAAATTCTAGAAAATGCTTTTTTTAATTACCTCAAATTTAAATTTTTAGAAAATTGTTTCAAATTTGTATTTTTCTAAAAAAAATTTCTACAAACTTCCGTTAAAATTTCATTTCTCTAAATTTTTTTTTTAAATTAAATTTTTATAGAAAATTGTATCACAAATTTTTCTACATTTATTTTAAAAATTCCTTCAATTAGCATTTTTTTTTTGGAAAATTTTTTAAATTTGTATCTTTCTAAAGTGTTGTTGAACTCAAATTTTACTACAACATTTTGTTAAAGCTAAATTTTTTGGGAAATTTTTTGTTAAAATTGTATTTCTCTAAATTTTTTCAGGAAAAGTTTGTTCAAATATCGATGAGCAGATTATATAATTTCGATTTATATTCGATTTTGCTAAATTATATTCCTTTTTAATATGAATTATGAAATAAAATTTCGTTTAAATATTATTTTTTGTCGAAATTGTTTTTTTTTTTAGAAAATCTCATTGAAATTGCTTTTTACTAAAAAATTACGTTGGAATTTCATTTTTCTAAAAAATTTCGTTGAAAATTGAAATTCTAGAAAATTAGTTTAAATTTTAATTTTTTTTAGAAAATTTCGTAGAAACTATAGTCCAGTGAAAAAGTGTAGTTATTGACACGTCCCTTTTGGTACCTCCCACACAAAGGTACCATTTTTTACAAAAAGTTAACAGCTTATAGCGTGAGTACCAATGCACGAATATACTACAAAATTTTGCACAGTGTAACGCTTTCAAAGTGCCTATAGCCCTGTGAAATATGAGAGTTATTACCACGCCCCTTTATTTAATTAAAATTCAAGTCTTAATTAATTTGTTTAGAAAAATGCAATTTTTTATAGAATTCTTATAGAAAATTTCATCATAATTAAATTTTATTACTGAAATTCTTGAAAATTTAATTTTTTCTAGAAAATTCCGTCAAATATTTTTTTTCTAAAATATGTTGAAATCAAGTTTTTTTTAAAAAAATTGGTTGAAATTGCGTTTTTTTTTGATTTCGTCGTAATTGAAATTTTCTGCAAAATTTAGTTAAAATTGCATTTCCCTCCAAAAATTCGTTAAACTTAAATTTTTATAGAAAATTTTAGGAAAATTGCAATTTTAGAATTTATTTTTTCTAGAAAATTCATTTAAATTGCGAACCCAAGCAAAAAACAAAAATGTATTGGTATGAGAGTTTTAGTATGTTGACTTGGTTCGGCAAAATACGGGTTTGGTTAGCAGTTCTTGTTAAATTCAATTTACTGCTTCCTCAAGTATTTCAGCTGATTTAAGTTAAAGACATACACTATTGCTACTGAATTCTGAAGATGATAGAGTGGTGTCTATCGAAACTGCAGTCAATTCTACCAAGCAATTAAAACTCTCTACCAATTTTTGTATTTGTTTCTATTACTTTCTTGGAATAGACAGAAAGTAAATGGAACATATGGTCTCAAACAAAAAAAAAAATAAATTCTGACTGAATAACAAAACAACAGACCAACAATAAATAACAACAACACATACAAACACATGAGGTACGATGACGTCGGCATTAGCCGTTGACAAAACTACATTTGTTTTCGTAGTTCGCGATGCGAACCCAAGCAAAAAACAAAAATGTATTGGTATGAGAGTTTTAGTATGTTGACTTGGTTCGGCGAAATACGGGTTTGGTTAGCAGTTCTTGTTAAATTCAATTTACTGCTTCCTCAAGTATTTCAGCTGATTTAAGTTAAAGACATACACTATTGCTACTGAATTCTGAAGATGATAGAGTGGTGTCTATCGAAACTGCAGTCAATTCTACCAAGCAATCAAAACTCTCTACCAATTTTTGTATTTGTTTCTATTACTTTCTTGGAATAGACAGAAAGTAAATGGAAAATATGGTCTCAAACCAAAAAAAAAAATAAATTAAAAAAAATAAATTAATTTTGTTGAATGTTAAATGATTGATGATGAGTGGATTAATGGACAATGACTCCATATTAGTGGCCACTGCCGGATTACAGGTCGTTGACTTTTTTTAAAGGGCGATGAGGAACATTTTAAAGAAAAATGAATTTGAACGAAATTTTCTAGAAAAATTCAATTAGAAAAAAATTAACTAGAAAAATAAAATTTCAACGAAATTTTATAGAAATATGTAATTTCAATGAAATTTCCTAGAAAAATTGAATTTTTACATAATTTTCTAGAGAAAACAAAAATTTCAACAAAATATCCATAAAATTAAACTTTGACAAAATTTTCATAAAATTAAATTTTGACAAAATGTTCATAAAATCAAATTTTGACAAAAATTTTTAGAATAGTGTAATTTTGAAGAAATTTTATATTTTTATTTAGAAAAATGCTATTTTGACAAAATTCTCTGTAAAAATTAAATTTCTATCAGATTTTGCTGAAATCTCTAAAAATTTAACTTCCACTAAATTTACAATAAATATGCAATTTTTATGAAATATGCAAGAAAATATTAATTTAGGGAAGATTTTGTATAAAAATATAATATTGTTAATTTTAAAGAAAAATGCAATTTCAACGAAATTTTCTAGAAATGTGGAATTTCAAAGAAATTTTCTAGAAATATGCAATTTCAAAGAAATTTTCTAGAAATATACATTTGCAACAAATTTTCTAGAAAAATTTAATTTGACATCATTTTCTAGATATTCTTCTGGCTCGCGAAGCGAACCCATGCAAAAAAACAAAAAATGTATTGGTATGACAGTTTTAGTATGTTGACTTAGTTTGGCAAAATACGGGATTGGTTAGTAGTTCTTGTTAAATTCAATTTACTACTTCCATAAGTATTTCACCTGATTTAAGTTAAAGACATACATTATTGTTATTGAATTCTGAAGATAATAGAGTGGTGTCTATCGAAGTTGCAGTCAATTTTACCAAGCAATTAAAAGTCTCTACCAATTTTTGTATTTGTTTCTATTACTGGATTTACAAAAGAAAATTTTTGTTTTGAAATTAAAAAAGATTGAAGAATATTTTAAAAAAATGTTTATAAACTGTCTGAAATTATCCCATTGCTGTCTAAAAATTTCAGAATTTTCATTAAAAACGATTAACAAATTACTTTGGTTGTGAGACCTTCTCAAGTAATTTTTAAACATTTTCAAAAGTCAAAAATAATATATATATACAAATAATATAGAATCAAAGAGTTACATGTAGTGGGAGGGACAGTTGTATGGGGGATATATCAAAACATGGACCTATGATGTCCTCTGTTCGGGTAATTACTTATGGATAACGTTCAACTCAAGCCACAAATCAGTTAAAATATTTTATGAATAATTCAGACATGTATATTATTTTATTTCAGCCAAATTTTAGGGTATGGCAGTATGACAACAGACGGCAGCGACGTCAGATCGATACTCATCGGCTTATAGTTATTAAATTTTCCCCGATGATGCCTTTCGATGAAAGGCGAAATATCACATAAAATATAAATAATCTATAAAAAAATAGACCTTGAGCTCGAGTTTCATTCAAACAATTTGGCCAAATCACAATACAGGTCAAATAAACGAATATTATTCAAATTTAAATTTTATATATTACGAAAGCACTGTGAATATTTCAAAAAATTCTAGCCACATTCAGCAAATCAACCGTTTGCGATCTAAGCAAATTAAAAGAAACCTTTTACAAACGCCTCGCAACCACTGTGCACTGTGGCCCGTGTATCCGTTTTATAAATTAGTTTTGATACATTTATGGTATAACTGGAAATACCAATGTGACGATCGTTGGCCCTAAAATAAGCAGTGGAAACGGTACATTTCTTATTTGGGCCAAAGTTAAGGTCATTTGTAACAATGTTGGCCATCAACTAATTATTAATGCAAGACAAGTGCTGTCGTTGTTAATAATTCTTTTTTTTATCAAATTGGTTTTTGATTTTTGTATTGATAGGTGTTGGCTATGCAAAAATGTTAACAATTAAAAAAATGTATAGATAAAAGAGATAAAATAAAAATAATAATATAATAATAAAAATCAACGGCATGTAATGATGAAGAAAATATATATAGATTAAACTCAAAGCTTTAATGCTATGATCATTGTGCGCCAAAAAATCCCATTTTTAATGATTTGGCGCCAAAAACCGTCAAAATTCAAAAAATAATGACATTTGGAGCTTAATATGATGACAGTTTTCTTAATATTATTAAAATTGTCTCAATTTTAAGCACTAAATGTCATTATTTTAAAGATTTGGCGCCAAAACCGCCCTAATCTTTCAACGTATATTTTTCTGTGTATATATAGGGTGATCAAAGTAGAGATACTTTTTTCAATAGCCTTTTTTTGACAGATCACGTGTGAGTCGTGTCATGCTGTCATCTTATTTTTTGTTAAGTATTGTTTGGCATTTCATCATGGAAAGACTTACGCCTGAACAACGTTTACAAATTATTCAGTTTTTTTATCAAAATAATCGTTCGCCAATTGCGCTAAGTCCATTTTTTAATCAAAAAAAAAAACACTTTCCAGTCGACCTACGGCCTTGACATCAATGAGCAATATTTTAGCTCTCGATAAGAGCTAACTTTTTGCCATTGACCGATTCCCGATCCGACGTACCGGAATCATCGGTCCATATTTCGTCAAAAATGATGCCGGTGAGAACGTAACCGTCAATGGCGACCGTTATCGTGCCATGATAACCGACTATTTGATACCTGAAATTGAAGCTCGTGATCTCGGCGACATTAGGTTTCAACAAGCCACTTCCCACACATCGCATCAATCAATGGATTTATTAAGAGAACACTTCGGTGAGCAGATAATTTCACGGTTTGGGCCGGTCGATTGGCCACCAAGATTGTGTGATATCACACCGTTAGACTTTTTCCTGTGGGGATATCTTGGTTCGATTCAGCCCTTGGAGCAAAACATTACGCGTGTCATTCGCTAGTTACCAGTCGAAATGCTCGAACGAGTCATCGAAAATTGGACTCAACGGATGGACCATCTGAGACGTAGCCGCGCCCAACATTTGATAGACATAATCTTAAAAAATAAATGCCAAATGATAATAAACATTCGCCAATTAAAATTTTCTATGTTTTTTTCTTTAAAAAAAGTAGGGAATCTCGAAATGGATCACCCTATACATATGTATTTCGAATTAAAAAAGTACAAAGACAGAAGGAATTAATTTTAGGTACGAAATATCATACCTTTTAAATTAGGACATTATTTTAAGGAATGTTTTGCATTTTAAGTAGGAAATGACATTGTTTTAATGATGATGTCATTGTCCCCAAATCTTTAAAAATAGGAAATTTTTTTCTGTGTGTATGTATTTCGAATTTTAAAATTTTAGGCATTTGTACTTCAAACTAAGACAATTTACATAATATTAAGGAAATTGTCTAATTTTTAGTACGAAATGTCGTTGTTTTAAAGACGTTGTCTTTTTTCGCCAAATCTTTAAATTTAGGTGAATATTTTTTCACACAGACCAATTGAGGCCACAGTGCTGCCACCGGCACAGAACTGACATTAACAATTGCGATATTTAAGGCACTGGATGCACTTTTTTCGGGTAGGTTTGCTCTGCGTTTTTTTTTCTCCTATTGAATATCTACGACTTTGCTTCAAACACAAGAGATATTCCGTACGGTATACCGAGAAAAAAATATAGAAAAAGTGCTAAAAATCCACCTTAAGCAAGAAAATCCTATGGCCAATTAATTCTGTGGTCACAAGACGAGAGAACTTTAAAGGTTTGTATCGATATAATAATCCATTTGTAATGTAGTGACATAGTGAGACATGCTGCCTTATCTAGATAACTCAACGAGGGATCATCACCAAAATGTGTTACAATAGGTAATCGGAGATGGGGGACATTATGGCATTAATAACTAAGTTTGAGCATAACTCGAGTTATGCTGTTATGCCTTGCGACCACAGAATTATTAATTGAGTCAACTTGACTAAACGAATGATGCAGAAGTTCTTATTTTTGGGCTACTTTCACGATCAATTCTCAGAATTGAGTCCCAATTCAATGAGCTGAAAAATGCTGTACTGTGTTATTAAATGTTAAAGTTCAACCTTCCCAAGAAATCCAGAAATTTGAAAAAAATATCAAAACTTTTTTTATAGCCGATTAAAATTTAAAATTGTAAGTGGCCTACTCTGCGTATCCAATGGACGATTTAAGAAGAGAGGTCCCATCGAGCTTTTCTACAGGAATATAAGGTGACGTTGGCCTTCCTTACACCTACCAATACATTAAATCTGAAGGACAATTTCCTGTTTAGCATTTTACTTCAAAATTTTACACTTTCAGAAAAGACTATCTCAGTTCCATTCAGTCAATTTTTTGTATTTTTGTATATGGGCAAATATCAAAATTTTTTAATTTTGAAGTACATTTTTTTCAAGATTTTTTTGGCGGGCACATCAACGGCTTTTACAACAGATAAAAATATAAATATGCAAAAACCGTTGTTGTGAATAAATTTCATCAAAGGCCGCGAAAGTTATGGCGGTTCCAAAATGAAATTTAAAAAATTGTATAAAATGCAATTTTAAGCGGAATTCGGAAAACTAAAATTACAATCATAGAACATTAGCATTTCTATCAGCCTATGACAAAATATTCGCTGTACTTATACTACATAGAAAAGTTTTTAAAAATCCAAAAATCGACCAGGTAAAATTTTCATACGAACATTATTTTTGTGGAAATATAATTTTTGCAATGTGCATAATTTGCACAATCATCAAAATAAAATGACAGCCCTCCGATTTCGGAATAGAGCGTTAAAGGTCCTTTTATTTCATATACACTTCCGCCATATCTGTACCCCGCACTGGGTGTGCCTAGACGATCATTGCTGAGACAAAAGTGTCACGTTCTTCGCGTACAAGAATTCAATCTTCAAATAAGTATCCATGATTGTTAAGTGCACTACAGCAGTACGCCCGAAGAACATAGAAATTAATTTCAGACGTTTATACTATTAAAAATGCCGAGGACAAAATTTGCAATTTTTGCAAAAATTGAAAAAAGTGAATAATGTTTCAGCGATTCATTATTTTGTTACGGCCCCCTGATTTTTGGATTCACCAGGTCAAAAGCCATCTGAGATAATTAATTCAGCTCAACCTATATATAACTGTCGACGTGCTCCGCGAAATACACTATCAAAAAAAATGCACGCAAGTTTAACAAAGGTTTGGGAAGCTATAGCGGTGGTTCCATTAAGAGCACATCAACGACACCTATATAGATTTATAGGTATTTCAAGCCGCTATAACCGCTTCTTTAGTGTTATTTCATTACATCGCGGGTCGCGCTGACCGCGGTCCAAAAACAAAAAACACTTGAAATCTCATTTCAAAAAGTTATGAGCTGTAATATTTTGCGGAAATATCTCACATGAACAGTACTCACGAAAAATTCTTCCTCCATGTGTCCCTCGTGTTTTTTGTGACTGACCAGTAACTTCAGAATAAATAGTTTGGCCACAACTTATAAAAGAATGGCCAATTTTGAAATGTATGTGCTTATAACTTCTAAAGTTTTTTTGATAATAACAAACTTTTTTGGGAAAAAACTTTTATGTTTGTGGTTTATCTAATTCCATCAACTTATGCACCGAAATCTGTACACAAAGTGAGAAAAGGGTAAAACAACATACATTACCCCTGTGTTAAAAAATGTTGATATTTGCCCATATATATGTATGTATCTTAACTAAATTTATGAAATGAAAATAAATAGAAACAAGTAAAAACGGCGTTATGTTCCCATATCGAATCGCTAAAAACAAATAGTTGTTTTCTATTCAGATTATCCAATGCAAGTATCAAATATTTAATTAATTCCTAACGAAAAAATCACTAATAATATTAAGTAAAACTTACAACCAAAGCACCACTTTTGCTTTTAATTTTCAATCCTTTAATCATATGACTTATAGATGGCATTGTGTTCAGAGTGTCCTGTCCAACTCCGGAAGAAAGGTTTTATGTTAACTCAATATTAAGTTGATTTACTTTTGTTTATAACACTTTTATAACGACATATAATTGCACTTCATAACGAAAGTTAGCAAGCAACAAATACGTATGAGGTATTTCTCATGTATTTCCAAAAGTGATTTCAAAATTATTAAAACGCTACAGAGTTTATTTAAAAATTCGCACAAAAATACACAACGTTAATGTACTGAATAGCGAATGCGCTTTGTGTGATGTTGCTTGTGGCCAGCTTTAATGGTAATAGCTCACTGAATTGCCAATTGGTCAAATGGCCAACAGGTATCGCTTAACATCCAGCCAGGCAGTCAGCCAGACAGACACACACGCTCACTCTCTTAAAAGGGAAGTTTTGTTTTGAGCTGCTTCCTCTCCGTAATGGGGTTTACAGTTTTTTTTTTAAATTTTTTACTCATCATAGGTAATTGGCCCAAAGGGGGTGGTTGGGCTGTTATTGTAATCAATCTTCTATGATATACATGTAAAACTCTTCGTTACAAACTTACTCGGAAGAGCAGTCACCGATTGCATACAGTAATGATTAATATGTTAGCACAGGTTTGTCGTGCCTCAGAATATTATCTGTTTTGGACGAACAAATAATTTTAGGTAATGTATAGAGGTAATAAATCAATTATGTTTGTAATACTAAAATTTAAAATTTATATTGGGTTCCTGCAATTTTATAAAACGGGGAAGTACACGTTTTGGAGCTTTAGATTTATTAGACGTTAACGTAGGGGCAATTTTTTAATATCACATGATAACAGCCATAAATTTGTCAATTTCATTTTTTTCTAATGAACTAAATTCTTACCCACAAAAACAAATAAAGCAAGTGGAGAATGACTAAAGCCGGACAAGGCCAATTGTTTAATAGAGTGGTTTTCCAAAATAAGAGAGTATGCTTAAAATACCAATATATCTAATAAGCTTTGAACATCAGCAACTTTTTTCCCTCCACACAAATGTATAGTACCCTCCACCATTATTTGCCAAATAATACACTTAGGATCAGGCTTTGAGCGGCAGCCGGCGCCGCCGCCAATTTTAGCGACTCACATCGGCAGAAACTCAGCCGCCAAACTTTATTTAGTGAGTCAACAAGATTTATGTTATGCATCCATCAAAATTAAAAAAGTGACTACTAAGAAATAACGGTTTTTCCAATAGGGATGATATGATTTTGAAGTGACGTTTCGGCCATTTGTAATATGTCATGATCTGTCATTTGTTTTCAGTACAATTTCATCATGGATAGATATACGCGAGAACAACGTTTACAAATTATTCAGTTTTATTATCAAAATAATCGTTCTCCATTTTTTTAACATCAAAAAAAAAAAACACTTTCCAGTCGACCTTCGACCTTGACACCCATGAGCAATATTTTAGCTCTCGTTAAGTGCTATCTTTTTGCCATAGACCGATTTCCGATCCGACGTTAAGGAGCTAGAGCTACAGCAAATAAACTTTCCGTTCACATTTGAAAATTATGCTAAGTAAATTTTTTTTAAATCTAAAAAAGAACGCTTTCTAGTCGACCTACGACCTTGACACCCATGAGCAATATTTTAGCTATCGTTAAGAGCTATATTTTTGCCATTGACCGATTGTGACTACGTGCCACACAGCAAATGGAACAATTGAATTGTTGCGAGAAAAGTTTGGAGATTCGATTATTTCAAGAAATTGTGATATTGAATGGCCTCCAAGAAGTTGTGATTTAACACCATTAGACTATTTCTTGTGGGGTTATTTAAAGTCATTGGTCTGTCGAATTAAACCAGACTCTCTTCAAGCTTTACAAGTCAATATTGATATACGATTTAGTGGAAAAAGAGCTCGAAAATTGGGTTCATCGAATTCGTTCCTTCAGAAGTCGTGGAGGCCATATCAATGACGTTTTATTTAGAACTTAATTGTATCGATTGTACTTCACATTAAATAAAAAACTTTTGAATTTCCTTAACAGAAGTGTGTTTTTTTTCAAGGAAATCATATCACTCTTATTGGAAAACCTTGTACAATAGGGTCAGAATTTTTAATGAAATTAATTTTTGTGTAAAAAATAAAAAAATCTTCTAAATGGATCTAGCTGTCATTTATTTAAAAGTGGTATTTGAAATTGAAAAATGCGTTTTTTTGGTTTTAACGGAAATTACAATAGCTCTTGAGCGGCCGAACCAATTTTTACAAAGTCTACGTCGTTTTAAAGGTAACACAACATATTTCACAAAAAGACTAATAAGTAGAGATTGATTGAACCGATTTTCGACATTACATCAAAACTTCCATATTTTTTCTTAAATTTTTGTGTAAATTTAAATTTTTTCATCTAACTGGAAATATCTTAAAGAGCCATCTTTACATGAGAATGACATTCGTGCGCCATCGTTTATTGGAACTTTATCGGCTCAGCCGATGGTTGAAATTTGATCGGCTGAGCTGATCAGCCGCCGCCGCCTATCGATATTTTTCTATGCACCGCCGCCGCCCATAATTTTGGTCGGCTTCATTGCCTGCTTAGAATGTGTCTCCTAGAGTGAGGACCTATACGAGCAATACAGGGTTGCCCATATTCGACGGACCCATCTGGCAACGCCATAACTTTTGACAGAGATGTCAGATCGCTTAATGACATACCGCGTTTGAAGCGTCAGTCCAAGCAGATTTTTACCATGGAACAATACACGCCACGCGAGCGCTCTGAAATAGTTGAAATTTACATTCAACAGAAGAAGTCAATTGTGAACTCATTATCATGTCCGATGAAGCCCATTTCACATTGAATGGGACCGTAAATAAGCAAAATTGCCGTATTTACGCCACTGAAAATCCTCAGGAGATTTAAGAATTGCCTCTTCATGACGAAAAAGTCACAGTTTGGTGCGGCGTTAGTGCGAAAACGGTCATTGGGCCGTTTTTCTTCCAAAACGAAAATGGCCATGCTGTTACCATCAACCAGGAGCGTTATCGCGACATGATGACCAATTTTGTGATGCCAATTATTCGTCGAAAGCGTATGAGGCAGTTCTGGTTTCAACAAGACGGCGCTCCACCGCACACAAGTCGCATAACAATCGATTTTCTGAAGAATTTGTTTCCGGGCCGTTTGATGTCGAAAAGTGGTGATTTGGACTGGCCACCGCGTTCGCCCGATTTGACGCCGCCTGACTTCTTCTTGTGGGGATATTTGAAGTCAAAGGTTTACGTTAACAAGCCAAGGACCGTAGAAGAGCTCAAGGACAACATTCGTGAAGAAATAGCCGCTATTCCGGCCGAAATGTTGGCGAAAACGATGGAAAATGCTGCAAACAGGGCACAATACGCCATCAACGCCAGAGGCGGCCATTTGAGAGATATCATATTCAAAAATTGATGTAAACAAATCTACTTGGAACAAATTAAATGATTAAAATTGCCAACCGCCAAATTTTTATTTTTTTCTTTGATTTTTTTTAAAAAAACATGGGTCCGTCGAATATGGGCAACCCTGTATATGCAAATCGGCCAAGATTTGTATATAGTTCAAATATAATGATTCCCTCCAATTTGTTTTATTATAGCCGAAACCACATTTTGAATATGTCCATTTGTTTGTAACGTTCAAAAGAGAAGAGATAGACCCATAGTTCCATTATACCGATCGGCATAGAATCACTTGCCGGCTGTCCACATATTCTTGTGATCTAAGTGCATGTTGCAAATATTAACCGCTCTTTATGAAAATTGATACAGAGTAATTTCTTGGATCAGGGATGACCTTTTTTAAAAATAGGGCATATCGGTCCATGTTTTCATATAGCCACATATAAAGGTCCCATCAAGATCTATAGGAAGGAGCTTAGGAAGGCGCAAAGACGCTCTGGGTAAACCTTCTGTGGCGAAGTGGAAAAGGTCTCCGACGCCGCAAGGCTGAGGAAGATATTATCTGCTTCACCCTATACAGTGGGATATTTACAGGATGACCAAATAACTGGACCAAAAACAGCGAGCAGTCACTCAATGTACTGCTCGATATTTTCCGGGTAACTCTCTAACAGAACCAGAGGATCAGCAGGACCAACAAGAGCGCGGTCCAGCAGAAATGCAGAAAATTTCAAAGTACATTATCCCCTGGCTGGAGAAAATGTATGTAGGCGTTATCAGCTTTTCATAAAGGGTTTTCCAACAAGAGGTGTTATTTTGGTATTCAATGAAAAATGACATAATAAAGAGGAAGGGATGCCGTTAATAATGAAAAACAACATCAGCCAAATGGCCACCACGACCACGCTTACAGGACCATATCCTTTTCATAAAATTTTCCATAACCAAATCGCAAAGTGGCGGCCCTATGTCCTCGATAGTCTCACGAATTCTATCTTTGAGGTCTTGAATCGACGCTGGGCTGTTGGCGTAGACCTTATCTTTCACATGGCCCCAAAGGAAGACGTCGCAACGTGTTAAATCACAAGATCTCGGTGGCCGATTGTGATCACCTCTTCGAGAGATAACTTTTCCCGTAACAGAGCAATGATTTCGTTGCTTGTGTGGCACGTAGCGCCGTCTTGTTGAAAGTATACGTTTTCCAGATCAATACCATCCAACTCCGACCATAAAAAATCATTAATCATCTCTCGATAGCGCAATTCATTCACCGTAAATGTTGATCCAACCTCATTTTCGAAAAAGTAAGGTCCAATGACCACGCCGGACCATAAACAGCACCAAACAGTCACACTTTGAGGATGGAGAGGCTTCTCAACAATAACTCTTGGGGTTTCCGAGCCCCAGATGCGACAATTTTGCTTGTTGACGTAGCCACCGAGGTGAAAATGGGCCTCATCAGTCAAGATGATTTTGTATCGTTCGTATCGTTTTTTTGTTCGATCGTTTTTTGATCATTTTGTATCGTTCGATGATCGTGTATCGTTTCATTTTTAGTAAGGGCGTAGTTTCTACTTGTCAAATGTCAAAGAATAAAAGCTTCAAAAGTGACAGCTACCGAAATACCGGTTGATTCAAAATTTCATGTATTTATATGCACTGGTATTCAAGGTATAAGCTGTTAACTTTTGATGTAAGATGGTCCATTTGTGTGGGAGGTACCAAAAGGAGCGTTCCAATAACGGCCGCTTTTCTCTAGACTCTAGGTACTAAAAAAGCATTGCCCTGTACGAAATTTCAAGTATTTGTATGCACTGGTATTAAAGTTAAAAGCTGTTAACTTTTGGTACAAAAAAAGGTACGTTTGTGTGGAGGTACCAAAAGGGACGTGCCAATAACGGCAATTTTTCTCTGGACTCTAGGTACTATAAAAGCATTAGACTGTACAAAATTTCAAGTATTTGTATGCACTGGTATTAAAGTTATAGGCGTGCCAATAACGCCCACTTTTCTGCGGATGTAGCCTACAGAGATTTAATCGCAGCCTGGTTGTCGGAGCAAATGACGACCCCTGTGTTGGTGACTATGTTGCGAATCAGACACTTATTGAAATTATCTCGGCTTGATATCCCTATTGACATTATCTCGGCTTGATATACACTGCACGTAAATGGTGGTCTGTGGGCTATATCAAGACTAAGGTCTTGACAGTGTAAACAGAAGCCCTCCTTCTCATCAGGCTTCGAACCATCTGCATAGAATTGGATATACGTAGTATATATTTCCTGTTATTCTGTCAACCCGGTCCTCTCTGACAGGTATCTTAGTGGCAAAATTACTCCCAAAGGTGTACATCGGTGGTATATAGTCCACTCGGACAGTTGCCATTATGCTACAGTGTAATATCCTCATGTAGTCGTACTTCTTGTACCTCCACATCGATACAGACAGTTTAATCGTAATGCCGCTCTGGTTGCAACTATGCTATATATGGGCGTTATATAAAAAAAAATTGACCTATATTGCCATTTTCAATCCCAAGTTACCTACTCATATAATATCTGTACCAAATTTCAGTCATATAGCTCAATTATTGTAGACTGTAGCGTGATAAGAGACGGACAAACGGACATGTCTAAATCGTCTTAGAATTTTACGACGATTAAGAATACTTTATGGGGTCTCAAATCAATATTTAGAGTGACAAAATTAATATACCCCCCATCCTATGGTAGTGGCTACAAATTGATCCCTTATCCGCCCTATTCTCTGGATTTAGTCTCGTGTGACTATTTCTTTTTCCAAACTTGAGGAAATGCTTGGCGGAAAAAGGGCTTGAATCCAAGGATGAAATCAGCTCAAAAAATACCTTTTTTTATGACCTCAGAAAATCTTATTTTTTTGGAAGGGATAAAAAAGTGGAGAATCTTTGGACAAAGTGGATATAGGTCAAAGGAGACTACGTTGCAAAATAAAATAATTTTTTATTCACATTGTTTCAAAACAACCTGTGGACTTATTGCCCGCCCTGGTAGCTTCCATATAACGGGTTTTCCAATAGGGATGATATGATTTTGAAGTGACGTTTCGGCCATTTCTAGTATGTCATGATCTGTCATTTGTTTTTCATTGTATTCAGTAGTGTTTACAATTTCATCAGGGAGAGATATGCGCAAGAACAACGTTTACAAATTATTCATTTTTATTATCAACATAATCGTTCTAGAATTGCAACTTTCGTGCGCTAAGACCATTTTTTTCAAAATCCAAAAATAAAACACTTTCCAGTCGACCTACGACCTTGACACCCGTGAGCAATATTTTAGCTCTAGTTAAGAGCTATCTTTTTCCGATCCAACGTACCGTTAAGAAGCTAGAGCAAAAATAAACTTTCCGTTCACATTTGAAAATGATGCTAAGTCCATTTTATTTAAAATCCAAAAAAAAAAACACTTTCCAGTCGACCTATGACTTTGACATCCATGAGCAATATTTTAGCTCTCGTTGAGAGCTATCTTTTTGCCATTGACCGATTGTGTCTACGCACACTGCAAAGGAAACAATTGAATTGTTACGAGAAAAATTTGGAGATTCAAGAAATTGTGATATTGAATGGCCTCTAAGAAGTTGTGATTTAACACCATTATTAGACTATTTCTTGTGGGGTTATTCGAAGTCATTGGTCTTTCGAAATAAACCAGACTCTCTTCAAGCTTTACAAGTCAATATTGAACGTGCCATTCATGACATACGACTTGATTTAGTGGAAACAGTCCTCGAAAATTGGGTTAATCGAATTCGTTCCTGCAGAAGAAGTCGTGGAGGCCATTTGAATGACGTTTTATTTAGAACTTAATTGTATCGATTGTAAAGGGTCCGCCAAATAACTTTTTTTTTTTTGAAAATGCTATAAAAAAACTACTGAATATTTTCTCAAATTTCTTTTTTTATTTGAAAGTACAATCCTTCCGGTTAATAATGAAAAATAATTTCATTCAAATGGCTGCCTCGGCATGCCATGCAGTAGCCTACACGATCGGTCCAATTTTTAAGCACATTATCTATTGTGTGCAGCAGTATTTCACCAATGGCTTTACGAATATTGTCCTTTCGGCTTCGGCTGTGTGGCACGTAGCGCCGTCCTGTTGAAACCAAATGTTGCCAATATCCTCCTCTTAAATTTTTGTGAACAAAAATTCGTTCAATTCGGCCCGATAACGATCGCCATTGACTGTAACGGCCACTCCTTGCTCATTTTCGAAGACCCAATTATGCCTCAATTATGCCTCTGGACCAAAATCCGCACCAAACAGTGACTCGTTTTGGGTGTATCGGCTTTTCAATGTATGCGTGCGGGTTTTCTGTGCCCCAAATGCGACAATTTTGCTTCATCTGAAAAGATGATTTTTTTGGCAAAATCGGCATCTTCTGTAAGTCGATTGCTCCCAGCGTTGCTCAAACGTTGTTCAGCGTTGTTCAACCATATTCGTTCAGCGGAAGGATAGAACTAATTATCTGTGAAATCAGACATGAGCTAAGTGTTACCATTCACGAAATAAGCACTAGTTGAAAAAAAAAACGTTAGATAGCGGACCCTTTACATCACATTAAATAAAAAACTTTTGAATTTCCTTAACAATAAGTGTGTTTTATTTTCAAAGAAATCATATCACTCTTATTGGAAAACTCTGTATATGAATGTACATCCATATAGTTTTAAATTTTTTTGCTCCAGAAATCGCATAACATATCGGTCTAGGAAAAAGTGTAAGATTAGTTTACAGGTAAGCCTCATTCGCAGGAAAAATATGCATCACAGTAGTGTTGTAGGGTATCATATATAGTCGACCTGGGCCGCATTTTAACATTTCTTGCTAGTTTTCCCATAACTTCTGTACCAGTCATCCCAATTTTTTCAAATTCGGATTTTAGATGCATTTTGCAATTACTATAGTCTAGCATGAGCAACATATTCTCACCCATCCGAAAATAAGGGCAAGTATACTTCAGTTGGTTTATTCAGCTGAGATCTTCTCGTTTTTTTTTTGTTCCAAATCAATATGATTTAAAACTAAAATATTGTATTACTATTATTGATAAATGATGGTTTCAAGTTACAAAAATTAAAAACATACTAGTTTCAATTATAAAGGCTGATAAAAAGAAACGATATAGAACAAATATATAGTTCTCAAAATGATACAAAAATCTGTTGAAAAAGTTTGTCTAAAATTCCAAAAAATAACGTTGCTGACGAATCGATCAGCTTTTTCGATCAGACTCCGAATATTTGACTTTAAAAATGTTTCTCTAGAGCAAAGTATTGCAGCTGTAGGTCTAAAAGTTTACAGGCTATATTTGTAATCGGTAGCTGCGCACAAATTTGGCGGCTGCATCAGCTATATTTCATAGCTTCACTCAAATCAAGACAATCGGTTGAAAGTGTGAAAAACAGATATAAGAGAGAGAAATAATAAAAATGCTTTCGAACAATTCCCTTGATTGTTTCATTTAAGAGCGCATCGTAAATTCCATTTACGTTTTTGCACAAAGTCTCTGAAGTTATATAACTAAGCTAAAAAAGCTAGTAAACCTACCTTGTAAATTACAATTTTTTTACAGCCAGCCACACATGCGTAAAGTGGTCATTTAATAAACTTGAAATGATACAATTAAAGTTTGCTTTGGTTTCACGTCATCAAACTTTACGACCTATGTATATTTGGCACAGGAAACGTGCAAAGTTGAACATTTCGGCAAAAATTAAACGAACACTATGATTGCAATCGAATTTTAAAGTGTTTTTGAATGGGCCATCTATCACATAATTTTTTTGTTTTCGACAATTAATGCTGATCTGTTGACGTATCTACTAATTTCTACAAACATTGATAACACTCAAGTAAATAACTAAGAATGTTTAGACTAGGGATGTCGATCGATAGACTAGGATTGTTAAAGGAATTTGTTTTGCTAACGGAAATAATACGTGTTTTAAATCCTATAAAAGTAACTCGTGCAAAAAAGGCACATTTTTATGACAAAGCAACCGCGCCTCATATGTGACTCAGTACATCAGAAAAACTTTAAAGCGTTTTTCCCACAATCCATGTTTTCAAAGACGGTGCCCCTCATAACTCAAAAATTGCTAAACCGATCCTTTCGAAATTAACACTATTTCTTTACATAATTTACGAGGTAACGCTGTCGAGTTTTTTTTTTTTTCGAAATTTAAATTTGTCAATATTTGGGAACACTTTGAAGTGAAAAATGCGAGTATTGCGAGAAAAAATTGACTAATTGGTTATTGTTAAATAAAAAAATTAACAAATTAAAAAAAAAAAGATTGTGGAATTGGCCGTTAGTATTTGAACCATATTTATAAAGGGTGATGTTGAATGTGAACCACACCTAAACGTCAAGTTTTTTTCTGCATTTCATTTGACATTTCTCAATTTCAGACTAACTCAATTTGAACCGTGCAAAAGATACACAATCGAGCAACGCGTTAAAGTATTTTAAGCCTTTTACCAAAATGGGCGTTCAAATCAAAATGTATTTCGTGATGTTTTTTTGATCGACCAAATGTGTCCACAATCGGGAGAATTGTGCGCAAATTTCAGCAAACCGGGTCTGTAGGAGATGTGAAAACACCTGTGCATGCTCGCCCAGTTCGTTTGGTGCGGCTTATGGGCTGGCGCCGTCATCGGTCATTTCTTCGAAATGAGGCCGGTCAGGCAGTTACTGTGAATGGTGTTCGCTATCGTGAGATGATAACAAACTTTTTATGGCCCGAATTGGAGAAGATATGGATGTGGACAATATGTGGTTTCAACAGGACGGTGCCACTTGCAACACAGCTCACGAAACAATGGCTTTTTTGCGCAACAAATTCAATGGCCGTGTTATCTCACGTCGTGGCGATGTCAATTTGCCGCCAAGATCATGTGATTTGACACCGTTGGACTTATTTCTTTGGGGTTATTTAAAGAAAAGGTGTACTTCGATAAGCAACAATTCAAGAGCTAAAGAATGAGATAATTCGGCACTTTAACGGAATAGAACCTCAATTATGCCTCAGTGCCATCGAAAATTTGGACCATCGGATGGAGGTGTGCCGCCGAGGTCGCGGCGGTCATTTGGCCGATATTTTGTTCCATACATTTAATATTATCATAATAAAAAGAAATGACAATAATTTCCTAAATAATTTGTGTTTTATTCAAAATCAACATCGGCCCTTAAAATTTAACCACCCTTTATGTTACATCCGATTTGACATGTAAGCGCTGTACGAAATTCGGAAGAGAGCTTTCTTATTACCTGAATGGACACTGCCAAATTCGGGGAAAATGGGTTCAGATTAAAATACAGCCCCCATATATATTTCCCCCGATTTGGTATCAAAGCGCTATAGAAGTTGTACTTTACTCGGTCAGATTTAGATATAGGCACATATACAGGGTGGCTGATATGTATTGCAACCAACTTCATGTTGCTATCATTTCTAAACCGCTAGTCTGATAGCTGACAGATTCATTTCAGTGACAGTTCATTTTATTGTTTACAAGCTTACAAAATCATTTTGATCTATTGCATTCAGAAAAAAGTTATTCGTGATGGAATTCAAGCGTGATAGTGTGATTGCTTTATATTTGGGTGGAAAAACACAAGTGGCTATCGTTAGAGCCCTCCAGCATTTAATTGTGAATAAATCTTTTGTTTCTCGTACCATTGCTCGTTACCGTGATACTGGCAGTGTTGCATCGCGTCCAAAAAGTGGACGAAAAAAAAACGGTAACAACACCAGAAATGATCCGAAAAGTGAAGTCCAGATTTGATCGAAATCCACGCCGCAGTGGTAGAAAAATTGCTCGTGAGCTGAACATATCACGAGAACGGATACAACACATATTAAAAAATGAGCTTGGACTAAAGCCATTGAAGTTCCAAAAAGTGCAAGAGCTCACCGATGCACAAAAAAAAGTTCGACTGGAAAGAGCCAAGTAGTTGCTTCGCTTGCACGAAAGTGGCCAGTTACCGAATTTGGTTTTCTCCGATGAGAAGCCATTCCAAATTGAGCAGTTTGTGAACAAACAAAATGATCGGGTTTACTTGCCAAAGAGGTCAGCTGAAAATGTACAACTTCGATTGGGCACCAGAACTCAAGCGCCGCCGATGGTAATGGTGTGGGCCGCCGTAACGGCCGATGGTCGCTCCCCGCTCGTATTCATCGACCATGGGGTCAAAATAAATGCCGAATATTATCGGGAAAATGTCCTAAAGCCCTGGGGCAGACAAACATTTCGCCCGCAGACCATGGACATTCCAACAGGACTAAGCACCATCGCACTCAGCACGCGTCAACCAAGAATGGCTTAAAAATGAGGTTCCTCGCTTCATTTCTACCGCACAATGGCCACCAAGATCTCCGGATCTCAATCTGTTGGACTTTTGCGCCTGGGGCATTTTAGAGAGTAAGGTTCGCACTAAAAAATACCAAAGTATCGATCATCTCAAGACGGCGCTTCGCCGGGAATGGGCCAAAATGGCTTTGATGGCTTTGTCGGCCGTTTGAAGGCCATAATTCGTGCCAAAGGTGGCCAATTCGAACAAATCTAAACTGTTTCTAAAATTTTATTTTATTTCCGAAATTTTTTGCTTTTGAACAATAAAATTTAAAAAAAAAAATTAAAAAAATATAGCGCTTTACTTTGTTGCATTACATATCAGCCACCCTGTATATGTATGTTCCTGCCTATTTATTATTTAAGCGCTATTAAAACTGTATTTTATGTCCGATCTTTATATAATTTGGCAGAAATTAGTTTCTTAATCCAAGAGATACAATTGCCTTTTTTTGACAGATCACGTGTGAGTCGTGTCATGCTGTCATGTTATTTTTGTTAAGTATTGTTTGGCATTTCATCATGGAAAGACTTACGCCCGGACAACGTTTACAAATCGTTCAACTTTATTACGAAAATTCACGTTCTGTGAGGAATGTGTTTCGTGCACTTCGCTCAACTTATGGTCAACATAATCGGCCTACTGAGCGAACTATTCGCAACACCATCACCCATCTTGAGACCCAGCATTCATTATTGGATAATATTCGACCGAATATACCACGTCCAGCACGCAGTGAAGAAAATGTAGCGGCCGTAGCTGAGAGTGTACACGAAGACCGTGGAGAGTCGATTCGGCGCCATTCGCAGCAACTCGGACTGACGTATGGAACGATTTGGCGCATTTTACGTCGAGATCTTAAATTGAAAGCATACAAAATACAGCTTGGCAAGAATTAAAAATACAGCTTGGGCCGACCTTCCCAAGCGACATCGCTTCGCTCTATGGGCTCTTGAAAAGTTCCAAGAAGATCCGACGTTTTCGAGCCAAATTTTGTTCAGCGATGAGGCCCATTTCTGGCTCAATGGGTATGTAAACAAGCAAAATTGCCGCATTAGGGACGAAGATCAACCTGAAGAGATTCAAGAGCTGCCACTTCATCCAGAAAAAACAACGGTTTGTTGTGGTTTGTGGGCCGGTGGAATCATGGGTCCATATTTCTTCAAAAATGATGCCGGTGAGAACGTAACCGTTAATGGCGACCGTCATCGTGCCATGATAACCGACTATTTGATGCCTGAAATAGAAGCTGGTGATCTCGGCGACATTTAATTTCAACAAGACAGCGCTACTTCCCACACATCGCATCAATCAATGGATTTATTGAGAGAACACTTCGGTGAGCAAATAATTTCACGTTTTGGGCCGGCCACCAAGATCGTGTGATATCACACCGTTAGACTTTTTCCTGTGGCCCGGATCGACTTTCTGTCTTTCCTTACTGGGTTGCCGTTAATGAAGCACATATTTACGGAGATAATGAGTTATAGAGCAATAAATCCGACTACAAATACAGAAATTATGTACAAATCACTGGCGGCGCTGTTTATGTACTCTTGTTATTTTACCCCGTTGGTTCTCATGGGAAAATATAGTAAACAGAAAACACTGTCACCAATTTTTTGATTGTAAAAGTATGCTTTAAATATATTATAATAATAATAAATAATATTAGTTTAGAGATGACCAAAAATAATAACCTACAATGTAAAGTTCAAAATTCATCACTCGAATTCATTAAATATTTCATTATAATTAGTTTTTAGTTTCTTATTATAATTACAACAACACTTCGAAATGTGATACTTTTTTTTGTACAAAAACCCAACCAAACTCATTTGGCAATTAGCCAAAGTAATACTTTTTTTTTTACAACACTAAAAGCTGCAAAAAGCTACAAAATCACCACAAAACCACTTTCCACTATCAAAAAGGCAGCAAATGAATCAATGAAAATGTTTAAAACAATTTTTGGCGAAAATTAAGACGACGAATACACGCACACAGAGACCGCTAAAGCTAAGGTCCTTGTGTAGCTGTCAAGGACTCTCAACAAACTGTTGCTGAGTCGAAGTGCGAAGTGTTCGGGAAGCAACAGAAAAGCAAAAAAAAACAATCGCACATGGAATTGCAAGAAATGCTTCCCGAATGAGAAAGTTGATACCAGTGTGGGTTGAGAGGGTTACAAATAGGATGCAAATAAAAAACTAAATTGAAAGGTTTAAGTGGAAGCAAGTGCCAGTTATTCAACAAGAAAGTTTATACATTTGCTTGGGAATAGAGGTGTCGATTGGGACATGTTTTGAAAAATTCCGGTACCACGGGTTTGTAATACTAAAACATTTTTTGTATATATTTTTGTAAGTAATCATTCTTCATAAAATGGAATGGGGAAATGGGTACGGGATTGTTTCGAAGCTTCGTCATTCCTCAGAAAGCTTTTTCGCTCCTAATCTCCCCGATGACTTAATGTATTGCCATTCAATATGCCTTACCAACTGTTGGGGTCTTATCGGATTTGGGAGATCCTAGAATGTTGACTAGAGTTAAGTCTCTATCGAGCCGAGATTGCAGCTTTCAAGATGCCACTTCCCTCTTATGTTTTCCAAACACTTTGCAGATTTTCCAGTTTGTTAGTCGAATTTCGGCATTCTCATTTTCAAGTCCTGCTGCTTCTGCTGGGATGGTAGGTCAAACTACTGGTATTCGACTGTGAGGATAACGCGATCCACAGATACATTGTGCGTATTAGAAGGTTGTGCTCTGAATTCTCAGTCGAAATAGTTACTGTCCAAAACTGTTTATTTTTGATGTGCGATGTTTAAAGTGTGACAACATCCACTATGAAACCACTACTCGACAAGCCACGCATTTTCATTAAATTTCCGCAGGCGATGGTAATGTCAGGCAAGCTGTCGAAATTTCTCATCCCATTGTGAAAAACGTGGAATCATATCGAGCCTTAACCCCCAAAAAGACGTAAGCGCCACTCACAAAAATTTAGAGGAGAAGGTTTCTTTTGCGATTATTTCTTGTTTAAATGCATATGTATGTAGTGCATACATCTTTTTATATAACTGTGAAATTTAGTATAACGGTAAATTTTAGAGCTATAAATTTCCGACACATGATGCCATTTGTCATAAGTAAACGATTTCACTCAAAAAAAAATAAAAGTAAATCATGGTAAAGTAAATCAGGCAACACTAAGTGTAGTTTGAGTAGTGGAAAGTTTGACATTTTTTAGCATAACTTCACTCAGACCGTTTTGTCATTTGAGCGCGAATTGTTTTGGTTACAGTGTGTCGAAAATTCACCTCCAAAACATGGTTTTTGAACGCTTCGACAGCTGCTTCAGGCGTCGAAAAACGTTGACCAAGCATTTTTTTCTTGATATGAGTGAATAAGAATAAGTCATTGGGTGTCAAATCAGGGCTGTACGGCGGATGACCCATCAATTCGACGTTTTGGCCGGTCAAAGCATTTTTTTCTTGATATGAGTGAATAAGAATAAGTCATTGGGTGTCAAATCAGGGCTGTACGGCGGATGACCCATCAATTCGACGTTTTGGCCGGTCAAAAAGGCGCTGGTTTAAGCCGATGAGTGAGAGCTCGCATTGTCTTGGTGCACAATGATTCGTCTTCTCTTGTTCGTTTTTCCAATTTCTCCGAAGACTTCAGGCAAACAAATTGTGGTGTACCACTCAGAATTGACCGTCCTACGTTGCTCAAACGAGGCAGTCGCCACATGACCAGTTTTGCTGAAGAAACAGGCGACCATTTGCTTCGAAGTGCTTCTTCAACGAACAACTTTCGTTGGATTTGGCTCGTCTTCGAAGACCCACACTTTCGGGCTCAGACGCATAGATCCAAGATTCGTCACCGGTGACGATCTTATAAACGTCTTTTAAAGCACCGCGATCGTATTTTTTTTCAAATTTCTTTGCACCAATCGACACGAGCCTTTTTTGAGCGATTGTCAAATTGTGCGGGAACCAACGAGAACAAACCTTTTTTACGGCCAGGTGTTCATGCAATATCGTGGAAGAAATGCTGGTGGAAGAAATGCCCAAGGATGCCTCTATCTCGCGGTATGTCACATGACGATCTTGCATTATCAGTTCACGCACGACATCAATGTTCTCTGGCACAACGGCCGTTTTTGGACGACCTTCGTCTTTGAGCGAGCGTCGGCCACGACTGAATTCATTATACCAGTTTTTCACAGTGCTATAGGATTGAGCTTCATCGCCATACAAAGATTTAAGTTCATCGATGCACTCTTGTCGTGATAATACACGTCGAATGTTGTGAAAAATGATCGCACGAAAATGTTCATGAGTTAATTCCATTTTTTTGCCAAATTGATTTTTTCAAGTCACTGTAAACAACACAAATGATGGTCGTACGTCAAAACGTTCTGAGTATGTTTATGCTAAAAATGTCAAACTTTCCAATGGAAATGTCAGATGGCGCCAGAAGGCCAGAAATATATATAGCAACCCTCGTACTAGGCTGCTTTATAGCTCTATTCTTACACCAAAAAGACTGCATTTGATGGATCAGTAGAGACCACTTATTACATTACCAAAAAATAAAGTTCCTAAGAAGTCCCTCTTGATGTTGTTCTACAGACAGGTAGAACAACAACATCAGTGTTCTACAGACAGGTCAAGACAAAAGTATATATGGGCTCAAAGATGACACTGTCACCTTTCTAATGGTAGCGAAATCTCTTTGACCACTTTTGATCTGCAGAAGTTCTATTCATTCTCTGGTGTAATAGATAGAAATGCTAACAAAAATTTTAATGGTATTTTTTTTTAATTCCCATTTTCTTGGAAGGTGCCTTTAGTATTTGGACCATATCAATTTTTTTGAAGTATATGTTCGATAAAGCTCGGATACACTAAAGGAAATTATCACCGCCTGTCGTAGCGAACGGACGTGTTATCGCAGGGCGGATAGTTTTTAACCTATTACGCAATACCTATTCACCTACCTACTACGCAACCAGGAGGTTTGTTGTTTATAAAGCGTAGGTTGAATTGGATGCATCGGTCTGTGGACAGATATTTCTAAACTCAGTCTGGAAGGCCTATACCGACGTACCTATTACGGGCTAATACTGGCTATGGGGGTGTCTCCCCCAACCAATTTATGATTAAACCAAAAAAGACGAAGGAGATTACGGCGCAGGGGAGGGAAAACCCATTGCCGGCGACAAGCGTTGATTCACTCACGAGTCATGTGTCGTCGTTATCGAACAATCGTGAGCAAGCAACTTCTACGAGCTTTGGTGCCTTGGATCCCGTAGTCCAAAATGAAACAAGAGCACATCCAGCCGCAGGCAAAACAAATGATAAGACAGATGAAGCAGAACCCAGCCGGGGCTTTAAGCAACCCCAGCCTTTAAAAGCCATTGGGGACTCTGACTCTGAATCATCAAATGAAAACAATATCACTATTGTTGCTAACTCAAAGAGACTGTCAGGGGCACAAAGAAGGAAACTGAATAAGTTGAACCGACAGAACCTATTACGGGATGAACCTGACAATTCTACCTCCAATACAAACATGGAGGCCGGTAAAAGAGTCAGGTCTCCCGAAGAACATAGCGCTGTGAAAGTGACTAAGAAGAAAAAGGGCTCGCCGTCTTCCAGTAATTCGGATAAGCCTAACGTGACCACACAAAAGGAGGTCTCTAGTCTGGGTCCTTCGATTGTGGGCGGTAAAGTTGGCCCAATAACGCAGTTCAAGTCAACCAAATCATCCGTTAAGGATGAGGCTTTAACCAAAAAGACTCTACAGACACGGAAAAATCAATTGGCCATAAAGGAGGGTAAGAAGCCACCGTCTTATTCTAATATAGCTAAACAACATTTTCGAGACGATCTATGCTACGCCATAATTGATAGCAGTAGTGCATCTGGCAGAATCCCCGAAGACCAAAAGAGTAACTTCGAAAATTTGGTTTATACGAGGGTAGCGGAAAACGTCCTCGAATCTAAGGATGAACCACCAATCGAAGTAATGAGTTGCAAGTTTGAGAGGGGTGTTTTGATGCTAAGGCTGGCATCACAACGCTGCGCTGGCGTCCTCGTAAAACTTGTGGATAGCTTTCCCTCACCTTGGGACGGCGTAAAGCTAAAATTGGTAAGGAAAAGCGACATTCCTGAACTCATAAAAACGACCCTATATGTTAAGGGATGTCCCAGTAAGTTCTCATCAGAGTACATACTCGACATCATTGGCAAACAGAATTCAAAACTTTTAGTGAGAAAGTGGGAAATCTTCTATAGGAAGGATGATACCGAGGGTACTCTCCTCGTGTTAGGCATAGACCCAGAATCCAAGAACAATCTTGTCATGGCAAAGGGCATGGCGTACTTCTTGACCTGGACAGTCTTTTTCAAAATTTGAAAGGTCCCGATTGGCAGGACAAATGAATCGAGTCCAAATATACTGTCTGAAGAGGCAAACACTGGTATTGAACGAATGGAGACAAGTGAGACACTGCCAAAACCTGATGTGGAAGTAGTCAATAACACCACCAGTTCACCAATAGTACCGCCACTTTTGCAGGAAGTTCCCAGCAAAGGTGGTGATCAAAATAAAAAGAGCCACAAAACGATTCAAACCAATGGGGGAGCGACAAAAAATAACACCGCCTCCCAAAATTGTCGACTGGAAGATGGTGTAATAGGTAGTGAACGAAAAGAGGAGAATGACCCACTACCAAATAAAGAGGGGGTGCCACCAGATAGGATAGACTCCCAAAAGAAACTTTTACTGGAAGGACAATGATTGAGGTCATCCAGATAAACCTCCACCGGAGCGAGACAGCATCCAACGCTCTGATGGACATCATAAATAAAGGCAGGGTTCATATTGCTTTGATCCATGAACCATGGAAAACTAGCAACAAGGTTACTGGATTAAACCATGTGAACTATAACCTTTTCTACGCTAACACAGGTACTCGTCCAAGGACTTGTATTCTGTGCCATAAAAACTTATGTTTTATTTTCTTTCTAGAATTGTCAACATCGGACGCAACGGTGCTGAGGCAAGGTAATGGAAATATGTACCTGGCGTCAATATATCTGCCATTCGATGCGCCGACATTGCCACCTACGTCGGAATTACAACGCCTGGTGAGGGAATCCAAACACAAAAGTAATGAGTTATTAGCTGGATGTGACGCCAACTCCCATCATATCGCTTGGGGTAGTACTAACACCAATAAAAGGGGAAACGCCCTTATCGAATTTTTGAATACAAATGACCTCATAACTCTTAACATAGGAAACACTGCAACCTTTGTTAACAAAATTAGGGAAGAAGTATTAGATATAACGATATGTTCAGAAAATCTTATTGATGAGATTCATGAGTGGAGGGTTTCGGATGAACACTCCTATTCAGACCACCGTTATATAAGGTTTAAAATTGCACGGCCACCGCCAAACCCCATAAGTTTCCGTAATAAGGCTAAGACCGACTGGACTAAATTCGGAAATCTACTTAGAAATCGATTGGGGCAGCCTACACGCGATTATCTATGTGCAGAAGACATTGATATCAATGTTAAGAAGATTACCGAGGCTCTTGTAAAATCATTCGAAGATAGTTGCCCACTTCGAGAAAGGAAATCTGCCTTTGAGAAACCTTGGATGACAGGACAAATTCGCTCGATTGGCAAAGATGTCCGCAGACTTTACAATAGAGCTCGACGTAAAAAACAATCAGTATATTGGGACGACTACCACAGAAGACTCAAAGAATACAATAAAATCGTTAGATCGGCGAAACGTAACTCCTGGAGGCTTTTCTGTGAACAGGTAGACAGCGTTAATAGCATGTCTAAAATGAAAAAGTTCCTCTCAAAAACTCATGTCCAAACCGAAACACTGGTGGATGAAACGGGTAAAAGGATGGAAACTATAGAGGATACCGTAAGGCTCTTGATGAAAACTCATTTTCCGACTGGTAATGCTGGACCAACAGAGGAACAGTTACAGAATGAAAATGTATTGCATCAAGTACCTATTACGGATATAACAGATGGTATGGTTAAAGAAGCGATAAAAAGTTTCTCTCCCTTTAAGGCTGCGGGACCGGATGGAATATTTCCAGCACTTCTGCAAAATGAGGTGGATCTGGTATCAACTCATCTGGCTGGAGTGTTCACTGCATGCCTAACCCATTCGTATACCCCAAAAAACTGGCAGGAATCAAGGGTGGTCTTCATACCAAAGCCTGGCAAGGCGAGTTACACGACCCCAAAGGCTTATCGACCCATTAGCCTTACTTCTTTCCTGTTAAAAACAATGGAGCGAATAATTGATGACATGGTCAAAGGTAAAATAGCGGATGACAGGCTAAAATTCAAACAACACGCCTATGTCAAAGGAAGATCAGTGGAAACAGCTCTGCATGAGGTAGTGCACCACATAGAAGAGTCCTTCAGTAAAGAAATGTATACACTTGCTGTTTGCATAGACATTGAGGGCGCATTTAACAATGTACAGACCGATACACTTATCCAGTCCTTAGACGAGTTTCAGGTTGACCGAGCGCTGAAAAACTGGATCAACAATATGCTAAGGAATATGTGGATTATTTGTGGGTCATATGACGTAAAAATTAGAGACAAGGTAAATCGTGGTATACCTCAGGGGGGCATTTTATCGCCTCTTCTATGGGTTACGACGATACACAGTCTCCTAAAAGCCCAGAAATCTCGGACCGCATTCCTGAAGTGCGGCTTACAGCTACCTGTGATACGTTTGTTCCAGGCAGACGCTCCTGGGAAAATGGAACTTTGGCCCATGTGCCAGTGGGAACAAGCTGCTACACGGATGGGTCCAAGCGAGGAGGAAGGACGGGTCTGGGACTTTTTATTGATGAACCAGAAGTCGAACTTCACTTCCGCCTCCCTGACCATAACACGGTATTTCAAGCAGAAGTTCGAGCAATCACGGAGTGTGTGAACTGTCTCAGTAACACGACAAAGCCTAAATATGCCAACATCTTCACCAAATGGCGATTCAAGCAATAACATCGGAAAGGGTCAAATCCAGAACTGTGTTGGACTGTAAAAGAACGATAAATGATTACTCAGCCCATGGTCAATTGCGTATTTGCTGGGTACCAGGACACAACGGAGTGATTGGAAATGAACGGGCAAACAACTTGGCTTCAAAAGGCAGAGAACTTCGAGTAATAAACATGAAAAATTGGAAACCTTTCGAAGCCACGAAAAATGAGTTGAAGCATTGGGCAGTGATGGCTCATAAAACTGTGTGGAATAGCGCAACAGTAGGAGCTACTGCAAAGATACTGTGGGGTGACCCAAATGAAAAGAAAACAAGAAGTCTTCTGAAACTAAACAAGATCGATATTAGTAAGATGATGAGTGTTCTAACGGGACACTCAAGCTTACAAGCACATCTTCATCGCATAGGACTAGCAGGAAACGACGAATGCAGGGCATGCAGAGAAAACATCGAAACGATGGAACATTTTCTGTGTCACTGCCCGGCTTTCACACATGCAAGATCCCAACATTTCGGGTCCGACATATTACCAGACTTGACTCATCTCAGATAATATGACTGGAAGATACTGAGAAAATTCGTGTCTAGTACCGATTTTCTGTAACTCGTGAGGTATAAAAAGACATAAATAAGGAGCGCACAACAGGCCGAACCACTGGCTTAAGTGTATGTCCATGGATATGAGACGTTTAAACGTCTCCTCTCTTCAACCTAACCTAACCTAACCTAAAGGAAATTATGAGGACTACAAATGTTAAGGTAAGTACAGACGATTTGCAGATCGGACAACATTGCCAGAAAAATGGCTGAAAAATGCAACCCTGTGAATTTACAACCGTGTGAACATACAATTTTTGTTTTGCAACGTTAGCAGAAAAGTCATTGCGAGATAATTTGCTGATTGTTATATGTTCGAAGTTTATGCATGTGACAACGGCGCCAGAAAATCATTGTATTTGCAACACTGTCTATAATGTATTTTTATTGGCAATCCTGCATATAAATATTTACAAAATATATTGTAAATATATGAAATTGTAATGTTTTCTTGCAATCGTCTGAACTGTCAATTCTCCTTTGCCTAACAATCTGACATTGCCCGTATATTTGCAGCACTTTAACACGGTTGATAACGTTTGTCGATCTGGCAATCGTCTATACTCAGCTTTAGTAACGACAATTTCACGTGGAGACCGAAGTTCAGTAACTGTTTGTAAAATAATTAGAAAAATTAAATTTTTTAAAAAAAAAAAAGGTTTTTAAAAAAATAACGGTTTGTTCCAGTTTTTGAAAGCTAACATCCTAACGAAGAAAACAATGCTTATTTGAAGAAAATCTATTGATAAATGTAGAAAAAATAGCACTTTTGGTAGAAATAAGAGAATGAACGAGGGTACATATCAAATGCTGCGGGCCAAAAGTGTAACACATCGATGGAGTGACTTAAGAGGCCCCAAGATATTTGGCGGAAATCCGCTTTGAACCGTTTTAAGTCATTTTAGCAATGTCTGTCAGCCTGTCCGTCTGTCTGTCTGGTTTGGTATGTGTTAATATTTTTTTCTCTCAGTCTAAGATCAAAGATGGACTATGTTGGTCCACTCCTTCGAGTACCTCCCCCATGGAAGGTAAACATTTAGTGAAATATTTATTATCTCATAACTCCGATACTGCTACCCAGAATCTTTTATAATTCCACACATACGGGTCTGTTCTGTAATCCCGGCGATTTGAAATCACGGTGATTTTAAAATCACCGGCGACTTAACATCACTTTTGGAGTTCGAAATCACCCGAACATATTTCGAACAATCTTTTTTGGGAGGCTATGAATAATAAACCGGTCGATTTCGAACTCCAAAAGTGATTGCAAGTCGCCGGTGATTTTAAAATCACCGTGATTTCAAATCACCTTGCTACAGAACAGACCCGATAGTATTAGTTGAAGTTGCCCCTTTTAGGACCTCCCATATAAATGGACCATTTTGCACAAAATGTTAACGGCTTTTAACTTTGATTCCAGTCCTTTCAAATAATTGGCATTATGCGAAGTATAATGCTATTTTTGGACCTACAGTCCTGTATAAAGTGGGCGTTATAACCACGCACTTTTTGGCACCTCCCATACAAATGGACCATTTTGCACAAAAAGGCTTATTAATTCCTGCACATACAAACACTTGAAATATTGTACAGTGTAATGTTTCTATAGTAACTATAGTATATTGAAAAATGGGGTTTATTGCCACGCCCCTTTTATTGTCTCCCAAACAAAATTTCCAAAATAAAAAATTTGAAAAATTATTTTTTTGAATTGCCCTATTTTAACAATATGGGTCATAATTTATAATTATATACATCGTTTTCTTCGTTAGGATGCTAGCTTTCAAAAAATGGAACAAACATTTTTTTGCGATTTTTTTTATTTTGTATGGTTTTTTTCGCGCCAGAAAAAAAACGATTTTTTAAAAAAAAAATCAAATTGTTTCTAGTTGTTTTAACGACAGTTACTAACCTCCTGTTTCTACGTGAATAAGATGATTTCAGCATTTCTAGCCCTCATAATTTCCTTTAATTTAAATGGTCCAAATACTAAAGGTAACTTCCATGAAAATTGGAATTAAAAAAAAAACAAGTAAAAAAGTTCAGTCTGGTACACCGACTTATGAATCCCCTCACCTTGAGTCCCAAAAAAAATATTAGTAAGTTTAGTTTTGTTTGCTTTAATTAATTTATTATCAATTTAAACTGCATTTAATAACTTTAAAGTATGTACTAGTATTAAAGTTATAAGCTGTTAACGTTTGGTGTAAAATGGTCCATTTGTGTGGGGGTTACCAAAAGGGGCGTGCCGATAACGGCCAATTTTCTGTAGACTCTAGGTACTATAAAAGCATTACACTGTAAAAAATTGCAAGTATTTGTATGCGCTGGTATTAAATCTATAAACTGGTAATTTTTGGTACAAAATGGTCCCTTTGTGTGGGAAGTACCAAAAGGGTCGTGGCAATAACGCCCATTTTTCTCTGAACTCTAGGTACTATAAAAGAATTACACAGCACAAAATTTCAAGTATTTGTATGCGCTGGTATTAAAGTTATAAGCTGATAACTTTTGGTACAAAATGCTCCATTTGTGTGGGAAAGGAGCATGGCAATAATATCCACTTTTTACTGTATTGTAGGTACTATTAAACCATTACACCGTACAAAATGTCAAGTCTTTGTATCTACTGGTAATAACGTTATACGCTATTAACATTTGGTTTAAAATTGTCCATTTGTGCGGGAGGTCCCAAAAGGGCGTGGCAACTTCGCCCATTTATCTCGAGGTAATAGTGACTAATAAACTAATACTATGTTTAGACTTTCAGAGGATTCAAATAGGTAGTATAGAAGTTATTAACTAACACAGTACAACACAAAAAAAATAACAGGGTTCTGTCAATGGATTATTGTAGAGGAGACCAAAAAAATATAGGGTATCTTCAGCAACTTTGTAGCAAATGTTAAGGCCTATATTTTTGTGGAATATATTAACCCTCTAGCTTCCCCCCATAACGGTGATTTTTGCATATATTTTCAAAAATCGTAAAAAACTCCCCTAAAAATGGGTGGGGCGGGTTTGAAATGTTCTACAAAAATGATGGCCATAAAATTTTACTATATACGTCAGAACACACCAAAGCCCAAAACTTAACACAAACACAAAAAAACCGGCCAAATTCAAGATTGCCTGTTAATGGTTAATTTAGGTATTATATAGTGTTAGTACCAAAAAGGTCTTTAAAAATTGGATTTTTCGGAATTTTACCCTTAACAGGCTATCTTAAATTTGGGCGTTTTTTTGGTGTTTGTGTTAAGTTTTGGGCTTTGGTGTGTTCTGACACATATAGTAAAATTGTATGGCCGACATTTTTGTAGAACATTTCAACCCCGGCCCGCCCATTTTTAGGGGAGTTTTTTACGATTTGTTAAAATATAGGCAAAAATCACCGTTATGAAGCTAGAGGGTTAATATATTCCACAAAAATATAGACCTTAACATTTGCTACAAAGTTGCTGAAGATACCCTACACCTCAGATGAACAGAACACATAGTTTTATATACCGATATTCTGCACGAACAAGCAAAGGGGGGAACTTTAACCCCCCCCCCCCCTAAAAAAAAAATCCGATGTGATCTTTCAAAACGCCGTTACACGCATATATATTTTTTTGGTCTCATCTACCAGAATCCACTGACAGAACCCTGTTATTTTGAAAAAAGTTTGAAATTGTTGTACAGTGTAATCAATATTTCTCTAAATGTTAACCCTTTGTGGGGGAGGTACTAGAAAGAGTGGACCAATATGGCCCATCTTCGAACTTAGCCGGAGATAGATGGAAATATTACTACGCACCAAATTTGAATTCAATCGGTTACTCCTTTCGAGCGTTATCGTTCGCACCAGCTAGCAGAGAGACAGACAGACAGACGGACTTGAAAGATCCAAAACGGATATCCGCCGAACATACTTAGGGTCTTAGGTCACTCCTTCTATGTGTTACACTTTTGGCTCGTAGCAAATGATATATACCCTCCTCTCTAAGGCGAGGGGATAAATATATAAAAAAAAAACTTTACCATAAAAATTTTTTTGTTTTGGTTTCATCAAATAGTATGCCAAAACAAGTATCAAAGTTTCAGTCGGGTAACCGACTAAGGGGTAACCGATTTTGTGAGTAATGTAATATGGAATATTACGAGAATTAATCTGTCAATTTCTGTGGGAGGTACCAGAAGGTGTTTATCAAATACACTTATTTTTTGCTGAACAGTGGATACTTTAAATATATACATTGCACCGTGTCGAATTATAAGCGTTTATGTGCACTAATACATTAACCTTATGAGCTATTAAATTTTGGTATAATTTGACCATTTTGTGTGGGAGGTAAAGCACATTTTCACACAGTCTATAGATACTTCAAAAGCGTTACACTGTGCAAAATGTTGTACTATTTTTGTGCTTTACGCTATAAGCTTTTAACTTTTTGTACAAAATGGTACATTTGTGTGGGAGGTACCAAAAGGGGCAATAAAAGGGGCGGGACCACTTCACCCATCTCAAGTTGATAGCGACAGATAAACTATTACTATGTGTGGAATTACAGAGGATTCGGATAAATAGTATAGAAGTTATTATAGAATCAACATTTCACTAAATGTTAACTCTTTGTGGGGGGAGATACTAGAAGGAGTGGACCAATATGGTCCATCTACGAACTTAGCCTGAGATAGAAAAAAATAGTATCCCATACCAAATTTTGATGTCAATTCAATACTCATTTCGAGAGTTATCGTGCGGACATTGCTCAAATGACTTTAAATGGCCCAAAACCGCTGAACATACTTGGGGTCTTAGGTTACTCCTTCGATGTGTTACACTTTTTGTCCCTCCTCAGAATAAAGTGAGGGTATAAAAAGTTTTAGGTATCAGACTCAAACATTTTTGTTGTTGCATAGTATGAGGTGGAAGTTCCTTTACAAAATGACGACTTTTTAAAGTTCATATTTTTTCTGTTTAAAGTTATGGAGTCGAGCTAACATTTTCGAATTCAAACAAAGATACCGACTCTAAGACTCCGATTCCACAGCCTTGGTTCGCCCCAGAAATTGTGTGTTGTGGTTATTATTGTTCATTTTATAGTGTAATTCAATCTGAATAATTTCAAAAGACCAGTCGGAAAATCGTAATAAATAACTTATTAGAACACATATACTTTTACTACGTTACCTGGACATATAATAAACCATTTCCCATCCACATTTCTATGTTTGCCCTCACGGTATGCCAGACGGCCATAAAAACATCAAATAATCTTTTCCTCGAGCATATCGATATGTAACATAAGTAAGTAGCAACGTGTCAACGAACCCTAGAAAGCAAACGAGGAAATCTATCTCTTTTGGCCACTATGTACAAATGCATTTGCAATTCAAAGGGGTCACTGTGCTAAAAGTATGCAACAACTACAAAAACCATATACCCCATAAGGGGACAAAAAAAAAAAGCAAAAGGGTAATCTGTAAGACCACAAGGAAGTTAGTAATACAAACATGTGTGTGTATGTAGGAAATATTTAAATATTGTTGTTATTACGCGAATAATAACAATATTTAAATAGGGGAAGCTACAAAAAACTATTGCATGATTGAAATTTGTTTTTTATATACAAAAAAGTGCAAGATAGAAGTTGGTGATAAAATTTGCATGCTTCCATGAAATTTTAGCGAAGCTTATGTGTTTTTATTTTAATTTCTAAATTATACAGAGAAACACAAAATAACTGTAGTAAAATATTCATAGCAGTAACAAATAATTAAATATTTTGTAAATGATCCACGCAAATTATAAAATTTTTGTTAAGGGGGAATTTTTTTGTGCTTGAAAAATTTGTTTGCAAATATTTCAGCATAATTTGTAACGTTTTTTAAAGATGTTGATTAAAATATCGAGATTTTGAAAATTATGTTGTCTCTAATATTTTCTCATATATTTTTTTAATCTGTTCTATAAGATGAAATGATTAAAAATGTTGTATTCAATTCATCATTCATATATTTTACTTTCCATCCCAATAATTCTAGCTTACAAGCACTTTCTCCTATACTAAACTAAATATTTGCGTATTTATTTGCTCGTTTTGTTAGCATAAAGTAAACTAATGATGAGATACTTTATGAGATGTCTAAGTATATGTAGTTCTTATCTTTTTTGTTTTGTTTTTTTTTATAATAATGGTATTTGTTGTTTATTTTGTGAAATACAAATGAAATGTATTGTTCAGATTCGAAAAAAAAATTGGAAATATACTTATGAATTTTTGCAAATAAAATAAAATATGGCAAACATGTTTTATCTATAAATAGAACATCTTAAATAGAGAAACATGGAAATATATGTGCGAACATACGTACATGCATATATCTTAATTAATATAATGTATGTGTGTGTTTGTTACTTGTGGGCTAACTCCAAACCATCTGGACCGTTGAGGTCATATTCACGAAACATATTCGTTTAGTAAAGAATATTGGTCATGATAAGTACGTCAGAACTGAAGAAGATGAGCTTTAGTTAGGTTATTATATTCGTGTTATGTTATTATTATATTTCTCATATTCACAAGAAAGAAAAAACATTGTAAAACCACTTTCGATGTATTAAAAACTGTTTTGTTTGGAAGCGCCCTCCTTCATTTAGTTTGGATTGTTTTATGAGAATTAAAATTTCTCTCGTAGTATGGTACAATTTCACACTTATTCCGTTAACTATAATTTCTTGAATATATAGTGACTCATCCATTAGTATGGGTTTGATTCAGGGTTCTCTTAGGACAACGGCAAATGGTCTGGCTATCAACCCCATGAAGATCGAGCTAGTACGATTCACCAGACAGAATAAGATACCACATTTCACCAAACCTATTATGGACGGAGTGGAGCTGAACCTGTCCTCTGAGGCTAAATACTTGACGGGAAATTGAGATGGAAAAGAAACACAGAGGAAAGAGTCAGAAAGGGATTTCCTGCAGAAACCCCATAGGTAAGAGCTGGGGCCTCAAGCCAAGTACCATCCACTGGATGTATACAGCTATAGTGCGTCCTGTACATACCTATGGTTCAGTGGTATGGTGGAAGGCGACAGAAGTTAAATATCAGCTTAAAAATTTAGAGAAAGTACAAAGAGCGGCATCATTATTTATATCCGGTGCGTGAAAAAGCACACCGCAGGCGGCACTCGACATGGTATTGAACCTACCTGTAGGTCTTTTTGTAAAGTGCAGTGCTACAAAATGCGCTCTCAGACTCCGAGAAGCTCGTGTGTGGCGTAACGCGGATTGGGGCCACTCGGTCATTCTCATTGAGTCATCAAGAATGTCTGATCTAAGGGCTCTGGCGGGACCGACAGACTATTTGTCACCAGTTCAGAAATTCTCCTCAAATCTCGACATAATGATCCCCCTAGAACAGACCTTCCTTTGGAGGGCCATGCAATATACACTGGCGGTTCAAAGATGGAAGTAGGCACGGGGGCAGCGAGTTTTCAGTTTTCTCTTGGCCTTAATACGTCTACAGGTAAGCCGACACCTGCAGCGTTTTCCAGGCGGAGATCTTTGCTATACTTCAACTAGATAAATCGACGAAAACTCGGGCAAAATGATACATAACAGTCTTTGTTGATAGTCAGGCTGCTCTGAAGTCAACCACTATTAAGTCAAAGGTGGTTAATGAGTGCCGTTTGGAACTACAGCAATTGGCAGACATAATCAGACTGTGCTGGGTCCCCGGACACTGTGATATCGCGGGGAACAAGAACGCTGACGAACTCGCGCGAAATGGATCAGCTATGGACGCTGCAAGGGTTGAGCCATCCCTATATCCCCCCTTATGCGAATTTTTCAGTAACATAGTGTTTCTACAAAGAACTGGCAAACCAGAAACGGTCGAGCAGATCTGTAAAGCCACATCAAAATCTAGGACTTCTTAATCTCACAAAGAGGGACATTCGTTTAATGATAGGCACGCTGACTGACTGGCCACTGTAATGTTAGATCTTTGACATTAAGGTGGCAGAGTGATTCTGCCGACAACTGTCGACTCTGTGAGGATGGAGAGGAACTGGAGACTATCGAACACCTTCTTTATCCCCTCACCTTAGAGAGGAGGGTATATATCATTTGCTACGAGGTAAAAGTGTAACACATCGAGGGAGCGACCTAGGACCCAAAGTATGTTCGGCGGATATCCGTTTTGGTAATTTTATGTCGAATGAGCAATGTCCGTCCGTCCGTCCGTCTGTCTGTCTGTCTGCTGGCTGGTGCGCACGATAACTTTCGAAAGGAGTAACCGATTGCCTTCAAATTTGGTATGTAATAATATTTTCTTCTATCTCCGGCTAAGTTCGAAGATGGGCCATATTGGTCCACTCCTTCTAGTACCTCCCCCACAATGGGTTAACATTTAGTGAAATATTGATTATCTAATAACTTCTACATATACTACTTATTTGAATCCTCTGAAATTCTACACATAGCATTAGTTTAGTAGTCACTATTACCTCGAGAAAAATGGGCGAAGTTGCCACGCCCCTTTTGGTACCTCCCACACAAATGGACCATTTTGTACCAAAAGTTACCAGCTTATAACAATAATACCAGTGCATACAAATACTTGAAAATTTGTACAGCACGCCCCTTTTGGTACCTCCCACACAAATGGACCATTTAGTACCAAATGTAAACAGCTTATAACTTTAATAGCAGTACATACTTTAAAGTTATTAAACGCAAGTTATATTGATAATAATTTAATTAAAACAAAAATATATAATTTACCAATTATGTTTTGGGACTCAAGGTGAGGGGATTCATAAGTCGTTTTACCCGACTGAACTTTCTTACTTGTCTTATTATTATTTTATATTTTCCCAATACGACTTTATATTATCCATTATGAATTTATATGTTCTAATTACAAATTTTCATTTTCCAATATGAATTTACACATTTTAATATGAATTTACATGTTCTCATTATAAATTAACATTTTCCAATTTTATTTTATATTCTTTCAATACAAATTTACAATTACCAATAAAAATTTACATGTTCTCATTGCAAACTTAAAAAGGTGTAGATGTCGAATCGGAAGGTTCCTTAATATGGGAGCTATGTATATCAAATCGTGGACCGATATGCCCCACTTTCACTAGGAAAGATTCTAGACTTTTTTAAACATATATTTCAAACAGTGACCTCCAGTGCTATAAGGATCATTTTAGCCACCATTGATATCGGATCAAATAACATATAATATACAAAATTTCAAACGGATTAAATGTAAAATGTGGCTTCTGGGACAAAAAAGAGGCGGAGGCGTCTTTATATGAACCTATATCTAAACTTAGTCCTATTTGGCCCATTTTCAATAGGTATCGTCCCTTATCCAAGGAAAGCCTATGTGTCAATTGTTCATGGAGACCTATTAGTATAGGGTGATCTAAGTAGATTCAATAGCCTTTTTTCAATAGCTTTTTTTTTTTGACAGATCACGTGTGAGTCGTGTCATGCTGTCATGTTATTTTTATTAAGTATTGTTTGGCATTTCATCATGGAAAGACTTGCGCCTGAACAACGTTTACAAATTATTCAGTTTTATTATCAAAATAATCGTTCGCCAATTGCGCTAAATCCATTTTTTTTAAATCCAAAAAAACACTTTCCAGTCGACCCACGACCTTGACACCCATGAGCAATATTTTAGCTCTCGTTAAGAGCTATCTTTTTGCCATTGACCGATTGCCGATCCGACGTACCGGAATCATCGGTCCATATTTCTTCAATAATTATGCCGGTGAGAACGTAACCGTCAACGGCGACCGTTATCGTGCCATGATAACCGACTATTTAATGCCTTAAATTGAAGCTCGTGATCTCGGCGACATTTGGTTTCAACAAGACGGCACCACTTCCCACACATGGCATCAATCAATGGATTTATTGAGAGAACACTTCGGTGAGCAGATAATTTCACATTTTGGGCCGGTCGATTGGCCACCAAGATCTTGTGATATCACACCGTTAGACTTTTTCCTGTGGGGATATATAAAGTCTAAAGTTTATGCGGACAAACCCGCTTCGATTCAGGCCTTGGAGCAAAACAACGGATGGACCATCTGAGACGTAGCCGCGGCCAACATTTGATAGACATAATCTTCAAAAAATAAATGCCAAAGAATGTTCTTTCAAATGATAATAAACATTCCCCATTCAATTTGAATTTTCTGTATTTTTTCTTTAAAAAAGTAGGGAACCTCGAAATGGATCACGCTTTACATACAATGCTTCAAAAAATCTGATGTTTAATAACAAATTCTAAAATTTGCAAGCCAGTTTTGGAACTACCCCACAAATTGGAGAATTAATATTAGAATCAATTTCACTATCTTCTGTACAAATATTTTTGTTTTAAATTGAGATTAGACTATAGTCTAGCAAAGAATAGATTACATTTTCTCAGCCTTTCGGCATCTACCACAGAAAATAACAAATTCCATATTGAATTTCTGTGAAGGTGAGAGTATTTATGTATAACATATTGGTTTACTCATCGGCGATTTTCTTTTTTGTTTCGTGGACATACACTTTCACTTAGATTTCTTGAAATTCGTTTATGCTTATAAAATTATATTGTGTCGGACTTACCTCTAAATCTGGGCCCGGATATGATATTCGCTTAATTTTTTCAATTTCCTCTTTAAATTTACGATTTTGTTCTTCAACTTTTTTACGTTTTTCAATCTCTCTGTCCAGTTTGTTTCTCCACGTTTCGTCATTTTCCACAATTATTTCCAGACAATGTTGCAAAGTAGTTAAAACACCTGCAGTTGTTGCACGAAATGTAATTGATTCACCCTAAAAACATCAGTGATGAGATAATAATTTGTTAATTCTAAAAATGTGGTATGTATGGAGGGACGTACCTTAAAATCGATTGGTTTCAAACCATCACCCAAATCCAAAGGCTTATCCATACCCTTATTGATGTCGGCACAGGCATCAAAGTACCTATAAGTTTAATTATTATCTATTTAATATTTAAAGACAAAACTGCATTAATGCGAGTATGAAATTGATGACGACTTGCATACATCCTCACTTTTTGAGCATGTATACATTTCTCATTTAATACTACTAAGATTTATAGGATAAGACAAAAAAATAATTAAGATTTCTATGAAAATAATCAATTTATTTTTTATCTTATCTTTAAATGCTCAAGTGATGTTTATTTTTGGTGTTAATTACAAACTAATTATTCTTAATTACTCTTACCTTTGTAAGGTCTCAATTTGGCCGAACAATATATCTTTGAATGTTTCAATCTCCCCAACTTTCTCTTTGAGATTACGCTGAGTCTTTTTCAAACTACTGCCACTTGCCACTGACACCGTATTCGATTGTAAGGACATTGTACTGCCATGGCGCCGCAGTGATGTGGTGTCTGTGGTGCTGGTGCTCTCCTCTTTGTACATACGCAGTACTTCAACCCAATGCATTCGATCCTCTGGTGTATCGGCACGTAAACACCAGTTGTTGTAATTATTGACCACCACATCAAAACGAAGTTCATCGGACTCATGTGGCTGGTGATGGATGGGTGCATACAAAGGAGTAAACAGAAATAGTTAAATAATTATATTAAATCTATGTAATTTTAGTTGATGATCTATAAATTGTAATAATTTTACACATTAGGAGGAATTCGATATGTGTGTCTCAGGAGTGGAATGAGAATGGAAGGCTATTTGTTTAGGGATTATGAAAAATATATACGGTATTTTCGTACTTTTTCGAATTCGTGCTAAATCTAAAAAGTTCCCAGCAAAGGTGGTGATAAGGATATGAAGAGGAGCACAAAAACTCAAAACAAAGAGGGAGCGACAAAAAACAACACCGCCTTCCAAAAAGAGGTCGATAACATTACCAAATTGCTGATAATATCACCAATTTTGCAGAATGTTCCCAGCAATAGTGGTGATAGGAATAGGTACATAAAGAATCAAAACAAAGAGGGAACGACAAAAAGTAACACCGCCTCCCAAAGAGGTCTACTTGAAGAGTGTGTAATAGGTAGTAAACGAAAGGAGGAGAAAGACTCACTACCAAATAAAGAGGGAGTGCAACCAAATAGGAAATTTCCCAAAGGAAATTTTTACTGGAAAGACAATGATTGAGGTTATCCAGATAAACCTCCACCGGAGCGAAATGGCATCCATTGCTCTGATGGACATAATAAATAAAGGCAGGGTTCATGTTGCTTTGGTCCAGGAACCGTGGACTACTAGTAACAAAGTTACTGCATTAAACCATATGAACTACAATCTTTTCTACGCTAACACAGGTACTCGTCCAAGGACTTGTATTCTGTGCCATAAAAACTTATGCTATCTATTCTCTCCAGAGTTGTCAACATCGGACGCAACTGTGCTGATACAAGGTAATGGAAGTATGTACCTGGCGTCAGTATACCTGCCATTCGATGCGCCGGAATTACAACGTCTGGAATCCAAAAATACAAGTAATGTGTTACTAGCTGGTTGTGATGCCAACTCACACCATATTGCTTGGGGTAGTAGTAGGGTGATCAAAAAACCGGTTATTTTGAAAATACGGTTTTCGGTTTCTTCGAAAATTAAGTTAACTCTAAAACCGGTTTTCGGTTTAACCGAAAATAAAAAACCGGTGAACCGGTTGTTTTCGGTTTTTTTCTTTTTTTTAATAAAAATGCATAAATAATGCTCAAAATTTTGTTAGATGACGTAAAATAAGCGTAGTGCAAATTCAATACGCAACCATATTTCAATTAAATTAATGGCGAATTCGTTTCTGCAAAAAAGTGCAACATTTTCATTGCCCTTTTTCCGAAAACTGCACTTTTGTGTTACTTTTTGAAATTTAGCAATTAAGTTACTCGACTTTAGCACAACTAAGATTTCCAAATTTCAAAAAAGTGATACAATAGTGCAGTTTTCGGAAAAAGGGCAATGCAAGTGTTGCACTTTTTGCAGAAACGAATTCGCCATAAGATTTATTTGAAAATTGTATTTTAAACACTTCATATTTATACGAGTATTTATAATAGGTAATTGTTTCGATTTCATTTATGATATAATATTATAATATCTGCGATATTTATAATATTTATGTTAAATTTTTAAAAAGATTTCTTTACAAAAAAATTGATTATGATTTTTATAATTTCATATATATTATCAGTAGTAGCGGATTCTGACTTGAGCATACTATAGAGATGAAAACTTGTCGAAATGTGAAACTGGACAAATGTATTTTTATTTATACCTGCATTTCAATTAGAAAGGATTGTTAATTAATTTCTATACCGCAATAATCACCTAGACCCTCGATAAAATATGCAGTATAAATACATATAAAACTGCATTTTGAAATCGATGGATATGCACAAATGAAGTCAACGGTTTTTATACTGATGTTTTCAAAATTTTGGGTAGGTTCCTATTTCAAAAATAATATTTTCTTTATAATTTTATAATGGTTTCAAAAAACCGAAAAGTCGAATAAACCGAGTTGAAAAAACCGACGGTTCGAGTTATTCGAAAATGCAGAAAAACCGAAAACCGATAGACGGTTTTTAAAGAGAACCCGGTTAACCGGTACGGTTTTTGATTGCCCTAGGTAGTAGTGACACCAATAAAAGGGGACAAGCCCTTATAGAATTTTTGAATACTAACGATCTCCTAACTCTCAACATAGGGAACAAGGTGACCTTTGTTAACAAAATTAGGGAAGAAGTATTAGATATAACGATATGCTCGGAAAACCTCATTGATGAGATCCATGAGTGGAGGGTTTCGGATGAACACTCCTATTCGGACCACCGTTATATAAGGTTTAAAATTGCACGGCCACCGCCTAGCCCAATAAGTTTCCGTAATAAGGCTAAAACCGACTGGACCAATTTCGGCAATCTACTTAGAAATCGATTGGGCCAGCCTAAACACGATTATCCAAGTACAGTAGACATTGATATCAATGTGAGGAGGATTACGGAGGCTCTTGTAAAATCATTCGAAGATAGTTGTCCGCTTCGAGAAAGGAAATCTGCCTATGAGAAACCCTGGATGACAGGCCAAATTCGCTCGATTGGCAAGGATGTCCGCAGACTTTACAACAGAGCTCGACGTAAAAAGCTATCAGTATTTTGGGATGACCACCACAGAAAGCTCAAAGAATACAATAAAATCATTAGACTGGCAAAACGTAACTCCTGGAGACTTTTCTGTGAGCAGGTAGACAGCGTTAACAGCATGTCCAAAATAAAAAAGTTCCTCTCAAAAACTCATATCCAAACCGAAACACTGGTGGATGAAACGGGTAAAAAGATGGAAACTATAGATGATACCGTAAGGCTTTTGATGAAAACTCATTTTCCGAGTGGTAATGCTGGGCCAATAGAGGAACAGTTACAGACCGAAAATGTAATGCACCAAGTACCTATTACGGATGCTATGGTTAAAGAAGCAATAAAAAGCTTCTCTCCTTATAAGGCTGCGGGACCGGACGGAATATTTCCAGCGCTTCTTCAGAATGAGGTGGATCTGGTATCAACTCATCTTGTTGGAGTTTTCACAGCATGCCTAACTCATGCATATACCTCAAAAAAATGGCAGGAATCAAGGGTGGTCTTCATACCTAAGCCTGGCAAGGCGAGTTATACGATCCCAAAGGCTTATCGACCTATTAGCCTAACTTCTTTCCTCTTAAAAACAATGGAGCGAATAATTGACGACATGATCAAAAGTAAGATAGCCGATGACAAGCTAAAATTCAAGCAACACGCATATGTTAAAGGAAGATCATTGGAGACAGCTCTACATGAGGTAGTACACCACATAGAAAAGTCCTTCAGTGAAAAATTGTACACACTTGCCGTTTGTATAGACATTGAGGGCGCTTTTAACAACGTTCAGACCGATACACTTATCCAGTCCTTAGACGAGTTTCAGGCTGACCGGGCGTTGATAAACTGGATCAACAATATGCTAAGGAATAGGTGGATTAATTGTGGGTCATATGACGTACAAATCAGAGACAAGGTAAATCGTGGTATACCTCAGGGGGGCATTTTATCGCCTCTACTATGGGTTACGACGATACACAGTCTCCTTAAAGCCCTCACCAATGAAGGACTTAAACCAGTCTGTTATGCAGACGACGTTATAATACTTCTAAGGGGCACACATCCAAACCAACTATGCAGAAGAGCTGAAGAGGCACTTAACATAGCATATAACTGGGCACAACCAAGGGGACTAAATGTCAATCCAGGCAAAACAGAAATATGTCTATTTACAAGGAAAAGGAAGATTCATCCTTTTACTGTGCCTCGTTTCCTGGATAAGAATATTGCCATATCTAAAAAGATAAAATACTTGGGAGTAATCTTGGATCAGAAACTGAACTGGAAAGATCATATTAGGCGTGCTTAATTTGTATGGGGAGCTAAGCACTTTTAAGCACTATTAGTTCCCGATGAAGTTTGGTGCTTGTGTTCATGCCTTAATCGAGTATGATGTTGCCAGATTGGGCACCCTATATTTAGCAGTATGGCTTCCCATTTTTGGAGAGATTTTATCAATTATTGTGAATTAACGGGAAGAAAAAGAACAAAAATGGGAAATTATTTTAATATTTGCAAAAGAGTGTAAACAATTGAACATAGAATAGTAAATATATGTTTTATAAATACTTTTCACGAATTTTTTGTCTGTTTCGCATTGTTCTTTCTTCGCAACTCATGACACCATTGCTACCAGATAGTGAAAATCCGCCACTTATTGCTTATGGGCCAGTTAGAGGAAGTCAGTTGTTTTCGTTGCAAAGTGCTAAACTAAAAGTGCTAGCTTGTAACGAAAACATGCCTATTGAAGAAAGAGTTACAAAGGCCCACAGATGTTGGTCGTTGTGCAGAAGAGCTATAGGTTCAAAATGGGGACTACGTCCAAATATGACACACTGGCTTTACATGAGCGTGATTAGACCAATAATCACCTACGCCTCTGTAGTGTGGTGGACATCAATGGACAAACAGTACAACGTAATACCATTGCAAAAAGTGCAACGTATGTGCTGTCTAGGCATAAGCGGAGCAATTAGAACCGCACCAACAAGAGCGTTGGAGACTATACTGCACATCCAACCAATAGATATCCGTATAAAGTATGAGGCAGCCCTCACAGCAAGACGTCTACAAGTGATGGGTGAATGGATAAATCGAGACCACAAGTCGTACCATCAGAAGATATTACAATCACTAGTCGGTCATATTGAAACAACGGAAATCTCCTGAAGTGCGGCTTACAGCTACCTGTGAATCGTTCGTGCCAGACAGACGCTCCTGGGAAAACGGAACACTTGCTCATGCGCCAGTGGGAACCAGCTGCTACACTAATGGGTCCAGGCTAGGAGGAAGTACGGGTCTGGGACTTTTTATTGATGAACCAGAAGTCGAACTTTACTTCCGCCTCCCAGACCATAACACAGTATTTCAAGCAGAAGTTCGAGCAATCACGGAGTGTGTTAACTGGCTCAGTAATACCACAAAGCCTAAATATGCCAACATATTCACAGATAGCCAAATGGCGATCAAAGCAATAACATCGGAAAAGGTCAAATCCAGAACCGTGTTAGACTGTAAAAGAACGATAAATAATTACTCAGTCCATGGTCAACTGCGTATTTTCTGGGTACCGGGACACAACGGAGTGATTGGAAATGAACGAGCAAACAGCTTGGCTTCAAAGGGCAGAGAACTTCGAGTAATAAACTTGGAAAATTGGAAACCTTTCGAAGCCACGAAGGATGAGTTGAAGCATTGGGCGGTGATGGCTCACAAAACTGTGTGGAATAGAGCAACTGCAAAGATACTGTGGGGTGACCCAAATGAGAAGAAAACCAGTAGTTTTCTGAAACTAAACAAGATCGAGATTAGTAAGATGATAAGTGTTCTAACGGGACACTCAAGCTTACAGCACATCTTCATCGCATAGGACTAGCAGAAAACGACGAGTGCAGGGCATGCAGGGAAAACATCGAAACGATAGAACATTTTCTGTGTCACTGCCCAGCTTTCACACATGCAAGATCCCGATATTTCGGTTCCGACATATTGCCAGACTTGACTCATCTCAGAGGATATGACTGGAAGATACTGAGAAAATACGTGTCTAGTACCGATTTTCTGTAATCCGTGGGGTATGAAAATCATAAATAAGGAGCGCACAACAGGCCGAACCACTGGCTTAAGTGTATGTCCATGGACATGAGACGTTCTAAACGTCTCCTCTATTCAACCTAACCTAACCTAAATCTAAAAATGGATTTTAAGTTTTGACTAATTTTTGGCATCTATGTCGGGTTTTGAGTTTTGGTGTATTCAGAGACTTATTCAGAAGCAAATATTTTTGTGGAGCATTTCGACCCGTTAAACCCGTCAAATATGGACCATGTTGACCCACTCCTTTGACTACCTTCCACAGAAGGGGTCAACATTTGGTGAAATATTGATTCTGTAATAACCCTGCAGTTCTTGAGACTAGCGAAAGATTAGCGATATGATTAATTACCAAAAACTACCACTAGCTACCTGCCAAACTACCCGCAATTCTTTTGAGTGGCGAATTTAACATGGGGATGTCATTGGAGGTAGTCACTGGTCACTACCCTCTGGATAACCTTGCACCTACGAATTCGCTACCGCCATATGACCAACGAGTCAGGAGTGTAATTGGAATTGTTACCGAGTGAGTTCGGTATAAAGATTAATGAATAATCTTATCATAGAATTTAATATAGAATTAATAGCATTAAATAAAAATAACATCTTATTTTGTAACAAATGAAAAACTACGATCGACCTTATCTCTTTGGCCCTTGACATGGAACTGACGCGAGCATAAAAGACGAAAGCAATAGAAAACAAGAATTTTTCATTTCTTCGGAATAACGGCACTTTTTTGCAAGTTCGCTCATTCCTCTGTCTTTGTACAAAACTCATTATACATACTGGGAAGAATTGGTTTGTTTGTTTTGATTTTAATCCCTTGTGTTAGAAACTTTTGAGTAACGAATTCGTAGGTGAATATGCAATCGGTTGTGGATCAAAGCGCGCGATCCCCTGCATAACATGTAACAGCTAGGTAGTTACCCAAACTTTTCGCTGGCGAAGCAGCTGACGATAGTTGATCAGGCGTTACCGAAAATACTGCAGGGAACCTCTATACTACTTATCGGAATATTTTCAATTCCACACATAGTATTACTATCTTGGTCGCTATCACCTTCAGAAAAATGGAAAAAGGGTAACGGCTTATAAACTTTTATTTCAGTAATTTTGGGCAGTATAATGCTCCTTTGGAACCTACAACCCCGTGAAAATTGGGCGTTATTGCCACGCTGTTTTTCGTACTTCCCATACAAATGGGCCATTTTGCACAAAAAGTTAATGTTTTACAACTTTTATCCCAGCCCATACAACTACTTTGAATTTTGTGCAGTACCGTGAAAAATTGGCGTTATTTCCACGCCCCTTTTGCTACCTCCCAAACAAAATGGCAAAAATAAAACAATATGAAAAATAATTTTTCGAATTTCCTTACTTTTCCTTTAAATAGGCTTTGTTTCCTTCCTTAGGATTTTAGCTTTCAAAAATTAGAACCAATAATTTTTTTTCTATTTTTATTTTAAAGTTTTTCTCGTACCAGCAAAAAACGATTGTTTTTAAAAAATTAATTTGTTGACAACAGTTACTAAATCGCTGTCTATACGCGAAAGTGATATACCCAACATTTTTAGCCCTCATATTTTTTTTTAATTCAAAGGTCATGACGGCTCTTTCATGGTGGCCCATCCGTTGAGTCCAATTTTCGATGACTCGTTCGAGCATTTCGCCTGGTAACTGGCGAATGACACTCGTGATGTTTTGCTCCAAGGCCTTAATCGAAGCGGTTTTGTCAGCATAAACCTTAGGCTTTACATATCCCCACAGGAAATGGTCTAACGGTGTGATATCACACGATCTTGATGGCCAATCGACCGGCCCAAAACGTGAAATTATCTGCTCACCGAAGTGTTCTCTCAATAAATCCATTGATTGATGCGATGTGTGGGAAGTGGCGCCGTCTTGTTGAAACCAAATGTCGCCGATATCACGAGCTTCAATTTCAGGCATCAAATAGTCGGTTATCATGGCACGATAACGGTCGCCATTGACGGTTACGTTCTCATCGGCATCCTTTTTGAAGAAATATGGACCAATGATTCCGGTACGTCGGATCGGGAATCTGTCAATGGCAAAAAGATAGCTCTTAACGAGAACTAAAATATTGCTCATGGGTGTCAAGGTCGTGGGTCAACTGGAAAAAGTTTTTTTTTATTTAAAAAAAATGGACTTAGCGCAATTGGCGAACGATTATTTTGATAACACTGTACAACAATTTCAAACTTTTTTCAAAATAACAGGGTTCTGTCAGTGGATTCTGGTAGAGGAGACCAAAAAAATATATACGTGTATCGGCGTTTTGAAAGATCACATCGGAATTTTATTTTAGGGGGGGTTAAAGTTCCCCCCTTTTGCTTGTTCGTGCAGAATATCGGTATATAAAACTCTGTGTTCTGTTCATCTGAGATGTAGGGTATCTTCAGCAACTTTGTCGCAAATGTTAAGGCCTATATTTTTGTGGAATATATTAACCCTCTAGCTTCCCCCCATAACGGAGACTTTTGCCTATATTTTAACAAATCGTAAAAAACTCCCCTAAAAATGTTGGGCTTTGGTGTGTCAGAACACACCAAAGCCCAAAACTTAACACAAACTCCAAAAAAACGCCCATATTTAAGATAGCCTGTTAAGGGTTAATTTGTTATTCCTCGCATATGTAGGTTCTCCCAGCTCTGAAGAGAAGGTTGTTATTCAACAACTACCAAGATTACTTTTGTTCTTCTTCATTATTTCTGTCATTATATTTTTGTCACTCAAAATTACCACAACGGAACTTTTGAGTGGCACGTTACTTATGAACGTTAACGTTTGACATCGTGGGTCAGCCAGTTAATCTTTTTATTTTCTTACAATATTCTACAAGGGAATTTGTAAGAATAATAATGACTGACTGTTTGGGAAAACTTCACTGGTTTTGCTACGTCTGTGGCAAGCATACCCTTATGGAACATAGGGTTTTATTTTTTATTAAAAATAAATATTAAATTTATATATTAAATTTATTTTGAACTGGAAGTTTTTCCAGATGAGCCATGGGAGCCAAAACATATATGCCGAAATTGCTATATCGGTTTGATGCTGTGGTCTAAAGGTAATACAAGTTTTGATTTATATTTGATTATACATATATATTTATATTTTGATTTTCAGTTTTCAACTGAAACTGATGAGCATGGCGAACGGTTCCATCAGATATGTCTTCCTATTAAAAAACGCTCTAAAGGCAAGAGCATTTTGTCTCTTATAACAGATTTATGTTGGACATTGTTTGATAATGGCATCGAATTGCCAAGAGTGAAAAGAAAAGTGAATTAAAAATAAATGAACTTATGTATTTAATAAGTATTTCTCCTTGTTAATAGTCCTTGTTATTAATAGATTTTATGTTTATAGTCCTGAAGTATAATTTAATAAAAAATAAATATTATTTAATTGTAAAATAAAATCATTATTTTTTTTTGCATCTCTCACATCAACCCCGAAAAATTTGGTGTGTTCTGACATATATAGTAAAATTTTATGGCCATCATTTTTGTAGAACATTTCAACCCCGCCCCACCCATTTGTAGGGGAGTTTTTTACGATTAGTTAAAATATAGGCAAAAATCACCCTTATGGGGGAAGCTAGAGGGTTAATATATTCCACAAAAATATAGGCCTTAACATTTGCTACAAAGTTGCTGAAGATACCCTACACCTCAGATAAACAGAACACATAGTTTTATATACCGATATTCTGCACGAAATAGCAAAGGGGCGAAAACTTTACCCCCCTTAAAATAAAATTCCGATGTGATCTTTCAAAACGCCGATATACGTATATATTTTTTTGGTCTCCTCTACCATAATCCATTGACAGAACCCTGTTATTTTTTTTTGTGTTGTACTGTGTAATAAAACTGTATAATTTGTAAACGTTGTTCAAATAACATGACAGCATGACAGCATGACACGACTCACGCGTGATCTGTCAAAAAAGACTTTTGAAAAAAGTATCTCTACCTATCTCACCCTATACATATATGGTCCACATGGAAATTTAAAGTGGTTTCATTCCCAAATAAAATTAACTTAAAGTTTTCCATAGAAGCTAAAAATTGGATTTCATTCGAATTCCGAACGGAATTGAACTCTTTCATAAAATAGTATGCCTTAATCTACACAAAAAAAAAGTTTTAAGTCTCGGACACAAACAATTTTTTTGATACATACTGTAGTTATTGGCATATTTTTATTTTCAATATGTATTGCAAAAGGTGTTCCAAAGTAATTTCTGCGGATGTTTTTTTTTCACTTATAAGACTTAAATAACACTGTATAATGTTATTTAAGTCTTATAATCTCTAAAGAAAAGGTTCGCCCTTGTTCGAACTCAACCACATCAATTTGGGGTTTTCTACCTGCAATAAAATTGCATTTTTGTAAAATTCTGAACACTGATATCTTGTGAAATCGAATGGGGAATAATTTTGAGAAACAATTTTATCTCGTCTATATGTTGCCTACGACGTCCTTTTCTTTCTTTCATCGAGCTAAAATTTTACTAGAGCACGTGATATCTAAACTCACAAAATGAAGCCCCGTTCATTATACCCTCACTTTAGTGATACGAGGGTATATATAATTTGCTACGGCCCAAAAGTGTAACACATCGAAGGAGTGATCTAAGACCCTAAGTATGTTCGGCGGATATTCGTTTTGGGTCATTTTAAGTCGAATGAGAAATGTCCCTGTGTCTGTCTGCTGGCTGGTGCGCACGAAAACTCTCGAAAGGAGTAACCGATTGACTTCAAATTTGGTATACGGTAATATTTTTTTCTATCTCCGGCTAAGTTCGAAGATGGGCCATATAGATCCACTCCTTCTTGTACCTCCCACATAAAGGGGTAATATTTAGGGAAATTTTTATTTTTTAATAACTTCTATACTACTTATTATAATCTTCTGAAATTCCACACATTGTATTATTTCATTAGTCGCTATCACCTCGAGAAAAATGGGCGAAGTCACCACGCCCCTTGTGGTACCTCTAACACAAATGGACCATTTTGCATCAAACTTGAACTGCTTATAACTATAATACAAGTGCATACAAGTACGTGAAATTTTGTACAGTATAATGTTTTTGTACCGCCTATAGTCCGGTAAAAATGGATATTATTGTACAGCCCCTTTTGGTATCTCCCACACAAATGGACCGTTTTACACCAAAAGTTAACGGCTTGTAACTTTAATACCAGGGGCCAAATCTCGTCATTCGATATCGAGAACTTTTCGATCAAAAAGCCATTTTAATTTTTAATTAAAAACTATCCAGGTATGTTGTATAAGAATTTGTTTAAACAATTTACTTGAGTTTGGCAACATCTTATAATTTTTTAATTATAATAAAAACAAATCTCGATCGTATATAACTCGATATCGAATGCCGTGATTTGCCCCCAGTGCATACAAATACTTGAAATTTTGTACAGCGTAATGCTGTTATAGTGCCTACAGTCCTGTGAAAAGTGGGCGATATCACCACGCCCCTTTTTGTAGCTCCCACACAAAATGACCAAATCATACCAACATTGAATAGCTCGTAACGTTAATATACCATTGCACATAAACGCTTATAGTTCGGCAAAGTGCAATGTATTTAAAGAATCTACTGTTTACCGAAAAATAGGTGTATTTGTTAAACCCCTTCTGGTACCTCCCACACAAATTGAAAGAGTAATTAGTGTAATCTATATATGGGGAAAAACACGTCAAAAGGCCCACTTTTGTCAATTTTATTCCGATCGCGTCAAAACTTGGTGGGGTTGCAGAAGTACTTTGGGTATGCTATGTGCTTAAAATACAGCTTCCTAGCGTGATACGTTATGAAGATACAGGGTGTCAAAGTTGGACATTTTGACCATTGTATCTCCCGACTACGTGGGCCGATTTGAATGAACCGTGGCTTATATGGCAGCTATTTAGAAACGCACAAAAGGTGCATTGATTATTGTTTGCAAATATTCAATTTTCATATTTTTTTCTCGCGACTTATGTTTTCCTCGCGATTTTAATTGTGTTCCGCGGATGGGATTCTATATCTTTAAACTAAAAAAATTAAGTCCATTCTGTTTACTTTATCAATACAAATTTTCGCTGTGGGATGAAAACCACAACAAAAGCTATGGAAATTTTGAATGTCAAACCTACTATTTTTTCATTACTTCTTTTATATTATAAAGTGAGTGTATTCTATGATGTGGACCGGAAACACGATTAATAAAATGTAATGGTGGCATTCTATAGCCAAATACGCCAGAACAACAAAATAACTTATTTCGCAAAAAGTCGACGTCGCATTTTTTACACTGGCCTACAATATTGCACTGGTCAACTCGAATCCTAGCGAGCAGATATCGGACACGATCTCGATGGATTTTGAGGCTCTAAATCCGAATATAAAATCAAAAATGCAATATATATTCGCGTTTTTGCGATATTGTATTAATTATGTGATAAAAGTGCTGATTTTAGGTTTTTTGAAAACAGAATCGCGACAGACGCACTTTTACCAAAAAAAAATTGCAGGTTTCTCAAAATAATCGCTTTGCTATTAAAACGAGTATCAAAGGAATTAAAAGTTAATTTTATAAAGGGTCAAAATCTTACACCATCTGGCAGATATCATATTTTATTTTTTTTATTTTTCCAATTGTAGCTATATTAAAAATACGATTTCTCCGACTAGGTTTCCCGGGAGATATCTCGGAGATGACTTACGATTATTACAGTTGTTGAATACTCGTATTAATTGAAAAGCGATAATTTTCCGAAAACTGATTTTTTTTTTGTAAAAGTGCGTCTTTCGCGTTTCTGTATTCATAAAAAACCTTTATAATCAGCATTTTTATCACATAATTAATACAATATCGCAAAAACGCGAATATATATTGCATTTTTGATTTTATATTCGGATTTAGAACCTCAAAATCCATCGAGATCGTGTCCGATATCTGCTCGCTAGGATTCGAGTTGACCAGTGCAATATTGTAGGCCAGTGTAAAAAATGCGACGTCGACTTTTTGCGAAATAAGTTATTTTGTTGTTCTGGCGTATTTGGCTATAGAATGCCACCATTACATTTTATTAATCGTGTTTCCGGTCCACATCATAGAATAAACTCACTTTATAATACGAAAGAAGTAATGAAAAAATAGTAGGTTTGACATTCAAAATTTCCATAGCTTTTGTTGTGGTTTTCATCCCACAGCGAAAATTCGTATTGATAAAGTAAACAGAATGGACTTCATTTTTGTAGTTTAAAGATATAGAATCCCATCCGCGGAACACAATTAAAATCGCGAGGAAAACATAAGTCGCGAGAAAAAAATATGAAAATTGAATATTTGCAAACAATAATCAATGCACCCTTTGTGCGTTTCTAAATAGCTGCCATATAAGCCACGGTTCATTCAAATCGGCCCACGTAGTCGGGAGATACAATGGTCAAAATGTCCAACTTTGCACCCTGTATCTTCATAACGTATCACGCTAGGAAGCTGTATTTGAAGCACATAGCATACCTAAAGTACTTCTGCAACCCCACCAAGTTTTGACGCGATCGGAATAAAATTGACAAAAGTGGGCCTTTTGACGTGTTTTTCCCCATATATAAAATTGTTGCGTGACTGGCTGACTGACTGACTGATCATCGCCCAGGCCAAGCGGCTGAAGCTAGAACCATGAAATTTGGTGGGAGGGTAGTCCTTAGGACGTTGACGAGCAATAAGGCGGGATTTTTCGAAATTCGTACTATTAGCCGCACAATGGGGCAAAAAGGGATAAATATGGTACCACCGCCAAATCTAAACGAAATGAGCTAGAATCTTGAAATTTGGTATGAGGGTAGCCCTTAGGAGGTAGACTCAGAAATTGACTGAATTTTTTTTTAATTCGAACATTTATCCGCAAAATGGGATAAATGTGGTACAACAGCCAAATCCAAATGGCACGAGCTAGAATCGTGAAATTTGCTGTTAGAGTAGCTCCTGGGACGTAAACTAGAAAAAGGAGCGATTTTTTTTTTTGAAAATTTTAGGGGCACAGTTGGACAGAAAGGGATAAACGTGGTACCACCGTCAACTTTAATAGTGACAAAATCGAATTATAATGGTTCAAATTGAAGCGTGGGAGCGTGTCCTTAGGACAACGGATCGAGGTTGTCAGCTATTTTTAATCGTACTTTTCGGGGCACAGTGGGGCAAAAAGTGTAAAATATGGTACAGTGGTTTAAAAATGTTAAATATGGTTCCAGGGTTTTGTAACATAAACTAAAAATCGGAAGTGATTTGTGGAAATTCTAACTTTAAGATACACAGGGTTAGATACGTCACAGTGGGGCAAAAATAGTTAAATATGGTAAAGTGAGACAAAATAGATTAAATAGGGTACATTAGGGGAAAAAGGGTTAACTATGGAACAGTGGGGCAAAAATATATAAACTACGATACAGTGGGGCAAAAAGGATTAAATATTGTATAGTGTGACAAAAATGGTTAACTATGGTACTGTGGGTGAAAAAGGGGGTTAAGTATGGTAGGCAAAAAAAGTTAAATATGGTAAAGTGGGACAAAATGAATTAAATATGGTACAGTGGGCCAAAAATTTACTAACTATGATACAAAAGGACAGGAAGAATAAAATATGGTACCGTGTGACAAAAATGCTTAACTATGGTACATTGGGGCAAAAAGGGGGAAAATTTTTAAAAATGGTAAAGAGCCAAAAACCGTTGCCTCGGAAACAGTGAGGCAAACATGTGTTAACTATGGTACAGTGGGACAAAGATTATTAAATATGGTGCAATGTGACAAAAAATGTTGACTATTGCACAGTGGGTCAAAGAGGGTTAAATATGGTATAGTGGGGAAAAATGGTTAATAATGGTACAGTAGGACAAAAATGATTAAATATGGTACTGTAGGACAAAAAGGTGTTAAAAATGATTCAGTGGGCAAAATATGTTACATTTAGTACAGCAAAAACATGGATCTATGGAGATCCTATTTTTCAAATGTTATGCTTTTAGTTAAAATGATGTTGCAGAGTGGCTAAAAGGTGTTAAATAGGGTTGAGTGCAGCAAAAAGGGTTAAATATGGCACAGAGAAGCAAAAAGGGTTAAATATGGTACAGTGGGGTAAAAAAGTGTTAAATACGGTAAAGTGTGGCAAAGTGGTTAAATGTGGTAAAGGGGGTAAATGTGTTATATATAGTCCCAGATATGTATATAATATCGTACTTTAGAGAACAGTGGAATAATTCAATATTGAATTAAGTTAAGTAGTACAGTGATGCATAAACAGAGTGCGAAGCTTCTGTATAAACCGTGGGACACATAAAGCTAAATAAGGCACAATATGGTTAAATGTTAAACGTGTCACATATAGGGGACATAAAAGGTAAAAAACGGCCTAAGGTTGCGAATATGGCTCTTGGAATATAAACAAAATATTTTCTCTATATTTACACACTTTTAGTGGCACTGTTGGGTCAAAAACAATGGTAAAATGGAGCGAAATTCGGAAATATTGGTATTTTATTGTACAAAATATTTTTCTCCAGATGGAATAATTATTTGTTTTTGAAAGAAAGAGGTATAACTATTCTACTGTACCCTAAACAGAAAATAAATAAATGATGGGGTCTGCGAAGTGTACCGGGTTAAAGCTAGTGTTATATATAACATTACTAACAAAGTGAAGGTTTACGCGACTGAAACTTTCTTACTTGTTTTATACTACATGTTTTACTTAAAAACATTGGACTGATCCGTTCTTTATAAGAAGTATTTTGACTGACCTATTATTATTTTCTAAGGCAATTTGTTCAATATGCAACTAGACAAAATTTACAATTTTATTTTTTTTGACAATTTTTATGAGTTTTGCTTTAATGTTTTGGTTTAAGTTTTGGCGAACAATCTAGATTTAATAAACTATAGTTGGCCTCTGTGGTCACATGACCCCTTATAGTACGGGGTGGATGACGAATGCTGCTACTAAAAGAGTTGTTCTCTACGGAACTGCTCCGAAGGAGAATTCCCAGAACAAGATGGTGCAACATATCACTTAGCCAGTCATGTTATGACAGAATTGCAGCAACAATTTCCGAATAGGCTGATTTGAAGATACACAATATATTTTGCTGACCCTAATGTCTCCTGGCCTTACTGCACCATATGTATATTTTCTTGTGACTTTATTGCAAATGGAAATGATGATGATTTGATTTGGGTTCAAACCACAATAGAGACAATTCCCGCTGCAACACTCCTGAAAGTAATGAACAACTTTTTGATAAGATGTCGCACATGCCTGAGAGCCAGATGTCCAACGTGGTTTCAGCATAGTCTGACAATAATATAATTTTGACATTTTTGCAACCGCAATACAGTTCTGGTTTTTCGCAGGCGCTCTAAATACTCCTCTAGATATTATGCATATAGATACCGTTCAAGATATCTACTGTATTTGCATTTTTTTATTCCTATTCCTGGAGAAACTGATCCTGAAAGTATCAACCTAGATACTTATGACATTATTAAACCAGTAAGGAAGGGCACAAAGTCGGGCGGGGCCGACTATATAATACCCTATACCTCCCTAACAATGCGATAATATTATGAAGTAATAATATATATGTTGCAATATCTAAATCTGAACCGATTATCGCTAAATTAAGCAATATTTGTTCCTAAATTGAGAAACATCTTTCTGCCAAATTTTGTAATGAAGTAAAGCACAACTTGTATAGCGCTTTGATACCAAATCAGGAGGAACATATATATGGAGGTTATATCTAATTCTGAACCGATTTTTCAGAATTTCTCATTCATGTAATAAGAAACCTCTCTCTGTCGAAATTCGTACTGATCGGATATAAAATACAGTCTCTAAGGCGCTTACATGTCAAATCGGGTGTAACATATGTATGGGGGCTTTATCTAAATCTGAACCGAATTTCCCCGAATTTGGCAGTGTTCCTTCATGTAATAAGAAACCTCTTTCTGCAGAATTTGGCACTGATCGGATATAAAATAAAGTTTCTACAGCGCTTACATGCCAAATCGGGGGTAACATATATATGGGGACTATATCTAAATCTGAACCGATTTCGCTCAAATTTGGCAGTGTTAATTCAGGTAATAAGAAACATATTTCTGCCAAATTTCGTACTGATCGGATATAAGATACAGTTTCTACAGCGCTTACATATCAATTCGGGGGAAGATTTATATGGGGGCTCTATCTAAATATGAACCGATTTTCAAATTCCAAATTTTGTATTGTCTCTAAGGTTATCACGAGACTGTTCTCTGTCGTTTTGTGTACAAATCGGTTCAAAAATGTTGCTTATACAGTGCATATATGCCAAATCGGAGGTACATACATATGGAAGCTATATGTGAATCCGAACCGATTTTAACCAAATTCAATAGGGATCGTCCTTGGGCTAAAAAAAAGATATGTGTAAAGTTTCGTTGAGATCGGACCATATTCGCGACCTGTACTTTGATTAAAAGGATACATGCACAGTCAGACGGACGGACATAGCTAAATCAACTCAGAAAGTGATTCTAAGTCGATCGGTATAATAAATGATGGGTCTAATTCTTCTCCTTTTGCGTGTTACAAATAAATGCACAAAGTTGTAATACCCTGTTCCACAGTGTGGTGTAGGGTATAAATATTCAAAAGTCATACTTCATTTGGGATTATTTCTGTATTTTTGCTGGGAAATGATAAACGTATTTATACGCTACTCCCTAAAATGTGAATAAGGTATAATAAATGTCCCATAACATCATAACGTTCAAAAATATTGCAAAATTCTGTTCAAGATAACCTTGTTTCTATAGTGCCTACAGTATAACTAAAATGGAATTATTAGTCCCTTTTGGAACTTCCCACACAAATTTACCCATTTACCTATGCGTCAGTCAATAACTTTTGTATCATTAATCGAAACTTTTTGAAATTGGGCAAAATTGTCTCAACTCCTACCAAAAACGACAAATTCAATTTTATACTTCCCGGGTTTACTCGACCGTGATTTTCATACATATGTACATATGCCATGTCATTACTCATTTTATAGATACAACCACAATACAATGGCGCGTTTAGGATAGTAATTATAAAATGTTAAATGTGCTAAATTTGTTAACATTCCACACACCCCAATGCGGAAAATAGCGCCACTATCTGGCATTAAAATCAGCTCGTTAAGTTTTTGGCTCTTCAACATGGTGTATGTAACATAACATTTTGATCATAAAAAAGGACAGATTATCTCGTTTTTTCACGAATTGTTATAAATAGTCCTTTTTGCAGTTGGATTCATACGTCGATGTCACTTTTGAACGAACTCTATGTTGAATGGGGGCGAAATTAAATTATATTTACTATATAATTATTACTTTTTCATTATTATTTTTGTCCACTTGTAGTGGTGGTGTAGAATGTGAATGATAGTGAATGTAAACGACAATTATTAACCCCGAAAAGGCGTTAGAAAAATCTATTTTTGAGCTATTTTTACATTTTTTATATTCAAGTAAATGTGTCCTCTGCTAAATGAGTTCAATTCAATCAACTATGACGTCATGGCAATGTGCAATGTAGTGGTGTTTTGATTCATGTCAAATTAAAGGGAGTTTACATTGTTATCACAAAAAATGAATAATGTACATAGTGAAGCGCATTAACGGCATGAAATGTAAAGCACAATTGGTAAACGAGAATGTATGTACATATGCATTAGGTGGCGGTAGTGAAAATCAATAGAGGCATTGTGACTCAATATATCAGAAAAGTTCTATTTACATATGTACATACATAACTTTCATAGTCTGGTATACAAAAGTTGGTAGATTTTTTTTAGAAAATTGATGTTCAGCATTAAGAAATCTCAAAGGTGTCATATCTGAAGAAACAAATCTCAAGCCACAAAACTCTCCATTTTTGAGATTTGCTGTAAATAACACAAAGTTTAGAAATTAAGATTTACTTTTAAATCTGGTCAGAACAGAACAAAGCCTATTGTATTTATGCAAAAGAAAATGCATAACATTCTTACTATGACACAGAAGATGGAAGTTCATCTCAAATGGCCACAAAATAAAATATTTTTCTCAAATTATCTATAATACTTTGTGAACTCTTAAACAAGCTACCATAAGATTACATTATTTTGCAATACAATTACAAAAATTGTATCACTTGTTCAGAGCTATATTTGTGAAATTAGCGTACTGTAGCTAAACAAAAAAAGTTGGATCATTCCGGTTTTTCGGCTAAATTATCAATTCTACAATCATTGAATATTCGGTTAAGCAGTGTAGAAATAAAAATTAAGTAGGTATTTTTTGGAGAATTGTTGGGGGTGATAGATTTGCTAAATTAGTTAATTTAATCTATAATTTCTTCATCGTTGATGACTTTTCTTATAGAAAAGTTCATCGTTGATGACTTTTCTTATAGAAAAATTCATCGTTGATGACTTTTCTTATAGAAAAGTTCATCGTTGATGACTTTTCTTATAGAAAAGTTCATCGTTGATGACTTTTCTTATAGAAAAGTTCATCGTTGATGACTTTTCTTATAGAAAAGTTCATCGTTGATGACTTTTCTTATAGAAAAGTTCATCGTTGATGACTTTTCTTATAGAAAAGTTCATCGTTGATGACTTTTCTTATAGAAAAGTTCATCGTTGACGACTTTTCTTATAGAAAAGTTCATCGTTGATGACTTTTCTTATAGAAAAGTTCGTCGTTGTTGACTTTTCTTATAGAAAAGTTCGTCGTTGTTGACTTTTCTTATAGAAAAGTTCATCGTTGATAACTTTTCTTATAGAAAAGTTCATCGTTGATAACTTTTCTTATAGAAAAGTTCATCGTTGAAGACTTTTCTTATAGAAAAGTTCATCGTTGATGACTTTTCTTATAGAAAAGTTCATCGTTGATGACTTTTCTTATAGAAAAGTTCATCGTTGATGACTTTTCGTATAGAAAAGTTCATTGTCGATGACTTTTCTTATAGAAAAGTTCATCGTTGATGACTTTTCTTATAGAAAAGTTCATCGTTGATGACTTTTCGTATAGAAAAGTTCATCGTCGATGACTTTTCTTATAGAAAAGTTCATCGTTGATGACTTTTCTTATAGAAAAGTTCATCGTTGATGACTTTTCTTATAGAAAAGTTCATCGTTGATGGCTTTTCTTATTGAAAAGTTCATCGTTGATGACTTTTCTTATAGGAAAGTTCATCGTTGATGACTTTTCTTATAGAAAAGTTCATCGTTGATGACTTTTCTTATAGAAAATTTCATCGTTGATGACCTTTCTTATAGAAAATTTCATCGTTGATGACCTTTCTTATAGAAAAGATCATCGTTGATGACGTTTCTCATAGAAAAGATCATCGTTGATGACGTTTCTTATAGAAAAGATCATCGTTGATGACGTTTCTTATAGAAAAGATCATCGTTGATGACTTTTCTTATAGAAAAGTTAATCGCTGATGACTTTTCTTGTAGAAAAGTCCATCGTTGATGACTTTTCTTGTAGAAAAGTCCATCGTTGATGACTTTTCTTGTAGAAAAGTTCATCGTTGATGGCTCTTCTTATAGAAAAGTTCATCTTTGATGACTTATAGAAAAGAAATTTGGGATTCGGACACAAAAAATGGAGTCGGTTCCAAACTTTGTCAATTATGTTTGACGAAAATACGTATTTTCAAATCGGGCGAAAATAGCTGAACTTTTCTAAAAACTCTTCAAAGCATATCTCCCATTCTTACGATGGGTTACTCTTTTGGTCTTTAAATTATATACCCTCTCTTCCATGTCAGGGTGGAGGGTATACAAAATCTCAATAACATTAATCGAATACGTTCTGGCTCAATGGAGCTCTGGTATTCCCGCATAATGTGTTCACAATATTTGTTTAGTTTGATTCAGAATAAGCAAATATTTGTAAACCAAACAAACAACTGTATTCCCCCATACTACATATTGCCCGTATTTTCTGCAAGAGGGTCGCATTTCAAAATTAATTTCAAGGAAATTCATTTAGAATTGTTCCATACACGAAATCGTTTAGAAAATTTAGGAATTGAAAGATTACAGGGGATGAAAATTATATTGTTTTCACAAAAAATGTCCATTCTGTTCATCGTTTTTTAGGTATTTACACCGCCCATAGATGAAATTTCCAATCTTCAGATGTGACACTCTTGCTCGCAATTGGCGGTATATATGCACCGTGTTGGTTGGGTGGTGCCTTTTGCGCCACAAAATTGAAAACACTTAATTGATAAAAAAAGAAAGAAAAATACATAAAACAAAATACTGAAGTAACGCATTAATTGGCCAGTAATGTGGAAAAAGAAGGAAATACAATAAAATAACACAATAAAGTACGTCATCGCTTTCATGTCAATTAAAGTGGCAAACTACAAACTATTGCTGGCCACAGGCAGGCCTCTGGCCAGAGAGTCCATGAAGATAATCATCAACATCGCCATTAAATATACGGTCCGCTGTTGCCGCAATGCGCACTTACAAATGATAAATAAGAGCCCATACCCCACAATGTGTCCCTAATTGTATCAATATCTAAAGTAAGAATGACGTGAGTATTGTACTAATAGCAAAACAACAAAGACACGTTGACGTCGAAGACAACAATCTAGTCAGGTCAAAAGTCAAAGCATATGATTCCAATTTAATTGGTTTTGAAAATCGCCAATTGTACAAACGTACAAATATATAATATAGGCGATACTAAATAAATAAACATCAATGGTATGGATATTCTATACAGGAACAATATATGGGTAGTAGTTTTTCTGTAGTTAGACTTGGACATGACCTTAGCCATTTGTAAATATATATAAATATATAGATATGTACTATGTGGTTATGTACACTTACCTTAATTGTAGCTCTGCTTAGACTTATAGCACCGCGACAGCCAAAATCCGATTCCAATTCGGATTTATAATAGGACAAAGTACCATCTTTCAAGACTATGTAACGTGGTTGCCAGCCATAAATGTAATTTGTCCATTTACTTAGGTAACCTCTGAGCTCAACACTACTGTTATCGATGAACTCCGGCTCGGAATCACTCAATTGATCATTAACAACCATATTCGTATATGTTGTGGCTGCTACCGCCTGGGGTGCGGCTGCGGCTGCTGCTGCAATGCCAAAGCTACTGTTGCTGCCTCCACTTGAGCTGCTACCATTCAATTGTTTAACATAATTCATTACTTGTTGGTTTTGTTTATTTGTATGTTCTTGTTATTTTTGTTCTAATAATAATAAAAACAACACAAACAAATCAATGCACGCACACTATACGCTTGGAAACCACCTCCCCACTCTCTTTGTTACAGGCGTTTGTTTTCTGTTTATGTTCAAACAGTTGAGGAACAATACGGACGACGGCCACGTAAATTTCACTTTATACCAGGCAAAAACACTCACTACGAAACCACACGGCCACGAGAGTCCAAGCAAGTCCATACAAAAATAATTCTATGGTTATCTTTTGCTTATTTTCAAGTTGCTATTGTTCTTACACTCACTCTTCTCTATAATTAAACAACAAAAAGTAATCTTGAATTTTTTTATAATTGATTATCCGCCGCGCGCCACAGTGGTTTCCTCCATAGGAATCTTAGTAGTCATTTAGTCATCACCGCGAAAAACTCGGTCATCACCCAAATGTCCCAAAAACAAGCAGAAATCAGAACTTTTGCAAATGACCAACAACCGACAAACTATTCTTTTTTATGTGATGGCCTTGTCTGGTTTTGTCTCTCGTTTTAGGAAAATATTTGTTTTTCTTTATTAAAACCATATATTTTTCGTTTTAAGTTGGATTGTTATGTAAAATATGCAATTTGCCTTAATAAATAACACAGTTGTTAAATGAATTTATTAGCTAATTGTTTTATTTTTATTGCAGTTAATTTATTTCACTTGTCTCCTTCTTTTGTTTTTGTTAAGAACGAATGAAAGAATCAACCAAATCAGAAAAAAAATCATATCGATTTTTTGTTATCGTGATGTCGGTGAAGAATATCGATTAATCGATGCTAGTTAAAGGCTGGGTTAGGCAAACGTAACCGCAACGCCCACGTAGCGTAACGAATCAGCTGATTCGATCTGACATATGGAAATGAGTGTTAAGCGCCATGGCCACACATCAAACTCGAGTTTTTATGATTGTGTTGGTAAAAAAACTCACACGTATGGTTTAATGAGAGAGTAAAAAAATATCAAAACCATTTAGATATTTGCGTCGACGCGGCAGAGATTTGACGTCGGTTTTATGTGCGTGTGTCAAAATATCTTCAATTATCATTTTTGATTTGTTTTCGAAGTGTTAAAAGTGTTTTATTTTTTGGAAGAAAAACTGGAAATGGAAGAAAAAAATTTTTTTGCCACAGAAAAAAAAATTTGTTGACACATACACAATTTTTTCATAAATCAAATATTTTCCGCCCAAAAAAAAAACACCGTCCACTCTTTTTCAAAACGCCTCTGAAATGAAGTTTGATGACATGAGTTTGAAGTGTGGCCGTGATAAGCAAAACAAAATTTTACTAACACATACAAGAGTTTGATCAAACAGTTTGATGTGTGGCCACGGCGCTTAAAGGATTAGCCAACGAAAAAGAAACGTAAACGGACGGCTGAATCTGCTGAACTTTGATTTGGAAGGTATGTTTAGGTGAATTTGCAAACAAAATTAAAATAATGAAAAATGAATAAATTTATGCGAAACTTTTGAATTGTAATGATAAATAAGTAATAACATGATAAATTAGTAGCAAATAAATATAAAATAAAGTTAATTTGTTGCTATTTTTGTTGTGAATGTCTGAGTGATACAGCACGTTTTTCATGTTTTGGGTAATTGCTGCAGCGGGCAACGTTACGGCGGCGCTAAAGTTAAATTACGGTTATGTTTGCCTTAAGGCTGGGTTAGGCAAACGTAACCGTATCGCTCCCGTAGATTTCTCGACATATGGAAATCAGAACAAGTCCATATTCAGACTTGCAATTTTTTCTGCAAAACTACGAACATTAAATAAAAAGGAATGTGGAAATGTCAAAATAATCACCACTTTACAGCGAAAGAAAACGCAAAAAAATTGCTAGTACGGAAGACCTTTTCTCCCCCCTTACCGACTGCGTCCCTGTCCCACAAACCCTGCAATTTTGAGGGAGAAAATTGCAAGTGTGAATATTCACTAAACGATTAACAAAGAAAATTAAACGTAAAGGGACTCGGAATCTGCTGAAATTTAATTTGGACGGTACGTTTAAGTGCATTTGCATTTTAGTTACCACGACGTAGGCATGATACAATTACAAGGTACTCGCAGTTGCTCAACAACAACAAAATATCAACTCTGGTCATACCTCTGGTGTTTTTGGTTGTCAAAATGTAGATGACAAATTGAATAGAAGTGTCAAAAGTACCACCTACATTCAACGAATCGTTGGACACTTACGTGACAACCAAAAACACCCTCGAGAAAAAAATTGTAAACAGCTGATTGCAGTAGACTACATTCTAATTATATGTCCCGATTTACACTGGCTGAATGTTCAGCAGATTATCGGCGTTTTGTAGGAGAGAGAGGCTGTCGGCAAGAGGGGGTAAAAAAAACTCCCTCAACGTTTTGAGTTTTTCGTGCAAGTTCAAAAAAGAGAATTTATGCTGCTGAAAAAAACTTGCCTAGTGTAAATCTGAACTATCATGGACGTAGGACATGCAAACTGAAATAGCCAAACGTAATCATAACGATAACGTAGCGTAAAGAATAGTCCGATCGAATCTAAAGCAGCGATGGGCAAAAGCACTACCCGGGGTTTTTCCTCTCACGTGTACATGAGCACACACATTGAATGAGAGTTCACTATTGGCGCTTGGCCATTCGATCGACGAGGTTGTGTCGTCGCTTGTTGCTTAGCGTGCACATAAAGAAAAAAATGGATGATACAATTATTACAATACATACTTCAAGTATAGGAATAAAAGTATGTATTGTATTTTTACCGAACAATTTATAAACATTTCTAAATACAAGTTTAAATTATTTATTATGTTACTGCAGAAATGTATATATTATTTTCTTTTTGTCAAAATTAAATAAAGTAACGAATTTTTTAAAATAATTTTAAATGTATATATTATTATCTTTTAAGGATTTTTTAATAAAATTTGTATAAATACCTAAATATACTAACCAAAAAAAAAAGTTGGACACTCGAAAACGGTTAATAGACAAAATAAAGAATATGGCATAATCAATACGAGTATGCAATACTTTTATTGGAAAATTTGGATTGATTACTTTATATAACATAATAAATATGTACGTATGTGGCTAATCATAACATATTTAAAGTTCGTTTTCTTTATGTACGCGTATAATAACCCCACATATACCTAATGATGTTCGTTGTCCACTTTATTTATTATCTTACCCAACAAATATCTGTTAGGAAAATGCAAATACCATTTCTCGCAGTGCATAAAGAGAGTGTTAACACTTCTCACACGTAACCGTAATTTATCTTTACCGTTGCCGTAACGTTGCCCGTTTGAGCAATTAGCCAACGTTGAGAAAACGAGTCATATGTTCTGACAACAACAACACATAAGTAAACAAAAAAGCCGCGATTTCTTTTTGTTTAGGTTTATAAAAATTGAAATTAAAAAGAATGTTTATAAATTTGTGTTTTTTAAATCTGTGCAGAATTTACAATAAAAGTAATCAAGAAAATATCGTCGGATAAGAAGATGGGGTGGACGTCCTATAAACAATGACTGGGCGAAAGCCGGACAATAGAATGCCTATGGCAGTTTTTAATTTGTTATTAACATTAATAAAATATGAGTTAACTACGCCAAAGCAACGGATTAGACCGGCAGAGAGACTAGCAATAACACCACTGTATGTCAAATATTGCTTTATCCTATGATTCCAAGTTGGGAAATATTAACATTCTATTCTTTAAAATTGTAGATATTTGGGTCACGGTTGTTCCATACAATCGATTGCATGGAGTCACAAGCTGGGGAAAACAACAATTCGAATTTTTTTTTTAGAATGCAGTGAAGTTTTGTGGCGCTTGCTTTCGCCGATTTATTTAACCCTAGAACACTAAACCCGGTCTGTGAGGCGACCCTTTTTTTTGTTGACACGATATCTTACGATCGGTTGCAAAAATCAACACGTGGTTTCGTGTCAACTCAGTCGACTGCTGTATGAGTATGTGAGTGGACGCTCATAGCTCTGTGTCTTTTAGTTACTGATATATACATATGCTTGTCGCCTGTGAGGCGAGGTTTAGTATTAAAGGTAAATATTTTTGCGAATTCTTGTTTAAATTCTTGGTCCAATTGTAAGTATATAATTAAGATTTAGTCCGTTTTTATTTAATTTTTTGAGATGTGTGTTCCCGATTCCCAAATATTATTGCGCTAAATGCAATAAAGCATATTGCCTAGAGCATAGATCACCGAATTGTTATGAATGTGATATAAAAAAAAATACCTGATTTAATTTTTATGTACAAGGTAAAATATACATTATATAATTTTTTTGTTTTTTTTTTAATGGAAGTAAGTACAAATACGTATAAGAATTTGATAAATTTAAGTTTATGAACTGAAATATTTATTTTTATTTATTTTTTTTAAATAATCTCTTTTTAAAAACAAACAAAAAAAAGTTGTGCATTTTAATGTAATTTTCTTTATGAAATGTATAAAAAATAAATGAGTTCCCTTTTGATTTCTAAATAAATAAGTGTATTCTCCATAAAAAAAGTTTTAAAAAAAAAAAAAATGTAAACTAGGAAAATTTTGTTCTTTTTGAAAAGGTAGCCTCACAGGCGAGGTTTAGTATTAAAGTGTAAAAAAAGAGGTTTAGTGTTCTAGGGTTAAGTGAACAAACTACACAGCATTACAAACACATTTGCAATACAACGATTTTCAACGAATGTGGGATATGCCGAATTGTGTGGGAATCTGCGATGCTAACTATACATTCCAACATTAACTGTTGGAAGTTATGGCAGCCAACACGATGGGGGTATGTCCGTTAAACTTCAATTTATTTATAATCTATTTTAATACAAACAATTTCCATTTCTTAATTTAAATTAAATACAGCTATATTCCAGTACTCTCCGTTTGGCCAATCAGTTATTTAAGGTACAGCACCTGTACCTCCTAGTAAACCATTATCGTCAGCATCCTCTGAAGCCTTTCCTCATTTTTTATTGGCGATGCGGCGTTTCCCCTGAGGAATATCCTTGGTCTAAGTCAACAACTTTAGACGAGCTCAGAGACAACATCCAACGCGAAATTGCCAACGTTCCGGTCGAAATGTGTCCAAGAGTGGTGGAAAATTGGGTCCAACGAATAAATCGCTGTTGACGGGCTCGTGGTGGTCATATGACCGAAATTGAATTTCATTCGTAAAATGTAACCTTTGCACTACACCTGGAATAAATTTGAACTCTATATCTTAAATATTCTGGTCCTTATTCATAAAAAGTTAAAGAAGGTTTGAGGCTTTAGCAGTGTTAAAGCGTTCTTCAAACCTTCATTAAATTTTTATGAATAAGGGCCTCTGTGTTGTTATGTCCTTAATGGAAAACCCTATACTTATGTCTATTTCCATTGAAGAGGGACTCAGCCAAATCAAATCCAATCTTTATCTATAAATAAGTCCACGTTTGTAGAGACGCTTATATTGCTGTCAAAATAACCCACAATGAAGAAGATTGGCGCAATGATTGTCTCGTACTGTCGTCAAAAGAATCCTGAAGCAGATAATAAATTTAATTTTTAATGGAGTCAGCCGCGATCTTCATAAAACTCACCTGTAACGCCCAGCTCCTTGCCAATTAGCTTCCAAACTTCTCGCTTTTTTTCAGATATTCTATATGCTGGATTAGATTTATTGTATAAATACTCGTGCGACTGCATCAATGAAATCAAATATTCGTCTTTCATGTTTATTTGCACTTTTAAACAACAAATAATTAATAAATTATTTTCTTTACTTTTCTCGGTGAACATACAATTGTAATTGTATCAGCTATTGTCAAATTGTACGTAAACGGAACGTCCAATTCTGATTTCAACAGATTCAGCCGTCCGTTTACGTTTCGTTTCCGTTGGCTAATCGTTTACACTGATTTCCATATGACAGATTGAGTCAGCTGATTCGTTACGCTACGGGGGCGTTACGGTTAAGTTTTCCTAACTGGGCCTTAACTTTTTGTACCCGACACCACACTGTGGTACAGGGTAATATGAATATACCGATCGGAATAGAATCACTTTTTGAGTCGATTTTATGTCCGTCTGTTTGTCTATACATATGTATATTCATGTGATCAAAGTGCAGGTCGCAGTAAACTAGGGACGAGCTCTATTGAAAATGTTCTGACATAGCCCCCACATGAAAATCCCCACCGATGTCACTACTTGAAACTCTAGAAAACAAATTTTACAATTGATCTGGCTGAAATTTAAAAATGTACACTTTATATAGGATCTAATCGTCTCTTATAAAAATGGTGTACATCGGTCCATGTTTTGGTATAGCCCCCATATAAAGATCTCCACCGATGTCACTTCTTGACACTCTAAAGAACAAATTTTTCAATTGATCTGGTTGAAATTTAAGAATTTACACCTTATATAGGACCTATTAAAAATGGGGCTCATCGGTCCATGTTTAGTCGCCCCTATAGAATTGAAAAAAATCCCTATTAAAATACCTATTTTGGTATATCCCCCATATAAAGGTGTCCACCGATGTCACTTCTTGGCGCTCTAGAGAACAATTTTGGGGAACATCGATCCATGTTTTGATACTGCTCCCTTATAAAGGTCTCTTCCGTTTAGACTTCTTGACGTTCTAGGGAACGCATTTTTTAGCCCATCATGCGCAAATTTCTGTTGTACTTCATATTGAATTAAATCGTCTCTAGTGAAAATTGAGTATATAGGTCCATGTTTTGATAAGCATAAGCCATCAAGGTCACGTCTTTAACCTATGTGCATGAAATCCAGAAATGAACTCTATTTACCTGCTACCATTCATAGCAATATAAAATCCTCTCTCGGTACAACATCCATTGAAATGATTCGCAGATAACAGTGGATATTAGAATTCTTCTTAAAATTGATTTTATATTTGATTTTAGTTACAATAAATAAATAAATTAAATAATTAATTAAACAATTAGGCTTTCTTCTAATACATATATACAAATTAAAAACAATTATTCATATTATTAGAGAATGTATATTAATCAAACTTATCAGCTATATGATGACTTTCAGAGAACACTCATTTGCAGTGAATAAAATAATTCTACAACATTTACAACAAATCAATTAACAATTTACTTTGTCTAAATAAAAGTATTAAATAAATAAAATTAAATTAACTATTTTTTCTGTTTCGAGTTTCATTAAACTATTCTAAACATTTCATTAGTCATTTTTCGTTTTCCATTAAATTCGTTTGCTCGAATAGTACCGCCCCTACATTGAGTACAAATTACTTGACCTTTTCGTTTTAAATAATTCTTTTGGGATTTCATTATCGGCGGGATTTTCGTCATCGTCCTTGACAATTTGTTGATCCAAGATATCAGCAGCGGCCATTTGGTTGGGCGGCAACAAAGGTTTGGTAATTTCTTCAACTTCCTGCTCGTGATATTCACCTTTTTGTGATTCTCTATAAAGGGAGAAGTTATACATAGTTTTTAATTTACATATGGCTTAAATAAAAATGAAAGAAATATATACATATATCCGTATACACTATCATAGCAGACAATTTGACTGCAAACGGCACAACAGATAATGTTTGCTGTTAATTGCAAACTTTTTTTCAGGACATACTCATATTATTGTTTATTTACCTGTATTTGTGATTTTGTATGGCTTTGAATACGCTCTTTGGGCAATCTTTGTAGTAAGGGAAACATTCACCGGGCGCCACGCGTCCTTCACCAATTTCTTGAGCTTTCACATATTCCGGTATAAGGTCGGAGAAGGGAGATCTTGTCACACTGTTTGGAAATATGTTAAAAAAATAAATAGTAATGTATATTGCGAAACTGACAAATTTGCTATGGAAATTCGTAGACAAGTTTAAAATGGAACACATATGTACTCAAAGAAATATCCGCCAAGAAGTAAATTTCGTATGTGACCTTCATATCAATATATCAAAATATGGAGCGATGTGTCCAATTTTCTCTGGGGATGATTCAATGCAATATAAAGTAAAAATGCGTGAAGTTCAACATGATCAGCTAAAATATTCGTTCCCTAGAGCGTCAAGAAGTCAAATCGTAAGGGACTTTTTTATGGTGGCTATTTCAAAACATGATGGCTATATCAATTATGTACGATTATGTGCAATATCAAGTATAAATGCTTAAATTTCAGCCAGATTAAATAAAAAATGTGTTCTCCAGAGCGTTACATGGGTATACCAAAACATGGACCGATGTGCCCCATTTTTACTAGGGACAATTAGGTCTAATAAAATGTGTATATTCTTAAATTTCAGCCAGATCAATTGAAAAATATGTTGTCTAGAGAGTCAAGAAGTGACATCGGTAAGACCTTTATATGGAAGATAAATCAAAACATGGACCGATGTGCCCCATTTTCAATAGGGATCGCCGCTAGTCTAAGTAATGCCTCTGTTCCAAATTTTTGTAAAGATCGCTTCATATTTGCGACCTGCCTGTTGACCACATGAATATAGGGACAGGCGGACATGGCTAAATCGATTGATTGATTTAGTGCCAATCGGTATACGAGTAATAAACTATTGGTTTATCTCTTTTTTAGGCGTTACAAACAAATGCACAATTTATAATGCCCTTTACCACAGTGTGGTGTCGGGATGAAACTTGCACCAACTTTAGTCCTATTGGATAGTAGTTATGACACAAAATTTCAACGAAATTTTTTTTGTGATTTTTTTTTGCGAAATTTAAACTAGTTTTACCATTTTTTTGAGAACCCATATTTATATTTTTGATTCTTTTTGCTCAAAGGTTAGGCCATTTCCTTTAAGAGCTTTGTGGTATATTAGTGGGATGGGACCTGTTTGTCTATCAGAACGTTATATTAACGTACTAATTGAGCCCACCGAACGGTTTTTAGCCACCACGTTAACCATCTATCAAATTAACCTATAAAAAAATTAAGGTTCAACCATATATTTTAGCATAACTGGAGAACCATTTATCGTAATCGGTTGAGAAAACCTTTAAATAACCCCAAAAATTAGCCTTCATATTCATCTAATATAATAACTTCATCCCGTCAGCTGTTCCAAAAATATATTACAAGATATTGAGAAAAAATCCTATTTTTTCTTTTAGAAAATTTTAATAATTTTTTAGTTAGAACCTTTTAAAAACATCGAAAAATTCACAATTATATTATTATTATATTATTACACTGTGGAACAGTCAAAATAGGCGGGAGTTTTGACTACAGGGACAATTTATATCGGTCAAAAAAAGTTATACGTGGACCGGCGTTTCGCTGGGTCGCGTCTACGAATCGATATACAGGGTTTTCCAACAAGAGGTGTTATTTTGAATTACCCGGTATTTCGGTAGCTGTCACTTTTGAAGCTTTTATTCTTTGACAAGTACAAGTAGAAACTACGCCATTACTAAAAATGGAACGATACACGATTCAATAACGCTTGAAATTATTAAAATTCGAAAATCATCTTGACTGATGAGGCCCATTTCCACCTCGGTGGCTACGTCAACAAGCAAAATTGTCGCATCTGGGGCTCGGAAACCCAAGAGTTGTTGTTGAGAAGCCTCTCCATCCTCATCGTGTGACTGTTTGGTGCGGTTTATGGTCCGGCGGGGTCATTGGACCTTACTTTTTCGAAAATGAGGTTGGATCTACATTTACGGTGAATGGATTGCGCTATCGAGAGATGATAAATGATTTTTTATGGTCGGAGTTGGATGGTATTGATCTGGATAACGTTTACTTTCAACAAGACGGCGCTACGTGTCACACAAGCAACGAAACCATTGCTCTGTTACGGGAAAAGTTTCTGGACCGTGTTATCTCTGAAACAGCTGATCACAATTGGCCACCGAGATCTTGTGATATAAAACCTTGCGACTTCTTCCTTTGGGGCCACGTGAAAGACAAGGTCTACGCCAACAGCCCAGCGTCGATTCAAGACCTCAAAGATAGAATTCGTGAAGCTATCTAGGACATAGGGCAGCCACTTTGCGATTTGGTTATGGAAAATTTCATGAAAAGGATATGGTCCTGTAAGCGAGGTCGTGGTGGCCATTTGGCTGATGTTGTTTTTCATTATTAACGGCATACCTTCCCCTTTATTATGAAATAAACATCCGACTGATAACTGGCGAATGACACGCGTGATGTTTTGCTCCAAGGCCTGAATCGAAGTGGGTTTGTCCGCAAAAGCTTTAGACTTTACATATCCCCACAGGAAAAAGTCTAACGGTGTGATATCACACGATCTTGGTGGCCAATAGACCGGCCCAAAACGTGAAATTATCTGCTCACCGAAGTGTTCTCTCAATAAATCCATTGATTGATGCGATGTGTGGGAAGTGGCGCCGTCTTGTTGAAACCAAATGTCGCCGAGATCACGAGCTTCAATTTCAGGCATCAAATAGTCGGTTATCATGGCACGACAACGGTCGCCATTGACGGTTACGTTCTCACCGGCATCATTTTTGGAGAAATATGGACCGGTACGTCGGATCGGGAATCGTCAATGGCAAAACGATAGCTCTTAACGAGAGCTAAAATATTGGTCATGGGTGTCAAGGTCGTGGGTCGACTGGAAAGTGTTTTTTTTTTTGATTTAAAAAAAATGGATTTAGCGCAATTGGCGAACGATTATTTTGATAATAAAACTGAATAATTTGTTAACGTTGTTTAGGCGTACGTCGTTCCATGATGAAATGCCAAACAATACTTAACAAAAATAACATGAGAGCATGACACGTCTCACACGTGATCTGTTAAAAAAGGCTATTGAAAAAAGTATCTCTACTTAGATCACCCTTTATTATATTATTATATATATTACTATATTATTATATTATTATACTCGTATTATATTATTATATATCGGTCATGAATAAAACAAGTAAGAAAGTTCAGTCGGGTAAACCGACTTATGAATCCCCTCACCTTGAGTCCCCAAAAAATATTCGTAATTTTTTTTTTAGTTTTAATTAAATTATTATCAATTTAAATTGCATTTAATAACTTTGAAGTATGTACTGGTACGAGTATTAAAGTAATACGCTGTTTACATCGGTACAAAATTGTCAATTTGTGTGGGAGGTACTAAAAGGGGCGTGCCAATAACGATCACTTTTCTCTGGACTCTAGATACTATAAAAGCATTTCACCGTACAAAATTTCAAGTATTTATCTGCACTGGTATTTAGGTTAAGCTGTAAACTTTTGTTACAAAAAGGTCCATTTATGTGGGAGGTACCAAAAATGACGTGCCAATAACGTCCATTTTTCCTTGGACTCTAGGTACTATAAAAGCATTACACTGTATAAAATTTCAAGTATTTGAATGCACTGGTATTAAAGTTATAAGCTGGTAACTTTTGGTACAAAATGGTCCATTTGTATGAGAGGTACCAAAAGGGGCATACCAATAACGCCTACTTTTCTCTGGATTCTAGGTACTATAAAAGCATTACACTGTACAAAATTGGAGGTATTTGTATTAATGGATATTAAAACTATAAGCAGTAAACTTTTGGTGCAAAATGGTCCATTTGTGTGGGAGGTACCAAAAAGGGAGTGACCACTTCGTCCATTTTTCTTGACGTGTTAGCGAGTAACAAACTAATACTATGTGTGAAATTTCACAAGATTCGAGTAAGTAGTATATAAGGCGTTAAGGAATCAATATTTTACTAAAAGTTAACCCTTTGTGGGGGAGGTACTAGAAGGAGTGGACCAATATGGCCCATCTTCGAACTTAGCCGGAGATAGAGAAAAATATTTTACTAAAAGTTAACCCTTTGTGGGGGAGGTACTAGAAGGAGTGGACCAATATGGCACATCTTCGAACTTAGCCGGAGATAGAGAAAAATATTACCGCATACTAAATTTGAAGTAAATTGGTTACTCCTTTCGACAGTTATCGTGCGCACCAGCTAGCAGACAGACAGACGGACCACAGTGGAATATTTTCACACAAGACGCGGCAAAAATTAGAAGGAATTGAGCTAGGGCTTTGAAATTTTGTACATATCACTCATTTCGCCTAATTAGCTGAAAACCATTTGTTTGTTTAAATCCGCCCATAACCACGCCTATTTCCCACATAACCTAAAATTTAAAATCTTAGTATTTTTCTCAATTTAACATTTATATTATTACTAATCGCTAGTAGAGATTGTATTTGAGTCCTCAATTATATAAAAATTGCAAGTGCCACGTCCAACGCCCATATATCAATTTCAATTTTATACGATGTTGGAAATTACAGGAATTTTTTTATAAAACGCTTTGTTTTTTTGATCGATGTAAATCAGTACATAGAACAAAGTAAATAACTAAAGCGTAATACATTAGCTCAACATTTGCGAAAAAATCATGATGAATTAGTTTACAGTTTTTTGTTAATTAATCAATCATTCCAGAAAAAATTATCATTGATTTAGCAATGTGTTCATTAATAATACGTCATTTTTAGAGCATACTTTTAGGAATATGTCGAAAGGACACACAAACAATGAGGCATGTATATATAGTAGATTGGCAAACAAATGTTTATATGAATATTTAGCTTGTTCATGTCGGTTGCCCGTTTAATACAGTCTGTAATCGTTGATTTAAACTGAGATACTCTCTCGGCTCAAGACCAATTTGTATTTATACTTGCTTTATATGCTTTTTATTATATTTGCATTCAATTTATCACTTGCCCCTTAAGGTATGCTCTGGTAATGTTGTTCAATACATAGCAACATGGACTAAAAACAAGTAAGAAAGTTTCAGTCGGGTAAACCGACTAAGGTATACCCTCACTTTGTGAGTAATGTAATATTGAATATTCCACGAATTATTCTGTTAGATTGTATGGTAGGTACCAGAACGGGTTTAACAAATACATCTATTTTTCGCTGAATAGTAGATACTTTAAATACATTGCACTGCGCCGAATTATAAGCGTTTATTTGCACTGGTTTATTAACGTTATGAGATATTAAATTTTGGTATGATTTGGACATTTTGTGTGGGAGGACAAAAAGGGGCGTGGTGATAACGGCCATTTTTTACAGGGCTATAGACACTTCAAAAGCGTTACACTGTGCAAAATGTTGTGGCATTTACGTGCATTGGTACTCATGTTGTAAGCTCTTAACTTTTTGTGCAAAATTGTACCTTTGTGTGGGAGGTACAAAAAGGGGCGTGGCAATAGCGTCCATTTTTCACAGGGCTATAGACACTATAAAAGCATTACACTGTAGAAAATTTCAAGTATTTTTATACACTGGTATTAATGTTATAAGCTGTTAACTTTTGGTGCAAAATGTTACCTTTGTGTGGGAGCTACCAAAAGGGGCGTGAATATAACACCCATTTTTCTCTGGACTGTAGGCACTATAAAAGCATTACACTGTACAAAATTTCAAGTATTTTTATACACTGGTATTAATGTTATAAGCTGATAACTTTTGCTGCAAAATGGTGCATTTGTGTGGGAGGTACCAAAAGGGGCGTAGCAACTTGACCCATTTTTCTCGAGTTGATAGCGACTAATAAACTAATGCTATGTGTGGAATTTCAGAAGATTCGAATAAGTAGTATAGCAGTTATTAAAGATTCAATATTTTACAACATTTTAACACTTTGTGGGGGAGGTACTAGAAGGAGTGGACCAATATGGCCCATCTTCGAACTTAGCCGGAGATAGAAAAAAATATTACCACGTACCAAATTTGAAGTCAATCGGTTACTCCTTTCGAGAGTTATCGTGCGCACCAGCCAGCAGACACACAGACAGACAGATAAACAGACAGACAGACAGACGGACGGACATTGCTCATTCGTCTTAAAATGACCCAAAACGAATATCCGCCGAACATACTTAGGGTCTTAGATCACTCCTTCGATGTGTTACACTTTTTTTCGTAGCAAATGATATATACCCTCGTCACACTAAAGTGAGGGTATAATAACGAATTTTGGGTTGTTTTCTGCCGAGTATGTTTTACTATTTCGTTAAATAAATCAACATAGGCAGGTATAGGCAGAATTTTCTTTTTGCAATGGTTAACTAAGACCCTAGTTTATCAATTTTTGTTAATGACAAGACCTCGGTCGTCCTCGGAAGTATAGTTTTATCCTGGAGAAAATGAAACAACCTGATTTTTGGCAACTTGCAAGTAAACCGCAGATTAAATAGGAAAATGACAACACAATTATATATTTTTTAATGCAAAAAACACTTCAAAAGGTTCTGTATAGTATGACTTAAACGAAGTTCCAATACGTTTCATAGTTTCGGAGATATGGGCTTACAAAATACTCTCTTAAATGATGAACTTTGGATTCATTGTACCATTTATGAACTTCAAATGCTTGTACCGCGATATTTCGCCAAGATATCGGCAAAACATTTAAAGACTTAGTTAGTTGGAATGTTCTTTACAGATTGGAATCAACAATTTTGAGATTGGGCCTCATGAAAATTGGGAGTTTTTGCCGCTCATAATACACTGTGCGGACGGGCATTGCTCAAATTACTTAAAATGAACCAAAATGTATTTCCGTCAAACATACTTATGGTCTTAGGTCACTCCTTTAATGTGTTACACTTTTGGCTCGTAGCAAATGATATATACCCCCCTCTCTAAGGTGAGGGGATAATGAGACCATTCTGAAGAAAATTGACAATGGTGTTTTTTATCCTATGTCCATGTAATGTCTCATATACCCCTTCACGTTTTCTTCGCTTCCATTACAAATGTACTCACGTCAAAAACAACTTAGCCATTTCTCCAAAAACTCCATAGTGATCCACAGTTCTTGAGTGAACTTCACATATTGTCCGCAGCAGACATGCTTTGCCGTTCATGCCGAATGTGCCCAAAAAGTCCTCAACTACGCCATATAGAATGACTCTGCAATCGAAACGAATGAAATAGAATTGAAAAATTTCATGTTTTTCCATGTATTCAAAGCAGCGCATACCTTTCTCCACCATGGAAAATGTGCTTAAAACGTTCGGGCAACTGTGGATACAGTGGATGTTCCTCGTCCTTCACTTGTTGTTGGTTAACCTTAAAGTATCCACTCGCAGAGGATGTGGGCACTTTGTTCTGCTCGCTCAGATCACGTTTGCGTTTGTAATGCAATAGTTTCGTCATATAACCGCCCAACATTTCACCGGCCGAATGACCAAATGAACGTGCAAATAGGGGTGGTAAATCACCCAAAGGATTTTGATTGTCGGTCAAACCCAATTTATCAAAATCAACTGAAATTCAATAGGAGAAGAAAATGAGAAAAACTATGCCAAATATTTGAAAATTGCTACTCACTTGTGAGAGGGAAACTGATGGTGATGTTTGAGAAGAAGCCCTCCGGAGGATGTCTCACCAATGGCATGGCTATTGTTGGCGTGAACGTCAATGAGGTACCTGGCGGCAATGCCAGACGTCCATCATCCGTAATCCATATCAAACGTTTTCTACGCGAATGCGGCTGCTGCGAATCGGTATCAATGAATTCCTCATGTTCTATATCATCGGCCAGTGCATTCGCATGTTGCTGTTGTTGCTGTTGTGGCGCTGTCGCTGTGGCGGATGTGCTGCTGTCTGCATTTGGACTGGAGGAGCTTGCTTTAGTAGCTGCTACCAACACCGTAAGCGCTATTGTTGTGAATAAAACTATTTTTGAGGTGTTTTCTAAGCACAGCCACGTTGAACCCATGGTTTGTTTTGTTGTTGTTGTTTATATCGGTTTTGTTTGTTGCGTTGATTTGTCTGTTTTGGAAAAAAGAATGAGAAGAAGAAATGTTGTTACTCAGTGTGCATTGTCGGCAAAATATGTTGTCTACATATAGCAGTGCAAAAACAAAAGACTTAAGCAACGAACATGTGTTGTTATTAAATTCTTTTCGCGACATTGTTTTGGATATTTTCAATTTGTCAGACAATTTGCAATGTAATATTGATGGGAGGAAGTATGTATATTAGGGCGGGTCGATTTAAAAATCGCCCATTGCTCAGTGAAAATCGTATTCTAGGGATCAAAATAAGAAACTTTGCCGAAGGAAGCATACCTCTAAAACGAATTCTGATGTCCCGGAAAAAATCCCACTTTGACCCATTTAGAGTGCTCCAATCGAGTCCAAATGTATGACCGACCTCCACTCAGTGACCCATTTAGAGTGCTCCACCCCCGGGGGTTCCATACATGGGTGGGTCGGGCCTCCAAAGTTAGTGGGGGTCCGTCATACATTTGGACTCGATTGGAGCACTCTAAATGGGTCAAAGTGGGATTTTTACCGGGACATCAGAATTCGTTTTAGAGGTATGGTTCCTTCGGCAAAGTTTCTTATTTTGATCCCTAGAATACGATTTTCACTGAGCAATGGCGACTTGTTTTGCCTCCCCACAAATCGACCCGGCCAATGTATATATATATTCTTAACCAAGTTGTAGATTTTGCTGATATACATATATTATTATTATACATATTAGGGAGGATAAAAAAATGCTATAATAATTTTTTTTTACTATCCTAAAATATTTTGGCTATATCTTGTGCCACCCTTGAGCTACAAATAAGTCTAATTTCCATGTTTTTCATCAACAATTCACCCTCTTAAACATTAATAAAAAATCAATTAAAAAGCAAGTAAAAAATACTTAAACACTACTATTTTCAACAATATTGCGTAGGGTAAGTCAATGTCGTAGTCTCTCATTTACAATATATACTATTATTTCAAGCACACATGTATAGATGAACATATGTACACACATCCATACATGTATTCATTCTCATTTCTTAATTGTCTTATTTTTAACAATGTAAACACACTCACACACAGACTCTCCGATGAACAAGTAATTTAATCCAAAAGTGGATTAACAATAATCCTGTCTGTAGCACAGAAAAAAACTGGTTAAATATTACCTGAACGTTTAACCAACATTTTGCTCTATTATAAGTTAAATAATTTTTGTAAGAATAGTAGTAGTCTACGAAATTGCAAATACATAAATCAAGATCACCTAAATAGACAGACATATTTCGAACAACGGTCAGGAAAATGGCAATGCACCTTTCTAAATGAACAAACTAGTTTTTAACTTATCATCAATAAATTGGTAAGATTATGTTTGCCGATTGATGTTTAGCGAATACTATCCACTTATAGGATAGACGTATTTATACTGAATATTTCATAATTCCATTATAGTCTAATTAATTTCATTTGATCATTATTCGAAGTCTTCTTTTGATTGTTATATAAAGTCTGCTAAAGAGAAATAATATAAAAATGAGAGTTGTTGGAGGAGGAGATTAATGAAAATGTTACTGAAGCAAAAACATAAGACTTAAGCAACAAACTTGAATTTTAAAATTATATTGTTCGGTCCACTATAAAGTACTACCCATAATCACTAGATAGACAAGAAAATCTAAATAACAAGTAAGAAAATTTCAGCGGTGTAAACCGACTAAGGCATTCTCCGTAGATGCAGCCTTCCAGGTATCGTGTCCGCAGACCAGAGAATGAAGCCGAGCCAAAATTGGCGGCGGCGGCTGCCATTGAAAATTATAGATCGGCGGCGGCTAGGCGGCTAAGCCGACATAAAATTGACATACGGCGGCTCTATGATAGACATTTTAACATCTATGATAGGCATTAATAGTTGACAAGTTAAGCTCTGGTATTTATTCTTAAATAATAGGTGTTTTTAAGTTAATTGATATTGAAGATATTGTGAGGTGAATCATCGATTCCATGCCGCTAGGCGGCTCTATGATATACTCTATTTTCAAAGTATGCTAAAGTTATGTACAGACGATTGTCAGATCGGACAACTTTATCAACCCTGTTAAAGAGGCGAAAATGTACGGACAATGACAGATTGTTTGTTACGCAAAGGTGAAGACGATTGCAAGAAACCCTTACAATTTCATATATTTAAAATATATTTTGTAAATATTTATATGCACGATTGCCAATAAAAATATGTTATAGACAGTGGCCAGTAAAATGTTTTTCTGACAATGGCGCCATTTTCCGCCATTCGTCTATACATAGCTTAATTCGAAACAGGTTGTTTCCAGGAGAGGCGAATCGACGTTTTAGTGAAATTTTAAATTTGTGTGGAATTACCTTGTGGTTTAAATAGAATGACCTCAACTGTTTTGAGCTTAACTTGATTGATTCTTTACAATGGAGGTATTAATTTATATGTTTATACTAATCTTTAATACTCCATTGATTTTTTCCCGAAAATATTTTTATATATAGAGATATGTACATAATCTAATAATAAATAAAAAATTTTATTATTTCCTTTAAAAAAGAATTTTTATAATTATTTTTCTATTACTATCAATATTATGATTTTTAAGACATGTTAAGCTCCCGCTTGTGACAATAAACGAATCAAAACGAAAATCACTCACTTCCATATCGTCCGCCCAATAAATGAATAGCGTATAATTTATTTGTCGTTTCGAGAAAATCATATTTGAAGTTTTTTTGAAATTGAAACTCGATATTATTATTTATTAACGAACAATTTCAAACACCCAATTTGTGGAAGTAGAATTTCACCAAACATAGATCCAAGATTCTTAGATTCTTAGAATGCAATTAAAAATAATAGTGTATATGCGTACACATTATTCTTCTATTAAGGGGACGATATATCTGCTATATAGCTATTTGCTTATCAAAAATGTAAATTGTTTCTATCCATATTTTAAAGTTTTTCTATGGAACGGCTGGGTTTCAGCCGATTTTAGCCGCAAAGATCGGCGGCGGCTTCGGCTGGTGAAAAAAGGTCGGTGGCGGCTGACGCTCGAAGACACTGTGAAAGTTACGCAAATAATCACGAAAAGCTTTCAATGCCAGATACCACAGCGGATCCTGATAGCCCTATAAGGATAAGGTAAAGAAGGGCTAAGGGGCACTCTAATCCCTCATATGTAAAGATAAATGACGGGACGTGGTCAGAAGCTCACCTAAATCACTCGAGATAATCCTTAAAATTCACTTTCCAGACAGTACGGACACAGTTGATCAAAACCAAAGCGCAGAACCACATCAAGAAAACAGCAATAAAGTCAACAGCATAAACAGCTCAAGTAGAATATCCTGGGCTATAAATAGCTTCTCACCATACAAATCTCAAGCTATACCAGAAATGCTTCAAAGCTTGGAGAGCATAATCAACCCATGGTTTGCGCACATATTTAGGCTATGCTTATCTCCTAACTATGTATATACCATTGAGTTGGAGACAGGTAAAGATTGTCTTTATACCCAAGGCGGGGAAACGCAGTCATGAAAACGCAAAAGATTTCAGGCCAACAAGTCTCTCATCATTCTTATTGAAAACGCTCGAAAGACTTCTCGACGCATATAATTGGAAGAAGATGGATTAATGTAACAACATTTCTGCCAGTCAACAGGCATATCAGAGGGAATGCTTGACAGACACAGCCCTACATGAATTAGTCGGGACTATTGAGAGGTCCATAGAACACAAACAATATACTCTAGCTGCAATCTTAGATATAGAAGATGCCTTCAAAAATGTAAACACCTCGATAATAAAACATGCCTTAGGAAACCTGGGCGTGGTATCATTCCACAAGAACTGGATAGTTAACATGCTGCAGAACATAACAATAAACTCTACGATGGGTAAAAGTTGTCAAAGCGCGCTAACAGAGACCCTCCACAGGGAGAAGTCATCTCACCCCTGCTATGGCTCCTTGTTACCCAGAAAATATTAGCCAAATTCGAGCGCATGGGGATTAAGGTAATAGCATATGCGGACGATGTTGTAATTCTAGTCTCTGGTTTATTTCCGTCCGTGTTGAGTGAAATCAAGAACGGAGCCCTGGAATCATTGGGTATCTGGGCCACAAGCAGTGGTCTGGGAGTGAATCCTGTGAAATCAATCTGTCGCAGCTACGCGTTAAGGAAATACCTCTATAAAATCATGCCAAGTACAGGGTTTTCCAACAAGAGGTGTTATTTTGAATCACCCGGTATTTCGGTAGCTGTCACTTTTGAAGCTTTTATTCTTTGACATTTGACAAGTAAAAACTGCGCCATTACTAAAAATGGAATGATAAACGATTCAACAACGCATTGAAATTATTAAAATTCGAAAAATCGAAAATCATCGAAAAATCATCTTGACTGATGGGGCCCATTTCCACCTCGGTGGCTACGTCAGCAAGCAAAATTGTCGCATCTGGGGCTCGGAAAACCCAAGAGTTATTGTTGGGAAGCCTCTCCATCCTCAACGTGTGACTGTTTGGTGCGGTTTATGGTCCGGCGGGGTCATTGGACCTTACTTTTTCAAAAATGAGGTTGGATCAACACTTACGGTGAATGGATTGCGCTATCAAGAGATGATTAATGACTTTTTATGGTCGGAGTTGGATGGTATTGATCTGGACAACGTTTACTTTCAACAAGACGGCGCTACGTGCCACACAAGCAACGAAACCATTGCTCTGTTACGGGAAAAGTTTCCGGACCGTGTTATCTCTCGAAGAGGTGATCACAATTGGCCACCGAGATCTTGTGATTTAACACCTTGCGACTTCTTCCTTTGGGGCCACGTGAAAGATAAGGTCTACGCCTACAGCCCAGCGTCGATTCAAGACCTCAAAGATAGAATTCGTGAGGTTATCGAAGACAGCCACTTTGCGATTTGGTTGTGGAAAATGTCATGAAAAGGATTTGGTCCTGTAAGCGTGGTCGTGGTGGCCATTTGGCTGACGTTGTTTTTCATTATTAACGGCATACCTTTCTCTTTATTATGAAATAAACATCCGATCATTTATCTCAAAAAATTGAATTTTTCTTTGAATACCAAAATAACACCTCTTGTTGGAAAACCCTTTATTTAGGTGCGATATTAGACTCAAAACTATCATGGAAGCGTAATATAGAACACCGAGTTCAGAAAGCAACCGTCGCCTGTCGAAAAACGTTGGGGCCTCAAACCTCATATGGTACTATGGATGTACACAAGCATGATCGGGCCCATGCTCTCCTATGGTGCACTGGTATGGTGGCCAGTCGCTGAAAAGAAGAGTTCGCAAATGTTACTATACTGAGTTCAAAGATCAGCATGCATCGGAGTGCCAGGGGCACTGCGTACTTGCCCTGCGGAAGCCTTCAACGCGACGATTCATATATCTACTGCTAATTCAATAAGCCTCAGGACTGCTTGCCCCTGGAAAATGGATGAATAAGATATAGGGACATGCTCGGATCCTCCACAGACTCCTCAAGGAAGTAAAAACTACATCAGACTACTGCACTCCCGAAATGAGTTTCGAACAGTCATTTGACGTCATGTTCCCTGAAAGAAAATATTGGGATAGCGGGAATTCGTTTGGAGGGATACGACACCTAGGTATACACAGACCATATATCCAAAATTAGTTGTGGAGTTGGTTCAGGTGTATTCGCCGAAGAAGCGAACACAACACTCTCCCTCAAACTTCCTGAATTCTGCAGCGTATTTCAAGCAGAGGTAACAGGTGTTTTTTAGTTGGTCTTTTTGACAGTTGTCACTTGGTTTATGCTCAGTTTGGTTTGCCATTTCATAATGAATAGAATTACTCCGGAACAGCGTTTGCAAATCTTGCAAATTTATTACCAAAATAATGGCTCGGTTCGCGGGACGCCTCGCGCAATAAAACAAGAAAATTTTGTTCAGCGATGAAGCTCGCATTTGGATGAATGAGTACGTATAAACAGAATTGTGAAGTCGCTTGTCTACTCAGATAAGCCCGACACGATTGACGCCTTGGAAGAGAATATTCGGCGCGTTATTGTTGTCATACATCCCCAAATGCTGCAAGATGTGGTCGAAAATTGGGCCTCTCGGCTGGAATTTATTCGAGCCAGCCGCGGCGGCCGCTTGCCCGAAATCATTTTTAAAACATAATGGCAAACCCTTATCTTTATAATAAATGTAAATTCTTGGTCATAACATAAAATTATATGCGTTTTATTTCTTCTTGAAAACCGCACGTCTAAAAAACGCCACTAGAGGAAGCTTGTAACGACACATAACTGAACATATTGGAATATTTTTTGACAGCCAGGTGGCTCTCCTAGCATTAGAAAACATCACCACATCAGTGATGGAATGTAAAGAAGAACTAGCTAAGCTAGGTAGAACATCCGAGATAGTTCTCTTTTGGATCCCAGGTCACATGGGACTATATGGAAATGAAAGGGCACATGAATTAGGTAGAGCAGGGTCCTCTTCCAACGCTTACCATACTACGTCAGTAGCAATGCTGTTCAGAATCGCTAAATGGGATATCTTCGTTTACTACCTCAAACAAGCAAAGTCTAGGTGGGATACAACCGGAACATATCGAATATCCAGAAGCACCTGGACATTCGATATGAATGGCACGTTCAATATTGACTTGTAAAGCTTGAAGAGAGTCTGGTTTATTTCCAAAGACCAATGACTTCAAATAACCCCACAAGAAATGTTGTTAAATCACAACTTCTTGGAGGCCATTCAATATCACAATTTCTTGAAATAATCGAATCTCCAAACTTTTCAATTGTTTCATTTGCTGTGTGGCACGTAGCCATAATCGGTCAATGGCAAAAAGATAGCTCTTAACGAGAGCTAAAATATTGCTCATGGGTGTCAAGGTCGTAGGTGGACTGGAAAGTGTTTTTTTGGATTTAAAAAAAAATTGACTTAGCGCACAAAAAGATGCAATTGGAGAACGTTTATTTTGATAATAAAACTGAATAATTTGTAAATGTTGTTCTTGCGTATATCTCTCCATGATGAAATTTTAAACACTACTGAATACAATGAAAAACAAATGATAGATCATGACATATTACAAATGGCCGAAACGTCACTTCAAAATCATATCATCCCTTTTGGAAACCCCGTTATAAAGGACGAGTGGTGTGGTCATCAAAACGGTATAAACGGTTCGTGGCTGCCTCGTTCATTTTTCTCAAGGTTATATAAAGCAACAGAAAAACTACTACTATGTGTGGAATTACAGAGGATTCTGGTGAAGAGTAGAATTTTAACCCTTTGTGGGAGAGATACTAGAAGGAGTGAACTAATATGACACATCTTTGAACTTTGTTCCTGTATCTTAAAATTTTGCTTTCGTTCGCTTGCCAGAAGACAAACAGCTGATTTGGGTTTCACTAACTACCATCACAACGACAAGTCGCACGATAATGAACTCGTACGAAAACGTAATCATTTCAGTGTAAATTTTGGTTTCTCTATCTCTCTCTGCTGTCATCTGGGCCAACACAATTGTCAAATCGAGTCACTTTAATTTATTTGTCGACTGATAGGAACAATGACAAAAAAACGCTATTAAAAGCAAAAAATAAGAAGATATTAATATAATTATGGTAAAAACAATTAAATAATAATAAAATTGTATACATATGTTTACATATTTAAGAATAAATAAGTCAACATTGGCAGCTCGCTAAGATGAAAAAATTTATCAGTGCATAATGAGAGAGAAAAAAATGAGAGTGTTGGATCAGCTCAGCTGACCCACCCGGGGTTGATTTTTGGCCACCTCTGTATCCTTTGTGTAAAGGATACAGAGGTGTATTTGCTAAGATCGACCATACAAAAATGTGTGTGTTTTTAGACCGAAAGTTGTGAAAGTATTGATCTGGCAATTGAATTATTTTCCAATTGGTAAATTGCTAACGTCATTGACGTAAGGCCAGGCGAACGAACCTTAGAGAAACCAAATTCCTGACGAAAGTGAGTGACTGGTTTTCGTTCGCAGAGACTTTCGTTAGAAATGCAGAAACAGGCCGTTAGGGTCTTAGGTCACTACTTCGACGTGTTACACTTTTGGCCCATAACGAATGATATATACCCTGCTCCACTAAAATGAGGATATTCAAATACCACCCTATTTTGCATACACCCATCTTTCTTTCTTTCATAAAGGGTGGTTAAATTGTAAGGGCCGATGTTGAATGTGAACCAGACCTAAACGTCAAGCTTTTTCTGCATTTCATTTGACATTTCTCAATTTCAGACTAACTCAATTTGAACCATGGAAAGATACACAATCGAGCAACGCGTTAAAGTTTTTTAAGCTTGATTGGATTGTTTGTTCGGCTTGAGGTCCGTAATAAATAAAAGACAATACTTTTATTTTTTATTTATTTTTCTTTATTTGCCCAATATTTCGGCCAACTTCGTTGGTCATCATCAGGGGGAATCTATCACACAAAAACACGAATTATTACAATAAAACAATGACAATAAAAACATTGTTACGATAAGTATTTACATTTAATAATGTTGTAACAAAAAATATAGTCCTTTGCTATGTGAGCTTTCGTTAGTTACTGTCTAATTTTCCGTTTATGTTTTTCTATTGTATGCCTGTAGATTTGAGCACAGCCGTCAGTGTCTCTCTTAAAATTTAGTCTCTTTTCTGGTGAAACATCGATGATATGTAGCATCTCTAACGTGTATCTCCTTCCGTAATGTTTCTCTTGCGTTAGTATCTCAACGTCGTCAAAGTTAGGTTTGTGTCCGGTTGTGGTACAATGTGCTGCAAGGGCAGTTTTTTGTTCAATGGGTTTGTGAAGAGCTTTCTGATCCGATCTGTGAGATGATAGTCTAGTTTTAAGTTTTGTTTTAGTAGTACCGACATATACCCTCTGGCATATGTCGGACTTGTCACCATTACACTTTATTTTGTAGACAAGATTTGACTTTTCCTCCTTTTTTACTTGAGATTTGGTTTGGCTGAACAGTTGATTTACCGTAGTATGCGCTTTGTATGCCTTTTACGAAAGTGAGCGTTCAAATCAAAAAGCATTTCGTGCACTTCGTGATGTTTTTTTGATCAGCATAATTGACAAAATGTGTCCACAATCGGGAAAATTGTGAGCAAATTTCAGCAAACCGGGTCTGTAGGAGATGTGAAAACACCTGTGCATGCTCGCCCAGTTCGTTTGGTGCGGCTTATGGGCTGGCGACGTCATCGGGCCATACTTCTTCGAAATGAGGCCGGTCAGGCAGACGAACTTTTTCTGGCCCGAATTGGAAGATATGGATGTGGACAATATGTGGGTTCAACAGGACGGTGCCACTTGCCACACAGCTAACGAAACAATGGCTCTTTTGCACAACAAATTCAATGGTCGTGTTATCTCACGTCGTGGCGATGTCAATTGGCCGCCAACATCATGTGATTTGACACCGTTGGACTTCTTTCTTTGGGGTTATTTGAAAGAAAAGGTGTACGTCGATAAGCCAGCAACAATTCAAGAGCTAATGGATGAGATAATTCGGCACATTAACGACATAGAACCTCAATTATGCCTCAGCGTCATCGAAAATTTGGACCATCGGAGGTGTGCCGCCGAGGTCGCGGCGACCATTTGGCCGATATTTTGTTCCATACATAATTGAACCATACCAATATTATCATAATAAAAAGAAATTACAATAATTTCCTAAATAATTTGGGTTTTATTCAAAATCAACATCGGCCCTTAAAATTTAACCACCCTTTATTAGGCAGTAGTCTATTAACTTTGTGTAAAATGTATGCAATAAGTTTGGGAGAAAAACTGCCAAAAAACTTGAAAAACGAAAATATTTTATTTAAGAAATACATGTGTATATCGTATAATAACACCTGATATGCATATTTAAACATTATGTACTTAAATACAAACAAATAAAAAATGTAATTAAAACCAATCGAAACCCAAACCACACCACCACCACTGCAACAATAACAACAAAGTCATGGAATAAAAAAGGGAAACACTGTCGCTGTAATTTTTTCGCTTATATTAAATTGTTAAAAAAAAAATGAAAGCCAAAAACAAGTTGGCAATTTTTTGTTGCGTTTTCAATTTGATTAAAATGCGTGACAAAATTTCAATTTCCCCCAGTGGTTCGGATTTTGTAAATTGAATATATTTAATAAAAAACCCAAAAACAATAACAATTACATTGGTGCAAATTTATTAAGGGTCAATAAGGCAAGAGGTACGAACACACCCGCACCAAAAAAAAACTGGCAATAATTGGTATAGAATTCGATAAAAAAAAAAACTACTAAATATGAGTTAAGGGGCTTTTGTAGTTGGCAATAATTGACAGTAAGTCTTGGCAAAGCCATTAAAATGAACAAAAAAAAGTTACAGCGACACCGGTCAGTCATCACAATAGAAAGTTATACGCCGACGCCACACATGCGCACATACTGTACTCGTCCACTGCAGCTGTCCACTGACTACCGAAATTGAATAATAATTAGGTAGTGATGAGCCTTGAGTTTAGCTTGAACATTTTGCTGTACCTACAGTACCGAGTCTTTTTTGTTATTGTTATTTTCGATTAAAATTGATTGTGTCATTTGATTTGTTATCAGACTCTCAGTCACAAACCCAAATACATATTCGTCGTATAATAAAACATACTCGTACAACTGAAGGAAGTGTGCTATCGTTACAAAATGTGGAACATCGATGATGGACTTTGATGATGATTGACGTTAATTTCATTTGAATTTGTAGCCAATTAATCAAACACACGCACCAGCGCGCCTCACAACTACTATTTTGGACATTCTTGCGAATCACGTTTTCGATTCTTATATAATAGAAATGTCGGCTTTATTTGTCATTTCACTTTTATGGCAGAGGAATTATATTGTGGCGCGGCATCTAAGTAATCACGTAGTGGCTAGATAGTCGTGAGAATTTCAGGAGTTTTGCTTTTTTCCCATTGTTTTACTGTCTAAAACAAACGCATTGAATTCGCACTCGAAGAAACATACACACATAGTCATTAAGAAATTTAATGACCATTGAAATGAAAACGAAAAACTTAGGCAACAAACTTGATTTGGTGGTTTAATCGATGTCGACGCCGGACATTGCAATCATTTCCTTCCTATTGTATTACAGCCAAAAATAAGCAGAGAAGGCAAACAGAACGAAGCTCCCCTTCTTTATACGAGTGTATAGAAATTGACGACACCTGCAAATTGTCTAAGGACCAAAGATCCAACTACACTACACAAAACAAATTTTGTTGCGACAAATAAATTTATAGACAACTGAATAATTTATTGATGCACAGAAAATAATTGGCTAAAAGACGTCCTTCACGCAAAGAAAAAAAAACGTTTGGGCGTCGTTTATCGCAAAAATTTTTCTTTGTCTCAAACGTTCTACTTTTCCCGTAACTATTGAAATATTTGCGGTGAATGCAACATTCTTTCATTCTATTCATTTTCGTAATTTACTTTTATGGGAAACGAAAAACGTTTACGGAACAATATTGTATTTAAACAAGATTGAATATTTTAAAGAGAGTTGAGAGAACAAAGAGCTAAACTTGTTTTCATTTTGTGAGAGTGCGGTTTTATAACATTTTTATTATTTATATGACGGAATAATATGTGCAGATGTATGTGTACAGAACTCAAAAGATGCAGATGTGTGTGTATACAACACAAAAAGCGACGTGGCAACGTTTCTGCAAAAAGATGGAGATGCGTGTGTACAAAACACAAAAAGAAACGTTGCAACGTTGCATACATGTTTGCCCGCGTTGCTTTATTAACATACGGTGGTGGAAATTTATTAATCTGCATCCATCCATCCGCACTGTTATACAATTTCATAACATTTGCAATCGTACTCAGCATGCGTAGAGCCGTCTGCTGGTGGGCCTTTACTTTCCCTGTGGGAATTTTATCAACTGGTTTAAAAAAATGTCAGTTATAAAGAAATTATTCTACAACTAACTATAAATTGGTTGAAAAATTATCTACAGCTCAACCAAATTTAACACAAAAACATTTTCGTTCCACCAAAGTGCAAAAACAAAACACATGTAATTTCGTCATCCTTCTTTCCACTAAAACAAGAAACAGTTAGAATTGCATTCCATAAATAACAAAAACTTGGTTGAGCGACATAAAGAACGAAAAGAGTAATTCGCTATCCAAGTCCAAGGGATAAAGACGTGACTTTAGCATCGATGGCACTCATGGAAAGAAGCGGATTAAGGACTTCGGAAACGTTTTCAAATGTATACTGGAAGCTTTGCGATCGCTGTCAATAGATCCTGATAAGGAATTTCGAAAAGCCTTGCATTTTATTAAAAAAATACGCTTTAATTTACGCTTTTAATTTTAATGTTAATGGTTTTACTTTTTTAATAGTATTGAAATTTAAAAACAAAATTTAAATGATCTCAATTTAAATTCTCAATTCAAAATTATTTTAATGAAATTAGATGTAATCTAACTTCATTTCATCTAATAAAAAATGATATTTTTCTGGTCTAAATACACGTTTAGTCAAATTAAGTTAGTACTCGTAAATAGTTACTTTAAAATATACCCATTTATAATCATTTGAATAATTCTAAATACAAACTAACTTCATTCCGTCAGATAAATAATTGTATTTTTTTAATCTCAATATAAATTAGTCAAAAATAATTAGTTTTTAACTTGTTGAAAAGTCATGCAGGGATGGATAATTGTCCACTGCCTAGCGCATGCCCATGTTAAAATAGTCAATTGGACTTATGGAAAATAATCGTTAAAGGTGTTTATTAAAAAACTAATTTTAAGTTACTTTTAAACCAATTCATTTCCCTGCAGGGTTTGTACTGGCTTGGCTTGTGGTGTTCGGTATATGTGCGCGTGTGTGGCAAAATTAAAAATATTTTCATCAGTGAACTCTAAATGATTTCATTCAAAGAATTAATTAAACCAAAGAATCTAAATTATCGGAGGTGCGATATCTCGCAAATATACTGCGGACTACAATTTAATGTTATAGGTAAATGGCAAATGAAGTGAAGACTGTGGGAAAATAACCAGATAGTTAATAGCAAAGAAATGGATCGAGCACTGCATGAAACTATTGAATATTTTGTGGAAAACCGGAAACACAAAAACAATAGATTTTAACAGAACCTGAGACCATCTATTGCTTTTATTAACGACTAACTGATTATTTTTCCACACGCCTTAAATTGTGAATAAGCATATTAAAATAATTAACAATCAATCATCACACGTTAAGGTACTCTAGCTGCTAATGGAAATTTTCAAATAAATTTATTTAGGCACAATACAACTGGATACGTACCTCTGGAAACTCCTGATATTTTCAACACTAAACAGTTAAACTTTGTTTTTTAATGACACCATGCAACACGATTTTTCACCCGAAGTTCTGCATGTTATTTTCTGATGTAGTTTAGTATTCTATTCATTCCCTGAACTTTTGAATTGTCAGCATTTGGGTCAGAATATTGACCTATAAAATTCACTTTTGACTAAAAAGTTTGATATATGATAAGATAACATCCATACAACGGACTACTATATTTTTATACCCTCACATTAGTGATACGAGGGTATATATCATTTGCTACGGCCAAAAGTGTAACACATCGAATGAGTGATCTAAGACCCTAAGTATGTTCGGTGGATATTCGTTTTGGGTCATTTTAAGTCGAATGAGAAATGTCCGTCCGTCCGTCTGTCTGTCTGCTGGCTGGTGCGCACGATAACTATCGAAAAGAGTAACCGATTGACTTCAAATTTGGTATACGGTAATATTTTTTCTATCTCCGTCTAAGTTCGAAGATGGGCCATATTGGTCCACTCCTTCTGGTACCTCCCACACAAAGGGTTAACTTTTAATGAAATATTGATTCTTTAATCATATGTATACTACTTATTATAATCTTCTGAAATTTCACACATTGTATTATTTTATTAGTCGCTATTACCTCGAGAAAAATGGGCGAAGTTGCCACGCCCCTTTTGGTACCTCTCACACAATTGGACCATTGTGCATCAAAATTGAACTGCTTATAATTTCAATACAAGTGCATAAAAATACTTGAAATTTTGTTTGTTTTTGTAGCGCATATAGTCCGGTCAAAAATGGGCATTACTGTACAGCCCCTTTTGGTACCTCCCACACAAATGGACCGTTTTATACCAAATGTTAACAGTTTATAACTTTAATACCAGTGCATACAAATACCTGAAATCTTGTACAGTGTAATGCTGTTATAGTGCCTACAGTCCTGAGAAAACTGGGCGTTATTACCACGCCCCTTTTTGTACCTCCCACACAGAATGACCAAATTATACCAAAAGTGAATAGCTCGTAACGTTAATATACCAGTGCACATAAACGCTTATAGTTCGGAACAGTGCAATGTATTTAAAGAAAATACTGTTTACGGAAAAATAGTCGGTTCACCCGACTGAAACTTTCTTACTTGTTAATATTTTCTAACATACATGCTTTCTTATTTACAGTTTGTCTACAACTCAATTAGATATAATAGCAGAGGTGTTTGTCGGGGAGCTCCCGGGTACATTTTACCAAAAATTGTGACATTTTTGATTATAAACATAATATTATAAAACATATTAAATGAGCGCCCCAGTAGGCGAGTTGGTAGCGCACTCGCCTATGAGTTTGGGGGTCGTGGGTTCAATTCCCACCAGAGGCTCTGGTTTGTCGCTGCAAACATTTAGCCATATGGTCTTTGTAACCCGGCCTTTCCCTGGACCTTAAAATTAGAATATAAATTTACTTTGTATTGTAATTCATATAAATAAATAAATAAATAAAACATATTAAATATCATAATTCAATCAAATTATTCTTTTCCGACAATCGTTTTCTCATTTATTGTTAAACTGACTTTGCTTGTGACAAACGCAATGACCGTTTGCAACAAACGTTTTACAGGTTTTGGGATAAACAGGCATTGCTTGTGACAAACACAATAACCGTTTGCACCAAACATTTCACAGGGTCTGTAATAAATATACATCATTTACGATAAGTACACTAACCGTTTGCTATAAACGTTTCTTTGGGTTTTGGGATAAACATAAATCGTTTGCGACAAGCATACACCACAAACGAAATTCGTTTGTCTAATTTTTCGTTTGGGAGTAACGTAATACATAATAACATTTCATACTTTAAATGATAAGTAAGTTGTTTTAATTTTAAATACTAAATGCTCTTATTTTAAGGATTAGTTTGTCTGTTAAAGTTAGCAACGTTGTGGGGTAACTTCTCTAGCTTATACAATTCCCTCCACTTTCCTTACGCGATATTCGCATAGTATGGATCGTAGCGAGGGATTTCCTTTAATGGTGGTTCTCTCCTACAACTCTCCTTGGACGATATTCGCATAGTACGGATCGTAAAGAGACACTTGTAACGTTGCATCTCTCCTACAACTCTTATTGGACTATATTCGCCTTGTCTGAAGTAAAGATGCGCCTAGACACCTAGTTTCATCCTCGGCTCTTGTAATGAAGTGTGTCGTTGTTTTGCATTACGCTCGCGCCCATCTTGTGTCGTTTTTACTCTGCAACCATCTCTGCAACTAGCGTCAATCCCCCATAGAGCTCTGCCTTTATTTAATTTTTAAAAATAGGACAATGTTTTTTCAGTATTGGAGTAGGCAACCCAACAGTATCTCTACTCAGAAGTAGAAAATTTTCGTTATCAAGGCGTAGGTAGATAGCCCAACTGGCCCTCTACTGAGAGTAGATAACCCAAATGGCTACATACTAAGGAGTAGATAACCCACCTCGTCGTTTATCAAGGAGTCTGGTTTATTTCGAAAGACCAATGACTTCAAATAACCCCACAAGAAATAGTCTAATGGTGTTAAATCACATCTTCTTGTAGGCCATTTAATATCACAATTTCTTGAAATAATCGAATCTCCAAACTTTTCTCGCAACAATTCAATTGTTTCATTTGCTGTGTGGCACGTAGCCACAATCGGTCAATGGCAAAAAGATAGCTCTTAACGAGAGCTAAAATATTGCTCATGGGTGTCAAGGTCGTAGGCCGACTGGAAAGTGTTTTTTTATTTAAAAAAATTTAGTTAGCATCATTTTCAAATGTGAATGGAAAGTTTATTTTTGCTCTAGCTCATTAACGGTAAGTCGGATCAGTGGCAAAAGATAGCTCTTGCGTATATCTCTCCATGATGAAATTGTAAACACTACTGAGTACAATGAAAAACAAATGACAGATCATGACATATTACAAATGGCCGAAACGTCACTTCAAAATCATATCATCCCTATTGGAAACCCCGTTACAAATATTGAGCATCTTACGGCTATTGTATATGCAGCGACTAGATTTACGTCTTCTCCACTTGGTCGGAATTCTTGTGCCATCGACTATCACATTGAGTGGCTCCTTTACTTGCGCTGTCCACGCAGTAAACAGAATGACAGTTGATTTGGTGGCAGATATTGTCAGGTTCCTCGCAGCGAAGAAATTCGCAAGGTAGACATTCGGCCTTCCACGCTAGAATCGTACAGTCACCGGAATATGATACGATTTCAACGCCGTCAGGTGGTGGTGGAATTGCAGAAATGTAGAGGTTAAACAGTGCCGGAAGTATCACCCCACCTTGTGAAACTCCATCTTTCACACTACGGGGCGTGGACTTCTGGTTTCTGAATTCCACATACGACTGGCGTGCACACATGTAATTAACGGTCAAACGTTTCAAACTATTCAGGAGGGACGTGTTGACGATGTCCTCAAAAAGCGTGGCGTGGCTGACAGTATCGATGGCCTTCAATAGGTCAAGCGCCTAGAGGACAGTCCTGTCACCGGGCTTGTTCTGGTTCACCAATTACCCCAAGGTTCTTGGTGTCACATTTGATAGCCTCTTCAGGTCTAACGCGTGTGCCACAGCTATCTTTAATAAGATGAGAAGTAGGAACAAGATCCTCAGGCCGCTAGCCGGCAGCACTTGGGGAACCGACAAAGAAACCCTGTGGTTAACTATGCAGCTCCACAAAAATAACCGGCGGCGGAGTGCCGCCGAGTCGCGCCGATTCGGTTTCGTAGTCTGGGACATACCCGTGCGACGACACAATTTGTTGTTGTCGAAGCAGTATCTGCTTGGTTGCTACCGTCCCAGCCATCCCAACCACCACTTTGAGTATAGGCACCCATCTCCCAGGCATATCAGGAAAGACCTTCATAATATAGAGCGCGATGTCCAACGCTATAAGAAAGAACCTCTAGATCAAAGAGCTTACAGGGAGGCCTTGATGATATACACTCTGACGCAGTCGCTGAAGCCGTAATTAATTACAGAGATCACCCTCCATCCGAGGCTTTAGAGGAAAAGGAATTTCCACGACACACAAGAGTAATTTTGGCCCAATTAAGATCAGGCTGGTGTAACCGCCTCAATTCGTATTGGGCAAGGATTGATGGGAATACGTCGAACACCTGTGCCGCTTGTAACCAGGGACTACAGGACACACTACACCTGTTCAACTGACCTGACAAACCTACTCAACTTGTTCCCAGGTGTCTTTGGACCCATCCAGTGGAACAGCCAACTTCCTTGGCCTGGAATCCGATACAGCTCAACCCAAAAACACAAGGCGAATCAAACAACATCTAATGGATCAACAACACCTAATGGACACCTATACTGCTACAGCATCACCTACATTGACGTCTCTACTCCATGTAATGTAGAAAACTGTTCGTATAGAGCTTCCATAACAGAGGAGACCGAATGCCCCGTAAGATGTTCCTCTGCAGACAAATACGGGTATCGTGAGATCAGTTCAACCCAAGCTACCTGATATGCATCTCCTAATGAGAACATTATGAAGATCATGCAGAGCGGTTTCGTTGGATTTGCCTTTGCTATAAGAGGACTGTTGGTTGGGACAGTATCCCTTGATGTTAGTCCCAAGATGAATATCGATTAATGTCTTCAAGCGTTTAATGACAGATGACCATAGACTAATTGGACTGATATAATTCCTGCATGGAACGGCTTCCCCGCTCTGGAAATGAAGACATCCTTATTTTCTCTCTAGTTTGATGGTATATAGGTCTGTTTGATACAGCCAGTATGGAGTACTTAGAGGACATCCCCCACCAGTGATACCCACTGTGTGATCAGAGGCCGCATTATACCTTACACTTTTTCTTCATTACCCAGTCAATCATACCCATCATCATACAGGTTACCAACTTTCTGAGCCTAGAAACCAATGAAGCAGATCTATATGCCGATGATCGCTTTACGATAGCACTTGGGGAACCGACAAAGAAACATTCTTAACCTCTAACAAAGCAATAGGCCGATCCGTGGCGAACTATGTAGCACCAGTGTGGTCACCGAAAGTGAGAAGCGTTAGAACAGTAGGACCTTCTCATACTACCGGAGTAACCGTCCCAACCACCAACTAGATCCGACCAGACGGGTCAGGAGAGATCTTAACGATCAGATCAGATGCAGATCATAGTGCGTTCCAGGCAGGTCTGAAACGATGTTCACGACGACGAAGGCGTAGCAAGTGTTAACTTCCGAGTGAATATCGTTCTTGGACCCATCCTCCATCAGTGGCATCAGAAGATGAGAGTCTACCTCCACAAACTAAACCAGTTCTAGCACAGTTAAGATCTGAATATTGTAGCCGTTACACGATTTTCGTTACCCAGTCAGTCCCAATCAGTTTGCACACGGGTCCCGGTATGGATGCTGGTCCAGGGCCCTTTTTCCTAGTAAATTATCTATCAAAAAATCTAAATGCAATTCGATAACAATATATTTTAATTCTTCTCAAACACAATTCAACTCCAAGAGTGATGTATTCGCTAAAGACATGGCTCGTGCTCATCATTCCAACAGTATCACATTCGCTTCTCCATATTTCCTGGTACATATGTCCATAACCACAAAAGAAAAGTACTCCGGTTAGGAATAAACCACAATAAAGGTTGGATTGCGAGAAAAACAACATTTTCTGCAATCACCGCAAACCCGACAAGAAAGCATAGCTCTGCACGCACTTTTCCCACCTGTAGCAAGACTAAAGTGTTTGTTGTTTGTTTGTCTAACAGAAAAGAGTCTATCGGAGCACACATTTGTTGCTGAAGATGGGGTTTCGCCAGCAACTCCACAGCATACTCCAGTTTGACACAGTGAAGTTGAAGTGTTAAGTGGGGGGATTTATAATTGCAAGCAAAATGATGATCTAGAATTGCATTTGACTCACTTTGCACCAAACGATGAAAATGAAAATGTATGCAATTTTCTTGATTGACATGACTTTTTCCTTTTCACTTTAATCGGAATTTGATTTTAAAATTCAAACGAAGAATGAAAGATGGTTTTTTGTCTTAAGTAATTTTCCGGGATATCCATATCAATATCGTAAAGGAGAATGACACGGCGGCAATACTGAAACTTCGTATTAAAGTGTTATTTATTACAATGTATGCGAATGTAGGTCAGTTAAGTGCAAATATTTTATTCAAATCATTGATTTGATGGAAAAATATTGCAAATTTTTGGTGGGAATGGAATATAGGGATATCGATCGCGAAATTTTTGTGGGAATGTCGATGAGAGTCGATATCAAGGTTAAGTTAACTTAAAGAGGATGCCTGTATATCGGACTCATTTAGACTATGTACTTTATTATGACACCACAGGAACGGAAGGAAAAATTGGATTTTCCTAGTCCCTTCCTAGTCAGGCAAGTTTGCTAAAGTTATGCTATCGAAGTAGTTCGTGGTGGGTTGCATTCGGAGTAACTATCACAACCACCAACCAGTGAATAGGCTCCCACACCAAGAGAGGTCATTAGAGATATCAAAGCCCTAATGTGCGAGTCCCAATGGTAAACGATTGCTAACTCACCAAAGAAATTTTAGCCTAGGGTTTCCTGTCGCCTTTAGAGAGAGCGGGGTACAGACATAGAAAATGTTCCATTCTTCTCTTCCTCGCCGCAGTTCCTACAAATGTAATTTCCAAAGATTTAGAGTTATTCTGTATGTCGTTCAATGAGACAGTGGCCCATCAAGATAGATTGGATAAGTTACACGACAGCAGGGCGTTGGAAGCTTAGGCAGGGGCACATCAGCTTTGGGTGTATGCAGGTGCAATCTAGTGACCATTTGGTGCCATAAGGGTTTGGTGTTCTATCGATTCATCCTGCTCTTCGTCACCGAAGCTCCTGCAAAAGTAATCAATAAGTCTGTGGCCCTTCATGATGGAAAGGATAAGTTAAACGACAGCTGGTCGCTTCTACGTTTGGAGTTTAGGCAGGCAGGTTTAGGCATCAGCTTTGAATGTATGCAGGTCCTGACTAGGGACCATCTGCCGTTTATTGGTTGTTTTTAGACGCATGCCCTGTACCATGGAAGGTACTTCCTAGCCCTGCAAGCTCTTCTGCACTACAATGATTCATTCTATATATCCCTCTAAGGAATACTCTACTATTTTAATGGAGTAGGCAATTTGGGACTGCCAGATCCTTCCATATATCCCTGACAAGAATAATCTACTCTTTTTAGGGAGTGGATAATTTGGGTCTGCAAGATACCAATCGAATGAAACTACGATCACCTATAAAATGTATGTTTCCTTCCATTTTCACACAATCTAATATTTGAGTATGGTCAAGCATTAACAATAAATTGCCACTATATGATTGTCAACAACAGCAAATTCCATACATTCCCATTGCAAATTGTCCTCTTGGGAAATTCCTTAATTTGTGATGGAGTCAATTTTTTATTTCATTTTCTGGTTCTAGTGAAAGTCGATAAAAAAGAAAACATCTTCACGCTTTCCATGCTAACTAATAATGAAGAAATTCTAAAAATTTCACCCAACACTTTGCTGGCGGCGGACATATGCGTTTTTCTCCTTTTTACAACATCAGAACTGGTCTACTACCATATTCATTTGCAACTTTAAGATGTCCATACGCATATGTATGTATGATTGGATGGTAGGTTGGGGAATGTGTAATGGAGTGGAGTGATTTTTTTGGCAAATTTTAGAATTCTATAAATGAATTCTATACAGTATCATAACATTATTATAAAAACGTCTATAGTTGTATGCAAAACGTTAGGTATAAGAGTATGTGGAACTTCCTTCCTTTTAAAAAATTTAATATTGTTTAATGCTTCTTTTGGAATTTTAAAAAACCTATCCTTAGTAACAAAGAATCTATATTCAAATAAGAGATACATTTAATTTTATGTTCTAGCTCTTTATCTTCAGGTTTGAAATTTCTTAGAAGAAGACATATTTAACTAACAGTTGTAGACCATTTGAATTCATTTATTGTTAGAAAAATAAATTAATTGTATTAAACGAAGAGTTCGAAATTGAGTACAAAGAAGAGTTCTGGATGGACTGTGTACCTGATGAGCCACGGTCTTTGTCATTTACCTATTCTATCCAGAAACTGTTTGCAACATCGAGTGAGAATTTCAAGACGTTTTTCAATAAACTTAGGAATAAAAATGCCCGCCAAGTCATTTTTGACTTGGTAGTTTTTTATGTAACTATGACCAGTTAGGGTTCCTGTTATGAGTTCTTTAATCTGTCTATTAAGTCCTAATCAGAATTTTCTTCTGTTTAAATCATATCACCATTGGGGTGTAGTAATTCTCACTTTTTCTTTGACTATTGTATTTTGACTAAGGTATATTTTACAGAACTCTATAGAAATATCTAGATTCCCCCGATCCTTCTACAAGTTCTGTGTTTATGGTGGATATGTAGAGGTTGCTCCATCTATTGGTTTATTTTAAAACATTTGTTATTTTGATATTAGGAAATCTGTACGATTTCGAAGAATATCGCCAGTATTAGTTCAACTGCATTCACTGATGGAGATCTACAATTATCTACTTTGCATCCCCTTTCTTTGCATCCCCCACCACATTATTTCTGGGATCAACCCTCGCTCTATTGTCGAATAATTGGAAACAAATTTCCCGTTAGTAGGACGACGCACGACGCCAAGGAAAACTTATAGTTACTCCACAACATATCCCGTCACCATATCCCATTGCTAGAATGTGCCAACATTGAATGTGGGTAGATCGAGTTGCCGACAAACTATGCCACGAGAAAATTGTTGTGCGATACTCGAACTGGAAGTAGCTTGGGTTACGAATAGCCGAGTCGGTAAGTTTGGGAAAGTTTCGGTGGACATGGAGTGAGATAGAGGAGAGACCAATAGAGTAGCAGAGGTTGGATTTTCTAAAATTTCTCAACATCTTGCTCCGCCAGAGCATATTAGAGAAATAAATAACATATCCTGTGACACTTTCTACCGGAACAAAGCCCTAATATGGTATTTTGCTGATTGTACGATACTCGAACTGGAAGTAACTTGGGTTACGAGTAGCCGAGTCGGTGAGTTTGGGAAAGATTCGGTGGTCATGGCGTGAGATGGAGAAGAGACCGATAGAGTAGCAGAGGTTGGATTTTCTAAAATTCCTCAACATCTTGTTCCGCCTGAGCATATTAGTTACATACACATATCTTGTGACACTTTCTACCGGAACAAAGCCCTAATATGGCAATTTTCTGACAAACTGTGCTGCTAGTCAGTTTTTGTGCGGAACTCGAACTGGATCTAACAAGGGTTATGAAGATTGATCGATTTCATTAATGTAGTAGCAGGCCCCGCGGGAGTTTCATAACAGCTGCAGTTTACTACCCATCCGAGGAAAATTTGTACTTGCTTGGAGTTGCGAATCAACCGGGTAACGTGGCACATTGACCAGCGGAAGAAAAAACCTCACAGTTTGCCTCCAATTGGTACATGCAGACTAGTTGGTAGGCGCTGATCCTTGCTTGGAAAGACTCCCTGTGATTTCGTTTAGATTTGAGTAGAGTTAGATTTGAGTAGAGTTAGATTTACAGTAAGTCTCGTGTGGTTCCTCTAGCAGCAGTTGTTTATACCCTACACCACTTTGTGGTACAGGGTATTATAACTTTGATTTGGCCCAGATATTTGTAACACCCTAAAATAGTGGAGCTAGACCCACCATAAAGTATACCGATCGACGCAGAATCACTAGCATATTCGATCTAACCATGCCTGTCTGTCCGTCCATCTGCTCATGTAAAGTTGCCGGAAAAGTACAGGTCGCAATTTTACTCCGATTTTGATGAAAATTGACAAAATCGGTTCAGGATAAGCCACCAAATATATGTACCTTCGATTTGATATCTAAGCGCTTAAGAAGCTAAATTGTTCAACCAATGTGTATGAAGTTCGACACAAAGAAATATTTTGACCCCAGAACATAAAGTGCCGAATTTAAAAAAGTAACTCCAAAAAAGTAGCTGCAAATTTAGATATAGCTCCCATATATATGTTCCTTCCGATTTGGCCTGTTAGCGCTATAGAAGCTGTATTTTACATCCCATCATTTTGGAATTTGGGAGATTGTCTCTTGATACAAAGACGAACACTGCCAAATTTGAAGAAAATCAGGTCAGATTTAGAAATAGCGTCCATATATACCTAAATGGTTTTCCAACAAGAGGTGTTATTTTGGTATTCAAGAAAAGTTCCATTTTTTGAAATAAATGATCGGATGTTTATTTCATATGCCGTTAATAATGAAAAACAACATCAGCCAAATGGCCACCACGACCACGCTTTCAGGACCATATCCTTTTCATGAATTTTTCCATAACCAAATCGCAAAGTCGCTGCCCTATGTCCTCGATAGCCTCACGAATTCTATCTTTGAGGTCTTGAATCGACGCTGGGCTGTTGGTGTAGACCTTATCTTTCACGTGGTCCCAAAGGAAGAAGTCGCAAGGTGTTAAATCACAAGATCTCGGTGGCCAATTGTGATCACCTCTTCGAGAGATAACACGGTCCCGAAAATTTTCCCGTAACAGGGCAATGGTTTCGTTGCTTGTGTGGCACGTAGCGCCGTCTTGTTGAAGGTAAACGTTGTTCAGATCAATACCATCCAACTCCGATCAAAAAAAATCATTAATCATCTCTCGATAGCGCAATCCATTCACCGTAACTGTTGATCCAACCTCATTTTCAAAAAAGTAAGGTCCAATGACCCCGCCGGACCATAAACGCTTCTCAACAATAACTCTTGAGTTTTCCGAGCCCCAGATACGACAATTTTGCTTGTTGACGTAGCCACCGAGGTGGAAATCGGCCTCATCAGTCAAGATGATTTTTTGATGGAATTCCGGATCATTTCAAGGACCCAATCAGCAAATACACGACGTTGTTGATGTTGTGCCGGCTTGAGTTCTTGTGTTAACTGAACTTTATAAGCCTTAAGACCCAAGTCTTTATGCAAGATACGGTGTAATGACGTTTGTGGAATGCCCAATTCCAAAGAACGACGAGGAATGGACAAACCTGGGTTTTCTTCAACACTTTGGGCTACAGCAGCTATATTCTCAGTTGTTCTTGAGCGACGTGCACGGGTTTTATTCTTCACATCACTATCTTGTCCCAACAGCTCGAATTTGTCCACCAAATTCTGTGTTGCGGTCCGACAAGGTGCTTCACGACGACACAAAAATGCTTTAGTTTTGCGAACGGTGACTGCAAGATTTTCACCATTTTTGTAGTGAATTTTAATAATTTCAATGCATTGTTGAATCGTGTATCGTTCGTGTAAAAGCTTCCAAAGTGAAAGCTACCGAAATACCGGGTGATTCAAAATAACACCTTTTGTTGGAAAACCCTGTACAAAATCGGTTCAGATTTAGCCCCCAAATATATGTAATGGGTTTTCCAATAGGGATGATATGATTTTGAAGTGACGTTTCGGCCATTTGTAATATATCGTGATCTATCATTTTTGTTCATTGTACACCATATTCGACGGACCCATGTTTTTTTTGGGCCCATTCCAATCGACGAGGCTTGTCCGCAGGCAACAATCTTTGCGTCAATTGAATTTTGTACGGGAACAAATGCAAATCAACGCGAATAATCCGTTGTAAAGTGGACCGAGCCATGCCCAACTGCTGAGAACGGCGTTTTTGGGATGTTCTTGGGGACCTCTCAACACTGGCTCGTACGGCAGCGATATTCTCGGCCGATCGCCTTGGTCGACTTTTATTTGGCCTCTTCGGATTAGAAAGAGCCTCACCAGTCGAAAATTTTTCGTATAAACGCTTAATGGTGTTCTTAGAAGGCGCACTTCTCACATTTTTTAATATTTTAAAAGCACGTTGAGTTTTCACAATTGACTTCTTCTGTTGAATGTAAATTTCAACTATTTCGCGTGGCGTGTATTGTTCCATGGTAAAAATCTGCTTGGACTGACGCTTCAAACGCGGTATGTCATTAAGCGATCTGACATCTCTGTCAAAAGTTATGGCGTTGCCAGATGGGTCCGTCGAATATGGGAGACCCTGTATTAAGTTGTGTTTACAATTTCATCATGGAGAGATGTACGCAAGAACAATGTTACAAATTATTCAGTTTAATTATCAAAATAATCGTTCTCCAATTGCAACTTTTCGTACGCTAAGTCTATTTTTTAAAATCCAAAAAACACTTTCCAGTCGACCTACGACCTTGACCGATTCCCGATCCGTCGTACCGTTAAGGAGCTAGAGCAAAAATAAACATTCCGTTCACATTTCCATTTATTTTTAAATCCAAAAAAAAAACACTTTCCAGTCGACCTACGACCTTGACACCCATGAGCAATATTTTAGCTCTCGTTAAGAGCTATCTTTTTGCCATTGACCGATTGTGGCTACGTACCACACAGCAACAGAAACAATTGAATTGTTGCGAGAAAAGTTTGGAGATTAGATTATTTCAAGAAGTTGTGATTTAGCACCATTAGACTATTTCTTGTGGGGTTATTTGAAGTCACTGGCTTTCGAAATAAACCAGACCCTCTTCAAGCTTTACAGGTCAATATTTAACGAGCCATTCATGACATACGACTTGATTTAGTGGATAAAGTGCTCGAAAATTGGGTTCATCGAATTCGTTCCTGCAGAAGAAGTCGTGGAGGCCATTTGAATGACGTTTTATTTAGAACTTAATTGTATCGATTGTACTTCACATTTAATAAAAAACTTTTGAATTTCCTTAGCAATAAGTGTGTTTTTTTTCAAAGAAATCATATCACTCTTATTGAAAAACCCTATACTTCCCAAAAAATCTCTAACAACATATTATACTCGTAGATAGTAGTCGATTAAATCAAATTGTTATTGGATTCTTGGTTTATTTGGATCTATGTGAAATTCAATAAGAAACCCAATATAGGGACAACATATAACATGTCTTAATCCACCCTAATACATAACCAGTTTCCATCAAAAGTACAATTTGGTATGGTTTACACTACTAAATGATCAGTACATATGAACAAATTCCCATTTATATAGATCACTTACACGAATGCCGTACAATGGTTTCAAAGAAATTTAGAAAAACGTAACTACGCACTTTTAAATAGTTTCAAATTCACTCCCCCAATCCACTCATCACAACTGAGTACTGAGCTAGAGCCAAGCTACGAGTACTATCCACTATCTCTCACTCTCCTTCTCCGGGTGCATCTTCATGAACAGTTCATTCATTCGTTCAAAATCATTCAGCATCGGTCGCATAGTCGTGGTGATGCAACAATAAAAATGATGTCAAACATACGGAAAACTTGTCCTGCCCAGTCGCCAATTTCCACCAGAAACGAGCATCATCCGAGCAAATGAAGACGACGACGACCACACTAACCCAGAGAGGAGTTGACTCGTGGTGGAAATGTACGATAGTAGCGTTTCCTTAGTAGCTTAAATACGATTTATTATGCATGAGTTAACAACCACTTGCTAAGGCTGCGGCCAATAACCAGAAGTCCAGAGAGGCAGTACATGCAATCAGCCAAAAAGCCTTTACGAATTGTACAAATTGGCGGCAGCAAAGAGAGGCTGTGTTTTGTTGTTGGAAAAATCAACAACAATACCAAAATATTCGTATCTTCTTACAGGCGGTTTCATTTTTTACAGTTCAATGTAGCACTAGTATTTCCAGTTACCGGACGGTCGACTAAAATTTCTATGGAGTATTAAATAGTAATTCTTTTGATTTCATCACTTTCCACCCATAAATTTTGCCAGACAAATGTCATTCTAAACGAGTGTAGTTCCTGCACAAACACACAGTGTGGGCGTCTGTGGCACTGTGCGAGCTATTCAATCAATCGCTATGGAGAAAGATCATAACGATTGCTTCAACCGCAAAAATAAGTTAACCTGTGACTTTGGGCTTTATGCTTTACTCTCCCAAAACATAAGGTGTTTGTTTCTTAAGTCTTTCGTTTTGCCAGAGTCGTTTGGCCAATGCATTTGTACAGGAATTGACTAGTAATGATTTGTTTATTTTTCATTTTCTCTTTCATTTCGAAATGAATTGTAAATGACCCATTTCTCGCTCTTTCTCTCCCTCTCTCTTGCTTATGAAGAGAAGAATACCGTAAAAAACTTGAAATTGCATTTGGTATAAATCGATATTCTTTTCATGGCCAGCATTCGTCTGTCAACTGAACACGAATCAAGAATCCAGTCTAGATTTTAATTAATTGTACATTAAGGTGGACTGAACAGAAACAAAACAATTATAAAACTGTCAGTCGAGTAAACCGACTAATGTATACATTCACTCTAAGAGAAATGTAATATGGAATTTGTGTGGGAGATGCTCACTCTGTGACAGGTTATAGTCATGGGAAAGGTAGTTTAAAAACTGAAAATGAAGACATTTATGTTGCCATTCTCGAATTTATAACTACAATCATATATTGGTGTTTACTATAACATTTTTTTGGCATTAGAATTTGAAATGACAGACAACATAAATTCTCGGTCTTCTGCATGTGACGGAAAAGTATTTTCGAATGCCATATACGGAGAGCTTTATTGCTATTTCGACAGTCAGCTTTGATAAGGTGTCTATGCTTTCAATTATCTATGTACATACTCTGAATTACTGGGACAGATGAACGTTTCTTTTTTTTTTTAAAATTGTGGCTTGCTGACCACATAAAAAATATATAGTTTTTCAATATGACTTCTAAAATTACACAGTACAACACGAAATAATGCGGGGTTCTGACACTGGATTCTGGAAGAGGAGACCAGCAAAAACTATACGTGTGTCGGCATTTTGAAAGTTCACATCGGAATTTAATTTGTAGGGGAGTTAAAGTTCCCCCTTTGGCCTGTTCGTGCAGCTATCGGTATACGAAACTACGGAAATGAAATGTTCTAGAAAAATTTTGGCCATACAATTTTACTATATATGTCAGAACAAACTAAAGCCCAAAACTTAACACAAACATAAAAAAACAGTCAAAATCCAGCAAAACCCATCTTTGGCTTGTTCGCGGCACTAGGTTGAATAAATTAAATTACTTATACGACATGGTGTTCGAAGCAATAACGGTACCAGTAAAGAGGATTTTAACTAAAATATGATTGTTGGTGTAAAATGTTGGTCTTTGATGTCTTCTGACATATATAGTACAATTTTATGGCCATTTTTGTAGAACATTACATACCCGCCCTCCCTATTTTAAGGGGTGTTTTTTACGATTTATTTAAATAGGTCCAAAAATTACCATTAATTAAAATGTTCTACAAAAATGTTGCTCGTAATATTTTAGTAATATTGTTGAACATATCCTATACATATACAAAATGTAAGGATAACAAGGTTTCCCATGCCAATTCATCATAAGAATGTAAAAAGGGGGAAATAATGACATCCCTCTAAAGCGTCCTCCATACGTAAACTTTAACAAGTAAGAAAGTTCAGTCGGGTAAACCGATTAAATATAAAAGCTGTTTACTTTTGGTACAAAATGGTAAATTTGTGTGAGAGGTACCAAAAGGGGCGTCCCAATAACGGTCACTTTTCTCTGGACTCTAGGTACTATAAAAGCATTACACTGTACAAAATTTCAAGTGTTAGTATGCACTGGTATTAAAGTTAAAAGCTGTTAACTTTTGGTACAAAATAGTCCATTTGTTTGGGAGGTACCAAAAGGGGCGGGCCAATAACGCCAATTTTTCTCTGGACTCTAGGTACTATAAAAGCATTACACTGAACAAAATTTCAAGTATTTGTATGCACTGGTATTAAAGTTATAAGCTGGTAACTTTTGGTACAAAATGGTCCATTTGTGTGGGAGGTACCAAAAGGAGCGTGGCAATAATTGCCCATTTTTCATTGTAAGTACTATTAAACCATTACACTGTACAAAATGTCAAGTCTTTAAATGCACTGGTAATAAAGTTATAAGCTATTAACTTTTGGTTCAAAATTGTCCTATTGTGTGGGAGGTACCAAAAGGGGCGTGTCAACTTCGCCCATTTTTCTCGAGGTAATAGTGACTAATAAACTAATACTATGACAGAGGATTCAAATAAGTAGTATAGAAGTTATTAAATAATTAATATTTCACTAAATGTTAACCCTTTGTGGGGAGGTACTAGAAGGAGTGGACCAATATGGCCCATCTTCGAACATAGCCGGAGATAGAAGAAAATATTACCACATTCCAAATTTGAAGTCAATAGTTACTCCTTTCGTGAGTTATCGTGCGCACCAGCCAGCAGACAGACAGACAAACGGGCGGACATTGCTTATTCGACTTAAAATGACCCAAAACGGATATCTGCCGAACATACTTAGGGTATTAGGTCACTCCTTCGATATGTTACACTTTTGGTTCGTAGCAAATGATATATACCCTCCTCTCTAATGTGAGGGGATGAAAACGCCGAAACACGTATATTGACATTTTTGCTTTTTATGGGTTAAGAATTAAAATCTAGAGAAACCTTTGTATGGCAACCATATCAAAAGATGGACCTATGGGTAATAAAATTTTTTTCCAATATTGCCCAATTTCCAACAGAAGTTTCCTTCAGATATATGAAGTATCTGCTTCAAATTTCTGTCAACTAGTTGAATCATTGTATATATAAGTAGATAGCGTGATTGCAACAGACAGTAAATGAATTCAGAAATGGAAAATATTTGGACCGTTTCTTCGCCAAGAAACATAATATAAACAGCACTTCCGACAGGATCAGTCAGACTTCCAGTGCAGTCAGAAGAGATATTTTGGCCTTCTTAGCTAGCTACCCTACATGTGTCGATTTCTGTTAATCTCTTATTGGACTGCCTCTTGCCTAGGCCAAAGTTTGCATGTGGTCAGTGGCGCACCAATATATGAAACTTCTTCGAGAATTTATAATGTTGTCCCTTTCCTAGAAAGTTAATTGGATTTGAAGTTCCCCGGGATATCCCAATGCCCATGTACCCACATTAGGTATATTTTAAACTGCTCAGCCACCTTGAGATATCTGCGGCAGTCGAGGGCTGTTTGTGAATTTAAGGAATGTAGCCTCTAGAGATTTAATTGGAAAAACGATGCCAATGTTGGTCACTATGTTGCGACTCAGCCACTTGTATACTTCCCTTATTATCATTATTTCGTCTTGATAGACACTGCAAGTATCTGGTTGTCTGTGGGCTATATCAAGACTGAGTTCTTCACAGTGCTATCCGAAGCCAACCTTCTCATCAAGCTTCGAACCATCTGTATAAAAGTGGAGATAGTTTATATTTCCTGCTATTCTGCTAATCCAGTCCTCTCTGGCAGGTATCTTAGTGGCAAGATACCTGTATGTTCACCTCTCTAAGGTGCACATCTTTGTTATGTTCGCTCGGTTGGTTACCATTGTTATTGGTGAATTAAGATTAAAAGCACCAAATAATATTGCAGGCTGTGGTATGTCATGAAACGACTGCAACACAGAAATCTTCTCCTTAGAAGACTACCGGTTTGGTTATCTACATCTTAATACACGACGAGCTAAGTTATATACTCCCTAGTAAAGGACTACTTCGATTACACCGGTCTACAAAAACCAATTTTTTTTCTTGTGTTTCTGGTTTAATGCATAGATTCTGATGCTAGACAACAAAAAACGCCAAAACATCAATTCTTAGCTCTTAAAGTTTGTTTTTTGTAAATTTTACATCGATAAGAAAGAATAAAAGTTAAATCCTTACTTAATTAGCTACAACTTTTGAAATTATGCATCGTTTTTCTTCGGATTGTGCTCATTTAATTCATGACCGATCATACTTTACGATAAAATCAGAAAAGTATAACCAGTCACTTCACTTAAAATTTTCTCTAATTTTTGCAAAAACAAACTTTTGGCAAAAAATATTTTTCGCTTTATTAGTAATAGAAAAGAACCCAAAATTTGACACGTAGAAGTCAGACCCAAAAATCTTGTCGACCAGTGCTATATACGCCTTAGTAGAGGGCCAGTTGGGATACCTATTACTTAGTAAACTGCCAATTGGTTTATCTTCTGCTTAATAGACGTGCAGTTGAATTATATGCTCCTTAGTAATCGACGAGTTGGGTTATCTACTCATTAGTAGAGGGCCAGTTGGGTTATCTACTCCTTAGTACACGACTAGTTGGGTTATCTTAGTAGACGACCAGTTGAGTTATCTACTCCATAGACGACGGCCAGTTGGGTTATCTACTACCTGGTAGACGACTAGTTGGTTTATCTACTAATTAGTAGAAGATCAGTTAGGAGTTTTCGAAGTTCAACGATTTGCTATTTTGGTCCATATGCCATTTTTGTGTTTTTTGAGTTAGGAGTTGATAATATGGGTTTCAAGCATGCTCTTTCAGAATCTGCAATAATTTTTTTCCTATCTCGTTTGGTTTTCGAGATATTGGTAGGGTAAATTTATTTAACTCTGAATAATGGGAAATAGTTTTGGTACTTTTGTTCTATGTCTCCATTGTTCTATCTCCCTACATTTTTTACTAAATAGTTTACGTTCTTCCGATCACAATATGTAAATTACTCTCCTTCCAAAGCGATCCTCCTTGTGGTCAATGTAATACAAATACGAAAAAATATGAAAGCAAAAGTTGATATGGACCAAAATGCCATGTACAAAAATTGCTATAACTTTCTTATTTTTGAATGTAATGGCATAGAAATGCATGACAATCATACCAACACTGTTGAGAACCCTATGAAATAAAAAGTGTGTAACTCTTCATTCCCGTTTTTACTCAAACAATAAATTGCGTTTTTCTCCGATCATAAAAAATGGCGTATGGAACAAAATAGCATTGAGCCGACGATATGTCATGATCTGTCATTTGTTGTTCATTGTATTCAGTAGTGTTTACAATTTCATCATGGAGAGATATACGCAAGAACAACGTTTACAAATTATTCAGTTTTATTATCAAAATAATCGTTCTCCAATTGCAACATTTCGTGCGCTAAGTCCATTTTTTTTAAATCCAAAAAAACACTTTCCAGTCGACCTTAACACCCATGAGCAATATTTTAGCTTTCGTTAAGAGCTATCTTTTTGCCATTGACCGATTGCGACTACGTGCCACACAGCAAATGAAACAATTGAATTGTTGCGAGAAAAGTTTGGAGATTCGATTATTTCAAGAAATTGTGATATTAAATGGCCTCCAAGAAGATGTGATTTAACACCATTAGACTATTTCTTGTGGGGTTATTTGAAGTCATTGGTCTTTCGAAATAAACCAGACTCTCTTCAAGCTTTACAAGTCAATATTGTACGTGCCATTCATGACATACGACTTGATTTAGTGGACAATTTGTTCGAAAATTGGTTTCATCGAATTCGTTTCTGCAGAAGAAGTCGTGGAGGCCATTTGAATGACGTTTTATTTAGAACTTAATTGTAGCGATTGTACTTCACTTTAAATAAAAAACCTTTCCTTAACAAATAAGTGTGTTTTTTCAAAGAAATCATATCACCCTTATTGGAAAACCCTGTATAATACAAACTGCAAAGTGTCAGCTAAATTGCTTCAAAAATGTGGTATCTATGGCTCAAAAACTATATATAAAAGCTATTTTAAAACATTGACCGATATGGCCCATTTGCAATCCCAAACGACCGGCAACTATAAGAAATATTTCTACCAAATTTGATCAACCTAGCTCTATTATTACGGACTGTAGCGTGATTTCAACAGACAGACGGACATGGCTAAATCGTCTTATAATTTCACGACGGCCAAGAATATATATATTTTATGGGGTCGAAGATCAATATTTCAAGGTGTTGCAAACGGAATGACAAATTTAGTATACCCCCATCCTATGGTGGAGGGTATAAAAATACTCAAAAACTGTAGGTTTTCTAAACCCTTACTTCAGATGTAGTAATATATTTGTTCAGAATTTGACCCGTCGATAAAAACATCTGAATTGTATATGACATTCGGCAAGAATCCGGGGTCAGCAATCGGTCCGAATCATCAGCCAATACATCCGAAATTTGTAAGACATTTGGCAAGAATTCGGTCCGATTTCGGCACGACGTCAAATTTGCCTTCACAATTTCCCAGGAATTAAGTTCAGAAGTCGGTACGAAAATGGTCAGATTTCGCTCAGTCGTGTCGTTCCGACCAAAAACAATATAATTTAAGAAGACATTCCTTCCTGTATTCGTTCGTACCTGATAAATTTTGACGTTTCGGCCTGAAGGAATGTCTTCTTATTCTATTTGTCTTTGGTTCCGACAACATGACAACCACTTCATGTTTTTTCGGTACCGATATCGGTTTGACATCCGATACGAAATCGAATTATTTATCCGATTGTCAAACCGATTTCGGACCGAATTCTGAACATTTTGTTTGCTGGGAAAGCAGCAAACAAAATGTCCTAGCAACTTCATCGGTTTTGCAGTTCTTAGGTCGTATAATGGATATCCCTATGCCCAGGTATTCATATTACGTATATGTTAAACTACTTAGCCACCACATCGCGAGATCTGCGGCAGTCGAGGGTTATTTGTGAATTTAAGAAATATAGCCTCCAGAGATATAATGACAGCCTCTTTGTCGGAGTAAATAAGCCACTTGGCGACTTCAACCAGTCAAGCTTCGAAACATCTGTATAGAAGCGGAGATTGTTTCTATTTCCTGGTACTCGGCCAACCCAGTCTTAGTGACACAGTGGTGCACATCGTTGGTATATAATCCACTGGTTATTGGTGCATTAGGGTTAAATGTACCAAATAATATTGTTGGCTGTGGTTGTTATCAAACGTGTGCAACACAGAAATCTTCTCACAGAAGACTACCAGTTGGGTTATCTACTCCTCAATACACGACAGGTTGAGTTATCCACTTCCTAGTAGAGGACTACTTCGGTTATATACTCTTTAGTATAGGGCCCGTTCGTTATCTATTACTTAGTAAAATTCCAATTGGTTTATCTTCTGCTCAGTAGACGTGCAGTTGAATTATCTGTTCCTTAGTAAACGACGAGTTTGGTTATCTACGCCTTAGTATTGGGCCGGTTGAGTTATTTAATCCTAAGTGGTTATTTACTTATTAATAGGCGCTAAGTTGCGTTATCTACTCCTTAGTGGACGACTAGTTGGGTTAACTACTCGTTAGTAGAGAATCAGGGATAATTTATCCAGTACTTTGATAGTACAAGGTGGCAATTCACCGCCTCCAATGACAAAGACACGGTGAAATTACTGTTTGTTGTCATATAAAAGGTCAAACTTATATAAGGTGCTAGAAAAGTTATTAACATTTTTAAGTTTAAAAGATTGTTTAATTTTTAGTAGAAAACACAGGTCAAACTTATCAAAAATGCAAGAAAAGTTATTAAAATTTAAAAAAAATTGTTTAATTTTTTTGTAGGAAACACATTTTTGCTGTTTCAGAAGTCATTCACCCTTTTCAGCAGAAAATCTATAATTATAGCAAATATTTTTTCTGTTTTTTAACATATTTCTTTGAGTGTATATAAAAAACAGTTTAGTGTAATTTAATGAATATAATTTATGAAAATCGTCAACGAGTATATTCCGCACATAACTTTTTCTTTTGATTTTAAAATCAGGTTATAACTGTTTTCAAATTTTTTTCAGTGTACACAGATAAATGTCTATATTTAGAATTGCTGCCAATACTCTCATTAGAGACAAACTTGAACTAAATAATATCATAAAGCAATGCGACCCTTTGACCTGTTTGCAGCACTGTGTTGCATTTTTGAAATTGCTTCCAAAGTCATAACAACTAAATTAATTTAGATCACGTAGGTTAGTGAACGTTAATCTTATAAACAAAACAATGTTTTGCTCTTTATGAGCTTACAAGTACCACACGAAATAATAACAAATTGTTAGCAATATAAATGTAATGTTACATCTCTCAGAGTGGCGTTAGAGCCATAGAAGCTACAAATTTTGATTTTGGCCAAATAATAAAATAAATGTTTTTTTTTAATTTTCTGTCTTTTGTTCGTTAGGGGAAACAAGATTTTTGAAAAAAATGTTCTTCTATTTTTAAACCACTGTTACTCAGCTGATATCAATCAGCTGGAACAATGTGGTTTTTTGAGCTATTTAGGGTACCTATACACGTTCAGATTGTATTGATATGTTCACAAAAGTTGTTCAGATTTACGTTGGCTACAATTTTGCCAAACGTTGTTAGTGAAAAATTACGAGTCCCTGAAAGTTATGCTGAAAAAATTGAAAAAAATATTTTTTTCCTTCACTATTTCAAAAAAAAATTTAAGAAACTTTGTTCAGCATATTCTTAGCTAAATTATTGCCAAATAAAATAAAGCGGTATCATCAAGTCTGAATTAGTTGTTGGACAAAAACTGATGACACCTTTTTCGAGGGGCCCACTGATTTTCAGAAACTTTGGAGGCCCATAAAAAAATTGGGCACCAATTTCGCCAAACCAAGTATAGGGCTATACTACCCTTTTTATAGTAGAATCAAACCTATACTCTCAAGTCCGTGTATTTTTATTATCAAAATAATCGTTCTCCAATTGCAACTTTTCCTGCGCTAAGTAATTTTTTTCGTTAAGAGCTATCTTTTTGACATACGACTTGATTTAGTGGAAAAAGTGCCTGAAAATTGGGTTCATCGAATTCGTTCCTTCAGGAACGAATGACGTTTTATTTAGAACTTAATTGTATCGATTGTACTTCACAATAAATATACAACTTTTGAATTTCCTTTACACTAAGTGTGTTTTTTTTTCAAAGAAATCATATCACTGTTATTTGAAAACCCTGTACATACATACAGGGTTTTACAACAAGAGGTTTTATTTTGAATAACCCGGTATTTCGGTAGCTGCCACTTTTTAAGCTTTTATTCTTTGACAAGTATAAACTACGCCATTACTAAAAATGAAACGATACACGATTCAACAACGCATTGAAATTATTAAAATTTGAAAAATCGAAAATCATCGAAAAATCATCTTGACTGATGAGGCCCATTTCCTACGTCAACAAGCAAAACTGTCGCATCTGGGGCTCGGAAACCCCAAGAGTTATTGTTGAGAATCCTCTTCATTCTCAACGTGTGACTGTTTGGTACGGTTTATGGTCCGGCGGGGTCATTGGACCTTACTTTTTCGAAAATGAGGTTGGATCAACAGTTACGGTGAATGGATTGCGCTATCGAGAGATAATTAATGATTTTTTATGGTCGGAGTTGGATGGTATTGATCTGGACAACGTTTACATTCAACAAGACGGCGCTACGTGCCACACAAGCAACGAAACCATTGCTCTGTTACGGGAAAAGTTTCCGGACCGTGTTATCTCTCGAAGAGGTGATCACAATTGGCCACCGAGATCTTGTGATTTTACACCTTGCGACTTCTTCCTTAGGGGCCACGTGAAAGATAAGGTCTACGCCAACAGCCCAGCGTCGATTCAAGACCTCAAAGACAGAATTCGTGAGGCTATCTAGGACATAGGGCAGCCACTTTGCGATTTGGTTACGGAAAATTTCATGAAAAGGATATGGTCCTGTAAGCGTGGTCGTGGTGGCCATTTGGCTGATATTGTTTTTCATTATTAACGGCATACCTTCCTCTTTATTATGAAATAAACATCCATTCATTTATCTCAAAAAATGGCATTTTTCTTTGAATACTAAAATAACACCTCTTTTTTGAAAACCCTTTATATCTTCAGATTCACTAATCCCACATTTCCATAACGATTTTTTTCCTAGAAGTTTATTATGTGTCTCTCAAAACAAAAGACTTAAGGCACAAACGTGGAACTGTTTTCGTCATTAGAAAAATTAGTAAATTTCACTTAGATGTGAATATTAAACAATTTATGTCAAGTGTAATATCCTTTCTTCGAATTGAGAACCCCAAAAGTATTATCTACACTCACAGAACAAAATAACTATATACTACTGTTGTTTTAATTTCATTGCATAACTTATCTATATTTATCTTTATCTACATACAGATTCACTAATCCGCATTTCCATAACGATTTGTTTTTTTGCTTAGAACTTACATATGTGACACTCAAAACAAAAGACTTAAGACACATACTTGACACTTTTTGGTCCTTTAGCCAAATTAGTAAATTTCTTTGAATTAAAAACACTTACATGTGAGTATTGAACGCCTTCCTTTGATCACAATTGATGCCCAGTGTTATATCCTTTTGTGGTGTAAACAGCTAATGTAAATTATAAATGCACCACTGTGCAACTAAAGTACTCGTAAACGTAAAATCGATAAAACGCAATATGTCAATAGGCCGCCAATGAAAACCGTTAAAAATTTTAATAAAAAAAATTCGAATGTAAACAAATTGCACACTTCTCTTGACTTTTCAAGAGGCAATATTTCTTGCAATTTCACTTTTATTCCAATGCAACTACAACAACAACGACACAAGCCACCAGACGCTTGGCAATAGAATTTTCATTTTTTCTTTCTTTTTCTTATTTGTTTGTGTTTATCCTTTTTCTAAACTTTAGGCTTTAGCACACATTTATTTTGCCAATTTTTTCTCGTTTATATTTACTTTTGTTGTTCGTGGGGTGGGGGCGGGGGGGAAATCAGAAAATCCAAAAACCATAGGAGATAGAAGATTCCGAATTATTTTATTTTGTTTCTTTTTTTTCGTTTCAATAAAGCGAGTGCTGCAGTCTGCAGTGCAAATCAGGAACTCTTTTGTAAACGGCAACACAACCGCGCTTCTGAACGTATTAAACTCAACTGACGATTCGACTGAGTGCACCGTGTAAAGTTATTAAGTTGTATGGTGAGTTTTTTCGGGGCCTCGTTCAATTGGCCAAGTTTTATGGCGCAATGCTCAATGGAGGCACTGTTAGTGGCGGTGGCGGCGATGTCAGTTGGTCGTTTTTTTGTTTGTTTGTTTGTTTGGGCTGAGCTCTTAGAGACAGTATAGAGTAACACAGAGTCGTTGGCCAAGTTTGGCTTAGATTGCGAAGTGCTATCGTTGACATTGCCTGGTAATAGCCACCAAAATGAGATTTCCTTGTGCAAAATCAACACTGCTCGATAGATGTATGGATGGATGTATGGCAAGATAGGCTTCTTTACAGCGGCTCACATGTCTTTGTGTTTGTGCATTGTTTGTTATATATTTGTTGACGGAAATCGATGTTCTTCGCAATGTACTTACACATTCGTTGGCAATTGTGTTGTTGTGTGTCCATCTAACCACTGATGATTGATGGATGGTCTTATTATGGCCGAGAAATATGTTGGGAAAAAATTTTTTAATTTCATATTCATCATACCACCCGTGGTACGGAGTGTCAAAAGAAGAAAAAAGGAAAGTAAGCCCCCGGATACTTTCCTGGATGTATTTATATATATGTATATATATATATATATTGAACTGTTACTGGATATTTTTTGAATAAATATCTACTATACAGAGAGAAAATACTGTTCTTAATTAACTCAAAAAAATTGTTTTTGAAAAAAATGTTATTACATTTTTCACAGCATGCCTAAAATTCGCATATACCCTGAAAGCCTGGCAGGAAGTAAGATTCGTTTTCATAACTAAACCCGGCAAGGCAAGTTATGTGACACCAAAATCCTACTGACCAATAAACCTAAAATTATTCCTACCTATTACATGGTTTTAATGTAATGCATAGTGGATACCTTAATTAAAAGTTAGATTCCTTACCTTAATTTAAAGCTGAAATTTAAACAACATACATAGGATAAGGGACGATCAGTGGAAACCGCCCTGCACAAGGTAGTACACAACATATTAGAAGAATCCTTCAATGGATACTAGGCCGGGTCGATTTGTGGGGAGGCAAAAAAAGTTGCCATTGCTCAGTGAAAATCGTATTCTAGGGATCAAAATAAGAAACTTTGCCGAAGGAACCATACCTCTAAAACGAATTCTGATGTCCCGGAATTTGGGTCGGCAAATTTTGAAAAATCCCACTTTGACCCATTTAGAGTGCTCCAATCGAGTCCAAATGTATGACCGACCCCCACTAACTTTGGAGGCCCGACCCACCCATGCCAGTGGCACACCCCCTGGCACACCCCCTGGAACCCCCATTTCGCTGATTTTGTCATGTAAAGTGCTAAAAATGGTGATTTTTTTTAAATGTTTGTATGGGGAACCCCCCAGGTGAGTTCCAGGGGGTGTGCCACTGGCATGGGTGGATCGGCCCTCCAAAGTTAGTGGGGGTCGGTCATACATTTGGACTCGATTGACGCCCTCTAAATGGGTCAAAGTGGGATTTTTCAAAATTTCTCCCTACGGGTCAAAAGTGGGGACATCAGAATTCGTTTTAGAGGTATGGTTCCTCGGGCAAAGTTTCTTATTTTGATCCCTAGAATACGATTTTCACTGAGCAATGGGCGACTTTTAAATCGACCCGCCCTAATGGATACACTTACGGTATGCATTGACATTGAAGAAGCTTTCAATAATGCACGGATCGACACATTTATCGAATCCTTAGGAGAACCGAGCTCTCCGAAACTGGATAAGCCACATGCTAAGAAATAGGTGGGTAAATTTTGGGTTACACGACATAAAAATAAGTGACAGAGTAGCACTGGGAACAACCTGGGGAGGTATATTAACAGCACTCCTATGGAATACTACTACAGGGTTTTCCAATAAGAGTGATATGACTTTTTTGAAAAAAAAACACTCGTATGTCATGAATGGCACGTTCAATATTGACTTGTAAAGCTTGAAGAGAGTCTGGTTTATTTCGAAAGACCAATGACTTCAAATAACCCCACAAGAAATAGTCTAATGGTGTTAAATCACAACTTCTTGGAGGCCATTCAATATCACAATTTCTTGAAATAATCGAATCTCCAAACTTTTCTCGCAATAATTCAATTGTTTCATTTGCTGTGTGACACGTAGCCAGAATCGGTCAATGGCAAAAAGATAGCTCTTAACGAGAACTAAAATATTGCTCATGGGTGTCAAGGTCGTAGGCCGACTGGAAAGTGTTTTTTTTTATTTTAAAAAATCATTTTCAAATGTGAACGGAAAGTTTATTTTTACTCTAGCTCCTTACGTCGGATCGGGAATCGGTCAATGGCAAAAAGATAGCTCTTAACGAGAGCTTAAATATTGCTAATGGGTGTCAAGGTCGTAGGTCGACTGCAAAGTGGCTTTCTTTTACTTAGCGCACGAAAAGTTGCAATTGGAGAACTATTATTTTGATAATAAAACTGAATAATTTGTAAACGTTGTTCTTGCGTATATCTCTCCATGATGAAATTGTAAACACTACTGAATACAATAAAAAACAAATGACAGATCATGACATATTACAAATGGCCGAAACGTCACTTCAAAATCATATCATCCCTATTGGAAAACCCGTTATAAACAGTCGCATAAGAATCCTACGAGTAACTGACAACGGACCCAAACCTGTCTGCTATGCAGACGACGCTGTATTACTTCTGAGGGGAAAGAATCAAAATCAACTTTGCAGAATGGCCGAAACGGTTCTAAAGTTAGCATACGACTGGGCTGTACCAAGAGGTCTAAACGTTAACCCTGACAAAACAGAAATCTATTTGTTTGCAAGGAAAACGAAGATTGGTCATAACGATGACCCACTTTTCTTAATAAGACAATTTCAATACCCACAAGGTTAAATAGGAGTAAATTTGGACTGGAAACTAAACTCAGGACGGGGCCGACTGTAAAGGGTGATTAAATTTTAAGGGCCGATGTTGATTTTGAACAAAACACAAATTATTTAGGAAATTATTGTATTTCTTTTTATTATGATCATATTGGTATGGTTCAATTATGTCTGGAACAAAATTTCGGCCAAATGGACGCCGCGACCTCGGCGACACACCTCCATCCGATGGTCCAAATTTTCGATGACGCTGAGGCATAATTGAGGTTCTATGCCGTTAAAGTGCCGAATTATCTCATCCTTTAGCTCTTGAATTGTTGCTGGCTTATCGGCGTACACCTTTTCTTTCAAATAACCCCAAAGAAAGAAGTCCAAGGGCATCAAATCACATGATCTTGGCGGCCAATTGACATCGCCACGACGTGTGATAACACGGCCATTGAATTTGTTGCGCAAAAGAGCCATTGTTTCGTTAGCTGTGTGCCAAGTGGCACCGTCCTGTTGAAACCACATATTGTCCAAATCCATATCTTCCAATTCGGGCCATAAAAAGTTCGTTATCATCTCACGATAGCGAACACCATTCACAGTAACGGCCTGACCGGCCTCATTTCGAAGAAGTATGGCCCGATGACGTCGCCAGCCCATAAGCCGCACCAAACGAACTGGGCGAGCATGCACAGGTGTTTTCACATCTCCTATAGACCCGGTTTGCCGAAATTTGCGCACAATTCTACCGATTGTGGGCACATTTGGTCGATTATGTTGATCAAAAAAACATCACGAAGTGCACGAAATGCATTTTGATTTGAATGCCCATTTTCGTAAAAGGCTTAAAAAACTTTAACGCGTTGCTCGATTGTGTATCTTTCCATGGTTCAAATTGAGTTAGTCTGAAATTCAGAAATGTCAAATGAAATGCAGAAAAAAACTTGACGTTTAGGTGTGGTTCACATTCAACATCGGCCCTTACAATTCAACCACCCTTTACAAAACCCTTCAACACTCTAGTTATATCGAATAATACTATTTTATACATAAATTTACTTTTTTGAAATAATACGTCAAATAAACGTCAAATCGGAAGGAACATATATGTTCCTTCGATATATATATGGAGTCTATATCTCAATCTGAACGGATTTTTCTGAAATTCGGCAACAAAGTTTCTTCATCCAAGGATGTTATATATTCGCGTATGTTATATATACGCGAATATATAAGTATATTGCATTTCTTATTTCATATTCGGATTTAGAACTCTAAAATCCTTCGAGATCGGGTCCGCTATCTCCTGGCTAGGATTTGATTTGACCAGTGCAATATTGTAGGTCAGTGCAAAAGATTCGACTTCGTTTTTTTTCGAAATAAGATTTTTTGTTGATCTAGTATATCTGGCTACAGAATGTCACCATTGCATTTTATTAATCGTGTTTTTGGTCCACATCTTAAAATAAACGCACTTTATAATGCGAAAAAATCATAAACAAATATTAGGTTTGACATTTAAAATACAGCTTTTGTTGTGATTGTCATCCCATTACGAAAGGAGGAAAACATAAGTTGCGAGAAAAATTTAAAATTAAATATTTGCAAACAATTATCAATATACATTTTGTGCTTTTCTAAATTGCTGTCATATAAGCCACGGTTCATTCAAATTGGTCTACGTAGTCAGGAGATACAAGGGTCAAAATTTTAAACAACCTATATCTTCGCAACCTATCACGCTAGGAAGCTGTATTTTTGGCACATCTCATACCCATAGTACTTCTGCAACCCCACCAAGTTTTGACACAATCGGAATAAAATTGAAAAAAGTGAGCCCATTGACTGGTTTTCCCCTATATACATACTTATAACGGGTTTTCCAATAGGGATGATATGATTTTGAAGTGACGTTTCGGCTATTTGTAATATGTCATGATCTGTCATTTGTTTTTCATTATATTCAGTAGTGTTTACAATTTCATCATGGAGAGATATACGCAAGAACAATGTTTACAAATTATTCAGTTTTATTATCAAAATAATAGTTCTCCAATTGCAACTTTTCGTGCGCTAAGTCATTTTTTTTTAAATCCAAAAAAACACTTTCCAGTCGTCCTACGACCTTGACACCCATGATCCGACGTACCGTTAAGGTGCTAGCGCAAAAATTAACTTTCCGTTCACATTTCAAAATGATGCTAAGTCCATTTATTTTTAATCCAAAAAAACACTTTCCAGTCGACCTACGACCTTGACACCCATGATCAATATTTTAGCTCTCGTTAAGAGCTATCTTTTTGCCATTGACCGATTGTGGCTACGTGCCACACAGCAAATGAAACAATTGAAATATTGCGAGAAAAGTTTGGAGATTCGATTATTTCAAAAAATTTTAATATTTAACACCATTTGACTATTTCTTGTGAGGTTATTTGAAGTCATTGGTCTTTCGAAATAAACCAGACTCTCTTCAAGCTTTACAAGTCAATATTGAACGTGCTATTCATGACATATGACTTGATTTAGTGGAAAAAGTGCTCGAAAATTGGGTTCATCGAATTTGTTCCTGCAGAAGAAGTCGTGGAGGCCATTTGAATGACGTTTTATTTAGATTGTACTTCACATTAAATAAAAAACTTTTGAATTTTCTTAACAATAAGTGTGTTTTTTTTCAAAGAAATCATATCACTCTTATTGGAAACCCCTGTATATGGGGGGGATATATGTAAATCTGAACGGGTTTTCTTCAAACTCGGCAATGTGGGTCCTTGGATGAAAAAACTCCGCCCTGCTAAATTTCAAAATGATGGAATGTGAAATACATGGATATCGTTGAGTACAAATGTTTGCACATATACATCTAGCCGTGTTATAGATATGTATGTGTTTGTTTAGTTTGGTGAAGAGTAATTTTATTGTGCTCTATAACTTTTCTCTCTCTTAGAGATTAAAGTAAGCTTTTTATCCCCTCACCTTAGAGACCTAACCGCCAAGTATGTTTGTTAATATTTTGCTCTATATCCGTCTAAGTTAGAAGATGGGCCATATTGGTCCACTCCTTCTAGTACCTCCCCCACAAAGGGTTAACATTTAGTGAAATACTGATTCTTTAATAACTTGTATACTACATACTTGCTCGAATCTTCTGAAATTCCATACATAATATTAGTTTATTAGTCGCCAAAACCTCAAGAAAAATGGGCGAAGTTGCCACGCCCCTTTTGGTACATCCCACACAAACGGACCATATCGCAGCAAAAGTTAAGTGCTTATAGCTTTAGTATCCGTTCATACAAATACTTGAAATTTTATGCAGTGTACTGCTTTTATAGTATCTAGAGTCCAGAGAAAAGTGGGCGTTATCGGCACGACGCTTTTGGTACCTTCCACACAAATGGACCATTTCGCACCAAAAGTTAAGTGATTATAGCTTTAATATCAGTTCATACAAATACTTGCAATTTTGTGCAGTGTAATGCTTTTATAGTACCTAGAGTCCAGAGAAAAGTGGGCATTATCGGTACGACCCTTTGGTACCTTCCACACAAATGGACCATTTTGCACCGAAATTTAACATCTTATAACTTTAATACAAGAGCATGCTTTAATGTTATTAAATGCAATTTATATTGATAATTTTTGAATTAGAACAAAAAACTTCGCCACGAGCCAGGGCATCGTTAAAGAATACTCACCGCATTGTTGCTTTAGTACAGTACTCTACATTACTTTCAAATCTACCACTAATACAGTGGAATAGAACGAAAGCTGTTGTTCGTGAAAACAAAGCATTTTCCAACAACAAAAACAACTTTGAATTGTCGAGGGAAAAAGAACACGGCGGCAGGCGATTGACTTGAAATTACTCTTACTTGAAAACAATTCCTATATGTAAATTTGGAATAACTTTCGTATAAGTAGAAGTAATGACATGTGGACCACAGCTTATAATAGCCTATCGCCGCTTGATTTTTTCAATGTAAGCCGTTTTCTACTTGTTTTAAGAAAAACTTAGCACGAACGTACTTAAATTTTTAAGTACGATTTCGGCTAAAAATAAAAATGTTTCACTTGCATTTAGTATGACATTTTTCTTTCTGTGTATAGTTTGTGCTACCGTAGTACTCTGAGACCATATTTTTGCCCCACTGTTCGTCTAAAAGACAGAATTTCAGCAAATAGCTTCTGGAGCCTATTCTAAGGGCTACCCTCTAACCAAATTGCACGATTTGCTGCCAAAAATAGCAATCAAATCGACGTCGGTTGGGGTGGCCATGATTTTATTTGGAAAACGAATTTCAATAGCAAATTTCAGCATAATTGATAGTGGTATATTTTCACCTTCTGCGGCGTCCAAAAGTAAAGTCGGGAAGGTCCTTCGTATGTTGACTATAACAAAAGCAAAACCGATAGACTATTTACAACCGACATCACTCTGTGTTGGTCCGTAGCAAATGATACACGCCCTCCTCCACTAAAGTGAGGATATACAAAATTGCCAGGTACGTTCTTTATGAATTAAGCTAACGATGTACGTATACGTCATGGGTCCCTGATTAATATTTCGAGGTGTTAGAAACGGATTAAAGTATACCCCAATCCAATGATGGAATGCATTAAAAGAGCAAGTGATAGGGAATATAGGGCAGCGCTGCCAGTTTAGGGATTTTTCTTCGCGAATGGGGATATATTTTTTGGTTTGGGGATCTGGGGATTTGGCGTGGATTGCAATTTTTTATAATTACATGTCTTTATTTATGTTAAAATTTGTGTTTTCTGTTAAATCTATTTTTTTTAGAAAATGCGTCAGTAAAAATTGTGTCAAAAGTTCCTACAAAAAGTAGCTTGACTCGCAGTGTATTAGAGTACGACTTTAATAGACAACCTGTAGTAATTGCCAATACGTATTTCCATAAAATTTATAAATCTTAATTGAAACCAAATGCAGTTTTTAAAACGGAAAGAATTCTTCCGTGCCGACATTACGAACAATTTAAGCTAATTTTGGAGTAAAGTTTACTTGTAGCAGGATTCTGCTGGTCCAACCTAGAGTAATCAAAACCGGTTTAAAATAAACCGGCCCACCGGTTTTTTGCTTCCACCGTCCCCGGTTTTTCTCAAAATCATGAATTTCGAACAACCGGTGCAACCGGTTTTTTTCGTTTGTTTCCACCGGATTTCCGGTTTTTTTATTATCACTAAAATATTAAAAATTATTTGCAACTTTATATACAAAATATCACAAATTAAGATAATAATATGAAAGATCTCCTTATATGGCCTAAAAAGACGGCAACTTTGCTAGAATACGAAGCCAATTTCTATACAATTTACAAAAATTTAAAGAAAATAAATGATTCATAATGAAAATATATTCGCTATTTTTTTAAAAGGTTGAAGAAAAGACTATCGATAACACTTTTGGAAAATGTTTCTAAATACAATAGCTAATTAGTTATAAGTATGAGATAAAAGGACCGTTTAACAATATTCATCACAATCCAACTCATAACTACTATCCAACAGGACTAAATTTGGTGCAAGATTCCTGATCTGAAGACATCGCTTTTAAAAATTTAATATTAAAAAATCGCCTTTTTGTTATTAAAAAGGAAAATGTTTTTCAAACGGCAATTTTCATACTGTTTTGTTATGCAGAAAAAAACCGGTTCTACCGGTTTTCTTCGAAGAAAAAAACCGTCCACCGGTTTTTTTATAACTTAAATAAACCATCCACCGGTTTTTTATTTTTTCAAAAAAACCGGTTTTTTGATCACTCTAGTCCAACCCAATTTTAAAAAACTGGAATCACTGGTATTAACCCTTTGATGTACTTTAAAAAAAAATTCAGTGTGTTATCAATTATTTAGTCCATTGGCAGAAATGATCAAACTTTTAATACCAAAAACATGTACAACCAGTGAGGAAAGGCTAAAGTCGGGCGGGGCCGACTATATAATACCCTACACCACTCTCGTAATATTGAATAACTCTGATATATAAATTTTGTAATTCATGTATAAATTGTTTACATAAATTTACTTTTGGGACATTTTATACTTAAATAATACGCTGTACCACAGTGTGGTTAACAGATTTTCTTCAAATTCGGCAATGTTGGTTCATGGATCAAGAAACTCTACCATTCCAAATTTCAAAACGATTGGATGTAAAATATAGCTTCTATAGAACTAAAGGGCCAAATCGGACGAAACATATATATGGGAGCTATAGCTAAATCTTAACCGATTTTCTTCAAATTCGGTAGTGTTGGTTCATGGATCAAGAAACTCTACCATTCCAAATTTCAAAATGATTGGATGTAAAATACAGCTTCTACAGGACTAAAGAGCAAAATCGGACGAAACATATATATGGCAGCTATAGCTAAATCTTAACCGATTTTCTTCAAATTCGGCAATGTTGGTTCATGGATCAAGAAACTCTACCATTCTAAATTTCAAAACGATTGGATGCAAAATACAGCTTCTATAGAACTAAAGGGCCAAATCGGACGAAACATATATATGGGAGCTATAGCTAAATCTTAACCGATTTTCTTCAAATTCGGTAGTGTTGGTTCATGGATCAAGAAACTCTACCATTCTAAATTTCAAAACGATTGGATGTAAAATACAGCTTCTATAGAACTAAAGGGCCAAATCGGACGAAACATATATATGGGAGCTATAGCTAAATCTTAACCGATTTTCTTCAAATTCGGTAGTGTTGGTTCATGGATCAAGAAACTCTACCATTCCAAATTTCAAAATGATTGGATGTAAAATACAGCTTCTACAGGACTAAAGAGCAAAATCGGACGAAACATATATATGGGAGCTATAGCTAAATCTTAACCGATTTTCTTCAAATTCGGCAATGTTGGTTCATGGATCAAGAAACTCTACCATTCTAAATTTCAAAACAATTGGATGTAAAGTACAGCTTCTATAGATCTAAAGGGCCAAATTGGACGAAACATATATATGGGAGCTATAGCTAAATCTTAACCGATTTTCTTCAAATTCGGTAGTGTTCATGGATCAAGAAACTCTACCATTCTAAATTTCAAAACGATTGGATGTAAAATACAGCTTCTATAGAACTAAAGGGCCAAATCGGACGAAACATATATATGGGAGCTATATCTAAATCTGAACCGATTTCAACCAAATTCAATAGGGATCTTTACAGCTGCGAAATACTCTAAACAGCAAAATTTCAGAACGATCGGAGTGAAATTGCGACCTGTAGTCGACGAACAACTTTACATGGACAGACGGAAGGATGGACAGACATGGTTAAATCGACTCAGCTAGTGATTCTGAGTCGATCGGTATACTTTAAGGTGGGTCTTGCTGCGTTATTTCCAGGTGTTACAAACATCTGCCGTGAAACAAACTTATAATACCCTGTACCACAGTGTGGTGTAGGGTATAAAAAATTAGATGATGTAGATGAGATGGAAGATTTTGAATCAGATATATTTGATAATTTGACGACGTACATTTTGTTGAAACAAAATGAATTTTAGTACAAAGTACATTGAATTTTAAAATACATCATTCACATAAGTTAAAATATTTTTTATTTTTTGGGGATGAGAAATCTTTTTTGGGGGATTTAGGGGATAAAAAATACAAATTTGGGGATTCGGCACTAAAAAAACTGGCAATTCTGATATAGGGATACGTTTGTTCCCGTTGCCTTTAATCTGTTGGTAGATCTCAGTAACATTACATTTTTCAAACTTCTTGTGAGAAGATAAATAAAGTTAAAAGAAATTAAGCTAATAAAATGTCAAATAATAGCTGTTGTCGTGTATAATCGTAAAATAATTACATAAACCACTTGTCGACAAATTTCCACTTAATTCAGGTGACTTTCTTCCACGACACGAGTGCTTTCTTAAGTATGCACTAAATGTAATGGCAATAATAATAATGTACATATTGTACGAGTACTTTGATTGAACGTTTTTCCTTCCTTATCTGCCATTTCAAACAAATCTAAACGGCATTAGATGCCAATAAAATGAGTTACATTAAAGCCTTTTACGCAATTGTGGGGTTGACAAAAAAAATGAAACCTTCCTCCCCCACATACTACTCCGACTCCGACGACATCCAGCTGGAAGCCAAATCTAACAATAAAATAAAGAGATATTTTCCTTCTTTCTGCGTGTCTTCTGCCTATGGATATGATGGCGCTGATAAAGCGTATAATCAAAAGAAAGCGCCAGGTTGACTGTCCAAGCCTTTAGCGCAACAGCAGTAGTATTTGTACTAGAGGTCTGTCGTGCTCGATGGCGCTACGGGAAATGTGTCAAACGTAACCGATGGACACCGGTTGTTAGGTCGGCGATTTTGAAAAATCATTTGTCCATTTCGATTTCGATATTATCGAATTTTTGTTTTGATTATCACGTAATAAACATTACTTACTAAACTTTACTTACATTTCTATACGAACGTGGGAACAGATAATGACACTTTTGTTAGTGATTTTCATTTTATGGCCACATTTTCAGTTTGAATTTTTTCGCCGCCACGTACTGATGCGAATTTCTATTTTTAAATTGAAGGAGTTTAGCATGAATACAAATGTCATAATATCTATTCAATATTATAAAATTTATGTTCATAATTATACCATGCACAAATTTATGCATTTGTTTGTAACACCCAAAAGGAAAATAGATGTACCCATCGATTATTATGCCAATCAACAAATACTCGTTTTCTGAGTCGATTTGTATACCCTCCACTATAGGATGGGGGTATACCAACTTCGTCATTCCGTTTGCAACATCATGAAATATTGATGTGTATGTATACATGGGGAAATCCACGACAAATCGACGTTTTCAAAAAACAAAAAATCGGTTTTGATTTTCCCCATTTTTATACCCTCACTTTAGTTATACGAGGGTATATATCATTTGATACGGGCCAAAAGTGTAACACATCGAAGAAGTGGCCTAAGACCCCAAGTATGTTCAGCGGATATGCGTTTTAGGTAATTTTAAGTCGAATGAGCAATGTCCGTCCGTCTGTCTGTCTGCTGGCTGGTGCGCACAATAACTCTCGAAAGGAGTAACCCATTGACTTCAAATTTGGTATCTGGTAATATTTTTTTCTATCTCCGGCTAAGTTCGAAGATGGGCCATATTGGTCCACTCCTTCTAGTACCTCCCCCACAAAGGGTTAACTACCAGTAAAATATTGATTCGTTAATAACGTCTATACATTCGCATATGCGAAATATTCGCATCATTTTAACATTCGCATTCGCAAAAACCATCTTTGGATTATTCGCTTTCGCAAAAATTTAAATTTATTTATTTATTCGCTTCCATTTGTTAAAAGTGTTAAAACTCCTTATTCCCTTCACACAATTTGAAGATGAAAACCTCTGCCACTTCTCTTCAAAACAGTCGAAAAAATATGTTTGTCCTTGTAGTAACAGGAGGTAAAAAAAAATAAATAAATATTTTACTATTCGCATTCGCAAGAAATATATTTCAATATTCGCTTTCGCTAAAGTCACTTTCGTTACATCCCTAGTCTAACTACTTAATCGAATCTTCTGAAATTCTACACATAGTACAGAGTTTTCCAATAAGAGTGTTATGATTTCTTTAAAAAAACACACTTATTGTTAAGGAAATTCAAAAGTTTTTTATTAATGTGAAGTACAATCGATACAATTAAGTTCTAAATAAAACGTCATTCAAATGGCCTCCACGACTTCTTCTACAGGAACGAATTCGATGAACCCAATTTTCGAGCACTTTTTCCACTAAATCAAGTCGTATGTCATGAATGGACCGTTCAATATTGACTTGTAAAGCTTGAAGAGAGTCTGGTTTATTTAGAATAACCCCACTAGAAATAGTCTAATGGTGTTAAATCACAATTTCTTGGAAGCCATTCAATATCACAATTTCTTAAAATAATCGAATCTCCGAACTTTTCTCGCAACAATTCATTGCTGTGTGGCACGTAGCCACAATCGGTCAATAGCAAAAAGATAGCTCTTAATGAGAGCTAAAATATTGATCATGCGTGTCAAGGTCGTAGGTCGACTGGAAAGTGTTTTTTTTATTTAAAAAAATGGACTTAGCATCATTTTCAAATGTGAACAGAAAGTTTATTTTTGCTCTAGCTCGTTAACGGTACGTCGGATCGGGAATCGGTCAATGTGCGTCGAGGTCGTAGGTCGACAGGAAAGTGGTTTTTTGTATTTAAAAAAATGGACTTAGCGCACGAAAAGTTCCAATTGAAGAACGATTATTTTGATAATAAAACTGAATAATTTGTAAACGTTGTTCTTGCGTATATCTCTCCATGATGAAATTGTAAACACTACTGAATACAATGAAAAACAAATGACAGATCATGACATATTACAAATGGCCGAAACGTCACTTCAAAATCATATCATCCCTATTGGAAAACCCGTTATTACTTTATTAGTCGCTATTGACTCGAGAAAAATGGGCGAGGTTGCAACTCCCCTCTTTGTACCTCCCACACAAATGAACCATTTTGAACAACATTTAATTGTTTATAGCTTTACTATCACTTAATACAAATACTTGAAATTTTGTGCAGTGTAATGCTTTTATAGAACCAAGAGTCCAGTGAAAAGTGGGCGTTATTGGTATGGCCCTTTTGGTACCTTCCACTCAAATGGACTTTTTTGCACCAAAGTTAACAGCTTATAATGCTAATACCAGTGTATAGAAATACATGAAATTTTGTACAGTGTAATGGTTTTATAGTACCTACAGTCCGCTGACGAATGGGCGTTATTGCCACGATCCTTTTGGTACCTCCCATACAAAGCTACAACTGGTAGCAGTCTACCTGTTTGGTCCAAAAATGGGCGGGATCGGACCAATGGGCGTAGCCCCGCCCATATATGTTAAATTTTAGAATTGTGATATCTTGAACAATTTGTTAGCGTGAGTGCTGCAATTTAGTGCATATGTATCCGGTGGCAGTCTACGTTACTGGTCCAAAATGGGCGGGATCGGACCTATGGGCGTGGCCCCGCCCATATAAGCAAAATTTTGAAATTGAGATATCTTGGACAATTTATTAGCGAGAGTGCTGCAATTTAGTGCATATGTATCCGGTGGCAGTCTACGTTATTGGTCCAAAAATGGGCGGGAACAGACCAAAGGGCGTGGCCCAGCCCAAATTTTGAAATTGATATATCTTACACGATTTGTTAGCTAGAGTGCTATAATTTTGTGTATATGTACCTGGTCTACGAGATTAGTCCACAAATGTGTGGGATCGGACCAATGGGCGTGGCCCCGCCCATATAATCCAAATTTTTGAATTGAGATATCTAACACATTTTATTAGCGAGAGTGCTGAAATTTTGTATATGTATCTGGTGGTAGTCTACGTGACTGGTCCAAAAATGAGCGGGATCGGGAAATTTACTATAAATAGAAAATTTCGACGAAATTTACTATAAATAGAAAATTTCGACGAAATTTACTATAAATAGAAAATTTCGACGAAATTTACTATAAATAGAAAATTTCGACGAAATTTACTATAAATAGAAAATTTCGACGAAATTTACTATAAATAGAAAATTTCGACGAAATTTACTATAAATAGAAAATTTCGACGAAATTTACTATAAATAGAAAATTTCGACGAAATTTACTATAAATAGAAAATTTCGACGAAATTTACTATAAATAGAAAATTTCGACGAAATTTACTATAAATAGAAAATTTCGACGAAATTTACTATAAATAGAAAATTTCGACGAAATTTACTATAAATAGAAAATTTCGACGAAATTTCGACGAAATTTACTATAAATAGAAAATTTCGACGAAATTTACTATAAATACAAGGTGGCGCAAAAGTAACCTTTCGATGTTTTTTAGCTGTAATTTAAAAAAAAAATGAAAAACTTTGATTCTTCTTGTGGATTATTTTTATTTGGTCTTTTGGTCTTTGGCGGTCAGCAGCTAACAGCTGATGCATCGACGAAATTTACTATAAATAGAAAATTTCGACGAAATTTACTATAAATAGAAAATTTCGACGAAATTTACTGTAAATAGAAAATTTCGACGAAATTTACTGTAAATAGAAAATTTCGACGAAATTTACTGTAAATAGAAAATTTCGACGAAATTTACTATAAATAGAAAATGTCTACGAAATTTACTATAAATAGAAAATCGTCGGCTTAATGCTATTTTTGTATGATCGGAGAAAAACGCAATTTATTGTTTGAGTAAAAACGGGACTGAAGAGTTACACACTTTTTATGCCATAGGGTTCCCAACAGTATTTGTATTATTCCCATGCATTACTATGCCATTATATTCAAAAATAAGCATGTTATAACAATTTTTGTACAAGGCATTTTGGTCCATATCCACTTTTATTTTAATATTTTTTCGTATTTGTATTACATGGACCACAAAGAAGGTCGGTATGAAAGGAGAATAATTTACATATTGTGATCGAAAGAACGTAAAATAGTGAGTAAAAAATATAAGGCGATAGAAAAATGGGGATATAGAACAAAAATATAAAAATTATTTCCGTTAAATCAGAGTTAAATCAGAGCATGCTTGAAACCCATATAATCAACTCCTAACTCCAAAAACGCAAAAATGGCGTATGGAACAAAATAGCATTCGACGAAATTTACTATAAAAAGAAAATTTCGGCGAAATTTACTATAAAAAGAAAATTTCGGCGAAATTTACTATAAAAAGAAAATTTCGGCGAAATTTACTATAAAAAGAAAATTTCGGCGAAATTTACTATAAAAAGAAAATTTCGACGAAATTTACTATAAAAAGAAAATTTCGACGAAATTTACTATAAAAAGAAAATTTCGACGAAATTTACTATAAAAAGAAAATTTCAACAAAATTTACTATAAAAAGAAAATTTCGACGAAATTTACTATAGATAGAAAATTTCGACGAAATTTACTGTAGATAGAAAATTTCGATGAAATTTACTGTAGATAGAAAATTTCGACGAAATTTACTATAGATAGAAAATATCGACGAAATTTACTATAGATAGAAAATATCGACGAAATTTACTATAGATAGAAAATTTCGACGAAATTTACTATAGATAAAAAATTTCGGCGAAATTTGTTATAAATAGAAAATTTCGACGATATTTACTATAAATACAAAGTTTATTTTTTCTACTTTTAGAAACTTTGTCTTTTTAGTATCAAAAAGTCGATTAAAGTTTTTAAATTTTTGTACATACTGGTCCCTTTATGTGGGAGGTACCAAAAGCGGCGGAACCAGTCGCCATTTTTCTCAATGTGATTTCAGACAAACTATTATTATATGTGGAATTATAGAGGATTCGGATAGGTAGTATTGAAGTTATTAGAGAACCAATATTTCACTAAATGTTAACGCTTTGTGAGGGAGGTACTAAAAGGAGTGAACCAATATGGCCTATCTGCAAAATTTACTCCTTTCGAGAGTTATAGTGCGCATTAGCCTGATAAGCAGACAGACGGGCTTTGCTCAGATTGCCTAAAATTATCTAAAACGGCATTCCGACGAACATACTTGGGGTCTTAGGTCACTCCTTCGATATGTTAATCTTTTGGCCCGTACCAAATCATATATAGGGTGATCCAAGTAGATATCCTTTTTTTCAACAGTCTTTTTTTGACAGATCACGTGTGAGTCGTGTCATGTTATTTTTGTTATGTATTATTTGGCATTTCATCATGGAAAGACTCAACTTTATCACGAAAATTCACGTTCTGTGAGGAATGTGTTTCATGCACTACGCTCAACTTATGGTCAACATAATCGGGTCTTACGATCACGTGTGAGTCGTGTCATGCTGTCATGTTATTTTTGTTAAGTATTGTTTGGCATTTTATCATGGAAAGACTTACGCCTGAACAACGTTTACAAATCGTTCAACTTTATTACGAAAATTCGCGTTCTGTGAGAAATATGTTTCGTGCACTTCGCTCAACCTATGGTCAACATAATCGAGTCATCGAAAATTGGACTAAACGGATGGACCATCTGAGACGTTGTTCAGGCGTAAGTCTTTCCATGATGAAATCTGTCAAAAAAAGGCTATTGAAAAAAGTATCTCTACTTGGACCGCCCTATACATATATACACATATGGCCAAAATAATAAGTTCATGAGTGTTTTTTGCATATTTCACGGTAAATTAAAAAATACATTTATTGTAGCGCAAAACAAAGTTTAATTTTCATTTATATAACAGACATTAAACTTAAAAAGACAAATATTTATGAGCTAGAAACATAAATCAACTCGTTAAAGCAATTAGAAAAAAGGTGATAAGAATTAGTGGACAAAATAATAAGTACATTCTGTAAATCGTCAAATAAAAATTTCTAATTCAATATTATCAAGTTAAATTAAATTATAATTTTATTATTTCTTTAGTATCCAGTATATCCGCCCTTATTTTGAATAATTTTATGTACTCTTTTTGGCATACTGTTTACAAGTTTTCGACATTTTTCAAAATATGAACACAGAAACAAAATTTAACGGGATTTTTGCGTCTCTTTACTTCTTGCATCGGTTCTTCCAAAATAGATGTTTAAAAGAAATTAATGCAAAACAAAAGGCGAAATAAAATCCAGCATGTACTAATTATTTTGATAATATGTGTACGTATACCCTCTTCCAGCTTATAACGAAAACACGAAATATAAGATCTGGTGCCAAAACGAGAAAGTTTCGATCGAAAAGCCATTTTAATTTTTGTTAATAAGAAAAAGTGAACATTTAAACTAATCAAAAACTATCCAGATATGCTTCATTACAATTTATTTAAACAATCTTCTTGAATGTAGCAGAAGTTTATACTCTTTTAACTCGATATCTATCGAATGTCGTGATTTTTGTTAAGTACGGCACGTTTCGACTAACTTTGTAGGTTTTGGGACCTCAAGGCCGGGTTAGGCAAACTTAACCGTAATTTAACTGTAGCGCCGCCGTAACGTTGCTCGCTGGAGCAATTACCCAAAACTTGAAAAACGTGTTGTTTCACTCAGACATTCGCAACAAAAATAGTAAGAAATTAATTTTATTTTATATTTATATGCTACTAATTTTTCATTTTATTACTTATTTATTATTACTTTTCAAAAGTTTCGCATAAATGTATTCTTTTTCCATTATTTTATTAATTTTGTTTACAAATGTACGTAAACGTAAATCAAATCAAATTTCAGCAGATTCAGCCGTCCGTTTACGTTTCGTTTCCGTTGGCTAATCGTTTACACTGATTTCCATATGTCAGATTGAATCAGCTGATTCGTTACTCTACGGGGGCGTTACGGTTACGTTTGCCTAACCCAGTCTTAAATGTGAAATTACGCTTTTTGCTAGAACACCCGTTGACATTTCTCTTTTGCTTAACGCGTTGTTCTGACAAACGAGGGATGACAAATCCGGTAGTACTTTTTCGGTACTATTTGCCAGGATGCTCCCAATACGAATATTTTATTTTGCACATGTTTGTTTACAAGGTTCAGAATTTTTAATAAATTTTTTTCCAAAAAAACCTTTACAATTCAAAGTTAGCATTTTACGAGTACATGAAAAAATCGGTGATAGATTTAGAAGACAATGGTTATTGCCTAGATAGAAAAAATTCACAACAAAACAAGCCAAAATCAAATCAAGTTCGTCAAATAACACCTGAATTTGATTCACCCTATCAATCAGCTGATTCAAGTGACAGTGCGGGTATAATATCATGTTGGTACCATTTATTTTGGAAAAGGTACCTTTTTGCTAGCGACTTACAATCCGAGTTTGTCATCCCTAATACAAACACCTTTGTTTTTTCCTACGCAACAACAAAAAAGTGTTCTTCTGTTCAAAAAGCAAGTGCAAGGTTTCTTACTTTTAGTTATTTAACAAAAGGAGAATCAACGAAAAGTATCTTAAGATTTTTAATACTAATACTACGGACGGACTCCATTAAAAAACACCCACTGAAAAACAAAGGATTTTACGGCGCCATTTAGTGAATATCAAAGAACAATGAATGAATAGAAGAGTTGAGTTGTAATACCAAAAAAAACTGCGTATAATAGATGTTCTAATTACCAGCGAAAATGTTCTTGAATTATCAGTAAAAAATAAACTGAAAAAACAACAACCACCTGTCTATGTCAAATCACTAATCCTATTTACAGAATACATTCATAATTTTGCCCTCATAAGTCATAAGTGAAAGGAATAATTGGTGGTCTCGTAGTTTAATGGAAGGTCGGTCCATTGATAAAAACAACAACATCTACACCCACAACATCTTAACATTAACTACACGGTTGTGAATCCCCATAAGTGATATCACGCGCTCTTGCCTCCACTGACCAGACACTCAATCCCATCCACCACCATCATTTAGAACCCTCCGTCCGTAGATATTTTTAGACGGAAGAAATAAGAAAAAAAATCAATGACGGCACGGAATCCTCAAACTTTGATGGCGCTGCCCAGTGAAGAGAGTTTTGATTTTCTCTTTAAAGTAGTGCTCATTGGTGATGCTGGAACTGGAAAAACATGCATTGTGGAAAGATTTAAAACCGGCAATTTTATCGAACGTCAAGGCAATACAATTGGTGTAGACTTTTCCATGAAAACTATTAGCTTAGAGGGGAAGTTGGTTAAGGTATGTAATTTGAGACTTTATGCTAGCTAGGTGCGGCGACAACAACATTTGATTGATGACGACTTTGTTTATTTATAAATTTCAGTTACAAATTTGGGATACAGCGGGCCAGGAACGTTTTCGCACAATAACACAAAGTTATTATCGTTCAGCGAATGGTGTAATCATTGGTAAGTGTGTTCTTTCTTTTTTTTATTTTCAAACGCCCCTTTTATATGTTGAAAAATATATATGTATGTAGATATTTTCTTGGTGTTTTTCTACAGTAAGTTAGATAACTAGATCCAAAAACTTTGATATTATTTCTGATTCATCGGAGGCGAGGATATGTGAAGATATGCATAGGAAATGTATACTTATATACCCAGCCAATAGCCCCCCCACTGGGACGTTGTTGCGCTAATCATCATTTGGCTGTGTGTGAAGACGTTAAAATCGTTAGTTCACACAACATTCCATGATTGAACGAACTTCTACTTGAAAATTCAAGTTATTACCTGGGAGACTGAATTAAGGATATGCGCCTGGTTTTTCAATAAAAAAAGACCAGTTATGCACAAAATGTAGATGTCATACAATTTAAATTATAAAGAGATTATGTACCAATATCAGAAAACTGCTCTTCTGATATTTAAGATTGTCGACATATATTGGATTAGTCTAGCTGTATACTTTATTACATCATGCAATACTGTTTGGTGTAGCCGTGTTGTATAAACGTCAGCCTGTCATCCGAAACCCTATAGAGGTATGTCTAGTTTTCGTCCATGGTTTTGAGCAGGACAAAATGCAGCTGTGCAATTTCAGCACTATTGTTTTTTTTACAAATTACACAGGATTTAAAACTCGATGTTAGCCATCCATTATCAATTTTTAGCGGGACTATACCAGCTATAGCTAACGCTAATGTTTAATCACTGCTTTTCACAAATTAGCCTTATATTGTATGTCTTACCTATAGTTTTTTTAATTCTTTAGCTAATAAGCAACGCCACGACTTATTTCTCTGTTATCAACATCACAAAAACTGTTTTTTTAAGTAATTATATTTGCAGAAGTATTTTTTTCTTCCCTGCACCAATTACATTTTGGGCTGACTGTGTCTTTGCTCATAATACCTTAAGTAGAGGAGACCAGCCCATCGTTTATTATACTTGTGAACATAGAATTTCTTATTTGATTTAAGTCTGTAGATGCATTTCTTCTATGATTAGAGGAAGATCCCTACCGAAATGGGCGAAAATCAGTTAAGATTTAAATGTAGACCAATATACATAAATGTTTCGATTTGAGATCTAAGGCCTATTGAAGTGGATGTAAAATCTGATAAAATATTATGATGATATTTTTGCAGATAGGAGTTTCTGAATCCAAGAATCGATTCAGATATAGTGCCGATATAGATATATGTATGCCGACGCAATTACCATTTAACTCGTTGTGCTGCGTTGAACCGCCGCCTTCCGAAATTATAGTAAAAAAATGACCTGATTATAATTTTGTAGTCCATAGTTATATTTTTTATTTAAAAGCATAGGCGGAACAGTGACTCTATACCCGACGAAAAGTTGTTTACGAGTCATCAATGCTTGTTTATTCACATATTTATAAACTAGTATTATATTTACTAGCCGATCCCAGCAGACGTTGTCCTGTCCGTCATGTTGGGGATGTACTGGTTTGATATTTAATGTTATTTCATTAAAAACTTCAGACATTCAGATATTGTATAGATATTGAATTTGTCCGTGAGTTACAGTGCTTGGGTGTCAAGCTAGACGATAAATTGAGTTTTGGACAGCATATTAATATGCTAATTTCTAGAATAAATTTTTCGCTAAAAAATCTTTATGGTACCGATTTGTCTTTGCCTCTTTTTGTTAAAGAGAGGCTGGCACATGGTTTGCTATTACCCATAGTTCTATACTGTTTAGAAGTGTATTCTGGCACTATACAGGGTAACATGCATTTAGTACATCTGGCTGTAAATAGGGTGGCGCGGTATGTATATGGACTGAACCGGCGTGTTCATGTGACGCCCTATGTAACGAAATTGTTGGGCTGTAATTTTGATGCATTTGTAAATTTACGCTTACTTCTGTTTTTTTATAAACTGATTAAAAGTCAGTCTCCTCTTTTTTTGTGCCAATCGATGGTATTTTGCCATTCAACTAGGAGAAATCAATTGCTTATTCCTAGGGTTGTCCAACTAATGAATGAATCGTTTCTAGTAAGAGTAGCACGATTTTACATTTCATTACCCAATGACATGAAAAATTTTAGCATTTCGCTCCCTACACTCTTCAATAGGCTACTTCACCACTTTCAATAACATTTTTATTTGTTGTTATGCAAAATTGCGCTTAATTAAAGCTACGTAAAAAATCTTTAAATAATGTTTCTATTTTATGGAACACTTTATACATTTTTCCTTATATTAGGATTTTACTTATGTTTGTTTCGCAAACTGAGTAGCTATTTAGTTATCCTAAATACTTTTCTGTATACCCAATCTGTATTTATATTATTTATTCCTTATATATTAATTAGGTTTAAACAAATCAACATATCATTATTTACCAATGAGTAGTTTTTTACCCTTGGTTAAAAAGCTTAGTTATATGCATATTGTAATTTATGTTTAATTGGCCAGACGGCTTTGAATTACAAGTTTGTACGAAATAAATGAATGAAATGAAAAATATATTTTGGACAAAAGTCCACTACCGCCCTACCCACAGGGTAATCATACATACGAAATACTTTGAAGAGAACCCACAAGTACATTTAAAATTTCCTTAAAATCGTTCTGGAAATCCGAATTTTGCAGATAACTTGACCATCCTGCCATTTAACGCGGTGAAAACAATTCTAAAACATAGATGACCGCGAACTGAAGGTATTGTGTAATTTGTAGCCCAATCGATCTTATGGTGTCGCAGATCATGCGTTACTAACAAACGTGCAAAAGATTTTATATATAATAAAAGTCGCAAAAAGTTAAAATAATTTATTAGTTAATTTTTTTCTCTTCTCTTCCCTCAGTTTATGACATTACCAATCGCAATTCCTTTGCCAATCTACAAAAATGGATCGAAGAAGTTCGTCGATATACGACATCGAATGTTATGTTAATCGTTGTCGGCAATAAATGTGATCTAGAGAATGAGCGTGAAGTGGAATTCGAAGAAGCTCAACAGATGTGCCAGTACATACCAGAAGTACTCTTTGTTCTGGAAACCTCAGCCAAAGAAAATCGTAATGTGGATGATGCTTTTGTTGCACTGGCAACAGAATTGAAAAGACGTATAGACACTAGCATCTCGCAAGTGGAAAACGATGAAGATGCCATTAAATTAGGACAAAGTAAACCACTTAATCAATGTAGTAGTTCATGTAGTTTGACGTAAAAGTTGGAAAAAAAAGAAACTGTAGATTTTTCATTTATACATTTATACGTGCATACAAATATATTTATTTAAATTGTGATTTAGTTTTGTGGTAGGAATTTATATTTTATTTCATTTAGGGTTTGTTTATGTTTATTTTTTTATTAAAAACAAAATACAAACCATGGTACAAATGTTTAAAAATATATTTGTATTTTAAGACTTAACATTCACATTCAATTTGAAAAGAACCAGAAAATAGCATCATACTTAACAACAACAAAAACAAGAACAACAGAGTCAATTAACAGCCTTGCAGCTTTTTTTAGTTTTAAGTTTTTTTTTATTCCAGAGATATTAAAATATCACAACATACTTAAACACGTCCTTCCCTGTACCCGTTAAGAAAATAACTTTTAGATCAACGAAATGTTAATAAATTTTTAACAATGTTTTTGAAAAAGAAAACAACGAGTTTTATTTTTCCTCATTTTTTGGTATATTGTAAATTTTATTGTTTGTTTATTAATAATTTCACCATAACAAATAATTACTTATTACAAAAATTTGCACAAGTGATAAATGCATTATAACAATGGAATTATATAAACTTAAAATATTCATTAATTATTATTTACACTTATTCGCTAAATGTGTAAACTAATTGGTGTAAAAGACATTTATCAGTTTATGTATTAAGAAATATTCACGAAATTCGTTAGTTGTTTGTTACTCGTCCTTTTCTTTTTACGCACATGACGATTTGTATCCTTTACTTTATTACCATTATTGCTGCTGCCAGCAGTTGCAAGATCGTAACGGAATATTATACAGCGACGATCGAAAAATTGTTTAAGATCCTTTGAAAAGAAAGTTAACAATTTTAATATTATTATTTTTTGTTTCAATAATGGTGAAGAGGTTTTCCCTGATTCTTACCTTTGGGTCATAACGATAACCCAATCCTTTCAAAAATAAATAGATCTCCTGTAAGTCTATGGGTTCATACATCAAAATACTTTCGTGTAATTTACAATTAGCACAGACCAAATTGTACCACGCAATGTGAAAGGGCATCAAGGGTTGCTGGGTCTAAAAAGAAATTATTTATTGGAAATATGTTTGAGTTTCGTTACTCCTCAGACTACTGTGCATCTGGAGGGCTTATTTGATTGACAAATAAATGAGTGACTACAAAGATGGCAATGTTATTATACGACGATAATAAGAAACGAACACTGTTAGGCAAGCGTAGAATTATAAAGTTCCAAATGCATGACGATGATCAATTGTTTATAGAAAATACAAATTAACAAACTTGAAAGTAAACTGTAGAATACGTATACAATCTTTACAAGTTATCATAGGCCTAACCACGTCATTCGATTTCGATTACTTTAAGATCAAGATGCGTTTTTAATTACAGTTAAAAAGCAGGTTGCTTTTATAAAAATTAAAATGTAAATGTGAACAGATTTTCTTCAAATTAGATAATGTTCGTTTTTGGGTCAAGAGATATCTCTCTTTCAATTTGCAAATAAATAGGCTATAATAACGGGTGATCCAAGCAGAGATTTTTTTCAATAGCCTTTTTTGACAGATTTTGTTTTGTTTGGCATTTCATCATGGAAAGAAAATTCACCTTCTGTGAGGAATGTGTTTCTTGAGACCCAGCATTCATAATATTCGACCGAATAGACCACGTCCAGCACGCAGTGAAGGAAATGTAGCGGCAGTAGCTGAGATGTACACGAAGACCGTGGAGGGTCGATTCGGCGCCGTTCGCAGTAACTCGGACTGACGTATGGAACGACTTGGCGCATTTTACGTCGAGATCTTAAATTGAAAGCAAACAAAATACAGCTTGTGCAAGAACTGAAGCCGCCCGACCTTCCCAAGCGACATCGCTTCGCTCTATGGGCTCTTGAAAAGTTCCAAGAAGATCCGACGTTTTCGAGCCGAATTTTGTTCAACGATGACGCCCATTTCTGGCTCAATCGGTATGTAAACAAGCAAAATTGCCGCATTTGGGACGAAGAACAACCTGAAGAGATTCAAGAGCTGCCACTTCATCCAGAAAAAACAACTGTTTGGTGTGGTTTGTGGGCCGGTGGAATCATCGGTCCATCTTTCTTCAAAAATGATGTTGGTGAGAACGTAACCGTCAATGGTGACCGTTATCGTGCCATGATAACCGACTATTTGATGCCTGAAATTGAAGCTCGTGGTTTCAACAAGACGGCGCCACTTCCCACACATCGCATCAATCAAAGGATTTATTGAGAGAACACTTCGGTGAGCAGATAATTTCACGCTTTGGGCCGGTCGATTGGCCACCAAGATCGTGTGATATCACACCGTTAGACTTTTTCCTGTGGGGATATGTAAAGTCTAAAGTTTATGCGGACAAACCCACTTCGATTCAGGCATTGGAGCAAAACATCACGCGTGTCATTCGCCAGTTATCAGTCGAAATGCTCGAACGAGTCGTCGAAAATTGGACTCAACGGATGGACCATCTGAGACGTAGCCGCGGCCAACATTTGATAGGACATAATCTTCAAAAAATAAATGCCAAAGAATGTTCTTCCAAATGATAATAAACATTCCCCATTCAATTTGAATTTTGTGTGTTTTTTTTCTTTAAAAAAGTAGGGAACCTCGAAATGGATCACTGTATATATAATGTATATTCAGACATACTTATTCCGAACCTCACACACACATTCAGACATTTAGAATAAAAATCGGGAGATACGAGTATCTAGCTTTTGGTTAGGGTAGCAGCGGGAGTAACCAGCTCACATAGACCAATTGAGGTCCGTAGTACTACCAAGGGCCCAGTTGACCCTCATCGGAACAAACCTGTTTCATACACAAAGTTAACAACATCGAACATCGGTACCAGCAAGACCTGTCAGACTTTCTTGAAAGACCGGCCCCAGTATATCCAGACGTCGTTTACTCAATGCAGGACAATAACATAGCTGGTGCACTATGCTCTCCACTTCCTCCTCATCTCTGCAGAACTCATTGAATTTCTCCTGTCGAGTTCGCTGATCAGGCAATGTCCCGTCAGAACTAACACTAACGTGGACAGTTTTTTTCCTCTTTAGTGCTAGGAGATATTTTGGCCAGATTTGTCTAGCTACACTGTCGATTTCTGTCCACCTATCATTGGACTGCCTCTTCCCTAACACAGTACAGCATTTTTCAGCTCATTGATTTGGGACTCAATTCTGAGAATTGAACGTGAAGGTAGCCCCAAAAATAAGAACTTCTGCATCATTCGTTTTGTCAAGTTGGCTCAATTAATAATTTAATGGCCATACGAATTTTTTTGCTCAAGGTGGATTTTTAGCATATTTTGAATCACTCGGTATTTCGGTAGCTGTCACTTTTGAAGCTTTTATTCTTTGACATTTGAGAAGTAGAAACTACGCCATTACTAAAAATGGAACGATACACGATTCAACAACGAATTGAAATTATTAAAATTCACTACAAAAATGGTGAAAATCTTGCAGTCACAGTTCGCAAAACTAAAGCATTTTTGGGTCGTCGTGAAGCACCTTGTCGGATCGCAATACAGAAATTGGTGGACAAATTCGAGCTATTGGGACAAGTTAGTGACGTCGCTCAAGAACAACTGAGAATATTGCTGCTGTAGCCCAAAGTGTTGAAGAAAACCCAGGTTTGTCCATTCCTCGTCGTTATTTGGAATTGGGCATTCCACAAACGTCATTACACCGTATCTTGCATAAAGACTTGGATGTTATGGCTTATAAAGTCCAGTTAACACAAGAACTCAAGTCGGCCGATCATCAACAACGTCGTGTCTTTGCTGATTGTGTCCTTGAAATCCATGAAAATGATCCGGAATTCCATCGAAAAATCATCTTGACTGATGAGGCCCATTTCCACCTCGGTGGCTACGTCCACAAGCAAAATTGTAGCATCTGGGGCTCGGAAAACCTAAGAGTTATTGTTGAGAAGCCTCTCCATCCTCAACGTGTGATTGTTTGGTGCGGTTTATGGTCCGGCGAAGTCATTGGACCTTACTTTTTCGAAAATGAGGTTGGGTTAACAGTTACGGTGAATGGATTGCGCTATCGAGAGATGATTAATGATTTTTTATGGTCGGAGTTGGATGGTATTGATCTGGATAACGTTTATTTTCAACAAGACGGCGCTACGTGCCACACAAGCAACCAAACCATTGCTCTGTTGCGGGAAAAGTTTCCGGACCGTGTTATCTCTCGAAGAGGTGATCACAATTGGCCACCGAGATCTTGTGATTTAACATAGGGTAGCCACTTTGCGATTTGGTTATGGAAAATTTCATGAAAAGGGTATGGTCCTGTAATCGTGGTCGTGGTGGCCAATTGGCTGATGTTGTTTTTCATTATTAACGGCATACCTTCCTCTTTATTATGAAATAAACATCCGATCATTTATCTCAAAAAATTGAATTTTTCTTTGAATACCAAAATAACACTTCTTCCTACCGTGCGGAATATCCCCTGCAGCTAACATCATTTCTAGTTGCGTACTGAACCAGTCATAAGCTAGTTGCAATGTGACCTATGCAAACCCATTCGCATCTCTGCCAGCAACGATTATCTGAGCTGCTTTTCAGCACTTGCATGGTACCTACATGCAGCAGAGAAATAAGCAAACACGATTGTCTGAACTGCTTTACGAGCAAGTACTCGCTTAGTGGTGGCAGAGTAAATGTGTCTCTCTCCCACCACCATGCTCTCTTATTCTCAAATATAGTAATAACTGAACTAGATATTAACTAGTGCTGAATTGTAAACAAGTGAACTAGTTGGGTGCCCATGACAAGCCAATGTTAAAATCGATAGTTCGTTATATGAAAAAAGGACAGATATGTTACTAGTTTGAAGTAAAAAGCAACTAGTAAATTTCTATATGCAAACTAGTCTTTTTGGCTGCAGGGTCTCTTTTGTGTCTAAACTTTAGACTCTAAAGCAAAGTTGTTCAATATGAATAAGAGAACAAGATTGCGAAACAAACCTACCCGAAAAAAGAGTACGTTTTCGTATTTTTCAATATTTTACTAACAGCTATTTTATGATTTTTTTTGACATTTTTGCGATTTTTAAGGTATTCGATGCACTTTTTTCGGGTAGGTTTGTTCCGCATCTTTCTGTAGCCGACTCTGTAGACTTCTTGTTGTAAGCATATAGGTTTCCCGAGTTTTGCATCCATGTATTCTCTAAAGAAATAATCTAAGATCTTTTCTAGAACTTTAAATAGGAACTTGGAGTCCCTCCATTGGGGAGGGGGATATACGACAGTTTAATTCAGCCCTCATATATCTTCTCATGATGACTTCTGCATTTTTATTGGAGGTGATTTGAATGGCTCAAAGCTGTTAATCGCCCAGCTTAGTCTGGACTTATCGGTCAACAATTTAGCGACGTTTGTCTTCCACTCGAATTCTTGTTAGTATTGCTGTTCCTTGAGTTCTGTCAGGCAAATTTTACAGCATTATTTCTTTGACCACAAGGCTTCTCCTTGCAGAATTTCGTACTGATCATTTATATAATACAATTACTATAGCGCTTAGATGTCAAATTGGGAGGAATCGGATATGGGGGCTAATCGACTTTCTTCAAATTTGGCAGTATTCGTGTATGAAGTAAAATGCCTCTTTCTGCTAAAATTTCGTAATGAGTTCTATAGAGACTTAATGCCACATCGGTAGGAACATATAAATATGTTGGGGTATATACATATAAATCTAAACCGATTTTTACCACTTTCAAACAATCTATATCTGCCAAATTTAATCGCACTTTGACTACGAAGGTTCATGGACAGACGGACGGATGGACATAGCTAAATGGAATCAAAAAGTTACTCTTAAGTCACTCGGTATAATAAACGAAGGTTGCATCTCATCTCCTTTTGTCTATAACAAAAAAATCCAGAAAGCTCTAATCACAGTGTGATGAAGGGTATAAATATGCTGACCCTATTGTCCTTCCAGTTTTTAATATTATTATATTTTAGTAAAGGAAGCAACCAAGGGCTGAGGTATGTTTCTAAATTTTGCTGTACAGTGTAGTATTATAAGCGTCATTTTCTCATTTATACAGGGGCAAAAGGAGACGTTATTGGGTTAGGTTAAGGACGCGCGGCACACAACCATTGCTGGCGTGCACCACTTCACTCGGAGACCATTTGGTCCATTGTGTTCGCCGAGACATTATTACATCTGATACCGATGTCGAATCCGCCAATATCCACAAAATGTTCGTAAGTAGTTTCATTGATTTGATATCGTAAAATAATTAAGATTAGTAGAATAGAAATGTGGGTACGATTACCTTCTTTGTAACATTTGTCTGCAGTATATAATGTTCATCAATCAGTTCAGCTTTGAGATCGCAGGAATAACGTAACATATCAGCACCACAACCATCCTTAAGATTCAATTTATTGCCAACACCAGCTGCTGCAATATCATCACTCGTCGTTGTTTCATCTACCAAGGTAGAGTTGGTGGAAAGTATTGCATTATTTTTAACACTAGACTTTGAGGTTAAAGGCACTACAAAATCTTCGGGGACTTCAATTATTTCCTCCGGATCATCAACTATTATGGGATGGGTTTGAAGATAAATATACTCCAACATTTTTACAGCTTGTTTGCGTTTCAATGGTTTTATGCCATAGTTATACAATTCCTTTAATAACTCGGCCTCTGTGTATAGCGAGTAATTAGGTTTGGGCGTATTGATGCTGCGTACTTTATAGGTTTTATTGTTAACAACTAATTCCTGCTGATGGTCAGAGTCAGATAGAGTTTTAGTTGCAGCTGTCGTTGATGATGATTTCGTTATAATGGAAGCGGATGAATGGAAATTGGGAATTTTTTTAGTTGTTTTTATTTCGTTTAGAGATTTAGTTTTTGTAATAGCATTTGAATTTATGGATTTGGTTAATGGCTGTTGCTGTTCCACAATCTCAATGGATGAACTTTGGCTGCTTGACAATGATTTTTGAGATTCTTTAAAACTAATTTCTGCCGTCATTAGTTGGTCAAAACCTTGTGGTAAGGAAGAAGTTGCTGATGTATTATTTGTCTTTTGATTTTGATAGATCATTAAATCAAATTCATCATAATCATCGTAATTATTATATGGCACATCTTCATTGTCTATACCATTTAATAAATCTTGAAACTTTTGTGCTGAACGGCTGCCTGCAATGCTATAACGTTTCATTTGTGCAGTTTGCTCGGCAGGCGATTGTAGAAATGAGGCCTCCTGTAAGATTTTGGTTGGTGTACTAAGATTCGGAGTAAAATCAATGGGCTCAGAGAACTCTTCCAAGATACCGAATTTACTGCGATCTAATAAATCTTCCATACCCCCCGGAGTTTTTTTGGGCGATTTTAATTCAAAATCGCTATAGGATTGCTGCGATGAGTTTTTTATTTTGGCAGGTGTAATAGATTTCTGATCAGTTTTAGCATTAGGAATGGGAGAATTTCTTTTTGTATCATCCTCCTCAGAATCCGAATTTATCTCTGTCTCTTTAAATTTCCCCGTTTTATTCGACTTCCATATGGAGTAATTTATTTCATCATCTGATAAGACTAAACAATCATCATCTTCATAGTTGTCTTCCTCGGTTAACGCCGCCGCCGCAGCCACACCAGCATAATCGTCATCTTCAATTTGCGTTAAATCTATGCTGACATTATGCATAGTAAATGATTGCGATTTGGATAGTCCTATGTTAGTGGGAATAGTGTCTTTAGCTGGAGATGTACTATTGAATGAGAGAGACTTCCTATTGGCTCTGAAATTTTCCATTGTGATTTCTAAATCCATATTAAAATTAGTGTCATTGTATGTATTGGCTGCTGTAGGTGTTACAACTTTTGGCACTATTTGAGAAAAGCTTTTCCTTAGAATAGACTCATTGGGTTTGGAAGTTTTTTGTTGCTGAGTAGCAGCACCACTTCCTAGATATTTATTATACAATTCTTTAAATATGGTATCATTACCGGCCACCGACCGTTTGCGCTTGACATCGGGTTCTGTGGCTGTTTCACGATGAAAACAGGTTTGTAATTGTTTGTGTCCTTGAAAGTTTAAAAATGAGGTATTCGTTTGATTTATTTCGATTTCTTGCAATATGACATCGTCATCGTCCTCTACTTGGAAGTCGTGTTCTCTTGCTATTTCCACGTCTAATGGGGAATTTAAAGAAATGTCCTTGTTTTTCTCTAGGGAATCGGATAGAAAACTTATTTCCAGTTTTTTGACAGATTCAGGAGCTTTTTCCAGTGATGATGATGATTTTTCATTATGTTGTACGGGTACACTTTTAAAGACCACATTGTCATAATTTTCACTTTCATGTTGACTTTTGGATTCTTCACTTATATAGAAAGTCTCTGGGGAATTTTGAGTCTGCTTTGCTTCTAGATTTTTAACAGATGTACCTTCCGGTAAGTTTGTAAAAGAAGATTGTTTTCGCTGATCTTGGAAATCCTTAAAAATCGCCTCGTTTTCCCATTCTTTGTCCATGTCTGTCATTTCCAGGCTGAGTGTAAATTTAAATGTGTCCTCTTTAGTTTGATTATTTGAAGCATTCGCAGGTTTTAGACTCAACGATAGATTAAATGTTTCCTCTGAATTATTTTTTTGTTGTAAATATTTCGATGTTTGGGAATTACTATTTATATCCGGTGTAAATTCAAATGCTTCTTCATTTATCGGAGAATCTGCAAAAAGATCCACCTCCACCAAAGTTTTACTTTGATTTAATGGAGCAGTATGCCATAGATCTTCGCCTCCATCATCTTGTGTCAAATCGACTACATTCTCCTGTTCCTGGCATTTGAATGATGATGAAAGTTTTTCTATAAAACGAAAAAGAAATATGAGAATGAAATGAGACTTATACTCTTTAGCAGAATTTACCTTTAATAGCGGTTTGAGGTTCAGCTGGTTCCGACGATAAAGTATTCTTTACTAAACAAATTTAAAAATTATAATAGAAAATAAATTACATATTTTATTTTGCAATGTATTACCTTCATCGCTGGAATATATTTCATATGTGGTAATTCCTACGTTATCATTGGAAGTACTGCCTTTATTTACACTAAAATTGTTCGTTTCATCTGCGCCTGAAATATAAAATTATTTTGATCGATGTAAAAACTGTCTTTGGATAATTTGTAGCCCACACGGTTATAGTGAATATGCGATTAACTTGACGTTAATCGGATTTTCTTCCTATATAGTGAAAACATTCGCCCACAAAAGAGAACATTTTGGAAAAAAGTTAATGTAAACCTGTAAAAAAGGCTATAGTCGGGCCGACTGTGCTATAAGAAGCTTTCGCTCTCAAATGGGAACATTTTAGAAAAAAGTTACCATTTTGTGTGGGAGATGCCAAAAGGGGGGCTGGCAATAACAATAACAAAATAATCACAAATTTCAAGTATTTTTATGTGTGGGGGGTACCAAAAGGGTTATGGCAAATTCGCCCATTTTTCTCAAGATGATAGCGACTAATAAACTAATACTATGTGTGGAGTAGCGAAAGATTCGTTTAAGCAGTATAGAAGATATTAGATAATCAATATTTCACCAAATGTTGACTCTTTGTGGGGGATGTACTTGAAGGAGTGGACCAATATGGCGTATAGCCTATATATTTGAACATAGCCTGAGATAGAAAAAATATTAGCACTTACCAAATTTTAATTGGTTACTCCTTCGAGAGTTATCGTGCGCACAAGCAGATCGACAAAAGGACGGACGGACATTGATCAAATGACCAAAAACTGATTTCCGCAGAACATACTGCGGGTCTTAGCTCTCACCTTCGATATGTTAGTGGTAAATGGAAAAATTGTAATATCAAGTCAATAAATATGTGCTCGTAATACACACTTTAAAAATGTAACAGAAAGGAGACCCTATGGACACCAGTGATTGCAATTTTTAAGTGGTAAGGGGGTGAAAAGCTTGGACGACTGTTTTGAGAGAAATAATTCCCCAAATGTTCCCTTTATTTGGTACTTTGGACTGAAGCTTGTATTCCGAAGTCTTTCACTTCAAAATCACTACAGAGTTACCAATACACTAACCTCTCTGATTTTCCAGCTAACTTTGTGGTCGAATATCTCGAGAACAATAGATAATGTAAAAAAGCCGCTACCACCACTATTAGTAGTAGCATGGTCGAAATTGGTATATCCATAGGTCCCCTTTCTGTTAACATATTTTGACTACAACAGTGTAATTTTAAGTGAACTTTTAATGACGGGTATATCAAAAAATGGACCGAGGGACAATTTAAAGCAATATGAAGTATATACCCAGCAAAATATATGCTCAAATGTCAGGCAGATCAATTAAATATAGTTTTCTCTAGAGCGTCAACAAGTGGCGTCGGAGAAACCTTTATATGGGGGCTATATCAAACAGTGACCGATGTGCTCTATTTTTAATAGAGACGATTTAAGGCAATATAAAAAATATAAATGAGTCGCAAGAAGTGACATCGGATGGGACCTTTATATAGAGGCTATATCAAAACATAGACCTATGTGATCCGTTTTCAATAGGGACGATTTAAAGCAATAATGAGTATAAATGATTAAATTTCAGCCAGATCCATTGAAAATTGTGTTCTTTAGAGCGTCAATAAGTGACATCTGATCGAACTATAAGTTTGGGATATATGAAAACATTGTCCCATTCTCAATAGGCATCGTCCCTATTCCAGGAGCGAGCTGCACTTTGATCCCAAGCATATACGAGTATGAACAGATAGACGGACAAGTCTAAATCGACACAAAAAGTAATTCTATGCCAATCGGTATAATAAATTATGGTTCTATCTCTTCTTTTTTTGGCGTTACAAACAAATGCTCAAAGACATAATATCCTGTAACACTGTGTGGTGTCGGGTACCCAAATTTAGTTTTTTTATCCCCTCACCTTAGAAAGGAGGGTATATATCATTTGCTACGAGCCAAAAGTGTAACACATCCAAGGAGTGACCTAAGACCCTAAGTATGTTGGGCGGATATCCGTGTTAGCTCTTTTTAAGGCGAATGAGCAATGTCCGTCCTTCTGTCTGTCTGTTGGCTGGTGCGCATGATTACTCTCGAAAGGAGTAAACGATTGATTTCAAATTTGGTATGTGGTAATATTTTCTTCTATCTCCGGTTAAGTTTAAAGATGGGCCATATTGGTCCACTTCTTCTAGTACCTCAACCACAAAGGTTTAATATTTAGTGAAATATTGATTATTTAATAACTTCTATACCACTTATTTGAATCCTCTGAAAATCTACACATAGTATTAGTTTATTAGTCAAAAATACCTCAAGAAAAATGGGCGAAGTTGACACGCCCCTTTTGGTACCTCCCACACAAATGGACAATTTTGAACCAAAAGTCAATAGCTTATAACTTTATTACCAGTGCATAGAAAGACTTGTAATTTTGTACAGTGTAATGGTTTAATAGTACCTACAATACATTGAAAATTGACATTATTGCCACGCCCCTTTTGGTACCTCCCTCACAAAAGGACCTTTTTTAAACCAAAAGTTACCAGCTTATAACTTTAATACCAGTACATACAAATACTTGAAATTTTGTACAGTGTAATGCTTTTATAGTACCTAGAGCCCAGAGAAAAATGGACGATATCGGCACGCCCCTTTTGGCACCTCCCACACAAAGGGACCTTTTTGTAACAAAAAAACAGCTTTTAACTTTAATACCAGTGCATACTTTAAATAAATGTACTAATATTTTTTGGGACTCAATGTGAGGGGATTCATAAGTCGGTTTACCCGACTGAAACTTTCTTACTTGTTCTAGTTTAGGAGACTACTTAATAGTGAATTCGTAATAACTAACCTCTTTCATTATTAGCAGTTTCCTCCTCTTCTTCCATTTCCACGTCTGAATCGGCAAATAAATCTGGTGAATTAGAACGTGTTTTTTGGGAAGAATTAATAGAGGCCTCAGCATGTACAGGAGTGCAAGAAAAGGGTTTAGCACCTTGAACTTTTGTAGATATATTGTTGCGACACGGTGTATTTGGAAAGGATCTTTCAGGAGTAATTAAAGTTTTAGCCGGATTTTTAAGAGTATTACATTCCACACTATGCAGTGAATTAATAGTTATGCCATCTGCTCTAACGGAGGAAGTACTGGAAACATGCATTAACTCCAAACTATTGAGAGTTATGGTATCTTTTGGTGTTATTTTATCAATGGAATTCGTTGTAGAGCTCCCCGAAGATACCATAACGACATCTTCTGCTAGATCAATTATTGGATATTCGTTGTTGCGATTTTCATTTGGAAGTGCTTTTATATTTAGATCTTCTTCTTGAGGGGCCGTTGATGTATCTGTTTTCTGCGACTCGTTCGATTCTGCCGATTGTGATGAATTGATACTGGCCACATCCGATTTTATGGTAGAATATGAAACATGCATTAGATCTAAACTTTTTGTAGGCGGTAGTACACTTTTAATATGTTTATAAATTGAACTTGTTACTGAACTGCCAGAGTCCACGATAGTTTCATCACTTTCTTGTCCTCGTAGAGTATTGAAATAATCGTTTACAATCGGTTTATCGGTCGCTTGTGCTATATTAGCATTCGAATTTCCACTATCGGTTTCCTTATTTATTTCCACTGCTACGTTGGAGTTTGATGCTTCAGCAATGGTTGAAGTTTTTATGTTTTCGAAATGTTTTTCTAAATCAGCATAAATTTTATGCAGTTTTATTGACATTCCTTCGGAGTATGGACCACGCCGCTTCTTTGGTGTTTCTCTCCCCTGTATGGCTCCCCAGTTTTTAAGCAAATGTCCCGGTGTTAAATTACTTATTTCAAATAATTCCTTAACAAAATACTCTTCGTGTGGTATCTCCCCATTATCGGGAACTTGTAATACTTTTTTGCTGATTTCCTTGTGATATCCCTTGAGAAGTCTACTTTGGAGCTGAAATCTTGAGAGGTGATTTTCTTCTGCTTTAAGTGGCTTTATGCGAAATTGTTTATTTAATAAATCGTCTATTTTTTGTTGTAACTTTTTGTTTTGCGTTTGTTCGTCGCGTAGCGTTAAGGCAGTGAATTTATTGGCCCATTTAGAATTTTTTTTAGCACGACCATTCGATTTCGTCATAAATGCCGTTGTAAATGCATTGTAATCTATTCGAAAAAGAAAAAAAATGATTTATGTATTATTGTGTTATTAAGATTTATAACTAGGATATTCTGCCGACTGAAGACAATTTTTCCCTTATTTTCTTGTTAAATACAGTTTCTCAAAACGGTATGACAAAATATAATAACATTTCGCAAAGCTCTTTTTATCGCTTTAACCAATTTCAAAATTTGGACCTTCAAAAAAAATTAAATTTTTTTAAATGTAAAATTTAATATCTTCTAGTTTTTCTTACGCTGATTTCTTAAATAACTTAAAAAAAAATTTGCAAAAAAAAACCGCCTTTTGCTGGCACAAAAATATAGAACAAAATCGCAAACAATTTTTTGTTCCAATTTTAAAAAGCTAGCATCCTAACGAAGGTAACAACGTCTATTAAAGAAAATGTATGGATAAATGTAGAAATTATAAAACTTTTGGTAAAAATATGAGAATTTCAACAGATCCGGTTTTTTTACCCCCACTTATGAACAAGGGTATACATGAGATGCTGCGGGTCAAATGTGTAACACATCTAAGAGATCCCAAGAATATTTGGCAGAAATCCGTTTTGGGCCATTAGTCATTTTAACAATGTCCGTCTGGTTGGTGTGCACTATAACTTTCGGCATGATTAACCGATTGACTTCTAATTTGGTATGCTTTACTATTTTTTTCTACCTCAGGCTAAGGTCAAAGAAGGGCAATGTTGACCCACTCTTCGAGTACCTCCCCCACGAAGGGTCAAAATTTAAATAATTAATATTATAGTACCTACAGTCCCGTAAAAAATGGGCGTTATTGCCACGGCCCTTTTGGTACCTCCCACACAAAATGGTCATCATATTTAGAAATTTTACAGGAGAAGCAAAAAACTAAATAAAATGAAAAGTGCTTTCGTTAGAAAAACGGGGGTTTTCAGAATAATATCTAAACATAGTGATGCATATATATAAAATCACAGAAATATAATGTATAAAGTTTTTGTGAACATTGCGTGAAATAGGATTTTTTTAACTATGAGAAAACGGATAATTTGTTGTTAGGACCTTTTAAATTTCGTTTATAAATTCGCCAGTTTTACTACTACGTCGCTAAAAATTTGTCAGGATGTGTATTTTGATGCAGTGTACCGAAATCCATCAAAAACTGAATTGCCATTTTTCTTTTTGTTTCTGATGGCGATATGCATTCAGTTAAATCGGTTGAAAAATTTGGTCCCCAGATCGTCAAGAAATCTATTCAGAAGGTACCTTTATATTGGGGGGGCTATATCAAAACATGGAGCGAAATGCCCCATTCACAGTAAGGATGTCCCTGCTACAAAGTATGACCCTGTATCAATTTTCGTAAAGACGGTTAATATTTGCGACCTGCGCTTTGGCTACAAGAATATATGGACATAAAGACGGACATGGCTAATTCGACTCCAAAAGTGAATAATAAGCTACGGGTGTTACAAATAAATGCACAAAGTCATAACAACCTGTACCACAGTATGGTGTCGGGTATAAAACAATATATAAGTATGTAAATTGTACCTCGTAATGCATACAAAACATGTACCGATAAGTGTGGTTTTTGCTGGAAACTGTATATTAAAGTACAAATTCTAATATTTTCTTTTGTTTGGTCGTTCGAAACAAATTCACAGATTTCTAATAACCCAATACCGAGTATCACAGTGTGATCAAATCTTTCGGGCTAAACGGCTGTGAACTATTGATACCAGAGTAGGAAAAAACATCATAATCAATGCCAGAAAAGAAGGTGTTCTACCACATCACTGTTACCATTACCTTCTTTTTCCGCTGTTCGAAATCCATACTTTTCCAATTTTTGTCTTATCAACTCAGCATTTTTTTCACCACCTTCCTTCAAATCCGCCGCCGCCTCCTCCCCATCATCATTAATAGCAACTATACCCCTACTTTCAGCTTCCGATTGAGAAATGGCTATAGCTAATTGCACATCATCACCATCGAAATTATCTGCTGCGCAATGCTGCGCCGCAATCTCTGCAAATAACTGTTCGTTACGCATGAAAGCAGATTTAATGGTTGTTTGTTTTTTCTTCCTAGTAGTTTTTGCAGTCTTTGTTTTAGTGGTTGCATCAGTCTTAGAGGAGCGTTGTGGGGCTTTTTTCGCCTTCTTTTCGGGCACATCAAAATCATCGTCATGTACAGGTTTCGTCCTATCAGTCTTTAAATCTGCTGGTAACGCATCGGGTTGTCTAAAAACAAATTCATCCAATTTGGTACGTTTTGCACGAGAGTTCTTTGGAGGTTTTGTTGTTGGTTCCTCTTGTTCATTTTCGGGCTTTTTATTATTGGGAAGTGGTCCTTCTTCCTCCTTATCTGGTGGTTGTTTTGATGGTTTTTCTGGTGTGGGAAAGTAATTTGATATCGAAGAAGTTCCTGATGTTTTGGCACCCTGACGAGTTTTACTTAAAATAGAGAAGAAAAACAACCAGATAATACATTTTGGAAGCTTCCAACATTTATTTGAAACAATAGAAAGGTGATCAATACCTACAATAAGTTTGTATTAAATAAAAGTAAAATATGGTTTGCATACCGTTGTGTTTTACCACTCGTACCGGGCAATTGCAGCTTTCTTAAATTAGCTTTGCGTGTTTCACGATCCATCTCTATATTCCCAAAAACCGCTAACTAACGCTCTGAGGAAAGAGTCTTTTTCTCGTCCAAGGTTTCCTGTATACTTCTCGCCGTTCTAGGTGCAGCCCCCAAATTGAAAGTGAATTTGCGATTTTTCTCTTCCTCCGTAACTGTTAAATATTCGCGTACAAACTTTTCGGAAGCCCCTTTATATATGGGTGTATAACTAGAAAGAAATTCAAATGTTACTTATTGCCCCCAGAATGTTGTGAAATCTCATCGTTTGTCAACATACTACCACAGTCCAAAAATAAGACTCCCCGTTATTATACCCGCTACAGCAAATCTATTCCGGTAGTAATAGGAAGGTGTTCCTCTGGTGCGCCTGGGTTTACGATTTTTCTCATCAATATTTTCCATTACTCCAGATAAGAACTTTACCAAATCCTTTGATTTATTATATAATTATTCTATTAAAACATGTTAAATTGTGTCCGGTAAAATAATTATGAAAAATAAACACAGAGTTGTTATAAGTAGTATTAAATACTTACTACTATGCACAACCAACCATGAGGCACTTATATCGGGATTAGTGACACATGCATCGCAATGTTAGTGCTGCTTCGCACTCGTCATTTTTTCCAAGCAAAGAAGTGTCAAAGTTTGTTGGTGAGAGAGGCAGAGTTCTTTTCGCCAGCCTTCCTCTGCAAAAACCTTTGACACTTGCTTGGAAAAAATTGCCGAGTGTGAATCTGAACTTAAACGTAAAATCCTGAAGGCGAACGTACACACGCGTTTTATTATTTATTAGGGTATCGCTTAAATATCAGTGAATGCGTCAGATTGTCAAAAAAACGCCTGACGGATAACTTTTAACGCGCGCTGTAAAGTCCATATCACACTTGCAATTGTTTCTGCAATCTTTTTATGTAATTCTCTTGCATTTGAGATTTAGACAACGTATTCTGTGGAAATGTCAAAACAATACGACTTTAAGCACGGTACTATGTTCCGGTTTCACGCTGAAATCCCATACAAAAATCAAAGTTGTGAAAAAATGAGTGAAATTTTTTCATTTGTGGTACTAGGTTTTTTCAGCGTGAGAAATTGACATTTTCAACTGTTAATATTAGGCATGTTTTCGTTACAAGCTAGCGATTTTAGTTTAGCACTTTGCAACGAAAACAACTGACTTCCACTATCTGGCGCATAAGCAATAAGTGGCGGATTTTCACTATCTGGTAGCAATGGTGTCATGAGATGCGAAGAAAGAACAGTGCGAAACAGACAAAAAATTCGTGAAAAGTATTTATAAAACATATATTTACTATTCTATTGTCAATTGTTTACACTCTTTTTGCAAATATTAAAATAAATTCCCATTTTTGTTCTTCTTCTTCCCGTTAATTCACAGTAATTGATAACATCTCTCCAAAAATGGGATGCCATATTGCTAAATATAGGGTGCCCAATCTGGCAACATCATACTCGATTAAGACAGGAACACAAGCACCAAACTGCATCGGGAACTAATAGTGCTTAAAAGTGCTTAGCTCCCCATACAAATTAAGCACTTATGGTGTAACGAAAACACGCCTTATCTGGTAGCAATTTGTAGCGCCGCAAAATGTCAATTTCTCACGTTGACGAAACAAAGTACCACAAATGAAAAAATTTCACTCATTTTTTCACAACTTTGTTTTTTGTATGGGATTTCATCGTGAACGGAGAACATAGTACCGTGCTAATGACGACGGCATGAAAACCCATTTTACGATAATTGTATGCCCGTACGATACTATCACCACTAATTTCAATCAAATGACTTTCGAAACAGCTGACGCCAGGTCGTATATTTTTAATTGTTGTTCAAATGTGTTCGCGAATGGAAGAATTTCACAAATTTGTTAAACACCAACGAAAAAATAATCCCAATATTTAACAAAACATAACACGATTTTATGAAATCGCCGATATTCTGTGAAAAACGAAATAAATTTGTCATACGGAAGAGGATAAAAAGCACACACAACAAACATGTCACGTCACAGAATTGTAAGAACGATGGACTACAACGACGAATACGACGGTTATGATGATTGCTATGGTCATTCCGTGGACGACGATAGTTGTATATCGCCTACAGATGCTCAACAATGGCTGTTCGATCGGGCCAGAGGGCATCAATCGATGTCGGCTTTCATGCGGGACAATAAAGATATTGCCGAGGAGGAGGAAGAGGAAGGAGATGCAGACAAGTCATATGAAAAATCGAGAAGGGATTCTGATAATTTCCAAATGCCGCCACTAAACGATATGGAAAAAGCTCAATTGACTTCCTGCATAGATGAAGTTCGCAGCGTAGTAGGAGATACAGTTTCGGAGAAACGAATTGTAGAGACTTCAATTAAATTTGACTATGATATCAATAAAATTTTGGATGAAATTTTGAATGATGAAAGTGAAAATAAAGCCAAACGTTTGCAGAAAGAGCTAACGGCGAATCTATTGAGTAAAGGTGGTCCGGTACAATCTAAAATATCCTTAGGAGAGCTAGTGGAGAAAAAGACTAGCGTCGCTCCGGCCTCGCCAGTTGTAAAGGTTACTGCTCTGCAAAGCGAAGTGAAGAGAGGCTTTGAGATCAGTTCTCCGGCATTGCCAAGTAGTCCAGCTGCATCTGGACGTAATACACCCGTTGATTTCAGCGAAGATTCCAACAAAAAGACTGTCGCCCCAGTGGCTGGTGGTGCAGCTGATGTCTTTAAAGTCTCCAAAGAACAATCTCAGCGTGATGCTAAGCAGTTGTACACAAAGGAGCGAGCGGATCAGAAACATCATTTTCATATGATTGTTATTGGTCATGTGGATGCGGGCAAGAGTACACTGATGGGCCACTTATTGTTCGATACCGGCAATGTCTCCCAACGAATTATGCACAAGCACGAACAAGAATCCAAGAAAATGGGCAAACAGAGCTTTATGTATGCCTGGGTGCTTGACGAGACTGGTGAGGAGAGAGCAAGAGGTATGTAAAGATATTTGCTGGAAAGTTGTCCCAAATACCGGATTATTGTATGCAAATGTTTTTTTTAGGTATTACTATGGATGTGGGTCACTTCCGCTTCGAAACGGAAACCAAAGTCATAACATTACTTGATGCCCCAGGTCATAAAGATTTTATACCTAACATGATATCAGGTGCTACCCAAGCCGATGTTGCCCTTCTCGTTATCGACGCCACACGGGGAGAATTTGAATCCGGTTTCGATTTGGGTGGACAAACAAGAGAACATGCTCTTTTAGTTCGTTCACTGGGCGTCAATCAACTCGGTGTCGTGATTAACAAACTCGATACCGTGGGTTGGTCTAAGGAACGATTCGATGAAATCGTTCAGAAACTTAAAGCTTTTCTAAAACAAGCAGGCTTCAAAGAATCCGATGTAACGTACACACCATGTTCTGGTCTAACTGGAGAGAATCTCGCAAAACCATCATCCGAACCTGCCCTAACTGCCTGGTACAAAGGACCGCATCTATTGGGCGTCATAGACAAATTTAAAATTCCCGAACGTTCTATAGACAAACCGTTCCGTATGTCTGTTTCAGACATTTTCAAGGGTACCGGGTCCGGTTTCTGCATATCGGGACGAATCGAGACTGGAGCATTATGTCTTAATGACAGGGTCTTGGTGGGATCACTTAGAGAACAAGGTCAGGTTAAAAGTCTGCTTATCGACGAAATGCCACAAAATACAGTATTTGCTGGTGATCAAGTGGCCGTCACTTTATCAGGGATAGATGTGAATAACATAATGGTGGGCAGCATTATATGTGCTCCCCAGCATCCAATACCGGTGGCCACACGTTTTCAAGCACGCATACTTGTGTTCAATGTTAAAGTACCCATTACAATTGGTTTCCCAGTACTTTTGCATCATCAGTCACTCATCGAACCGGCTGTTATTTGTAAACTTAACGCACAGATACACAAAGGTACAGGCGAAGTTGTCAAGAAGAAACCCCGTTGTTTAGGTAACAACTCGTGTGCTCTCATCGAATTAGAAACTACAAGACCTATATGCATAGAACGCTATGCAGACTTCAAAGAACTGGGACGAGTAATGCTGCGAGTGTCGGGTGTCACGATTGCAGCTGGTATGGTGACGAAAATTCGTTAGACATTGAAAGAAGGAGGAGGATGGGTGCCAGCGACCAGCCGATAGTTATATGCTTGTATGGATAATTGTTTAGGTTATGGAGATTAATTATTTGCCTTTTATGTTTGCAACAAAATTGATTTATTTCGTTTTTGGTAAATATTATTTATTTCCTACTTTCTATTTTTTCGATTTGAAATGTTATTTTTTTTGTATTGATCGTTAATTTTTTGTAACGAATTTTGTAATTTTTTATGAATAAACATATTTTTTTTGTTTCTGCCCAAAGTGTGTTGGCCAATTAAAGTAAATCATACAATAATTACTTACAAAAATGCTATTGTTTTTATTAAATTAGTAGTTTGGTTAGAATTTAATACTTTCTAAATAATTGGACAAAATATTAATGATATATTTGGGCATGTACATTGTTCTTAATAATAGGAAACTGAAACCTGACGTGAAAAACTCAATTTTAAATTTCCCCACAAAATTTTGTGTTTTAAAAAATTTTTAAATTTTGTATTTAGCCGCAAAATGTTGTTTTATAAATTTCGAAATCAGTGTTTGATTTGATTTTGAAATAAAAATTGGTCAGTTTTTGAACCTCGACAAAATTTTTGAACCAAGCCAAATTTTAAAAATCATACATACAATGGATTTTGGTCTGTTAAAAATCATACATACAATGGATTTTGGTCTGTTTCTGGGAAAATGTTGGTCCGGGAAAAATTCTAAAAGTGGCAACGCCCAACACGTACGCAAAGTTATCTGTGGCCTTTAATGAGTGAAAAATTGAGTGTTTTCCTATTGGAAAAAAAACAGACCACGGAGCCAAGCCATAATTGAATTCCGCGGCGCCCCGGTTGAAATCAGAGCGAAAAGTTCATGGCGACTTCATGTCCGGCCCAATATTTTATCAGGGCTACTTTAAATACGAGTGAATGTCTATAACGTCTGTCAAACTCAAAACTTTGACATACGTCGTATGCCGACGTCGGCTATTCAAGTAGCGGCCTCAGAAGACATCGACATATGTCAAAATCGAACGACTGCGCCTCTTAGTGCATATTCACACTTGCAATTTCCCCCCCGCGGAATTGCAGTGTTTGTTGGAGAGGGACGCAGTCGGTTACCCCCTTACTTAAGAGCAGTCTGCGAATTTCGCGGCTATTTTAGTTTTCGATCGAGTTTCCCGTTTGACTGAATCGAATACGGTGTTTCTAGTGTGTAAATATTTAGAAATTCCGCAGACAAGAATACATTAAGATGCGGAAGATGGTATGCACCAAATAAACCTCCTACTTAATTCTACATTGGGACTTGGGAATTTTTTATTATTAGTTCGTATAAAATTAGAAATTAACACTACATATATATGCACTCTTTGTTTGAAAATTAAATTGTCCCCAATTTTGTATGAGATATGTATCTGTGGGTTACGTTTTATATACATTTACCCCCAATTTCAAAATAAAAATTTCATACAATTTGATAGCTATAACTGTAGGTCAGCTCTAATTGTAAGATTTTTCTTGTAAATACGACGCCAATTGTCACCAGTTAGTGTAAATACGCTATTAACGCAATTTTTGTTACAAATTTCTGAATCACACGAGGCAATTTTTTCTAACAAGTGTCAAAATTTGTGGGGGAGGCAAGCGGAAAGATCTCTCTGCCTCTCTTTTCAATAAACTTTGACAGTTGCTTGGATAAAATTGGGTCGTGTGATTCAGAACTATCATGAAACGAAAACACGCCTATAATGCATTTACTGTTCACATTTTAAGATTTATTTTACGATTTTGTAAACATTCCGTATAGGTCCGCATAGGGATCTTACCCACTTTAAGAGTTTTCTTGAATTTGCAAATCTGAATTCAAATCAAAGATTTCTAGCCGATGCAACAGGAATCAGCGACTCATTTGAGCCGATTGGAGCAGTTCCGTAGTAGGCTCTGCAGTCTGACAGTCACACGGTTGTATTATCATAGTACATTTCGTCCGTGATTGCCAACACCTCTCAAACAAAAACCTTTTGTTGTAAAATCATTAATTTTTGAATTTCATTATATAAAAAAACGGCTTATTACGCTCTTCTCATTCATAACAAATAATATATATTGAGAAATAAAAATAATAAGAAAATAGCCCAAATTGCTATAGAAGAAATCTCCCAATCCCATTAAGTTTGGAAAAACCACCACCCTTTAAACGGGGAACACATAACAAAGAGCGATTGGCAACCATGCCATTCATCAAGTGATGTGACGCCCGTATTGTCGTCGAAACGCAGGAATAGACACTAAAATTTTAAAGCTCATATTTTTTGTGGAATTTTGTTTAAAAACAATTAATAAATAAAAAAACCGGTAAAATATAAACGATCAAGTGTTTATTTGCTACAAATAAGCACAATTAACGGGATATATTCAAAGGAATAACGCACAAAATCTGCATGGATATTTTTTTGTTTGAACCATTGAAAGAAAGGCAAGTTCAGCGGAAATTTTATACTCAGTTTTTTTGTGGACAATAAAAGAAATTTGTATGTGTGAGATAAAGTGAGTGGCGTTTGTGTGAGTGTGTGCGAAGAATAAATGATGAGAAATTTAAAAGAGTTTTAACATAAAATAAAAGAAGTCTGTCTAATAGAAGAGTTAATTGAGTAAAGTAATTTCAGTTTGGCTCTTTGTGTGATGTGGTGGTGAGTCATTATGTCAAATGAATGCTGCTGAATGCTTTTTGGCTTGAGTTAAAAAGAATTTGTCGTTTGATTGTGTGTGTGCGTGAAGTTTAATAATGTGTTATTAATTAATAAAGAAGAATATGAAAGTACAATGTATGAAAAATAAGAAGAAGAGAAAACGACAAAGGAGACATCGCCTCGATGTTATTTAGTAGAGTTCAATTTAAAAATAATCGGGGAATAGTTAAAAGAAAACAATACTTTTATTTAGGCTTTTAGTTCTCTCTCTATATTCACGTCGTTTTTAAAAAAGTTTTAATGTGGTTTTTATCTACGTTTTAGGTGAAATTTGATTACAATTTTTGCGGCGGCTCATGTGAGTGTGGAAAGTAAGAAGAGTACGAAAAAGCAACAACTAACTACTGTTTTGTGTGTGTTGCTTGATAATGTTATAAAGTATAGTGCCAAAAAAAATAAAATTAACGATAACAGAAGTAGAGTGGAAACGCAACACTTAAAAAGCCGAAAAGAGCCCAATCAAAAGAACAAGAAGAAGAACAAACAGAAAAGACAAGGCCCTGTTAAGAGTAGTATTGTGAATTAAGCGACGGCGGCTACACAATTCCTTTGTTGGATAAGAGAGAGACACTACAAACACATACACACGAACACACATTTGTATACACATTCATCCATAAACCGCACCGCAGTAGTAATAGCAGCAACAGCGGCGACGGGCGGCCACACAAGACAACCAACAACAACAGCGCAAACAGCAACAAAAGTTAAATAATCATCTTTTGAAATTAAGTCTGATCGCAGAAGAAAAGGAGGAGACAACAAAAAAAGAAAACAAATTAAGCAAATACTTGGATTTACTTTACACTAAGATTAATAACAATAATATACCGCAAACTGAAAGCAATCTTTTGTGTAAAAACAACGCCTATAAATAAACTGCACTACAACAACGCTAAAAGCCGACAAACGTCCCCGTACCCCCACAAAATACAGCCTATAGAGAACTGCTTCCAAAGTGAAATTGTTTTGGGGGAAAATTGGAAATTGTTAACCTTTAAACCTTGTACTTTTTTGTATTTGCAAATATAACACTCAGCAACAACAACGTCAGCAGTAGCAGCGACAACAACAACAACATAACGAACACGAGATAACAACTCGTAGGAATTCTCCGCAAGATCCGCCTTATTTACAACAAAAAAAGTAAAAAAGTTCACAAATCCAAATAGTTGCCCCCTCTCTGTCTCTTCCGCAACACCCCACAAAACAACAGCAGTTAAATCAAAATGCGTGAATACAAAATTGTCGTTTTGGGTAGTGGTGGCGTTGGCAAATCCGCTCTCACCGTGCAATTTGTCCAAGGTATATTTGTGGAAAAGTACGATCCCACCATTGAGGACAGTTACCGCAAACAAGTCGAGGTTGATGGCCAACAATGTATGCTGGAAATCTTGGACACGGCGGGCACAGAACAATTCACGGCCATGCGTGATCTATACATGAAAAATGGGCAAGGATTTGTCTTAGTCTATTCGATAACAGCCCAGTCGACTTTCAATGATCTTCAGGATTTGAGAGAACAGATTCTGCGTGTTAAGGATACAGATGATGTACCCATGGTGTTGGTGGGCAACAAATGCGACTTGGAGGAAGAACGTGTAGTGGGCAAGGAGCTGGGGAAATCGTTGGCTAATCAATTCAACTGCGCCTTCATGGAAACATCTGCCAAAGCAAAAGTGAATGTGGTTGATATATTCTATGACCTCGTCAGACAGATCAACAAAAAGTCACCCGAAAAGAAACAGAAAAAGCCCAAGAAAAATCTCTGTGTTCTGCTTTAAGACTCTATATATGTATAAACAAAAAACCACACACACAAAACATATTTACAAAACACAAATTCCTAATTCCACTCCTAATCCTTATACTTCCAAACTACCCTTTTCCCTCCACTTCAACTACAATTTACTATCAAATACCTTCTCCTCCCGATAAAAACACAAATACAACAAACAACCGAAAACATGAAACTAAATAAACTTTTTTAAAGTTACCAACGCCGAACACATACACACAAGTTAAAAGTACATACATAAAAAAATTCAAAACAATACATACAAACAAAACAAAATATAACAAAGAAAATCCACTATTGTCGCCTTTTTGCTACGGTTTTTTCTTCTCTATTATATACTTATAATTATTATTATTAATTAATTATTATTTTCTTTAAATAATTAATTAATTATTTTTTCATTAATGGGTAAATTATTTTTAAAAATGATATACAAAAACAAAAATTTATAAAAAAAACTCTTGAACATTTTTCATAAAAAATCTTAGTTCTAATCATAATTTAAACAAAACAAAAAGATAAAAAAGAGAAACAAACAACTTCAAACTTCCATAAACATAAAGAGAAACCATAAATAGTTGTAAACCCTTAAGCCTTTTAGGTTCTGTAAAGAAATCTAAATAAAATTTATTAATTAAATTAAAAAAAGAACAAAAAATTAAACTCTATGTATTATTTGATTATCATTGGTTTTTGGTTTGTTCAACGCTTTCAACACTTGGCTCCTGGTTAGTTGTAATTTCATCACAAAAAAATCTAGCATTAGTAAGGACAGCCATTAATGAATGTCATCAAAAATGCTTCATGCTTTAAATCTAACATTCATCCTGTTTCCTTCGACATTATTTTAGCATTAGCTATGTTCTACCTATATTATTTCACTACGTTTGGGGGACACAATATTTAAATAGTTTTGTTATGTGTACATACATACATACATACATTCATACACATTGCCTATTTCCTGTGAATGTCACGACAAAATTTTATGTATGTATTTTAATTATTCGGAAAAGTACTAAATTTAAGAACCCATTTCCTCAACAACATTTTGTTGTGTGTTTGCTTGTGCAGCTATTTAAGCAAGGTTCGTTCCCAAAGTCCCAAAAACCAGAAAAGAATATTTTACTCAAATTTTCATTATTTTTTTAACAGTAATGTTCAACTTATGTTACGTTTATAACTCTAGACAACAACTAATTATTTAAAATGTCTTTTCTGATAATTGTAGATTTTTTGCATGCCGAAAAAACTGTTCTCTTCAATTAGGATTAAATAAATACAAAAGAATAATAACGATATTATGGCTGAGAATAAATTATGAGCAATGCAAAGGGTGAGAGTTTAGTATTTTTTCAAAAATAATAATGGCCAATATCACTGTGCTCGAAAAAGACATTTGTAAAAATGTAACAGAAAGAAGACCATATGGATATGCAGCTTCGTGGTAGCCATTTTTCTACGATAGCTTTGTTTTCAAAATATTTGACCACAAAATATTCTGGGAAATCAGATAGGATTAGGAGAATTATTTTTCTCAAAACAGTCGTCCCCGCTCTCATCCCCTTACCCATAGAAAATAGCAATCAAATTGTCATATGTATGTCAGAATTCATACAAATCGTCGACACTTTAAGTTATTGTGTTCGAGAAAAATAGTCGTCGCAAAAAAGCTATACGTGTCCTTTCAATATATTTAAGAAAACTTTACAGGTTCCATAATTTCACAGCTTTTCTCAATTATCTATAAAATTTTCTATAAACACTAATCGAAAAATAATTTACAAAAATCTAAGTCAAAAGTCAATTTCCTCAATTATTTTGTGCTATGAGTAAAAATATACACAAAATATGTAACAATTCAAAATCTTCTTATTTTAAAAATCTTCTATATTTCTATATCTTTCTATATATTTTTGTCAGAAATACCAATTCAAAATGTTGATGATTCATATGACTTAACATACATATGATTATTTTTAATGAAATTTGTTTAGGGGTAAGGAGGTGAGAAGTTGTTCCACTGTTTGGAGAGAAATAATTCTACATGGGTTCTCTTTATTTCAGGCTTTGGACTGAGGCGGGTATACCATTTATGTATGTATAGGGTGATCCATTTCGAGGTTCCCTACTTTTTTAAAGAAAAAAAACACAGAAAATTCAAATTGAATGGGGAATTTTTATTATCATTTGAAAGAACATTCTTTGGCATTTATTTTTTGAAGATTATGCCTATCAAATGTTGGCCGCGGCTACGTCTTAGATGGTCCATCCGTTGAGTCACATTTTCAATGACTCGTTCGAGCATTTCGACTGGTAACTGGCGAATGACACGCGTGATGTTTTGCTCCAAGGCCTGAATCGAAGCTGGTTTGTCCGCATAAACTTTAGACTTTACATATCCCCACAGGAAAAAGTCTAACGGTGTGATGTCACACGATCTTGGTGGCCAATCGCCCGGCCAAAAACGTAAAATTATCTGCTCACCGAAGTGTTCTATCGATAAATCCATTGATTGATGCGATGTGAGGGAAGTGGCGCCGTCTTGTTGAAACCAAATGTCGCCGAGATCACGAGCTTCAATTTCAGGCATCAAATAGTCAGTTATCATGGCACGATAACGGTCGCCATTGACGGTTACGTTCTTACCGGCATCATTTTTGAAGAAATATGGACCGATGATTCCGGTACGTTGGATCGGGAATCGGTCAGTGGCAAAAAGATAGCTCTTAACGAGAGCTAAAATATTGCTCATGGGTCGCAATATTGTCGTGGGTCGACTGTAAAGTGTTTTTTTTTTTTTTTGATTTAAAAACATGGACTTAGCGCAATTGGCGAACGATTATTTTGATAATAAGACTGAATAATTTGTAAACGTTGTTGAGGCGTAAGTCTTTCCATGATGAAATGCCAAACAATACTTAACAAAAATAACATGACAGAATGACACGACTCACACGTGATCTGTCAAAAAAGGCTATTGAAAAAAGTATCTCTACTTAGATCACCCTATATATCCTTGGACTGAAGTCTGTATCGAAGACTTCCGCTTCATATTCTGCCTAGATAAGAGAGCTCTTTGATTTCCCAGCAAACTTCGTGGTCGAATATCTCTCAAACCAGAGCTAAGCTAGAAAAATATCTATCACCACTGGATCCAGAATGGTCGAAATATGCTAACCCATTTGGTCTACTTTCTGTTACGTCTTTAATGTTATCATTTCGAGCACAGTGTTTTCATTAAGATTCAGATTACCCAGGAATGTGGCTGCTATAAAGTCCACCCTACTCCCTTCAGGTTATCACGATCAATACACCAATTTTGTTCCACATATGAGAATTGCTGGCTCCTACAAACAAATTTCTAATAACTGATTTAGGTTTAGTCCTTACGCGAAAGTTTCCTCTCAAATTTAACTAGTTCCTCTCAAATTTAACTATTTCTAAGATATGTCTCAATATCGTCCACCCATTATTGTCAAAATTAGGCTCATTTCTAGATGTCTGTCAAAATCATTCAGAGTAGACAAAATATTTCCCTAATTTTCCGTGTGGAATATTCGAAGACACCAACGAAAAATGTCGACGATTTGTATTACTTTTTACCTATGATATGTTTTGATTGGATAAGCGTTTTAAAGTTTATTTGTATGGAGTTTCAAAGCGTTGATGCTTTCAAAGCGCTCTTGTCGATTTGTATAACTATTGAGGGTGAGGGAGTTAGAAGAGTGCTCTACCGTTTTGAGAAAAATAATTCTCCAAACATTTTCTTTATTTCAGCATGTGTACCTAAGCCTTCCTTTTCAAATTCTCCACCGAGATACGAGCAACTAACCTTTCCCAGCAAATTTGATTGTCGAATATCTTGAAAACAAGAACTAACCAGAAAAACGGTTGTCACCATTGCATTCAGCATTGCTGAAATATCCACAGGATCGCCTTTCTGTTACATTTTTTGACCAGCATAGTGTTATTATCTAACGGCCGGCCACATTCACCATATCCAGTTATCCTACAGTTAGAGCGAACCTACAGTTATAGCTGTCAAATCGTATGGCATTTGAAAATGTTAACTGTTGTTTAGCTCTAACCAGAACTGGTGAATTTGGGGGATTAATGGAATTGTAGGATATGTTGCCTTTACCAAGGCTAAGATAATTTTCTCTAGTTGTTTGGCAAAATTTTTATAATTGAATGCATTCATTGTATAAAAATTTAATAGTAGATGTCTTTTGGAAGTTACTAATTCACATTTCATACTGAAAATTTTGTAAATTACCATGTTTTGAGATTATTTTAAGCAACCGTCATACAGGACATAGTTTTGGCAATGCTTTTTTATTTGATTATGTCTGGGCTGGGGATATTATTCGTATACAATCAAAAAGATACTCGTACATTTATCAGATTTAAATGTTCCATGAGATCATGTATGTATATATAAACAACGATTGTGATCTTTAACTATGTCCTGTAGTTGAGAAGAAAATGTAAAAGACATATATATAAAACTGTGGTGAGAGGAGAAAATAGGAAATTACTGAAGTACTATTATTAGGTAAATACAGGGTAGAGACAGTCAGCAGCAGTGAACTCATTCAAACCACATATAAAAATAAAAGATTGAAAATGTGAAGATTTATTGGGATCAAAAACCTCCACAAATAATGACTTGCTAACAATGCTACTATAGCAATCAAAAGCCAAGAACACTTCTAGGATCAATCTTGATGATTTAGATGGCCATTCCTGGTCAAATTATAGTTAGATATAGTCAAATAAATGCACCATTTTCAATAGTTATTGAGTTTTTTTAGAAAATGTAAAAAAATAAATAAATATAGGGTGATCCAAGTAGAGATACTTTTTTCAATAGCCTTTTTTTGACAGATCACGTGTGAGTCGTGTCATGCTGTCATGTTATTTTTGTTAAGTATTGTTTGTCATTTCATCATGGAAAGACTTACGCCTGAACAACGTTTACAACGTTTTGACAACAAATTGACAGATTAATTAGTGTAATGTTAAAACGGGTGATCCAAGTAGAGATACTTTTTTCAATAGACTTTTTCTGACAGATCACGTGTGAGTCGTGTCATGCTGTCATGTTATTTTTGTTAAGTATTGTTCGGCATTTCCTCATGGAAAGACTTACGCCTGAACAACGTTTACAACGTTTTGACAACAAATTGACAGATTAATTAGTGTAATGTTAAAACGGGTGATCCAAGTAGAGATACTTTTTTCAATAGACTTTTTCTGACAGATCACGTGTGAGTCGTGTCATGCTGTCATGTTATTTTTGTTAAGTATTGTTCGGCATTTCCTCATGGAAAGACTTACGCCTGAACAACGTTTACGCGTGTCATTCGCCAGTTACCAGTCGAAATGCTCGAACGAGTCATCGAAAATTGGACTCAACGGATGGACCATCTGAGACGTACCCCCGGCCAACATTTGATAGACATAATCTTCAAAAATTAAATGCCAAAGAATGTTCTTTCAAATGATAATAAACATTCCCCATTCAATTTGAATTTTCTGTGTTTTTTTTCTTTAAAAAAGTAGGCAACGCTATATAATACTGTGATGAGAGGAGAAGTAAAATAAATTGTTGCTGATCTTTGTGGACAAGATGAAACGGTTGACTCAATAAAGAAGTACTATTATTAGATAAATGCAGATGTGTAGGCAGTCAGTTATGAACTCATTCAAGGACATGTCTAGAAAAAAGATGAAGAAGCTCTACAAATAATGTCTTGCTAAAAACACCACATTGCAATACTCGATAGACTACGCTATAACTCAAGATGTTTTTAAATTTTATTTGATTTTATTTATTTATCAAATTATACCCAGATATAGTCAAAGAACTTCAACATTTTGAATAGTAATTGAGATTTTACATTTAAAATTCGGAATATTTTAATTGAAATTAATATTTTATATATTAAATCGACAAAATTTCAATTGAAATTGAGATTTTCCATTTGAAATGGCTAAAATCTGAATATAGATTATGCATTTAAAGCTGGCAACATTGCATTCGAATTTGAGATTTACGGTTTGAAATTGGCAACATTTCATTTGAAATTGGGATGGATACTTCCCGCAAAAACTTTGAGTCTAAATCTGCCAAAAATTCGTTTGAAAATGGCATTTTCCATTTGAAATTGGCTAGATTTTATCTGAAATTTAGATTTTCCATGTTAAATTGGCTACTTCCCGCAAAAATTTTGATTCTAAATTTCAAACTGCCAAAAATTCGTTTGAAATTAGCATTTTTCCATTTGAAATTGGCTACATTTTATCTGAAATTGAGATTTTCCCATTCAAAAATTGCCTACATTTGATTTGAAATTGAGATTTTTTCTTTTAAAATTGTCTAAATTAAATTTGAAATTAGGATATTTCCAAGCATGGTATGAAAGGTTGGAACTTAATATGGCGAATTTCAACTCAAGCCACAGGAGACTTCAAAATGGTGTAGAGTAAATTTCACTTTGAGTTAAAATCTTACATTATACTCGTACACTGACTGAATTTCATTTGAAATTGGGATATTTCCATTATAAATTGTGATATTTCCATTGTAAATTGGGAAAATTCCAATTGCTATTGAGATCTTATGCATATAATGTTGAGGAATACATCATACATCAGGAGTGACCTAAGTCCCTAAGTATGTTAGGCGGAATTCCGTTTCGTCTGTCTTGCTGGAGCGCACGATAACTCTCGAAAGAAGTAATGTATTGTCTTAAAATTTGGTATGTGTTAATATTTTTTTCACCTCAGACTAGGTTCGAAGATGGGCCATACAGGTTCACTCATTGTAGTACCTCCGACAAAGGGTAAAAATGTTGTGAAATAATGATTCTCTAATAACTTCTATACAACCTATCGGAATCCTCTGTAATTCCACACATAGTTATAGTTTATCAGTCTTTATAACCTGGAGAAAGATAGACGAAGTGGCCCGCCCCTTTTGGTACCTCCCACACAAAGGGTTCATTTTGTACAAAAAGTTAACAGCTTATAACTTTAATAACAGTACATATAAATAATTGCAATTTTGTATAGTGTAATGCTCTTATATTACCTAGAGTCTGGTAACCCCAGACAATTTGACAGATCCATTCGTACTCAACATTGCCGCAAGTTCTGAGGCAATCATCTAAATGCTTTCATATTTTGCATTTCAAACGACATTTCTAATGACTATAGACTGACAAAAAATGAACATTTCTTCAACGTTCTGACATCTCCCCCAGCCTAAGTACCATATTACATTACTCACAAAGTGAGGGTATATCATAGTCGATTTACCCGACTGAAATTTTCTTACTTGTTCCTATGAAATTGTATAATTTTAATTAAAATGGAGACATTTCTTTTGAAGTTGACTAAATTTCGTTTGAAATTGAGATTTTTTCCTTTCGAAATTGGCAACTTCTCATTTGGAATTAGGATATTTCAAAATTTAAATGGCAAAAATTTGTTTCCCACCAAAAAAGTTAGATGATTGACATTTATGAGTTGTTTGTTTTGTCGACACTAATCCAAACAATCATACAAAAACAAAATAACAAAAAACAGCCAGTAGCCAGTTAAGCCAACAGCTCAGCGCTGCCTGCTTGCTCTGCAAGCAAATGGTGAAATGTTTAAGGTCATTATTTTATCTAAATTATTTACGTTTCACTGGCTTTAGATAAAATACAAAGCACTCGCTCGCTCTGCTATAAATAGCACTTGTCGAGGTTATTTATTTATTTGAGGGTAGACTGACTACTGCTGACTATGACGACTCCTTTGGAACGTACACAATAGCAGATAGACGACAAAGGGAGGATTTTATGCCATCACTGGTTGGCTGCCGCACACATGTGCATTTAACAACTTGTTGTTTAAAGATTTTCTGCTGTAAACTTCTCCAACCAAACCCTGCTATCAATTCCACTACTCGCGCAAACCCCTCCACCACCCACCATTTGGCGAAAAATTCTTCTTATGGAAAACATTGTTTATTCAACGAAAGAATGATTATTCATAGCCATACCAGGAATGACAAGGAAACATCATTATCATTAGAGGGAAGATTTGTTGGTATTCGAAATGGGTACATACATATGTACTACTCATACGTACATACATTCATACATACCGATACCTTTATTCTAAAGTTTGCTAAGTCGACTTAGCATGTTTTTAGTGACATTGATAAATATTCCAAATTATATTCACTCGAAATTTGTTGTTTATCCTTCGAGCCAACCAAAAGTTATGCAGAAAATAGTATAGGTCATTCGATATACAAAGAAATTCCATACAAATTTAAAAATTTCATAAAACTGTAATCGCCTCTTCTGAAAAACTACCGATTTCGACTTAGCATGTTTTGGAATTGAGGTATTGATACTCGTATGTATATGTAAGTATATTTAAATGAGCTTAGAATTATACGATTTTGATATCGGAGGAGTGTTACATACCTATGTATGTACACCTTTCCGGCCATAATTATTTTTCTTTTGGGGGGGACTGGGTACGAGATTTGTTTACATTTGACTTTGGCATTTTGAAATAGTACAAGTGAAATACATAAACTAAACAAACGTTTTTTCACTTGAAATCTTTAATATGTACTCGTACATACATATGTATGTATGTATGTGGCTGCTTCAACATTTATTTAAATATTGATGGGTGTATTTCAGCAACTTTCTTCGGATTCCCCCAAATAGAATTTCACTTATGCAAATTGTTTTCTTTATTTTTGATGGAATTTGTTTGACTCCAACTTGCTGAAGAGGGAAGGGGTGGGGTTGGTTGTTGTATTAGTCTACAAATCAGTCAAGTGGTCGATTGGCTAATAGGCGAAGGGGAGGATAGAGGAATGCTACTCAATAATATTTAAAGGGAATATGGGGGATAATTGCAGCAACTATTTCGTCTTAAAACTGTAATTTATTGTGTATACCCTCCGCCATAGGAGGGGGTATAACCATTTTGTCACTCCCTTTGTAACACCTCGAAATATTGATCAGAGACGCCATAAAGTCATATAATCATAATCATGGTATAATTCTAAGAGAGCAAAGCCATGTCTGCCCATAGATTGTAGCGTGATTACATCTGTTGTAATCACGCTACAATCTACAATAATTTAGCTAGAAGACTGAAATTAGGTACAAATACTTCTTATAGCATCAGGAAATTTGTGGTTAAAAATGGTCATCATCAGTAAATTTTTGATATAGCCCCTTATATTACATATCTCCGATTTTACTTCTTAAGGGCGTTGAGACTACAAGCACCAATAGATCGGGCTGAAAATTTGTCACTTGGGTTTATTTATAACTGTAAACCGAACAACGTCCGTCTTAGGTCCATGTTTTGAAATGGCTCCCATACAAAGGTCTTTCCCGATTTGAATTCTTAACGCCATAGAAAACAAAGATGTCAACTGAATTTGGGTCTATTTATACCCGGAAACTTTCATACGAACAACGGTCGTCATAGGTCCATATTTTGATGTGGCTCCCATACAAAGTTCCCTTCCGATTTCACTTTTTAACACCACTGAAATCACAAATTTCAAGGAATCGAACAGTTTCATGTTTTGATATAGCCCCCATACAAAGATCCTGGACCGCACAAATTATCTTTTCCAGACTAAGTTCGAAGATGGGCCATATTGGTCCACTCCTAGTAGCTTCCTCACAAAGGGTTACAATTTAGTGAAATATTGATTCCCTAATAACATCTATACTACTTAACCGAATCATCAGTAATTCTTCACATAGTAATAATGGGTGATCTATTTCGAGGTTCCCTACTTTTTTAAAGAAAAAAAACACAGTAAATTCAAATTGAATGGGGAATTTTTATTATCATTTGAAAGAACATTCTTTTTTGAAGATTATGCCTATCAAATGTTGGCCGCGGCTACGTCTTAGATGGTACATCCGTTGAGTCCAATTTTCGATGACTCGTTCGAGCATTTCGACTGGTAACTGGCGAATGACACGCGTGATGTTTTGCTCCAAGGCCAGAAACGAAGCGGGTGTGTCCGCATAAACTTTAGACTTTACATATCCCCACAGGAAAAAGTCTAACGGTGTGGTATCACACGATTTTGGTGGCCAATCTACTGGCCCAAAACGTGAAATTATCTGCTCACCGAAGTGTTCTCTCAATAAATGCATTGATTAATACGATGTGTGGGAAGTGGCGCCGTCTTGTTGAAATCAAATGTCGCCGAGGTCACTAGCTTCAATTTCAGACATCAAATAGTCGGTTATCATGGCACGATAACGGTCGCCATTGACGGTTACGTTATCACCGGCATCATTTTTCAAGAAATATGGACCGATGATTCCGGTACGTCGGATCGGGAATCGGTCAATAGCAAAAAGATAGCTCTTAACGAGAGCTAAAATATTGCTCATGGGTGTCAAGGTCGTGGGTCGACTGGAAAATGGACTTAGCGCAATTGGCGAACGATTATTTTGATAATAAAACTGAATAATTTGTAAAAGTCTTTCCATGATGAAATGCCAAACAATACTTAACAAAAATAACATGACTGCATGACACGACTCACACGTGATCTGTCAAAAAAAAGGCTATTGACAAAAGTATCTCTACTTAGATCACCCTATAGTATATCCGTCGCTAATACTTTGAGAAGAATGGGCGAAGTGTCGCCACTCCGTTTTGGTACCTCCCACACAAAGTGACTATGTTTGTACAAAAATTTAACTGCTTATATATCTAATGCAGTGTAATGCTTTTACAGTACCTAGAGTCCAGTGAAAAGTGGGCGTTATTGGCGCGCCCATTTTGGTACCACCTACACAAATGGACCATTTTGCCCCAAGATTTGACTGCTTATAACTTTAATATCAGCGGGCACAAATACTTGAAATTTTGTTCAATGTAACGCTTTTATAGACCTACATTCCAGGGAAAAATGCGCACCAAATGGACTATTTGGCACCAAATTGAACAGTTTATAACTACGAATTTACGAATATTTTGTGGGACTGAAGGTCAGGGGATTTGTAAGTCGGTTTACCCGACTGAACTTTCATACTTGTTTGATATATGGAGCTTCCATGCAAAAATCTTCCTAGATTTGTACATTTGTTATAACTTCAAATTTTCTTTAGTGTACAATGACATCCATGGTGGAGCGTATATAAGATTTCGGTCTGTATACCGTCACCTCAGTGGAGGAGGGTATATATCATTCGCTACGGGCAAAAGTGTAACACATCGAAGGAGTGACCTAAGACCCTAAGTATGTTCGGCGGACAGACATTTTTTAGGACATTTTAAGTCATTTGAGCAATTTCCATCTCGAAAGGAATAAACAATTGATTGCCAAGATCGAAGATGAGCCATATAGGTCCACATCTTCTAGTACCACCCACACAAATGGTATCTCCCACACAAAAATGTACCATTTTGCACAAATTGTTAACAGGCTATAACTTTAATACAAGTGGACATAAATACTTGAAATTTGTTGCAGTGTAATGCTTTTATAGTATGTACAGGGTTTTCCAACAAGAGGTGTTATTTTGAATCATCCGATATTTCGGTAGCTGTCACTTTTGAAGCTTTTATTCTTTGACATTTGACAAGTAGAAACTACGCCATTACTAAAAATGGAACGTTACACGATCATCGAACGATACAAAACGATCGAACAAAGAAACTATACGAACGATACAAAATCATCTTGACTGTTGAGGCCCATTTCCACCTCGGTGGCTACGTCAACAAGCAAATTGTCGCATCTGTCCATCCTCAACGTGTGACTGTTTGGTGCGGTTTATGGTCTGGTGGGGTCATTGGATCTTCCTTTTTCTAAAATGAGGTTGGATCAACAATTACGGTGAATGGATTGCGCTATCGAGAGATGATTAATGATTTTTTATTGTCGGAGTTGGATGGTATTGATCTGGACAACGTTTACTTTCAGCAAGACGGCGCTACGTGCCATACAAGCAACGAAACCATTGCTCTTTTACGGGAAAAGTTTCCGGACCGTGTTATCTCTCGAAGAGGTGATCACAATTGGCCACCGTGATCTTGTGATTTAACACCTTGCGACTTCTTCCTTTAGGGCCACGTGAAAGATAAGGTCTACGCCAACAGCCCAGCATCGATTCAAGACCTCAAAGATAGAATTCGTGAGGCTATCGAGGATATAGGGCAGCCACTTTGCGATTTGGTTATGGAAAATTTCATGAAAATGAAATGGTCCTGTAAGCGTGGTCGTGGTGGCCATTTGGATGATGGTGTTTTTCATTATTAACGGCGCATACCTTCCTCTTTATTATGAAATAAACATCCGATCATTTATCTCAAAAATGGCATTTTTCTTTGAATACCAAAATAACACCTCTTGTTGGAAAACCCTTCACATACAGTCCAGTGGAAAATGGACGTTATGGCCATGCCCCTTTTGTACCTCCCACACAAAATGGCAATATCAATCCAAAATTTAATATATCATAACATTAATAGTGATCAGAAACCCCACAAAGTATATATTTCATATTCATAAATTGTCTAAGACGATTTAACCACGTCCGTCTGTTGTAATCACGCTACAATCTACAATAATTCAGCTATATGACTGAAATTTGGTACAAATACTTCGTATAGCTTCCGGAAACTTAGGATTGAAAATGGGCAATATCGGTAAATTTTTTATATATCCCACATATATAGCATATCCTCGGTTTTACTTCTCAAGACCATAGAAAAGCAAACATTTCAACAGATCAGATTCAAAATTGGCAATTCCAGTTTATTTATACCCGGACCTCTTCACAAGAACAACGGTCTTTATAGGTCCACGTTTTAATATGACTCCCATACATAATTGATACCATCAGAAATTTTTGTCTGGATAGCTAAATTTGATTTGAAAATGAGATGTCCTATCTGAAATAAGCTCAATTTCAATTGAAATTATGATTTTCCATTAAAATTAATTCGATTCGAAACTCTAATACCGGAATCAAAATTTTTCGATTTCCGTATTAGAGCGTTCGCTTACTGTCGAGATGGTTTAGTTGGTTTACAACTTTTTTCCGCTTTTTTTAAATTTGTCATACTTTATGGGATATTTGAGCGAGCTATTTTTTTTAAGAAAGACTTTTTAGAATTTGAATGAAAAATTAATAACCCATCTTCTAAACTTGCATCTCAATCAAAGAGAATTTAAAATTTTCTTTGTTTCTACAAATCATCTCATTTCCCTTTCCTTCCTTTTGCAGGGGTGGGGAGGGGGGGAGGCTACTGTGGGGGGGAAATCCAATTACAAATGCATACCATCCATGTTCAAATGCCAATTCAATGAATAAGATGTGCGATTTGAAATAAACATATCCGAGTATTTTTACAATGATTTACAGCAAATTAATTAAGACGATTGCATTTACATTCAATGATGAATCAATTAATTTAAAATCTATTTGAGTTGAGAAGAAACATACGAACAGACACACTGCTGTGGTTGGTGGTTGTGTATTGAGTCACAATACGAATAGAATTTAGAATAGATACGAGTGTATTTACTCGTATGTGTGATATGTTGTTTGTGGTGGTGTGGTATAGTTAAGGGTATTTTACATGATTCTAATCTGTATTAATGTGGAGATACAAATAGACATGTGTAGTAATATATGAATGATACAAACATATATTTAATTATTTATTTTTATTACAATACAAACTGTATTTATATTTGAATTGTCCAGGGATAAGGCAGGTGGTTACCCAGCTACAGAACAAAGTTTCTTCTGCTGGGATTCGAAACTACGACCCTTGCTTCGATTGGAACGCCCTGTTAACAAGACGGCGCATAGTGGGAGAATTTAAAAAAAATTGAATTATTTTGCAGTTTTTTAAACAGTTGAAACGTGACACATTTACGAGAAGAAATTCATAAGAAATCAATTGAAATTCAGCTGATATTTTTTTTGAATTTCAATTGATGTGTTTTGAATTTCAACTGATTTATTTTTAAATTTCAAAAGGCGAGTTTTGAATTTTAGTTGGCTTGTTTTTAATTAAAATTTTATAGTTTTGAATTTCAATCGATTTATTTTGAATTTCAAATGGAATTTTTGAATTTCCATTGACCTTTTTGGAATTTCTAATGGAATTTTTTAATTTCAATTTATCTTATTTGAAATTGTATGGATTTGTTAAAATTACAGTTGAAAATCGAAATCAAATCTTCAATAAAGTTCATAAATTTTAAAATTAATTTGCAATTTAAACTGCAACTTATATTTTTTGATCTCAATTTATGTGTTTTGAATTTCAAGTGGAATTTTTTAAATTTCAATTGATTTATTATACCCACACTTCAGTGGAGTGTAGCACATCGAAGGAGTGACTTAAGATACTAAGAATGTTCGGCGGAAATCCGTTTTAGGACATTTAAGTCATTTGAGCAATGTCCTTCTGTCTAGCTAAAGCACACGATAACTGTCGAAATTTGATACGTGACAATATTTTTGTATCTCAGGCTTCTAGTACCTCTCTAACAAAGGGTTAATATTTAGTGAAATATTGATTCTCTAACAACTTCTATACTACCACCCATCCAAATTCTCTGCAATTCCACACATAATAATAGTTTATTCCTCGCTATCATATTGCGAAAAATGTGGGATATTGTTACCTCCCACAGAAAGGAGCCACTTTATACAAAACGTTAACTGCTTCTAACTCAAGTTCCAGAGCTTATAAATACTTGAAATTTTGTGGAGTGTAATGCTTTTATAGTACCTATAGTCTGACAAAAAATTGGCATTATTGCCACGCCCCTTTTGGTACCTTCCACACAAAATGGCCAAATCATACCAAAACTTAATGGTTCATAACGATAATAGCATTGCACGTAAACACTTACAATTCAATAGTTTTCAATCTGGCAATACTTTTTTCGGAGTTAGTCTTTTTGACAGCTGCCACTTGATTTATGCTCAGTTTGGTTTGCCATTTCATAAGTCATGATTCACACTCGGCAATTTTTTCCAAGCAAGTGTCAAAGTTTGGATGACAGAGAGGCAGGCGGAAAGAGCTCTCTGCTCTCTCTCTCTCTACAAACTTTGACTCTTGTTTGGAAAAAATTGCCGAGTTTGAGTCAGGACTAATGAATATGCTCATGATTTATGCTAATGATTTATGCTCAGTTTGGTTTGCCATTTCATAAGTCATGATTCACACTCGGCAATTTTTTCCAAGCAAGTGTCAAAGTTTGGATGACAGAGAGGCAGGCGGAAAGAGCTCTCTGCTCTCTCTCTCTACAAACTTTGACTCTTGTTTGGAAAAAATTGCCGAGTTTGAGTCAGGACTAATGAATAGACTTAATCCGGAACAACGTTTGCAAATCGTGCAAATTTATTTATCAAGAAAATTTTGTTCAGCGATTAAGCACACTTGGATGAATGAGTACGTTAATAAAAAATTGTCGCGTTTGGAGTATTGATAATCCACAAGCCATTGTTTAGACGCCGTTACATCTACAAAAAGTCACTGTTTGGTGTGCTCTATGGGCAGAGGGAATCATTGGTGCATATTTCTTCAAAAATGAAGCCGGCCATAATGTTACAGTCAATTGGGAACGCTATAGAACCATGATTAATGACTTTTTCGTGCCTGAATTTGAGGATGTTGATGTGGAGCTAAGTCCAGATTTACATTAGTATATTTTTTCAGCAGCTTATCCGCTAATTCTCTTTTAAACTTGCCTCTGCGTTTAGACACATAATTTTGTTTCGGATATTTCTGTATGAATTGTTGTTGTTTCAAAGGCCGAGTGAAAAACACAAAACGTTCAGACCGATAAGCCCGAGTACCGGAGAGTTTTTTCCCCCCTCTTGCCGACTGCCTCTCTCTCCTACAAAACGCCGATAATCTGCTGAACATTCAGCCAATGTAAATAGGGACTAACGAAACAATCAACGCCGCAGAACTATTTTTTGTGCGGTTATGTCAAGTCGCTTGTCTACGCAGATAAGCCCGACACGATTGACGCCTTGGAAGAGAATATTCGGCGCGTTATTGCTGACATACAGCCCCAAATGATGCAAAAAGTGGTCGAAAATTGGGCCTCTAGTTTGGAATTTATTTGAACCAGACGGGGCGGCCACTTGCCCGAAATCATTTTTAAAAGATAATGGCAAACCCATATCATTATCATGTCAAGTGAGTCAATTTTTAAAAGCGATGTTTATCTATCAAAATAAAGATAAACCTCTACAAAAATGAGGTTCAACCATATATTTTAGCATAACAGGAGAACTAATTATCGTAATTGATTCAGGAAAGCTTTTAATAATTTTATATTAAGTAGTCTTTATTTTCTAATAACGGGTGGTCCATCTAACGGTTGCTTTTTGAACTACGTCCGCCTCACAGCTGCGTTCATAGCGATAATAGCAGTATACGTAAACAATTACAATTCACCGTTCCCCCGACAATCGGATCTTTGCTCCTAAAAGACCTGAGTTTTACTCGGCCAGGGATTCTCAACCCAGCGACAGTATCAACCGAAAGTTTTTTCCCCAGGAAAGAACTTTCGCCAACAGCAGAACTGTTATAACAACAACAACTTACAATTCACTGCAGTGATATGCCAAAAACTGCTTCTTTTAATATTACATATATCAACAAATATGAAATAAATGGTATTTTATTGCTGTAACATATTTCAGTTAATGTTATAGCAATAAATTAATATTAACGGAAATATTTTTTGGTCTCTACCGATTTTTTTTTAATTTAGAGTTGTTACTCTTTTGTTGAACAGCTGCGATATATATGGGGGATTTCATGCCAAGTGAGTAAATTTTTAAAAGCGATTTCTTCCGATCGGGATGAAACTTGCTCCAAGTTTAGTCCTATTGGATAGTAGTTATGACAAAAAATTCAACGAGATCGGTTAAGGACTCACCGAGTTGGAGGGTGTTTAATTTTGAAATTTTTGTCAAACGGTCCTTTTTTCCCACCCATATAACTCATTACCTATAGTAGTTAGAAAATTTTGTTTAGTGTTTTCTATAGCTTTTTCTTCAATCCTTTTAGAACATAAGAAATTAAAAAACGCGAAATTAGCATTTTTGTAAAAACTCGTATTTTTTATTTTCGTTTTTTTTTGCTCAAAAGAAAGCTTAGGTCATTTCCTTTAAGACCTTTGAGGTCTATTAGTGGGATGTAATGTGTTTATCTAACAAAATAAAGATGAATCTCTAAAAAATGAGGTTCAACCATATATTTTAGCATAATAGAAGAACTATTTATCGTAATTGGTTTAGGAAAGCTTTTAATAAACCTAAATTAAGTAGACTTCATCTTCTTCTAATAACGGGTGGTCCATCTAACGGTTGCTTTTTGAACTACGTCCGCCTCGCAGCTGCGTTCATAACGTAAACACTTACAATTCACTGCAGTGAAATGCCAAAAGCTGCTTCTTTTAATATTACAGATATCAAAAAATATGAAATAAATGGTATTTTATTGCTATAACATATTTCAGTTAGTATCAATCTTGAAATTAATATTAACGGAAACATTTTTTGGTCTCTACCAAATTTTTTTTTAATTTTGAATCTAAAAACATGATGTTGAACCATATATTTTAGCATAACAAGAGAACTATTTATCGAATATTTTATTTATATTATTTATAATAATATTTTATTATAAATATTTTATTTATAATAACGTTTAATTTTATTAATCTAACGGCTGGGATAAGCCCTACGCCAATCGTCCAGAGACGATTAATGGCTTGAAACACGAAATTGCAGCCATAGAGGGCCACACATTCGAAAATGTGTTGAAAAATTGGGTCGACACAAAATGGGCTACTGCAAGGACAGCCGCGGCAGCCATATGAATGGAGTGGTGTTCCAAGATTAACTGGAATGTTGAGGCATTTCAATAGGCAATGAGGCATTTTCAATTTTTTAATAAGAATTTTAAAAGGCCTCTTTTCGAGGGACACCCTTTATAAAACTTGGGGGCTACGCAAGGCCAGCCGCGGCAGCTATATGAATGAAGTGGTGATCCATCATTAACAGGAATGTTAAGGCATTTCAATAAAGGCAAAATCATTGAAAAAATTTTATCCGCCAATTTTAAAACGCAACTTTTTCGTGAGACACCCTTTATAATTTCTTCTTTCCATCGCAATATTTTGTAAGATACCATGGAAAAAAGTGGGTATAGCATTAGTTAAACATTTATTATCTCAGTGACCGTAAAAGACCGAAATTTGAATTGTCAGTTATTGGAGTCAATATTAGTAATTTCCCCAAAAGTGGGTTGGATAGAATAATTGGGGATAGCATGTTAAAATATGCCTATGTCCGTTATAGAATTTGGAAACATCACAAACCGCTTTCATTACAAAGGCAATAATGCGAAGATGGATTTAGACCTCTAAAAGTGGGTGTGGCCCCACCCATACGACTCCACTATTGAAAACGAAATATCTGGCGAACTAATGCACCACTCGTTATGAAATTTGTATTTAACAGCACAGTTGTGGCAGGGCTGTGAAGTCAGAGTCTTGGAGTCGGAGTCGGGGAAATTTGCCCGGAGTCGAAAAATTGTGTGCGACTCTGACTCCGTGATGGATTTTGCAAAATGTGATATTTATGCGATAGAATTTTTGCACTCAACAATTTTGGCACAAAAGAAGGATAAAACATTTGAAGCTTTAATCAAATATTTTTGTATGTCCAAAATATCTAGGTATAAAGTCAACCAAATTATCGATTTTTTATGTAAGGACAGTTTTAGGAGAGTTCTGTTTATATATGTGATCAATTTAGCAAGATGCATATGCTGCTAACAAAATAAGAATTTTGCAAGACTATACGCTATTCCTAAGCGATTAAAAACCAGTAAGGAAAGGCAAATGACTGGCAAAGCCAACTATATGATATCTTACACCACCTTGTTAGAGCAGTATAAGCTTAGATATAGTAAATGGGAGTTTCCAAAGTAACTGTCGTTACCGATTTTCGGAATTTTTTAAATAAAATTCCAACCTAAGCAAATATGCCACGAGGATTGCTTAATTTTGGACTTACGAAAGTTCAAGCATCGGTTGCAACCGAAAGACCATAAAAAAAGTAACGGTCGTTACTTTATAAATGTGCTGATTTGAAATTTCGGAAGCAAACATTATGTATTGTAAAATTTTGCACAGGATGTGTCAAGTAAAAATCTGATTAAATTCTTTGAAATGTTTTGTTTAAGGAATGGGTTTATTTTCAAACCAACAAAAATTAGTTACCAAAAAACTTTTTTTAAATAAGTAACGGTTGTTACATTATAAAAAGTTATACGTTTTTTTCGCGAAATATTCTTACGCCTTCGCGTTTGTTTCTTCGTTCCTGACTTTGGCGTTCGTCCGTCATCACCTTTTTTTGATCCAGTCTTCGTTGCCTCATGCTTTCCTTCGTCTTCTTTTCGTTTTTTTGGTATTTTTGCATCTTGGTAAGTTGCTTCATGATTTTTCGGCTAAAATTGGTAAGAATCCAGTTAAGTAAGACGAAAACAGTTCAAATATAAAACGCCAAAAGAAAATGTAACGGTCGTTACATCTTCAAAAAAATGTTTAAAAAATCAATATAGGCGTTTGATCCTTATTTGGCCTTACAAAATTCTTCATCGTATGTACTTACCTTCTTATTTTCCGCTACTATAAAATTAAATCGTTTGAATGAATTACGAAAAAACCTAACTTTTGTGCTTTTGGGGTAACGGTCGTTACAGTCGGTGAGGTTGTTTTTGAACTCTTAAAAAAACATTTAATTTTAACTTGTCGCCTTTAAAATTGTTGCTAAGCATGAAGAAAAGTTTCAGCTTCAGCTTCAGCTTGCTTTTGTTTTGTTCGTAAACCACTGTTTCCAAAGGGCCTAAAAAGTGACGTGCAATTCACGGAAAAAACGCGTACGGTATCATAAATTCAAAGTAGCATATTTTAGTTAAGTTAATCTTTCGGAAAATGACAGATACATTTATTTTGTGTAAAATTAGCGGAAAAAAATAATAATAATTTCATTTTTAAGCTGTAAGGAGTCATTTTCGGTGGAAATACCCAAATATAAATAATAATTATAAAACTAAATCTAAACTTAATGTGTTCAATTTGGACAATATGCGTTCTTGCATAAATAAACTCTACCCCAATAAATTTCAAAATGATTGAATGTGGAATACAGCTCCAATAGCGCTGCAAGGTCAAATCTAAAGAAACATTTATATCTGGGGGCAATACCGATCTGATCCGATTTTGACCAATTGCAGTAGATTTCCTCCCTTTTGTGAAAGAGTTCTTATTGCCAAATTTCAGGATCGGAGTGAAATTTTGAACTTACTCAACGAACATCGTAAGATGGGCACACAGACGGGCTGGAAGTGATTCTGAGTCACAAATGCAAGAAGGAAAGAGAAAAACAAACACTTTCAATCTGATCTCTCACTTCAACACATGTGTACATTTTCTGTCTCTCAGCAGTCGGCATGACATGTTGCGTCGTTGTTTTAGCAGTGACTTCGAGCAGTTGTCGCATTGTTTTGCTTCGGTGTGCGGTCTGGCGTCAGCCTTAGTTTTTTCAATTGCCTTTTTTTGACAGATCACGTGTGAGTCGTGTCATGCTGTCATGATTTTTTGGTTAAGGGCCTGTTTCTGTAACTTATTTTCGTTCGTCTACGGCAAACGATCAAAAATCACTCAATTATTCCGAGAAATCCATAAGTCACAGCATATTATAATTCTGTGTGTCTATAGGAAATCACGTAAAAAGCTCGTACCTAAAATATTTCTAACCTGCCTTTTATAGAATTCATGTAATGGTTGAGTGATTTTTGATCGTTCGCCGTAGACGAACGAAAATAAGTTACAGAAACAGGCCCTAAGTGTTGTTTGACATTTCATCATGGAAAGACTTACGCCTGAACAACGTTTACAAATCGTTCAACTTTATTACGAAAATTCACGTTCTGTGAGGAATGTGTTTCGTGCACTTAGCTCAACTTATGGTCAACATAATCGGCCTACTGAGCGTACTATTCGCAACACTATCACCCATCTTGAGACCCAGCATTCGTTATTGGATAATATTCGACCGAATAGATCACGTCCAGCACACAGTGAAGAAAATGTAGCGGCCGTAGCTGGGAGTGTACAAGAACACCGTGGAGAGTCGGTTCGGCGCCGTTCGCAGCAACTCGGACTGACGTATGGAACGACTTGGCGCATTTTACGTCGAGATCTTATATTGAAAGTATACAAAATACAGCTTGTGCAAGAACTGAAGCCGCCCGACCTTCCCAAGCGACATCGCTTTGCTCTATGGCCTCTTGAAAAGTTCCAAGAAGATCCGACGTTTTCGAGCCAAATTCTGGCTCAATGGGTATGTAAACAAGCAAAATTGCCGCATTAGGGACCTGAAGAGATTCAAGAGCTGCCACTTCATCCAGAAAAAACAACGGTTTGGTGTGGTTTGTGGGCCGGTGGAATCATCGGTCCATATTTCTTCAAAAATGATGCCGGTGAGAACGTAACCGTCAATGGCGACCGTTATCGTGCCATGATAACCGACTATTTGATGCCTGAAATTGAAGCTCGTGATCTCGGCGACATTTGGTTTCAACAAGACGGCGCCACTTCCCACACATCGCATCAATCAATGGATTTATTGAGAGAACACTTCGGTGAGCAGATAATTCACGCTTTGGGCCGGTCGATTGGCCACCAAGATCGTGTGATATCACACCGTTAGACTTTTTCCTGTGGGGATATGTAAAGTCTAAAGTTTATGCGGACAAACCCGCTTCGATTCAGGCCTTGGAGCAAAACATTACGCCAGTTACCAGTCGAAATGCTCGAACGAGTCATCGAAAATTGGACTCAACGGATGGACCATCTGAGACGTAGCCGCGGCCAACATTTGATAGACGTAATCTTCAAAATATAAATGCCAAAGAATGTTCTTTCAAATGATAATAAACATTCCCCTTTCAATTTGAATTTTCTGTGTTTTTTCTTTAAAAAAGTAGGGAACCTCGAAATGGATCACGCTTTATAATTTCTGAAATTTATGTTTTTTAACTGCCGGAGTCGGAGCTGGAGTTGGAGTCGAATCATTTTAAAATCCGACTCTGGGAGTCGGAGTCGAGTTTTATCTCGACTCCGCAGCCCTGGTTCGTGGCTCAAAGTTGGCGATATCGGAAATGTGGGCGTGGCTCCACTCATACGACTCCATTATTGCAAACGAAATATATCAACAACTATTGCCCTGACATTGGCATTTAATAGCTTTATGAGCGGTTTAACGGAAAATTGGGAATAACACATCAATGGGAACATGCGGAAAACCAATGCCCGATTTCGAAAAAAAAAAAAATATTAGAAAAGATGTAAGAATAATCTAATGACATTTTTAAACCTTACATCCTGGGTATTATGAGTTTGAGAATTTGTCTGTAACACTATCACATTGTTATTGCTTAAATCTGGAATGTTAACTAAATGACCCATATATAGCAGCAGCCATAAGTTTGTAGTTTCAATAGCCATTTTCTGATTTCAATAGCCAATTGCATGTTACTGTTTGCTTTGTTGTCATAGAATATTTGATATCAAAATCTAAATATTCATTTATTTGTTTGCAACTCAAATTGATTGGCCAATTAAAATACTCTGTTAATGATTAAGCATTTTCTTGATAGTTGCGCAATTATCAAGTTCAAATTGAACAGGAACATGTGAGGCAGCAATTATGACTGACTGGCAGAATGCTGCTATTGAAACATTCTGGAAAATTTGTATACTCTCACTCTGCATAGTTAATTTGCAGATCAAGCATTCATCATCAAAGTGTCTTTCATTAATCGCATTCTATCTTTAAATTCTAAAAAAAATTCTAATCGAACTTTATTAGTTTCGTTTGAAAGGCCTATCGTTGGGATAACCATGTCCTCAATCACTCGTCCAGAATGTCCAAAGTGGCTTGAGAAGTGTGGTACGCAGTGCCGTCCTGTTGAAACCACATGTCGTTGATATCCATATCATCCAATTCTGGCCAAAAGAAGTTGGTAATCATCGACCTATAGCGCTCGCCGTAGACGATGATGTCCTGGCCATCGTCGTTCTCAAAGAAATATGGACCGATTAAGCCGGCAGCCCAAAATTCACACAAACAGTGACTCTTTGGGGTACATTGGGCGCTCTTGGATCTCTTCGCAAAATTTTTAAATTTTGTTTATTGACGTACCCACTCATCAAGAAATGGACTTCATGATTTTTCAAAGAAAACTAGGGTCATCTTCCAACTGCTGCAGGGCTCAATAAGTAAACACACGTCGATTTCCTTCAGCTCCTGAGTCAGTTGCATTTTGTACGGATACAGGTCACGTCGCAAAATTCGCTATGTTGTGGTCTTCGAAAAGGTGAGCTCTTGTGAGTGAAGCGAAATCGACCATCTGGCGACTAAAAAGATCTCGTTAAGAGATCTGCAGCTGTCTGTTTGTAAATTTAAAAATGTGGCCTCCAGAGAATTGAGGGCAGCAGCCTGTCCGAGTAAATGGCAATGCCAGGGTTGGTCAATACGTGGCCACTTGGTGACTTCCCTTATTGCCATTATTTCGGCTTGATAGACACTACATGTATCTGGAAGTCTATGAGCTATATCAAGACAGTTATTTACCTTATCATTAAGAAGTGGAAATGTTTTCTATTTCCTTGTGTCCTACCAACCCATTCCTCTCTGGCAGGTATTTTATTGAAGTTCTTCCCGAAGGTGTACACCGTTGTTACCATAGCACTACGTTGTGATATTCTCATGTGGACGTAGTTCTTATACCTTCACAATATACCTAAAAAAGGATTACAAATGGGGAAATCCTACAAAATTTGAAGGAAAAATATGTTCTGGGATATACAACGAAAAACGCCAATGTATCCACTTATGCACGTTGTAGTTTCATCAATCTGGTAACACTAATTTTTTGGGTCTAAAACAAATGTCAAAAATTTACCGTTACTCAAATTATTGCGAGATTTATCAAAACAAATATTTCGCTTGGAAGATTAACATAGTTTGTTACTATTTGTTTAATTTTTGTTAATTTTTTGTAAAAATATTCACTTTTGAGAAAAAATTAGGAAAATACCTGAAAACTTGGAAAACCAAGTCATCGAAATGACCAAAAATAATGATTCTGCACGTAAAATAGCTAAAATATTGGGTATTTGTCACCGAACAGTGCTTCAAGTCAGAAAAAGACGTAATGTAGATGTGCCAGAAGCTAAAAATTCGCGACCAAGATTGCTTTCCGATAGGGATCCTCGATCTATAGAGCGCTTAATGACTACTAAGCAAGCGATAACACCAAAAGAAGCTGCAGCCGCCATAAATGAACCTGTTAGTGAGTGGACAGCACGCAGAGCACTTCAGAGAATTGGCCTGGCATCTGTTGTAAAGCAGAAGAAACCAGCATTATCCGCGAAGAATGTAGTGGCGCGACTCAAGTTTTGCAAAGAGCATAAAAATTGGAGCGTCGATGACTGGAAGAGGGTCATATGGTCGGACGAGACTAAGATTAATCGTTTTCAGTGGGATGGGAAGCAGTATTACTGGCACCGCCCATACGAATCGTTGAAAAAACATCAAGTCAAAGAAACCATGAAACGTGGAGTAGGTAACCTGATGGTGTAGGGCTGCTTCACTTGGTGGCATCTTGGACCATTAGTAAAAATCGACGGTATTATGAAAAAGGAGGATTATCTTCGTATTTGGAGATCAATTTACCAGATTTTGTGAATGAAAGTGCTTATCCAGAGGAAGAAGTTATTTTTCAGCAGGACGGAGATCCTAAGCATACGGCCAAAATAGTTAAAAATTGGCTTGCTAACCAAAAATTTCAAACGATGCAGTGGCAGCAGCTCCAAGCCCTGATCTGAACCCAATCGAAAATTTGTGGGCTTTGTTGAAAAAACGACTGGCACGGTACGATTCTGCCCCACATAATTTGAATGAACTGTGGACCAGGGTTCAAACGGAATGGTCCAATATTCTGCGCCAACACATCGATAAACTGGTTGAAAGTATGCCCAATCGAGTTTAAAGTGTCATTAAGGTCAAGGGTCTTTGGACAAAATACTAAAAAAGGGTTTATAATACTTCTGGACGGGAATAAGTGGATGCATTGGACTTTTTCATTTAAATGCACTACAATTTAAGTTTTTCTTAATATATTGAAGAATTTCGATTTAGTACCTTTTTTAGTATTAATAAAGATTTAATTAAAACAATTATTGTGTTTTTATGGATTTTACATGGACGATTTTAGAAAATAGGCGCCAATGCGATCCCACAGATTTCCTGCAGGAATATAATGCAAAGTTGGCTTTCCTTAGACGTTCCAGTAAATAAAGTCCGAATAACAATTTCCTATCTAGAAATAAGAATTATTCCTAGATATTTTGCTCTTTCAGAAAACACCAGCATTTGGGATCTTATTCTTCCTAGTAACGAGAACCAATTCTGCCTTTTTTTGGTTAACGTACTAAACGCCTACCTAGCAAAAATACCTAATATGAATGTTCAGCAGATTATCGTCGTTTTGTAGGAGAGAGAGGCAGTCGGCAAGAGGGGGGAAAACTCTCCCTGAACGTTTTGAGTTCTTCGTCCAAGTTCAAAAGAGAATTCGATGATAATCTGCTGAAAAATTTGCCTAGTGTAAATCTGGTATTAGAGTTATGGATCCAAAACTTGCTGTTGTGCGTCTTCTATTGAGCAGGTTTTGCATTAGTCTATTCAAGCTAGAGTTCACCCTTAGATGTGGCATCGCCGCAATTACCGCATCTGCGTTAATGTTCTTAAAAGCCCCTTCTATTTCAAGAAAGCCCGCCATAGTGTTTTTTTAATATATAGGGACGATTCGATAGTGCCCACAAATTCGGGCAGGTCAGATTCTGTAGACTTTCCCTTGTTTTAGGTATGTTGGAGGTGTTTATTCAGGTTTTCTCTAATGAAATCTAACTGTCTTTCCAAACCTTTCAATAGGAAGGAGGATAAGCTAATCGGTCTGCAGTCCTTTGCCCTAGTGTGCGATAGCTTTCCCGCCTTGGGTATGAATTCCACTTTGGTATTACTCCATCGATTGGCGATATATGACAGCCTGATATAGCTTTCATAAATTTTCTTCAGCCAGGGGATACTTCAACATTCTCTGCATTTCTGCTGGGACAATGCCGTCTGGTCCAGGTGATTTAGAGGGCTCAAACCTGTCAATCGCTCAGCAAATTCTGGATTACTCAGTCAACAACATAGCGACGCTTGCAGTCCACTCTCTCTCTCTGTCTTGTTGGTCCTGCTGTTCCTCGAGTTCTGTTGGTTAGTTCCCCGGGAAATGTGTTTCTAGCAGAGCTTTAAGAGACTGCTTGCTGTTTTTTGTCCAGTTGTTGACATAATCCTGCAGATAATCAACTGTACAGGGTGCAGTGGATAATATCTTACGCAGTCTTGCGGCATCCGAGACCTTTTCCACTTCTCCGCAAAAGGTGTGCCAAGAACGCCTTTGTGCTTTCCTAAGCTCATTCTTATTGATCTTGAGTTGTTGTTTATGGGCATCCCAGTCATTGGTGAACCCAGTAGATTTGGCGTTATTGCAGGACAGGTTGTTCCACGTCTTTTTTCCTAACATTTAGATCTCAGAAGTCCACCATTGTGATTAAGTCCTGCCCTTCTTGCATCTTGGTTTTGGACATGCTTCTTCAAGGGATCTAATGAATTATGTAGTTAGGTACTTCAAAGATTAGGACGTTTTTAGAGCAAAATCTTTAAAATTAAGTCCTTATTTTAGAGGTTAGGACGTCTTTAGAGCAAAATCTTTAACATAAAGAATTTTTCTTTAATTTTTTCTACCCTTTCTGCCTTTTTTGGAAAGTTCACAGCATCACCTTCCTTAACCAAGTATAAACGCTCTAAAATTGTATCTGGAAGTTGTGACTAACAAGATTAACGAGACTAATTAAAAAAAGGCACATTTTTGACTTACAACGGTATTGTACGAAATGATCCAAATGTACACAATCTTCCATACTGCTTCCATTGTTAGTTATAATGTTGCAATTTCACAATCCGGATATTTCTCATAATTTGTTTTTGTTGCTGTTGTTGTTCTTGTATTCCATTTATTAAGTTCAATTACCATATGACATAGAAACATTCACACATCGCACAAACACACACAGAAGTAGAAAAAAAGACTGCCACTAATTCAAATTCGGCAATTTCCGTTCGACACTGACATACAAATATTTGAATGAATAATAAATTGACTTGTTACATAACCAGAGAGGGGTTAATGGTTTTCAAGTTTAAATATATTATCTACTAAATATGGTATAGCTTAAAACAATTATTATTTAGTGTACATATGTGTACATATCACTTTAGGCATTTTTTTAAAAAAAAAAGAAATATTTAAACGAGTTGTTAAACATTTGTAACTACACGATTTTTTTTTAAACATTCTTTATTGTAGTCTTTTTGTTGTTGAAAACGTATTTAACACGTAAGTTTGCATGAGAATACATAAATTAAGGAAAAAAAAATTATTATTCTTATTAAATTCACTTGTTCAACCAAAAGAATGTGCACATTCCAACAAATAAATCTTATTATCATAGTTATAGTGTAGAGCAAAAGATTGCATACACCAAAGAGATTTCGAAAAGAATATGCACATTTCAACAAATAAATCTTATTAATATAGTTACAGTGTAGATCAAAAGATTGCATACACCAAAGAGATTTCAAATATTCGAAAGTTAATTCAAATCATTTACGAGTTATAAACAAGTTAAAACGAGTTTTAAGTACGGTCAGGCCGAAATGGGATCCTTTCGCCAGGATCGCATTTCACAGTATAATAAAAGAAAATGTAAATAACATAAAATTTTCAAAGAAGCAGGATCTTTGTATGTGAGCTATAGCGCAACGTTGAACCAATAGAATCACTTTTAATGGTTAATGAATTTGGCTAAAACAAACAAAAATGTTGGCCATACCATAAACGTGAGATAACACGGCCATTGAATTTGTTGCGCCAAAGAGCTATTGTTTCGTTAGCTGTGTGGCAAATGGCACCGTCCTGTTGAAATCACATATTGTCCACATTCATATCTTCCAATTCGGGCCTAAAAAGTTCCTTATCATCGCACGATAGCGAACACCATTCACAGTAACTGCCTGACCGGCCTCATTTCGAAGAAGTATGGCCCGATGACGTCGCCAGTCCATAAGCCGCACCAAACGAGCTGGGCGAGCATGCACAGGTGTTACATCTCCTACAGACCCGGTTTGCTGAAATTTGCTCACAATTCTCCCGATTGTGGACACATTTGGTCGATTATGCTGATCAAAAAAACATCACGAAGTGCACGAAATGCATTTTGATTTGAACGCCCATTTTCGTAAAAGGCTTAAAATACATTAACGCGTTGCTGATTGTGTATCTTTCCATGGTTAAAATTGAGTTAGTCTGAAATTGAGAAATTTCACATGAAATGCAGAAAAAACTTGACGTTTAGGTGTGGTTCACATTCAAAATCGAGCCTTACAATTTAACCACCCTTTATATATGTCAGAACACATCAAAGCCCAAAACATAACACAAACATAAAAAATAGTCAAAGTACAGTTAAACTCATCTGTCCTGGCATATATACTGCCTCGACCACTGGGCCGTATGAATAACATTGCTGCACGAATATTTGGCACGGAATTTGGCTGTTTTTGGTGTGTTCTGACATATGCAGTACAATTTTATGGCCAACATTTTTGTAGAACATTTCATTCCCGCCCTTCTAGAGGGTTAATATGTTCTACAAAAATATTGGCCTTAATATTTTTCACAATGATGCCGAAAATACCTTACATAAAAAAAATTTGTTTTGGAGTTACAAAATAGTGAAATAATAACATTTTTGAGGTACAATGTTGTCTTTGTGAGCTATTTAGGGTGCCTAGACACGTTCAGATTGTACGAGTATTGATATGTTCACAAACTCTGTTCAGATTTACCGTGGATATAATTTTGCCAAATATTATTAGTGAAAAATTAGGAGTCCCTGTATGTTAAGCTGAAAAAGTGAAAAAAAAATCTTCATTTACTATGTTAAAACATTTGTTCAACATACTCTTAGCTAAATTATTGCCAAATATACACAGAAAGAAAAATGCCATACTAAATTCAGTAAAAAATTCTTTATTTAAGCCGAAATCGTACTTAAAAATTTAAGTACGTTCGTACTAAGGTTTTCTTAAAACAAGTATTAATCGGCTTAAATTAAAAAAATCAAGCGCTGAAAGGCTTACAATAAGTATATAATGCTTCAAATCAAGTAAACATTTCTTGAGAAGGAAAATTAAGCCTAATAAGGATTAAAGTAAGAAGAAAAAGCTTAATTTAATCTCTAAGAGACAGAACCATTATAGAGCACAATAAAATTACCCTCTCAACCACTCTCACTTAAGTTTTTGATTTTGGCTGACGAAACATCAAACCACATATAAATCGACGAGATGTATATGTATAAACATTTGTGCGCAACCATATCCAATTCGTTTCTCGTTCAAGCAGTGTTTGCAAATATATTACTTGGCGTGATATTTTTTATTTAAGTTTTTTGAAGTTGTTATAATTCTCGTTCGTTTCGGTGTTGCTATTCCTTATATGTTTCATATTTAAAACGAATAATTACTGCAAAACTTTTACTTTTTGCAATTGTATTTTGACATACCATTTTAAAAGAAATGCATTCTTTGCAATACAGTGGCAAAAATGGTATAATTAATATAGATGGTATATATGTATAAAACGAAGGAAAGCACAATAAATCTAGTATGATCAGGCTGTAATCAAGTATTGGTTAGGCTTAAATCAAGTATTATCATGCTTAAATCAAGTATTATCAGGCTTAAATCAAGTATGGGGCAGGCTTAATTGTATCAAAATGTTCTTCATCCGCACTCAAATCGATTCCATAAAATTCTTAAATCAATTGCTTTATACTTGAAATAAGAATATTTCGGCTTAAAATCAAGCCTAATCAGACTTAATGAGCGCTAAGATTGAGAATTCAGGGCTTAAAAATCCGTAACTGATTCAAGTAGTTTATACTTGGTTTAAGAAAAACCGTACTACCGTACTTTTGACACCGCTACGGCTTGATTCCAGTACGGATTACTCAATTTTTTCTTTCTGTGTAGTTACCACAAAGTCTGAATAAGATGTTGGACAAAAACTGATGACATCATTTTCGGTAGGCCCACAGATTTTCAAAAAAAAATTGGTTACCAATTTCGCCAAACTGAGTATACACTGAAAACAAATTTGTCATAAAATTAAAGAAATGCTGCAAAGACGTCCTTAGTCTTCAAAATAAGTACATTTTGTACTTAAAATTAAGAAAATTTACTTAAAATTAAGTAAATTACTTAATATTATTGAAATTATCTATATTCCAAAAAGCATTTCTTTAATTTTATGACAAATTTTTTTTTCAGTGTAGGTGATTACGCCGTCGGGGGCGTAGGGGAGCAAACGACGAAATTACGTTTACTCCGAGAGTGTTAATAAAAAGAGAGTAGGAGAAATAGAAATACAAATAAAAGACGATTAGTATATGTAATAATAATAGGCAAGGTGCCTGGAGTTTATTGTTGTTTTTGCTGCTAAGTTTGGTAACGAAGATTTACCTTAATTTATTATGTACAGCAAGATGTACTTCAACGAGCGATGTGTGTCGAGCGACGGTCCAAGATGGAGAGAGGTGGCGAAGCAAGTGTCAAGAACAAGAAAACGAATCGTTACTCGTTAAAATCTGCAAAGCTAATACTACAAGGATGTAGAAAGAGGAGTAGGCAGATTTGAACGAGTATGTATGCCAGATAAATTGGCCAATATATGCACCGAAAGAAATCAATGACATAAACGACATTCAAAGGTATATTCTAACATAAACAGTAGGGTTATACTACCCTTTCATAGTAGAATCGAAACTATACTGTCCCGGTATTTTTCAAAAAGTGTTCATTTGTTGCACAGTGTAATTAGTAATATGGATAGGGAAAAAGGGCCGTTTGATCAAAATTCAAAAACCCCAACTCGGGCAGACAAATTTTGTGTCATAACTACTATACAATAGAACTAAACATGATGCAATCCCGATCAGAAGACATCGGTTTTAAAAATTCACTCACTTGGCTTTGAAGTCCACCATATACAAAAATGCCCGTTTTGTTTTCCCAGTGATTTGCATCTAAAATAAGAGGAGTTTATACAAATTTCAGTTATCCAACTCAATTCTGTTAGATTGTACGGTGATTACAACAACCGTACAGACGAACATATGCTCTGGCGCATAAATCAGGCCGATGGCATGGATTATGCTGGTTTTAAGGTCTGCTCACAAAAAAAGTCTAACGGGTCAAATCTCGGCGGCCAGTTCACATCACCTCCACGTGAGATGACCATATCCCCTAATCGCTCGCGTAGAATGTACAACGTAGCGCCGTCCTGTTAAAACCGAATGTCGTTGGTGTAAATATCATCCAATTCAGGCCAAAAGTCGATGGTAATCATCGGTCCATAGCGCTCGCCGTTGATGATAATGGCCTGGCCAACGTCGTTCTCAATGAATATGGACCGATGATGTCGCTAGCCCAAAATCCACAACAAACATTGCATTTTTCAGGATGCATTGGACGGTCATGGATCTCATGTGGATTGACATCGTCCCAAATTCGACAATTTTGTTTGCTGACGTACCCATTCATCATGAGATGGGCCTCTTAGCTGAATATGATATTGTGTGAACAGAACACCCATTTTGATAGAACAATTTTATAATTTTCTCGTGTTGTTGAACGCTTGATTCGTTGTTGTTGAACAGTGATTTGGCAAAACAGGCTGAATAAATGACGCCCAATTCGATAGCGTCAAGAATATGGACACTATAAACTGTCAAGTTCAGAAGTCCCTACCGTAGGCCGTAGCCGATATTCATTCTTATTTCATCCTTATTATTTCTTATTTCAGATTCCCCGAGTTTCAGTAAAACAAACGCAATGAAAATATATAATGCACATAAGACAACTACAGCGCCATCTACCGGATAGAACCATACATACAAAACATTTTCAAGACAAACTACATTAACATTTTAAATTTAACTTCTTAAGCACAGATGAACCCTAACTGAACCTATTGTGAAATTTTTAGGCCAATCACATCATGCTAGCGGAGATTACAACATGCACAAACCTCCTTGTTTTGATATATGTAGCCTCCATATAAAGGTCCCCTCTGATGTCACTTCTTGACGCTCCAGAGAACACATTTTAAAATTTTTTTGTATACAAATCCACGATTTTTGTACGGAAATTAAATTATATAAAAATCCACGATTTTTGTACGGAAATTAAACTATATAAAAATCCACGATTTTTGTACGGAAATTAAACTATATAAAAATCAACGATTTTTGTACGGAAATTAAATTATATAAAAATCCACGATTTTTGTAAGAAAATTAAATTATATAAAAATCCACGATTTTTGTAAGAAAATTAAATTATATAAAAATCCACGATTTTTGTAAGAAAATTAAATTATATAAAAATCCACGATTTTTGTAAGAAAATTAAATGAAATAAAAATCCACGATTTTTGTAAGAAAATTAAATTATATAAAAATCCACGATTTTTGTAAGAAAATTAAATGAAATAAAAATCCACGATTTTTGTAAGAAAATTAAATGAAATAAAAATCCACGATTTTTGTAAGAAAATTAAATGAAATAAAAATCCACGATTTTTGTAAGAAAATTAAATTATATAAAAATCCACGATTTTTGTAAGAAAATTAAATTATATAAAAATCCACGATTTTTGTAAGAAAATTAAATTATATAAAAATCCACGAATTTTGTAAGAAAATTAAATTATATAAAAATCCACGATTTTTGTAAGAAAATTAAATTATATAAAAATCCACGAATTTTGTAAGAAAATTAAATTATATAAAAATCCACGATTTTTGTAAGAAAATTAAATTATATAAAAATCCACGATTTTTGTAAAAAAATTAATTTTATATAAATTCACAATTTTTGTAAACAATTAAATTATATAAAAATTCCATGATTTTTGAAAGAAAAAAAATTAATTTTATATAAATTCACAATTTTTGTAAAAAAATTTAATTATATAAAAATCCACGATTATACAGAAATTTAAAATTTTTTGTAAGAAAATTAAATTATATAAAAATCCACGATTATACAGAAATTAGAATTTTTTTAAGAAAATTCAATTATATAAAAATCCACGTTTTTTTTTAAGAACATTCAATTATATAAAAATCCACTTTTTTTAAGAAAATTCAATTATATTAAAATCCACTTTTTTTAAGAAAATTCAATTATATAAAAATCCACTTTTTTTTTAAGAAAATTCAATTATATAAAAATCTACGTTTTTTTAAGAAAATTCAATTATTTAAAAATCCACGTTATTTTTAAGAAAATTTTCGGAAAAAAACTTTAAGGTAATGGCTCTTCGTATGTTATAAAGAGTTTTCCAACAAGAGTGTTATTTTGTTATTCAAAGAAAAATGCCATTTTTTGAGATAAATGATCGAATGTTTATTTCATAATAAAGAGGAAGGTATGCCGTTAATAATGAAAAACAACATCATCCACCACGACCACGCTTACAGGACCATATCCACGCTTACAGGACCATATCCTTTTCATGAAATTTTCCATAACCAAATTGCAAAGTGGCTGCCCTATGTCCTCGATAGCCTTACGAATTCTATCTTTGAGGTCTTGAATCGACGCTGGGCTGTTGGCGTAGACCTTATCTTTCACGTGGCTCCAAATGAAGAAGTCGCAAGGTGTTAAATTACAAGATCAACGTGGCCAATTGCGATCACCTCTTCGAGAGATAACACGGCCCGGAAACTTTTCCCGTAACAGAGCAATGGTTTCGTTGCTTGTGTGGCACGTAGCTCCGTCTTGTTGAAAGTAAACGTTGTCCAGATCAATAACATCCAACACCGACCATAAATAATCATTAATCATCTCTCGATAGCGCAATCCATTCACCGTAACTGTTGATCCTCCTCAAGTAAGGTCCAATGACCCCGCCGGACCATAAACCGCTCCAAACAGTCACACGTTGAGGATGGAGAAGAGGCTTCTCAACAATAACTCTTGGGTTTTCCGAGCCCCAAATGCGACAATTTTGCTTGTTGACGTAGGCACCGAGGTGGAAATGGGCCTCATCAGTCAAGATGATTTTGTATCGTTCGTATTGTTTTTTTTTGTTCGATCGTTTTTTTATCGTTTTGTATCGTTTGATTACCGTGCATTTTTAGTAATGGCGTAGTTCTATTTGTCAAAGAATAAAAGCTTCAAAAGTGACAGCTACCGAAATACCGGGTGATTCAAAATAAACCCTGTATTATATGATATTTTGATTATTAAAAAACCCGCTGAAATGGAAAATTGACTCGATTAAAAGTTGCCTTCCTCGCTGGATCTTCGCCACCAAAATATAATTTATTTTAATTTCCTAGCGCCGCTCTCAATAGATATCGCTTTCTCTCATTTTCTCAGCGACAAAGATGCCATATCATTTTAAAAAGTAGGCGAAATATAAATGTCGCCAGGTCCATGTGAGCTGGTAACTCCGGCTACCAATCTAAGCCTACCTACATGTTTATAAACATTTGTACAGATACATTTTAAGCATAGACTCTCAATCATATAGATGTACCGTCGCAACTTTGTTTACATTTAGTGAACGAACGAATAGAAATGAATTTTCAAACGCAAACAAATAGTTTTCCGGGGTATTTTTTTGGATTTTGTTTTGAACTTAGCGATCGAAATTAATTATATAAATGTGATAATTGCAAAAAAAATCGGGAAACTCGGCCCTAAAATACAGAAAAAATCAATTGCTGAAATCAAACGTTTATTCGTTCGTCTCTGATGGGCTACTGGCTACGGGACGGCATATCTATACAGTAGAGAGTCTATGATATTAGGAACATATTCAAGAAAAACTGCGACAGCAAACATTGAGAGAAAATTGGACGTCATCCGTAGATTCCCCCAATTTAGTTTCAACACTAGAGAATGGAACCACCGCTGCCGCTAGCCTGTTTGATTGAGTTAAGACTCTTAGCCATGTCCGTCCGTCTATTTTAATCACGATACAATCTGCAATAACGCTATGCAACAAATGAACACTTTTTGAAAAATACACGGACTTCACAGTATAGGTTCGATTCTACTATCAAAGGGTAGTATAACTCCTATACTCGGTTAGGCGAAATTGGTGACCAATTTTTTTTATGGGCCTTCAAACTTTCTGAAAATCAGTGGGTCCCTCGAAAAAGGTGTCATCAGCTTTTGTTCAACAGCTAATTCAGACTTGGTGATACCGCTTAACTATATTTGGCAATAATGTAGCTATGAATATGCTGAACAAATGTTCTTAACATTTTTTGCGAACAAAATTTTTTTCCGGTACTTTTTTTGGAAAAAGTGAAGGAAAAAATATTTTTTTCAGCATAACTTCAACATGGTTGATAGTGTTGACCGATCTGACAATCGTGTGTACATAAAAAACTTCTCAAATGTTGGATGATCATTGAAATATATAAAATTGGTGGTAGATTCGATCACATTTAATGACATAATAGAAAATATCTAAAAATTTGTTAAAAAACGCTGTAGAATAAATTTCGGTGAACATTTTTAAATACTCGTAAATTAAGGGCTATATCAAAATTTGGGCCTATGTCAGTATTCCAACGAGTGGTTTCAGTTTCATTATTTTTAAGCCCAATTGGTAGGAATTTGCTTTTTCTTGGAGCCTTGACTTCGAACCTAGAAATGGTTCTGGGTAAAATAAAGTACATTATGCCGAATTGTAGACCAATCGATTGGTATTTTGGATCCTAATACGCCGAGCAGTCTAATCTAGTGCAATCTTTGTATGGGCCTACATTAATCTACATAAAAATGCTTCTATGCTGTTTTTAAAATTTCTTCCGAAACGACTGAAGTTTGTGGCTTCTATGACGTAAAGATATTAAATCGATTGGGATCCTTCTATGAAGTGTACATCGAAATGTGGACTAATATGGCCAATTTTCAACCCTATGAAATTGATTTGTATAAGAGCCTCTATAAATCATTTCTGTCGCAGAGGTATTAAGTCATCACAATTTGAAAGGAAATTTTCATGAAAATAAAAAAATTACAAAAAATATGTTTTCGACGAATTTGATTAAAATTCCACAATGAGGAAACTCAACAATCATATGAAAGTACCTATTAATACATATCTGTCACTGAAACATGCCACTTGTATGAAATAAAATCAAAAGTGGTATATAACTTTTAGATTTTGGTATTGACGATTTTGAAATTTGATTTTGATGATTTGACGATTTCTGTGGCCCCATTTTGATGATTTTTAGTCAAATTCGTCTGGCAACACTGGGCTCTTTATAATTGCTTAATTACACTAAGAAAAAATTTTTGTCGAAGGGCTATACATAGCATTTTCTGGTGTAACATGGTGCACTAAACAACAACTTTTCTGTTTACTGTCTTTTTGCAGAATAACGCGTCTATTGGAATTCCATTGCTGTTGTGCATAACGTTGTAGGTTTTTAATATCTTTCTGAAAAAAATAAAAAAAAGACATTCATCATTTTTTCACTCTAAGGTGTAAGAAAACTTTTGTGATTTACTGTAACTCTTAGCATAGGAATACAATGCCAAACGAATACACACATACACCTGTATCAGTTCATTCATACCTTGTTAGTTTTATCAGGCACCCAAGCACAAAATGGCTTTTACATAGTAATGAAATCTTCCTTTTTTATTAATACTCGTATATATACACATATATACCTACATACATAAATTAAAAAAAAATGAACGAACGGATGAATTCTAAAAATATGCCATAAATCTGAAGCAAAATAAAAAAGGATGATATAATGAAATCATCTGCATCCGCAGGGGAGAATGACTTATGTCCCAGAAGAGCAATTTTAAATGTTTTATGTTTGGAATAAATACGAGTTCGCAAAAGGTTGTTATAAATATCTTGGGTAATCCTGCCCATAAATACATAGCAGAATACAACCATCCTTAGAGTTGGCACTTATTCATAATAATTTTAATTTGTTGTGCTCCTAAACGTTCTTAAGTCATTTTGCTCTGTGACCCACCCATTATCTCAAACCTCCAGATGAAACATATTTTTTATTTGTTCGCTCAACGGTAGCTGACCTATTTCCACTATTCGTCGTCCTCCACTTCATTGACCTAAATAAATCTGTCGATCTATGTATTCTATCCTAGATTTCATATGACAAAAAGGAAACAGAATATTAAAAAGAAAACATAAAATAAAATGAAATTAATAAAAAAGGCATACCCAACACAACAACAATCAATATATATTATACACTTTATTAAATACTTAGGGTTAAGAATGAAAAAATGATTTTTTAAATGTGTATTAAAATTTAATAATTTAACAAAAAAAACTAAACTAAAAGTCTTTGACAAATGTGTGAAATCCTCTTTAAGATTAAAAACAAATTAATAAATTTAAATTTAAAAAAGAAAATGAGAATTAAACAATAAATAAAATTAAATTAATGCTAAATAAACGGAGGAACGGAAATCAAATAATAAATGTATTATGTTAATATAAATTTTTGAATAAAACCATTTAATGATTCTTAGAAATGAGTAAAATTATACCCATAATTGAAAAAAAATTAAACATTAAAATAAAATGCAATTATAAAAAAGACAAATTCTAAAAAAAAACAAAAAATAATTTATTGGCGATTTCATTTAAATGAATTGTGTGGTAAGTATTTTGAAAATTAAATTTAGTGAGTTACGAACGGGGGTTTTCGTCATGTTAGTTCATAAGTGGTCGGTGGTGCACACTTTGACGTAAAGTCAACTAGTTAAAGTGGTGTTAAGATCGGCCATGCCGAATCTTATAATGCTTAAAAAAAATCCACAAAACGGTATTGGATAACCGTCCTATGAAGGTTCGTAATCTAGCTGAAGTCATAGGCAGATTTTCCTATTGGCGGAAAAGTTGATGATGAGAAAGCTGGGCGCAAGATGGGTGCCGCGTTTGCTCACAATCAAGACGATGGTCAAAATCAATGAATCAAAGTTCGAAGAGTTGGATGGAAAATTTTTCCGAAATTTGTTGTGTTTTCTTTGTTAGGTGGGTTCATTTTGGGACCGCCCTCGTACATACTGAAATTAAGAGAGATGCGAAAACAGATATTCGAAGGACCAACTACCCCAAAGTGGAATCTAGCTCGATTGTACTGAGACCTTTCAAATAAAAGTATTTATTACATATCTTTGGCCAATTTGTTCCATGTTTATAAATTCACTGAGATCGTTTACTTTTGATTGCTCAAAAAAAAAAAACTAAACAACGTGGCGCCGTGAAACTTAAAACATTTGTTTTAGAATGTTGCCCCTTTTCACGAAGGTAATTTTTTCGAACTACCACCGCCATATTTATGTCAGGTAGGCTAAATTTGGGACCGCCCTCGTACATATACATTTTTAGATTATTAGCTCTTAAAGCATGACATTTTTAAAAGCAGTGAAATAATAAAAAAAAGCAGAAAATAATTGGTCACTGCTACATTGACCACAGTCTGAAAATTTAAAATTATTGTTCCCGCATATATGTGTTTTTGTCGTTTGTAGTACATAGTTTATATTAACAAAATTGTAGCTTTGTATCTTATAAGAGGCTTTTGAAAGAGCAAAAACAATACCCATGTTTTAGATAGCGCTAAAACTGGCCACTGTATTAACAAATGACTACATTAGTAGCCAGATGTTAACACAATACTATATTCTATGCGTGTGAAAAATTTTAGCTTTTTAGCTCTAACAGGATCCTCAGCGGTTAAGTGGTTGAAAATCACTTGTCGGAACATCGAAAATCAGTGTTGCCTATTTTAATTTCCGGTCAATCTGTTCACCAAGTTTCAAGAAAATCGGTTCTGCCGTTTGGGTAAGATGCTGGAACAGACATATATGTCTGTGCATGCTATGCTACAAATGAGTACTTATTATGCTACTTTATTGTATGCTTTTGGGAAGTACTTCCCTCCAATGACATCCCCATGTTAAAATAATGAGAAAAGTGGCTAAATAATAAGTACTTACCATTATCGAACTTTGCTTACTCGTCGGATTATTTGGTAATGAGAAATTTTGCTGAGTACAAACAAACCATTTCATAATATTAATACTCGTACACTGAAAAAAAAATGTCATAAAATTAAAGAAAAGCTCTAAAGACGTCATTAGTTTTTAAAATATGTACATTTTGTACTTAAAATATAGATAATTTCAATAATATTAAGTAATTTACTTAATTTTAAGTAGATTTTCTTAATTTTAAGTACAAAATGTACTTATTTTGAAGACTAAGGACGTTTTTGGAGCATTTCTTTAATTTTATGACAATTTTTTTTTCAGTGTAGGATAAAGTACTCGTATTTTTATTTTTGTCTACAATTTCATGTTCACATTTCCACGATTTGTATACCCTTGCATTAGAAAGAGGGTGGTATATAGCTATTCTGTTGGTAGTGCAATTAGACGTGATTGTTATATTCAAATACTCATAACAAATTCGAGCTAATAACTTATGCATACCAACAAAATATGCACTGAAATTTCCTCCCTTCAAAACATTTTGCCCTCACACATTTATTTTATTCGACCTAATAACTTATACATACCAACAAAATATGCACTGAAACTTCTCCCCCTTCAAAGCATTTTGCCCTGACACATTTATTTTTATTATTTCCCGGTACACCCTAATCTATATGGTTTTTATGCATTATTAATGTTTTTATTTCTATGCACACACATTTTGTTAATATTTATGCGCTGATAGAGTGAGTAGCTGTGGAAGGAAGCCGGTAATGTAAACACTTCGTTGTATTTACAACCAACACATACAGCGAAAACCCCAACAACAGAAATGAAGGAAAAAAGTAATGTGAATTGGTAATAACAACAAATTACGCCAATGCCACCGTTGTTGCCGCCAGTGTTGCAACAAATGAATTGGTTGTTATCGTCTACGAAATTCGTCGGTCTTTGTAACATCAACAACAAGAGTATCAGCAATAAATTCCTTTGCACATACACATTCATACATATATGTATGTGTGGATACTAAGGTGGAGTAAGTGAGGTTATGTATGTATGCGATATGGGAATACAAAGGAAATAACTTTTTATAGGTGAGGCCTACATCTAAATCTGAACAGATTTTCACTAACTTCAATAGGGATCACTCTTAAGCCAAAAAGGAAGATCCTGTTAAATTTCGTAGTTATCGGAGTCAATTTTTGACCATTGAGCTAAACCGCCTCGGAGTGATTTAAAGTCTATCAGTATTATTAAAAATATGTCTCTATCTCTTCCAAACATATGTACAAAGTCATAATACACTGTACCACAGTGTGGTGTACGTCATAAATTGATCGGGTAACAAATATGGCTGTCGAACCGGTGGAGTAGCTGATACAATTGCTCCCAGGCTCAACGAAAATGGAGAGAAAAAAGGTTGTCTTGAATCCAAAAGCGATAAAGCCGTTCCATAGAGGACCTACGGATTTCTGACCGATAAGTGTATTGTCAATTCTTCTTAAAACCATGGAGAGATTAATAGATATGTAGTTACCTAAGGACTAAAATTGATCAGAAACCACCGTCCAATCAACAACATTCCAGCAAGAGCAAATGCATCGAATTAGGTTCGGTTAGGTTAGGTTGAATAGAGGAGACGTTTAAACGTCTCATGTCCATGGACATGCACTTAAGCCAGTGGTTCGGCCTGTTGTGCGCTCCTTATTTATGATTGTTATACCCCACGGGTTACAGAAAATCGGTACTAGACACGTATTTTCTCAGTATCTTCCAGTCATATCCTCTGAGATGAGTCAAGTCTGGCAATATGTCGGAACCGAAATATCGGGATCTTGCATGTGTGAAAACTGGGCAGTGACACAGAAAATGTTCCATCGTTTCGATGTTTTCCCTGCTCGCCCTGCACTCGTCGTTTTCTGCTAGTCCTATGCGATGAAGATGTGCCTGTAAGCTTGAGTGTTCCGTTAGAACACTCATCATCTTACTAATCTCGATCTTGTTTAGTTTCAGAAAACTACTTGTTTTCTTCTCATTTGGGTCACCCCACAGTATCTTTGCAGTTGCTTCTACAGTTGCTCTATTCAACACAGTTTTGTGAGCCATCACTGCCCAGTGCTTCAACTCATCCTTCGTGGCTTGGAAAGGTTTCCAATTTTCCATGTTCATTACTCGAAGTTCTTTGCCCTTTGAAGCCAAGCTGTTTGTTCGTTCATTTCCAATCACTCCGTTGTGTCCCGGTACCCAGAAAATACGCAGTTGACTATGGACTGAGTAATTATTTATCGTTCTTTTACAGTCTAACACTGTTCTGGATTTGACCTTTACCGATGTTATTGCTTTGATCGCCATTTGGTTATCTGTGAATATGTTGGCATATTTAGGCTTTGTGGTATTACTGAGCCAGTTAACACACTCCGTGATTGCTCGCACTTCTGCTTGAAATACTGTGTTATGGACTGGGAGGCGGAAGTAAAGTTCGACTTCTGGTTCATCAATAAAAAGTCCCAGACCCGTCCTTCCTCCTAGCCTGGACCCATCAGTTCCTGGCGCATGAGTTAGTGTTCCTTTTTCCCAGGAGCGTCTGTCTGGCACGAACGAATCACGGGTTGCAGTAAGCCGCAGGAATGCGGTCGGAGATTTCCGTTGTTTGAATATGACCGACCAGTGATTGTAATATCTTCTGATGGTACGACTTGTGATCTCGATTTATCCATTCACCCATCACTTGTAGACGTCTTGCTGTGAAAGCTGCCTCATACTTTATACCGATATCTATTGGTTGGATGTGCAGTATAGTCTACAACACTCTTGTTGGTGCGGTTCTAATTGCCCCGCTTATGCCTAGACAGCACATACGATGCACTTTTTACAATGGTATTACGGTACTTTTTGTCCATTGATGTCCACCACACTACAGAGGCGTAGGTTATTATTGGTCTAATCACGCTCATGTAAAGCCAGTGTGTCATATTTGGACGTAGTCCCCATTTTGAACCTGTAACTCATTCTTCAATATGATCTTTCCAGTACACTTTCTGATCCAATATTACTCCCAAGTATTTTACCTTTTTAGATATGGCAATATTCTTATCCAGGAATCGAGGCACGATAAAAGGATGAATCTTCCTTTTCCTTGTAAATAGACATATTTCTGTTTTGTCTGGGTTGAGATTTAATCCCCTTGGTTGCGCTCAGTTATATGCTATGTGCCTCCTCAGCTCTTCTGCATAGTTGGTTTGGATGTGTGCCCCTTAGAAGTATTATAACGTCGTCTGCATAACAGACTGGTTTAAGTCCTTCATTGGTGAGGGCTTTCAGGAGACTGCGTATCGTCGTAACCCATAGGAGAGGCGATAAAATGCCCCCTGAGGTATACCACGATTTACCTTGTCTCTGATTTTTACGTCATATGACCCACAAATAATTCACACATTCCTTAGCCTATTGTTGATCCAGTTTTTCAACGCCCGGTCAACCTGAAACGTCTAAGGACTGGATAAGTGTATCGGTCTGAACGTTGTCAATGTCTACGAGTATACAAACGGCAAGTGTGTACATTTCTTCACTGAAGGACTGTTCTATGTGGTGTACTACCTCATGTTGAGCTGTTTCCACTGATCTTCCTTTAACATATACGTGTTGCTTGAATTTTAGCTTGTCATCGGCTATCTCACTTTTGACAATTATTCGCTCCATTGTTTTTAACAGGAAAGAAGTTAGACTAATAGGTCGATAAGCCTTTGGGATTGTATAACTCGACTTGCCAGGCTTGGGTATGAAGACCACCCTTGATTCCTGCCAATTTTTTGGGGTATATGCATGTGTTAGGCATGAAGTGAAAACTCCAACCAGATGAGTTGATACCAGATCCACCTCATTCTGAAGAAGCGCTGGAAATATTCCGTCCGGTCCCGCTGCCTTGAAAGGAGAGAAGCTTTTTATTGCTTCTTTAACCATAGCATCCGTAATAGGTACTTGGTGCATCACATTCCACTCGGAAAATGAGTTTTCATCAAAAGCCTTAGTTTTTAAGAGAAACTTTTTTATTTTAGGCATGCTGTTAACGCTGTCTACCTGCTCACAGAAAAGCCTCCAGGAGTTACGTTTCGCCAGTCTAATGATTTTATTGTATTCTTTGAGTCTTCTGTGTTAGTCATCCCAATATACTGATAGCTTTCTACGTCGAGCTCTGTTGTAAAGTCTGCGGACATCCTTGCCAATCGAGCGAATTTGCCCTGTCATCCAGGGTTTCTCATAGGCAGATTTCCTTTCTCGAAGCGGGCAACTATCTTCGAATGATTTTACAAGAGCCTCCGTAATCCTCCTCACATTGATATCAATGCTTGGGTAATCGTGTTTAGGCTGACCCAATCGATTTCTAAGTAGATTGCCGAATTTGGTCCAGTCGGTTTTAGCCTTATTACGGAAACTTATTGGGTCAGGCGGTGGCCGTGCAATTTTAAACCTTATATAACGGTGGTCCGAATAGGAGTGTTCATCCAAAACCCTCCACTCATGGATCTCATCAATGAGGTTTTCTGAGCATATCGTTATATCTAATACTTCTTCCCTAATTTTGTTAACAAAGGTCGCCTTGTTCCCTACGTTGAGAGTTAGGAGATCGTTAGTATTCAAAAATTCTATAAGGGATTGTCCCCTTTTATTGGAAGTATACTAACGCCAGGTACATACTTCCATTTAATTGCATCAGCACAGTTGCGTTCGATGTTGACAACTCTGGAGAGAAAATATAGCATAAGTTTTTATGGCACAGAATACAAGTCCTAGGACGAGTACCTGTGTTAGCGTAGAAAAGATTGTAGTTCATATGGTTTAATCCAGTAACCTTGTTACTAGTAGTCCACGGTTCCTGGACCAAAGCAACATGAACCCTGCCTTTATTTATTATGTCCATCAGAGAAATGGATGCCGTTTCGCTCCGGTGGAGGTTTATCTGGATGACCTCAATCATTGTATTTCCAGTAAAAGTTTCTTTTGGGAGTCGTCTATCCTATCTGGTTGCACTCCCTCCTTATTTGGTAGTGAGTCTTTCTCCTTCTTTCGTTTACTACCTATTACACACTCTTCAAGTAGACCACTTTGGGAGACGGTGTTACTTTTTGGCGTTCCCTCTTTGTTTTGATTCTTTATGTACCTATTCCTATGACCACTGTTGCTGTGAACATTCTGCAAAATTGGTGATATTATCGGCAATTTGGTAATATTATCGACCGCTTCTTGGAAGGCGGTGTTGTTTTTTGTCGCTCCCTCTATGTTTTGAGTTGTTGTGCCCTCTTCATATCCTTATCACCACATTTGCTGGGAACTTTCTGCAAAATTGATGATGTTATCGGCAATTTGGTGATGTTATCGACCACTTCCACCTCACTTTTTGGAATTGTCTAACTATCGAATTTTTATCTTCTGAACTGACAAAAAGTAGTTATTCTCTCATGACGGCACGAAGCCTATAACGTGCAAAACGTACCTCAAAAGCAAGAAGCATTCGTGTTGCGATGCAAGTGCATTAGACTTGCTAGCAGGAGGTCTTGAGCTCAAACCCTGACTCAGGCAACCATTATTATTTTCCTTGCGCACACAATCGCTTTTCTCACTTGTGGTAGTCACTCAATAGTTACTTGTTGGGTGTATCGAAGAAATGACACATTTCTACGTGATAGGAGTCTCTTCTTACTCACTCTGGCCAGGAAATGGCTACGTATATAGTGCCTTATCACAATGCCTGACCTCCCGGGCATTTTTGATTACATTGCTGATCTCACTTTTATAACTGAAAGATCAGAACGGGATGATCGCATCCCAGGACATAGGAGATTTGTGAACTTCTACACTTTGGTGTTTTTCCTGAGAAACTTGAGCTATCCACTGCACTTGCAGGCAGAGGTGTTAGCTATTAGATAGATAGCAGAATGGCTGAAAAAAGTCCTACAAAGTCCCGGAAACTATATTCCTGAATTCAAAAACTGTCCACGACTGTCGCAGATCTCTTAACGCGATGGTTTAACAGTTGAGTATTAACCAAATATTGGTGACGGGCTACAGGGACATACCAGGGAACGACAAAGAAGATGAACTTGCAAAACTAGGTTAGGATCTCACTTTTATAACTGAAAGATCAGAACGGGATGATCGCATCCCAGGACATAGGAGATTTGTGAACTTATACACTTTGGTGTCTTTTCTGATAAACTTGAGCTATCCACTGCAAAAAACTGCAGGTCGCTGTAGTTTATAGCTGGCACAGGTGTTAGCTATTAGATAGGTAGCCGAATGGCTGAAAAAAGTCCTACAAAGTCCTCGGAAACTCTATTTCTGAATTCAAAAACTGACCACGACTGTCGCAGATCTCTTAACGCGATGGCTTAACAGTTCAGTATTAATCAAATATGGATGCCTGGCTACAAGGACATACCAGGGAACGGCAAAGAAGATGAACCCGCCTTAGTCCATATATGTTACGACGTGCTCAAATGCTCGATCACCCTTGTACGAATAATGGTACCGGAAAGAACTGTTAAACTTCCTTGAAATGCCGACCCCTATTTGATCAGACCTCGTTTACTCAAAGAGGGGCAGTAGCATAGCAGGTGCTCAATGCTTACCACTTCTTTCTCATCTCCACAGCTTCTGCAGAAGTCATTGGAGTCAATACCCAACCTACTGTCGTGTTCGCCAATCAGGCAGTGTCCCGTCAGAACTGTCATAACGTAGACAGTCGTTTCCTCTCTTGTGAGAGGAGGTATTTTGACCTTCTAAGGCATGTATTGGCCAGATTTGTCTAGCTACATTACAGGTGCCGACTTCTTCCCATCTTTCGTTGGACTGCCTCTTGCCTAAGCCAAAGCGACGTTGGCCTTCCTTAAACGTTCCGGTACGTTAAGTTTGACAGTTTCCTTTCTAGAATGATTCCTAGAAATTTTTCACTTACAGAAAAGCTAGATCTATTCTATTTAGCTGAGGAGGAGAGTGTGAAGCCGCCACGTTGAGCCGCATATTTTAGCCGCCACCGAACGTTTCACACATGTCGGCGCCGCCGCCGATCTTTGCGGCTGAAGCACAGCCGCCGAACAGGGCTTAGTATCATAGGCACAATTAAAAGATATTGATAATATAGGATGAAAAATTAAGAATTTTTATAGCAATATCAAATTAACTCTCAAAAATTTATTATTAAAGGAAATGGATTGAAAAATAGTTTTATTAGGAATAGATAAATATTAGAAAAAGGGAGTATCAAAAAATTGCATGTAACAACAAATCGCTTCCAACTGGGTGTTAGTCCTTCTTTTAAAGTCCAAAATCCGAATCCGAATTTTATCATTTAAATTGTCGCAGCAACAGAAAATCAATTAATAAGAAGGACGTTATTTATAATAATTTATGCAAGGTTTAGTAAAATTTTTCAATTGACAATCAGTTTTATATAATGTTATCAGTTATATAAAAATGTCAACCGATATGTCCAACTTTTACAACGAGTGATAAAGCGCAAAATAAAATTTAAAGACATCAATCGATTGTTTAAATTTATTGTCGATTACAATTACAGTTAAAATTTTTATTTATTAAAAATAAAGGGTTTTCCATCAAGAGGTGTTATTTTGGTATTCAAAGAAAAATTCCATTTTTTGAGATAAATGATCGGATGTTTATTTCATAATAAAGAGGAAGGTATGCCGTTAATAATGAAAAACAACATAAGCCAAATGGCCACCACGACCACGCTTACAGAGCCATATCCTTTTCATGAAATTGTCCATAGCCAAATCGCAATGTGGCTGCCCTATGACCTCGATAGCCTCACGAATTCTAACTTTGAGGTCTTGAATCGACGCTGGGCTGTTGGCGTAGACCTTATCTTTCACGTGCCCCCAAAGGAAGAAGTCCCAAGGTGTTAAATCACAAGATCTCGGTGGTCAATTCTGATCACCTCTTCGAGAGATAACACGGTCCGGAAACTTTTCCCGTAACAGAGCTATGGTTTCGTTGCTTGTGTGGCACGTAGCGCCGTCTTGTTGAAAGTAAAGGTTGTCCAGATCAATACCATCCAACTCCGACCATAAAAAATCATTAATCATCTCTCGATAGCGCAATCCATTCACCGTAACTGTTGATCCAACCTCATTTTCGAAAAAGTAAGTTCCAATGACCCCGCCGGACCATAAACCACAACAATAACTCATGGGGTTTCCGAGCCCCAGATTCGACAATTTTGCTTGTTGACGTAGCCACCGAGGTGGAAATGGGCCTCATCAGTCAAGATGATTTTTGATGATTTTCGATTTTGCGAATTTTAAAAATTTCAATGCGTTCTTGAATTGTTTATCGTTCCATTTTTAGTAATGGCGTAGTTTCTACTTGTCAAATGTCAAAGAATGACACCTACCGAAATACCGGGTGATTCAAAATAACACCTCTTGTTGGAAAACCCTGTATATACCTTCCAATTTGAACCAATTATGTCTTGTTTGGTTTTTCGAATTTGCGGTTACTGCGATTGCCTCGTCATCCCCATATGACACCACTTGCAGCCACAACGTTCTAGATCTTTTGGCCCGTATAAAACCCAAAAATCCTGTATATAAGTATATTAGGCCGGGTCGATTTGTGGGGAGGCAAAAAAGTCGCCATTGCTCAGTGAAAATCGTATTCTAGGGATCAAAATAAGAAACTTTTCCAAAGGAACCATACCTCTAAAACGAATTCTGATGTCCCGGAATTTGGGTCGAACTTATGGGTAGGGGCAAATTTTGAAAAATCCCACTTTGACCCATTTAGAGTGCTCCAATCGAGTCCAAATGTATGACCGACCCCCACTAACTTTGGAGGCCCGACCCACCCATGCCAGTGGCACACCCCCTGGAACCCCCTGGGGGTCGGTCATACATTTGGAATCGATTGGAGCACTCTAAATGGGTCAAAGTAGGATTTTTTCCGGGACATCAGAATTCGTCTTAGAGGTATGGTTCCTTCGGCAAAGTTTCTTATTTTGATCCCTAGAATACGATTTTCACTGAGCACTTCACTGAGTGGGGGTCGGTCATACATTTGGACTCGATTGGAGCACTCTAAATGGGTCAAAATGGGATTTTTTCCGGGACATCAGAATTCGTTTTAGAGGTATGGTTCCTTCGGCAAAGTTTCTTATTTCGATCCCTAGAATACGATTTTCACTGAGCAATGGGCGATTTTTAAATCGACCCGCCCTAAAGTATATGTATCCAGATTGTATGAATTTCCCACCTTAACAAACGCATGCATACGACTATAGCTGTACGTATGTATCTGCCATGACTTTCGCAACACTCAGATTAGGACTACCGTCATATGTGTGTATGTCTGTTGTATGCTATGTGTGTGTCTGTCTGTACATTCTAACAATCTGTTGCTCATTGGGGGGTGTCTTTCAATGTTCATTTTGTTTCGTTTGTTCGTTCTAAGCTATTTCCACACGGACAAAAAAAAAAGAGGGCCGCCCGTACTCATCATATCACAAGTATGCAGTACTTGGGAATATTTATGTTTGTACAAATGTGATGGGAATTTCTTGTCTTTCTCTATTTTGCTTAGTCATAACATGTTTATGAAATATTTAGCACTGGGGGGAATAGAAGACGAAAGGGAGGCCTTTACAGATGTAGGCCTTCAGTTCACACCTGCCGCATTCTAATGTTCTTTAAACATATGGGAAGATTCAAATGTAAGCAAAAACTATTTTTTGATTTATTTAACAAAAATATTCCCACATTATTTCGAAATTTATCGATTGCAATGCAAATACTGAAAACTCATATGCAAGGGCCACTTAGTGGGCCTCCTAATGCCCTCGTTAGACAGTTTATGCAATAAAGCAAAAAGCTGTTGGTTGCGTGTATGTGATCAGGAAATCACACATATTCGTCCTTTTATAAAACGACCAAGACTTTAAAAGTCACCACTCACACTTCCAGCCACTCACTTTCCCTCCCACATACACCCTCATAAGTGGATGAGAGTTTGTTTGTACCGAATTAGAAATATCCTGTTTTTCTGCTTTGTTGGCTGATGACTAATTGGAAAAAATGGAAATGTCTATAAGGATTTAGAACGTTTCTGGGAAATTTGATGATACATTTTGACTTAAAGTAGAATGGATTGAGTGACATAAGAGAATGTATGAAGAGTAAATGCTTATTGTGAATTCTTGTATCTTAATATCACTAGAGGTATCCCTTACAACAATCGAGAAAAAGGAGATTTGGGAATTATTAGCAATTAGCCTAAGTATTAGCATTTGTACAAAATGTCACAATACGGAATGAAAACGTGAAATACTTGAGTTTTTTCTACTATGGGATGGGAACAGATTGTTAGACTTGAGCATTGAGGATGAACTCAGTGGTCGACTATAGTATAGGAGAAGACCTCATTGGTCTACTCTAGTATAGAGGAAGACCTCAGTGGTCGACTCTAGTATATAGGAAGATCTCTGTGGATGACTCTAGTACAGAGGAAGAACTTAGTGGTTGACTCTAGTATAGAGGAAGTAAAAAGACCGCAGTGGTCGACTCTAGTATGGGGTCGACTCTAGTATGGGGTCTACCCTAGTATAAAGAAAGACCGCAGAGATCGACTCTAGTTTAGAGGAAGACCTCAGTGATCGACTCTAGTATAGAGGAAGACCTCAGTGATCGACTCTAGTATAGAGGAAGACCTCAGTGGTCGACTCTAGTATAGAGGAAGACCTCAGTGGTCGACTCTAGTATAGAAGAAGACCTCAGTGGTCGACTCCAGTATAGAGGAAGACCTCGGTGGTCGACTTCAGTATAGAGGAAGACCTCGGTGGTCGACTCTAGTATAAAGAAAGACCTCAGTGGTCGACTCTAGTATAGAGGAAGATCTCAGTGGCCGATTCTAGTATAGAGGAAGACCTCAGTGGTCGACTCTAGTATAGAGGACCACTAGGACATAGAGGTCCTTAATGGTCAAATATAGTAGAGAAGAACACTTCAGTGATTGACTCTAATATAAAAAGACTTAAGTGTTTAAATCTAGTATAGAGGAAAACCTCAGTGTTCGATTCTAATGTAGATAAAAAACTCAGTGGCCGACTCTAATATAAAAAGACTTAAGTGTTTAAATCTAGTATAGAGGAAAACCTCAGTGTTCGATTCTAATGTAGATAAAAAACTCAGTGGCCGACTCTAGTATAGAGGAAGACCTCAGTGGTCGACTCTAGTAGAGAGGAAGACCTCAGTGGTCGACTCTAGTAGAGAGGAAGACCTCAGTGGTCAACTCTAGTAGAGAGGAAGTCCTCAGTGGTCGACTCTAGTATAGAGGAAGACCTCAGTGGCCGACTCTAATATAGAGGAAGACCTCAGTGATCGACCCTTGTACAGAGAAAGACCTCAGTGGTCGACTCTTATATAGAGGAAGACCTCAGTGGACGACTCTAGTATAGAGGAAGACCTCAGTCGTCGAATCTTGAATATAAACATGATCTGCCACTCCCATACTCAACTCGTCAATGTGCACATTTTAAGAACTCTTAGGATACGTTACACTCTAATATAAATCTGATATTCATTGCAATAGGAAAACTTCTCAAACAAATGAATAGCATTAAATTTAAACAGAATTTTTAAAATATTTTTGCTTTTGCAAAACATTTTTCCATGCAAAAGTTTAGTTTGTCAGCAAACCCAATGATGAACAGAGACACGTACAAGACGAAACTGAACCAACCAACATTCATCCCACTAGCTCCTATGATAAACATGGAAAATAGAAGTAAATGAAAGGGGAGAAAAATAGTATCACTTCTGTGAGTGAGTCGAGTTGAGGTTGAGTAGCCTTGCACCACGACACAGAACTTTGTTATTGAGTTCAAAAATTGATTTATTTAATATTGTCTCAGAGGAATCCATTGTAGTTGAATACACAGTTTGTTAGTTTGTTGTGTGATATATTTACTTTATTTTTGTGAGCTGAATACCAGGAATATTGATTGATTCAATGAATTAACTGATGTCTTGAAAAGGATACAAATAGATGTATGTATAGGTGGAAAACAAAAATATGTATTTCATGAGAATTACAATCTTGGGGTTTGTGATGACATTGTTTCTTTCAGAAAAGTGGTTTGGATTTCTCCTTTATACTTTAGGCCAATTCATTGTTATTAAATGTTTATTTCAGACAATCTCTTCAAAAGGATTTCAATTTGTCTATGTATGTAAATGTAACTGAGTGGTCTTAAAGCAAACAAACGGTATTATTATTTGCTTATGGTTGTAGTATGAAGATCTGTATTGTATCTTTTATTATTTTAAAGTGAACAAATAACACATCTGCTTTTTAATCCGAAATCGTATAATCTTCATAATTATTAATTCTTAGAGTAAGGAACTTTGAGAAGGCGAGGTCTAGCATTATTTACCAGAACATCCAGGTTTGATGTGACACAAGATTCCATGTGAAACAAAATTCCACATATTTTAGCCCCTGTAAATTAATCATACCTTCGTTACGTTGTTGTAGCAGTATAGGTGTTTTGTTGCTCATTAGGTGTTGTCTGATTAGCCTTGTCTTATGGGTTATACCATACGGGTTTCCATGCCCAGGAAGGTGGCTACTTCCACCAGATAGGTCTAAAGAGACATGGGAACAAGTTGAGTAGGTTTGGCAGGGCAGTGGCACATATGTGGTGTGTCGTGTGGTCCTTGGTTGTACGCGGGACAGGTTTTTGACGTGTTAATTCTCGCTCAAAACGAATTGAGGTGGCCACACCAGACCACTCAATTTCTGATCATACCATGGTTTCGTTGTTGTATCAGTATAGGAGTTATGGGTTCTGCCATATAGGTTTCCAGACCAAGGAAGGTGGCTACTTTCACTGGATGGGTCCAGAGAGAACAAGTTGACCAGGTGTGGCAAGGTAGTGGAACATATGTGGTGTGTCGTGTGGTCCCGACTTAACGTCTGCGTCAGAGTGTATGTCTCTCTTGTAGCGTTGGACCTTGTGCTCAATCTTTCCTGATCTGCCTGGGAGGGGGTAGCCTATTTGCAAGATGGTGGTTGGTGTGGCTATGACGGTAGCATCTAAGCAGATACTGCTTCAACAGCATAAAGTAGTGTCGTCGCGCGGGTATAATCATCATCTCCTCACACAGGTGATCCACAGAAGACATGATGAGGTACCTCGTCGCAGTTCTCAGGGCGGCATTTTGTCAAGTCTGCATGTTCTTCCACTGTGTATCGCTCATTCCGTGGCCACACTGGTGTTGCATAGATAACCATAGACCGAAATATCGCATTTTAAGAGGTCAAAAAGGCCAGTGACTTGAGGACCTTTATCCTACGTCTCATTTTATTGCAGATAGCTGTGGCATTCGCGCTATACTTGAAGAGTCTATCAAATGTGATACCACGACCTTAGGGTAATTGGTAGTCAGTATTCTTGTGCCATCAACCATCACATTGTCTTCTTGCGCTGTTCATGCAGTGAATAGTGGGAGATGATTTGGTGGCGGATATCTTCAGTTTCCTCGCAGCGAAGAAATAGGCAATCTTAGCCAGGTAGACATTCAACCTTCCACATATATCTACGGGATTGGAATTCTTGTTTCAGAATTCCACATACGACTGGCGCCCACACATGTAATTCACGATCTAACGGTTCAAACTGTACGGGAGGGACGTGTTGGCCCCAAAAATGTGGCGTGGCTGTCATTATCAAAGGCCTTCGATATATCAAGTGCCACAAGGACTGTCCTGTCACCGGGCTTGTTCTGGTTAGGGCGTATAAAGCAGTAGTCGTACTAGCTGCTTTCGGAATCCGTGTTGATGATCAGCAATTGGAAAATGTCCAATCAGGCTCGGGAGGTGTAAAGTCTCAAGTGTCTCACGAAAGAAGCGAAATCGGGCATCATATCATTGCCAGCTTTCAGCAGCGGTGTTTCTTTCCACCGGATTTCCATTATTCTCTGTGACTTATATTAGAAGGACCCCATGGATCTTTATTTTTACAACAAATAAATTTGCGGTCTAGGTGGAATATCACCGCTTGTCCTATGTAAATACTCGATGAAGCTGGAAAAATACGAGATTTACGAGAAAACTGCTAGTTTCTCTCGTAAATCTCAAATATTCCAATGAAGTTCGACTATGTACAGGATGGTGAGTGTTTGTTATTATTATGCCTCATGCAGCCGAGGATCGGCTTCAGCATGAAGTAAAATAGAACGTCAGAAATTGCTGTCTTCTGCTTTCTGGCGCCAACTGGTGATGTCAAGTGCTGATAGATTTTGCTGCACCATGTCATTCCAACGGAGATTGGGTCGCCCTTTTCGAAGTTGCCCTCTGACGGGTTCATCCTTGTATGCCTTCCGAGCCGGGACACCGTTTTCCATTCGCCATACGTGACCGAGCCAGCGCAGAGAGTAGAAAGTTCAAAGCCTTTTGTGTCGGTGGTAACTTCTTTAGATGATTATCAAGTTTTCTCAGAGATTGCCACATGTATACGAATTGTTGTATTAGGGTTCATATCAGATGAGCACATGTTAATCGTAGGTGTACCAAAAGTTTTTTTGGCTCTCCACCTGTCTTTTTCTTATTTCCATTGGCGATATTTTGGGTCAGAGTCTTCAAAAATTGAAGACATGAGAAGGGTTTTGAATGAGATTCTTGGTCCGAATTCAATGAATGAGACGATTTGTGATTATTGTCTCGTCCCAGTTGGTACAACGGATTTTATCTATCCAGGTGTTGGGTAACTAGCATGGGGACTGTACATATACATATTGCATATACATATTATTATAAGGAAAATTACGGTGTGTTCATATTACTTCTATTGGTTTATATCGCATTTCATCAGAGAGCACGCCTTAGACACGTCAGTACTTTAAGGGAACTAACACACAGGTAAAATTACTGCGGACATGGTGTAATCCTCTCCAGGATGTCTGGCATTGCAGGCATCACTGACTATATTCTGCCCGAGCCATTTTGAGACAAGAAGTACCACATACTTAGAGGTAATAAAACATAATGGTCAGCCTCGGGATATAATCACAAGATCTAGGGCTATATATACCTCGTAGGCTACATGATCACTACATTATTTATCAGACTGATATGTTGGCTATAAGGAAGGTAGCGGAACGGTGGAGACAAAGTTCAGATAAAATTTGGAATAAATATATTTTCCGATAGCCTGGCTGATATAAAATCCCTTAACTGTAGCAGATATCTTAACACTATGCCAGGAAGTTTAAAATGTACCTGTTGTGGATTCCTGGCAACAGTCGCATTCCGAGGAACTGTAGTGCTGGTACGCTTGTAAGGCTATGAACTATCTTTCATGGGAAACTATAATATGTAGGGATGCATGTAGCAACATACAAGTTCTTTTTAAGAGACAACAAACGGCAGATGATCACTGGTCAGAACTTGTGTACATTCCACGCCGATGGCCCTGCTAAAACCGAAACGCACCAACGCCCTGCTGCCGTTATCGAGAAAGGACGTTCCATTGACGGATAGCTGTCTTATTGGACGGCACGTATAGAGACCTATTGCTGTAAGAATTTACTTTTGCAGGACCTGCGGTAAGGAAGGGTTGGAGGAAACGATAGAAAATTTTATAAGTAGGTATGTGAATCGTTCTCTCTTTGGTTAGTTCATAAACTTCGCAGTTAGCTTCTGTCAACGACCGGGTTGGTTCAAAGGAAGTGGGTAGGAAAGGCTTATAGCTTTCGTTACGATTCTGTACCATCACAATGGACTACATAGTCTAATGGCGAATTCGTTTCTGCAAAAAAGTGCAACATTTTCATTGACCTTTTTCCGAAAACTGCACTTTTGTGTTCCTTTTTTGAAAATTGGTAATTAAGTTATTCGAATTTAGAACGACTAAAAAATCCAAATTTCAAAAAGTGATACAGTAGTGCAGTTTTCGGGAAAAGGGCAATGCAAGTATTGCCCTTTTTTGCAGAAACGAATTCGCCATAAGTGAACATGACATACAGGTTGCCACTGTAAACCTAATATTACCTAACATTCCTCAGCGATCTTACGATACGAATTGGTGTAGATGGGTCTTCATCTGATGAACACAGGAGAACCGCTAGTCTATGTCCTTTGAGACTTTGAATTCGGGCCAACGTTCGATCAAAACGTTATCTCGAGAATAAGCCGAGTTTTCATCAAATTAAAGACAGGAGATGCATTAGTGTAGTTCTACCACAGACTTTGCTTCGACAGACGTAGTATGTATATCTGATTGTGGTGAAAATCTTATAGTCCGGACGTGAACATTCTCATGTTAACCTCTACGGAATTTGTTTTATTTTAATTCTCCGATAGATGACGCTGTATTCATGTTAATACTTCTCAAGGTGTTATGCCTATTTTTAGCTTCCGTCTGCTCAGGAAAACCGGATCTCCATTTTTGTGGAAGTATTTTCTGGTGATGTCTGAAAACATGAAGGTTTTAGCAATGCACCGACTAGGAATAGGAACTATCAGCATGACTAACGCATTAAAAAACCCCGCGCTGCGAAGGGTGAACATATCTAAGTCCCTATTTACATTGGCTGAATGTTCAGCAGATTATCGGCGTTTTGTAGGAGAGAGAGGCAGTCGGCAAGAGGGGGGAAAAACTCTTGAACTTTGCACTTTGAAACAACAACAATTCACACAGAAATATCCGAAACAAAATTACGTGTCTAAACGCAGAGGCAAGTTTAAAAGAGAATTAGCGGTTAAGCTGCTGAAAAAAATATACTAGTGTAAATCTGGAGTAACATAAGAATGATCTGTAGTGATACTCGTATTTTCAGTTACTCTCACTCGTAGGGTATATAAAGCCAATGGTACGAATTTATTCATCGCCCGTACAGACAGACTGTGTGTAGAATCAACTTCCGATAAAATAAAGACGAATGTCTATGAAGACTTCTGTGTCATTCTTTTTTCTTATCCCTTATATTCCTTACACAAAACAAGTCATTTATAGGGGATATTCCTTGATCGATATATTCAAAAAATGTTGGGCATCAGACACTCCACTACTGAATTCGTCGTAGCTATATTCATATAAGAAGGAATGAAAACTAATAAAGCAGATACTGTCGAGAAGTATTCCGTCGCGGTATTCGTGCGAGTCTCAGACTAAATTTCCAATGACACGCTCCGAAACACATAAAACCCCTTACACATTAAAAAAGGCCCTGTAAATATCACAGCAGGAATGCTATAAAGACATTTACTAAACACGAATACAACCATAAACCTCAAATTAAATAAATTAATTCTTCTTAAGATACTTACACAGACACATGAGGAGGGTCTAGTCACTCTTCCCCAGAGTGATGGGTATGTGTCACACCATGGATGACATCGGCATATACGGTATGTAAGTATCTATGTGTGAAGTGTGTATAACTATTTTATGAAGTAGCACTGGGTGACAGACTACGGGCGAGACGACTGGGTAGGTGGGTGTGGTAATGATCTGATAATAAATTTAATATCGCCCTGTTAAATGCGACCGAATGGCTGGCTGCCTGACTGACTGCCTACCAACATGATGTAGACATTAAATTGAACATATTTATTTAATTGAAAAGATGTGCCCACAGTGATAGGAGTTTTCGTTTTGTCCATTCATTCAGTTATTCGCATATGTATTATGCTTGCTTCTTTCTTTCCATAAATATTCTCATGACCAACAACACAGAGTAAATACTCTACTCAGACTTAAATACCACTCATAACGTACTTAAAGACACTCACTCAAACTGTGAAAATCGCACTCATAATTTTGTTCATTTGTTGTTGTTCCGGTTGTCTGTAGCAATGCCAATCGTAAATGTCCCGGGATTTTTCAATCCCGAATTCCGGGATAATTTTCACAAAATCCCTGATAACAAAATCGAAATATTCGTCAACTTAAAGGAGCACTTTTGGTACTAAATACTAAAGTCTAAAAAAATGGACTAACTGGGAGTGTCATAGATCGATCGATAGATAATGATTAGCTGAATACATTTATGCTAAAATTCCAAAATCGAAAATATCCGACATAGGCTGTTATTCCAGAAAACCACAGAATTATCTTCTACAAAAATTATAATTTGAATAATACAAAAGTATTAATAATAAATATGTAGTTGTCTTTATTTTAAGGACGTGCACCTTGTTAGAGTAGTATAACATAGATATAGCTACTCTAAATCTAAAATGATTAACTTTTAATTATAGAAGTTCGTTTTTGGATAATCTCTCCAGAAAAAAGACCGGAAAGAAGGCCAAATTTACTGGGATCAGTAATGACTGGGATGCCTATCTGTATTCAGAGAGCGGATTGAATCTGAATTTCTAATTCAGTAAAATGTCAATAATTTCTGTTTCAAGGCTTCTGAAGATTATCTGTATCCTTTATTTTGGCATTCGAACATATTTCATGCTTTCGAAACATATTTGGATCCGAAGAAGAAAATTTGGAAACTTGATTCCGAGCGCAAAATTCAGATTCAAGACACATTCGGAATACAGCACAGGGGCGTATTACGAGAATCTTAAAATCTGCAAGAAGGAGCTATGGAAAGCGCAAAGAAGATTTTCGAACACGTTCTGTGGAGAAGTGGAAAAGGTCTCAGACGCCGCAAGGCTAATGAAGATACTATCCACAACATCCTGTACAGTCGGTTATCTGCACGATGAGGATAACAACTGGACAAAAAATAGCGAGCAGTCACTACAAGTACTTCTCGACTCACATTTTCCGGGGAACTATCTGACAACTCGAGGAACAGAAGAGCCCTTCAAAACACCTGCCATCTGGGCATTTCACCAATAGAAATGCAGAAAATAATGAATCATGCCCTGGCTAAAGAAGATTTATGAGGGCTGCATAAAGCTCTAGTATATTCCCAAATTAGACACCGAAGTATTTAGTATTCATACCCAAAGCAGGAAAGATAGCACCTACTAGGCCAAAGGACTTCCGGAAAATTAGTCTATCCCCGCTCCTATTAAAAGGTCTAGAAAGGCTCTTCATTAGGGAAAACCTGGATACGGAACTCTTGTCGGGAAACCAACATGCATACAACAAACGCAAGTCTACTGAATCGGCCCTGCATAAACTGATGGGCACTATCGAATCGTCCCTGCATTTTAAGGAATTAACTATGGTGGACTTTCTTGATATTGAAGGGGCTTTTAACAACATTCACTCAGATGCAGTAATTGCGGCGCTGTTGCATCTACGGCTGAACTCTAGCTTGATAAGACTTATTAACGCATTTGTTCACCAGAAGACTCATAACAAAAAGTCTCGGGGTCACAACTCTAGCGAGATTTGTAAACAGAAGGACTCCACAGGTAAGTGTCTCCACTTATTTCGAAGTGAATAAAATCCTGTTAGAACATGACCGTTGTGCCTGCAAAATCATATACGTTTGCGAGCGACGTTGCAATCGCATTAACCGGCAAATTCCCTAACGTCCTCAGAGACATTATATACGTGGCTTTAAACAAATTGGTCAGATGAGCCAGAAGCATTGGTTTGAGCATTGAGCCAGAAGCATTGGTTTGAACGTTAACCCAAACAAGACTGAATTGGTACTTTTTACTAGGAAGTATAACGTTCCACATGTGGAGCTTCCTCGGCTAAATGTAACTGAGCTAGATTCTGAAAGCGGAAAATTTCTAGGTAGTATCCTAGACAGGAGACAGTCCTTCAGACTTAATATATTGGAACTTAATGGAAGGATGTCCAACGTCGTCTTATATTCATGTAGCAAAGATATAAGGCCATGTTGGCACCTCTCTCCTGAAATCATCCGTTGAATATACATAGCAGTAGTTCGACCAATACTACTTTACGGCACTGGGTGTGGTGCAAGCGATCCATCACAAGTCAATACAGGTTCAGAGAACTGCTTCGACTACAGCAAGTCCAACTTAATCTACTACTGAATGATACTAGAGATGCTGCAACCAAAGCGACATTAAGATTAAACTGTCTATCAATGTGGAGGTTCAAGAACTACGGGCAAAAGGAGTATATCATATTGTAGCGCAATGGCAACCGACCGTGTGTACTATATACCAACGTTGTAAACCTTCGAGAGGAACTTTGCTACTAATATACCTGTCAGAGAAGACTTGGTTAGCGGTATACCAGGAAATATAAATATTTTAAACAGATGGTTCGAAGCTTGATGAGAAGATTGGCTTCGGATTACACTTCACTGATGGAAAAGCTTCGTCATGACGACGAATTTGTACATCATCACGATTATTTTTTCGTTAGTCAGCTAACGGACGGAATAATCATGCCAGTTCTTATCAGGAAAGGCATATTCATTACTTCTCATATTTTAAATCAAAAATAATTTCATCAAGTAATGTATTTGCCAACAGACGAATCCCATTCATCAACTCGACATATACCATTCATCACCACGACGAATTCCATTAATCACCACGACGAATCCCATTCATCACCACGAAGAACTCCATTCATCACCATTATTAGATTTTTTGAATTAAACTTTTACAACAAATTGTTTAATTGTTTAAGGTAATTAGAACGCATATAGAACAGTACAATTAAACACAAACTATTAATTGATTGCATCGTCTTATCATATTTTTAGCAAAATGGCCAAAAAAATCTTTTCGTCGTGGGAATGAAACCTTATCGTTCCCTCGACGAAGTTCGAAGTCACCAAAAACATGTGTTGATGATGGTGTTCGTTCTGACGTAAAAAACATCGCATGTACGAATCTTTTCGGCACCAGAACGAAGATATATTGACGAAACTGATTCGTCATGGCGACGAGCGGTTTTTCTATTAGTGTGTAAAGAACTCTGTCTTGATATAGCTCACATACTGCCAGATACTTGCAGTGTCTATCAAGCCGAAATAATGGCAATGAGGGTAGTCGCCAAGTGGCTAAGTCGCAACATAGTGACCAATACTGTCATCGTCATTTACTCCGATATCCAGGCTGTCATTGGGCATAGGTATATACCGGGGAACTGCAAAGCTGATGAACTTGCCACTGTCCACATGCAGGATGCAGTCCAAAGAGAGATGGACAGAAATCGACACCTGCGGGATAGCTAGACAAATCTGGTCAAAATACGAAGGTCAAAATATTACCTGGCACTAGAGAAGAAAATAGTGTATATGTTAGTTTCAGTTTTGACGAGACATTGCCTGATCGGCGAACACGACAGAAGGTTGGGAATTGAGTCAAATGACTCCTGCAGAAGCTGTGGTGATGAGGATTCCCGCATTGAATAAACTACGTCTGGATATACTGTACCGATTTTCGTATTATTGATATTTTGTATATCAAGCAGGTTGTTTCCGATGAGGGCTGCCAACCGGTGTTACCAGCTCACTTATCACTGCTAAATTGTATATATAGCAGTTGTTAAATGTGGCTACAGTGTCTATATATGCCAAATCGAAGGTACAAATAAGGGGTTGTATGTAAACCTGGACCGATTTAAACGAATTTTGATTAAAATAGGTTCATATTTGAAAGCAGGACTTTGATCACAAGAATATATGACCACACGGACAACTTTAAACTAAATTAGAAAAGGAATCTGAGTCGATGGGTATAATAAACGATGATTCTGTATATTCTCTTTTTGGACAAAGGCACAAACTAATAATAATACCACAGTAAACAGACGACAACAAGGCAGGACATATGTATTTTTATGTTTTGTGTTAGTTTTGTTTACATACTCATATTCCTGAAGATGTTCCTCAAAGAGGAACGAAATATCGAATAAATAAAAAAACATCAAAACTTGACCTCGAGCTTGTTTATTAATTAAAAACAACTAAAATACAGAATAAAGGTCGATTATTCAGAAAATACATTTCAAATCAAAAAATATTTATTTATTATTTTTAAAATACTATTGAATTACTGTGTGGTTTATTTTTATATCGTTTGTACAGGGTTTTCCAACAAGAGGTGTTTTTTTGAATCACCCGATATTTCGGTAGCTGTCACTTTTGAAACTTTTATTCTTTGACATTTGACAGGTAGAAACTAAGCCATTACTAAAAATGGAACGATACACGATTCAACAACGCACTGAAATTATTAAAATTCGAAAATCATCTTGACTGATGAGACCCATTTCCACCTCGGTGGCTACGTCAACAAGCAAAATTGTCGCATCTGGGGATCGGAAAACCCAAGAGTTATTGTTGAGAAGCCATCCTCATCGTGTGACTGTTTGGTGCGGTTTATGGTCCGGCAAGGTCATTGGACCTTACTTTTTCGAAAATGAGGTTGGATCAACAGTTACGGTGAATGGATTGCGCTATCGAGAGATGATTAATGATTTTTTATGGTCGGAGTTGGATGGTATTGATCTGGACAAAGTTTACTTTCAACCAGACGGCGCAACGTGCCACACAAGCAACGAAATCATTGCTCTGTTACAGGAAAAGTTTCCGGACCATGTTATCTCTCGAGAGGTGATCACAATTGGCCACCGAGATCTTGTGATTTAACACCTTGCGACTTCTTCCTTTGTGGCCACGTGAAAGATAAGGTCTACGCCAACAGCCTAGCGTCGATTCAAGACCTTCAAGATAGAATTCGTGAGGCTATCGAGGACATTGGGCAGCCACTTTGCGATTTGGTTATGGAAAATTTCATGAAAAGGATATTGTCCTGTAAGCGTGGTGGCCATTTGGCTGATGTTGTTTTTCATTATTAACGGCATACCTTCCTCTTTATTAAGAAATAAACATCCGATAATTTATCTCTAAAATGGCATTTTTCTTTGAATACCAAAATAACACCTCTTGTTGGAAAACCCTTTATATAAATATGTATATAGAAAAAAAATCAGGATCCCGGAATATACCTTTTTAAATACCGAAAATTAAAAAATCGATCCCGTTTGACAGCCCTAATTGCCCACACATGTTATGTATACCGTCCGCCACCTCCAACACGCGACAGAAGATGAGTGCACAAAACAAACAAATTTACTTTATACATATCTATGTGAGTTGGAAACTTCTGTTTTTGTTGCTGCTAAATTGTGGTGGTACTACTGCCAGATAAGTATTCTTTGGTAAGAAGCCCACTTTTACGCACAGGTAAGTATGCGGGAGATATACTCGTACATACCACCTCAAGCCCTTGTCACAGAAGAGCAACAACTCACACAAAACACAACAAGAGACCCTTAATAAGGGAAGTATGTATGTATGTAAGTAATGTTGGTCTTGTGTTGACTGTGTGGGGCAAAGGGAAAAGGTGTCATCGTAAACAGTTTAAGGCATTACTTTACATTTACATTAGCATTAATATTCTCAACATGTCACTTGACGCATACACATACTCGGAGACCGGTTGTCGCACAGTGGTTGCTCTTAGACTTTATTAACAGCATTCTCTTTATCATCGGATCGGAGAAAGTGGGAAATTTTGTTATTGCGGAAATATTAGAGATACATTTTTGTTGGTAGGCATCATGATTGATGAGTGTGAAGAGAATATGGATATTTAGTTCAATACGCTACTACCGCTTATTTGTAGATGAAGACGTTGTGAAATCAATGGAATACTTTCTCTTCATTCTCTTAGCTGCATAAACAAAGTTATACAGACTTTGTATCGTTTGATTTGCACATCATCATTGACAAATGATCATCACCCTCCCATTTTGTACAGAGTTTTCCAACCAGAGGTGTTATTTGAATCACCCGGCATTTCGGCCGCAACAACGCATTGAAATTATTAAAATTCGAAAAATCTAAAATCATCGAAAAATCATCTTGACAGATGAGGCCCATTTCCACCTCGGTGGCTACGTCAACAAGCAAAATTGTCGCATTTGGGGCTCGGAAACTCTTGGGGAGTTATTGTTGAGAAGACTCTCCATCCTCAACGTGTGACTGTTTGGTGCGGTTTATGAGTTTGGATCAACAGTTACGGTGATGATTAATGATTTTTTATGGTCGGAGTTGGATGGTATTGATCTGGACAACGTTAACTTTCAACAAGACGGCGCTACGTGCCACACAAGCAACGATAGGGCAGCCACTTTGCGATTTGGTTATGGAAAATATCATGAAAAGGATATGGTCCTGTAAGCGTGGTCGTGGTGGCCATTTGGCTGATGTTGTTTTTCATTATTAACGGCATACCTTCCTCTTTATTATGAAATAAACATCCGATCATTTATCTCCAAAAATGGCATTTCTCTTTGAAAACCAAAATAACACCTCTTGTTGGGAAAACCCTTTACAATGATAAGACTAATCTATCTCCGATGTTCAGGTACTGCAGAACATTTTGTTCAGGAGATTCTGAGCTGCGTCACTGTTGTTCAGGTTTATTTGATGAATCTCATTGAAGTATGTTACTCAGCGCCTTTCGGAAAACAGGACATTTATGCAATATGGTGGACTTCAGCTGCCCCGTGGAGATCACTCCAGAATAGTGCGCAGTTTGGTCAATATAGCAAGACTAGTGTCAAAAGAAGGACCCAGGAACAGAATCTAATGTGCCAGACAGGACCAGAGTATGAAGCCGCCGAGCCCAGCCGCCGATTTTAGCCGCCGCCGACTTTTTTTCACAAGCCGAAGCCGCCGCCGATCTTTGCGGCTATAATCGGCTGAAACACAGCCGCCGTTCCATAGAAAAAGCTTTAAAATATGGTAGATACAATTTACATTTTTGATAAGCAAAATAGCTATATAGCAGATATATCGCCCCCTTAATAGAAGAATAATATGTACTAGAGTTGGGCTCTACAGTTATTTTAAGTGATCGCTCTTTTTAGTTCAGTTCAACTGAGTGAACTAGTTCGTTCATTTAGTTCAGCAGCTCACTTTAGCACACATGCTCTTTAGCTCACCAGCTCACTCTACTTAAACAGTTCATTTCGTTCAGTAGATCACCAGTTCAAATAAGCCGCTATTAAAGGAATCTGATTGGAATATGAATGGAAGAGTTGAAAAAACTAATACAAAGGTTTGTATAGGTAGAATCATACATTGTTGATGACATAAAAATGGAAACAACACATAACAGCAGAGAAGAGAGAACGAAATGATATGGTTGAAGAAAAAACTACCGAGCTGAAATTAACGAGTTGTGTGAACTAGTTCGTTCAGTTCAGTATAGTGACCTTCAATTGAACTAGTTCGTTCGCGAACTACACAACTCTAATGTGTACGCATATACACTATTATTTTTTCTTGCATTCTAAGAATCTACGCAATTGGTGAAATTCCACTTCCACAAATTGGGTTGTTGGGTGTTTGAAATTGTTAATAAATAAATAATAATATCGAGTTTAAATTTCACAAAAACTTCAAATATGATTTTCTCGAAACGACAAATAAATTATACACTATTCATTTATTGGGTGGACGATATGGAAGTGAGTGATTTTCGTTTTGATTCGTTTATTGTCACAAGCGGGAGCTTAACATGTCTTAAAAATCATAATATTGATAGAAATAGAAAAATAATTCTAAAAATTCTTGTTTAAAGAAAAAAAATAAGATTTATTATTAGATTATGTACATATAGAGATAAAAATATATTTTCCATATTTTCGGAAAAAAATCAATGGAGTATTAAAGAATAATATAACATATCGTCGGTGCGCCGACAAAAACTCCTATGTGTAATTTTTCGAATTTTTTTTTATTGTCGAATTAGAACGTCCTAGCGGTCAAACGATTACCCACCAAAGCATTTTGCGCTATCTTAACCGGTTCCGAAGTTACCAAAAACTCCTATGTGTATCCCTCTATAGCAATGCTCCGACAAAAACTCCTATGTGTTGTAGACACAGCCTGTCCCAAGGGATAGAAGGTTGGCTTAGATTCACGCCAAAAAACGGCTAATGAGGTTTTGTTCAGAATCATCCCCTCTATTCCACAATGAATAGATCAAAATTGGATCTGCTTCCATTCGCGAGTTATCGCGAAAACAGGACTTTTACTCAAAACAAACTTAATAGCTTTGATTTGTAAAGAAAAACGCGGAAATTTAGCACTGTAACACAATTTCCTTTAAATATGATTATTTGTAAGGCGCTTTGTAACGTCCGCGACATTTGCCATGTTTTTATATTGCGAATTTTGTGTAATCCATAAAATCGACTTATACCGCCAAATGTTTCCAAAAATATTATATCGAATTTAATAAGATTAATATATTTGCATTCTATGATCTCTGAGGAATAAATTAATATCAGCATTTTCGCGAAGATCATATCCCTCGACGAATAAATTGTTTACAAAAAAATTTAGTTCGGAATTATTTTACTATATAATGCTATTATCTCGCGAATGAACAGTTCTAGGGAAAAGTAGTCAAAGGAAGTTTGTGAGATAAGCGAAAGGCCTACAACTCTTTCTTTAACAAACAAAATTTGGTAAGGATTTACAGTGTGTTAAAACTTTTGTATGCTCTTCCCTTCATATGAGGCATATTTTGATTTGACACATTCTAAATCAAACCAAATTATTATAATTTTTTTGTTAAAGAAAGACTTGTAGGACTTTCGCTTATCTCCCATACTTCCTTTGACTACTTTTCCCTAGAACTGTTCATTCGCGAGATAATAGCATTGTATAGTAAAATAATTCCGAACTAAATTATTATAATTTTTTGTTAAAGAAAGACTTGTAGTCGTTTTTAATATCTTCCAAACTTTCCTTGACCACTTTTTCCTAGCACTGACCGTTCGCGTAATAATAGCATTATATAGTTAAATAATTCTGAACTTAAATGTTTTTTGTTCGAAATGTATTCGTCGTTGGATGTTTATGGCGGAAATGCTAGTGCCAATCTATCCCTCAATAATCAAAAAATGTAAATATATTAATTTTAATAAATTCGCAATAATATGTTTGTAAAAATTTTGTGGTGTAAGTCCAATTTTTGGATTACAAAAATTTCGCTATAGAATAATATAGCAAATATCGCGGACATTACAAAACATCTTACAAATGTTCCTATTTATGGGAAATTATGTTATAGTTTTAAATTTCCGCGATTCAATGTAATTAAGTTCGGTTTTTTGGTTAAAAATCGTTTTTTATGGCGATAACTCGCGAAAGGAAGCAGATCAGATTTTGATTTCTTCTTATCTGAGTAGAGGGGATGATTCTGTACAAAACCTCATTAGCGGTTTTCAGCAACAATCCAGGCAAACTTTCGTTTGCTTGAGGTACGCTGTAAACATTTAAATACCAAAACTCCTATGTGTAATTTTTTTGTTTTATATTTAAAATGCTCCAAATATTTAAATAAATATTTAAAGTGCTCCAAATAAACATTACGACGTCATGGGCTTTTCACATATACGACTTTTGTTATGATATATTGGTGGTAAATAATTAAAAGAAAAATTCAAAAATCTGAGATATTAAAAATATCGCGATTTGACGAAATAGCAACGTTTTTTGTCTCTCCTGAAAACTAGTAAAAAAACACATAAGAGTTTTCGTCGGCGCACCGACGATATAAATTAATACCTCCATTCTAAAGAATCTATCAAGTTAAGCTCAAAACAGTAGAGGTCATTCTATTTAAACCACAATGTAATCCACACAAATTTAAAATTTCACTAAAACGTCGATTAGCCTCTCCTGGAAAAAAACCTGTTTCGACTTAAGCTATATATAGATGAATGACGGAAAAATTCAACACTGTTAACGTACAACCGTGTGAACATACAATTTTTGTCTTGCAACGTTGGCAGAAAAGCCGTTGTGAGATAATTTGCAGATTGTAATATCTGCGAAGTTTATCCATGTGGCAACGGCGCCAACATTTTATTGAGCACTGTCTATAAAATATTTTTATTGGCAATCCTACACCTTTGGCTAACAATTATCATTGTCCGTACATTTGCGACACTTTAACAGGGTTGATAAAGTTGTCCGATCTGACAATCGTCTATACATAGCTTTAGCATACTTTGAAAATAGAGTGTATCATAGAGCCTAGCGGTATGGAATAGATGATTTTTTCACCTCACAAAATCTTACAATTAATTTAAAAACATATATTATTTAAGAAAAAATACCAGAGCTTAACTTTTCAACTATTATTTTAAATGTTAAAATGTCCATCATAGAGCCGCCGTATGTCAATTTTATGTCGGCTTAGCCGCCTAGCCGCCGCCGCCGATCTATAATTTTCAATGGCAGCCGCCGCCGCCAATTTTGGCTCGGCTTCATTCTCTGGACAGGACTCGATTCCAGAAGTCCCTGCATTCCAATGTTAATTAATTAGCTCCCCCAAAAGGCTGAATATCTCGCGCTCCTTAGGAGCGAGAACGATTATTTTAAGAGGTTCGGTCGGGACAATCGCTAAGACGACTGATCCAACCCCACGACAACTGTTCTATGTACCGGATGGACCCGAAGAAGTAATTCTTCGGCCTTCGAGGGCTGCCACCTCCGCATACAACGTGTTGTATGTTCGTCCATTTTTCGCCTTGACACATCCCGGAGTGTCTGCTCCGAATTCTTTTGATCCGTGCCGAGACGGAACAAAATCCCGGACCGGGAATTATATTTCTGCTCTGTCTGCGGGAACCGTATACATCATCGTTCAACATCAGTAAGGTGTAACCTATGTATGGAGCAAAATATTCATGGGCTGAGTGGTCCTGCTACTGAAACAGGTCGAAGATGAACGTAGAAGAGAATCATAAAGGCCTATTTTTCTTCTCTTCCATTAGCAAAGATACTTGAGGCTTTAATCCTCCCGATTTGACATTTTCCAATTGTTGATCATCAGCACGGATTCCGAAAGCAGCATAGTGTGACTACTTTTATACGCCATGACCATGCATATAAGCCGCGTTCTTAAGCAGAACAAGCCCGGTGACAGGATAGTCCTCGTGGCACTTGACCTATCGAAAGCCTTCGATACTGTCATCCACGCTAAACATTTTGAGGACTTCGCCAACACGCCCGTCCCGAACACTTTGAAACGGTGGATCGTTAATTACATATGTGGGCGCCACTCGTATGTGGAAACAAGAAGTTCAAACCCCATAGAGTATTCCCCAAGCTGGATTGATATCTCCGACACGGTTTAACCCTTACCTTTCTACTATTACACTACCACCTGACGGCGTTGAAATCATATGCTGATGACTGTACGACTCTGGCCCCGGGCAACTTGAGCGATGACATAAGTGGAAGGCAGAATTCCTACCTCTGAGATTGCCAATTTCTTCGCTGCGAGGAACCAGAAGATATCCGCCACCAAATCATCTGCCACACTGTTTACTGCATGGATAGCACACGTAAAGGAGCATGTAGTCGATGACACAAAAATTCCGACCACCAATTACACAAAGGTTCTTGGTGTCACATTTGATAGCCTCTTTAGGGATAACGCGCATGTCACAGCTATTTGCAATAATATGAGAAATAGAAAGGGTACAAAGCGATAGGTCGGTCTGTGGTTAACTATGCAGCACCAGTGTGGTCACCGAATGTAAGCGAGACGCAGTGGAAGAACCTGCAGACCTGCCAAAATGCCGCACTAAGAACTGCGACAGGGTGCCTCCTCATGTCTTCTGTGGACCACCTACATGAAAGAACGGCGAAGGTCATACCCGTGCGGCGACACAATTTTTTGCTGTCGAAGCAGCATCTGCTTGGTTGTTACCAACCCAGCTATTCCGAACTACCACCTTGTGGATAGGCTTCCACCTACCAGGCAGATCATTAAATACCTTCATTATCTAGAGAGCGAGGTTTAAAGCTAAAAGAGACAACTTCTAGATGATAGAGCATGACAGGCAGGCCTTGCTGACTTATACTCTGACGCAGTCGCTGAGTGAATGTCGTACTAGGAGATCACCCTCCATCAGTGGCTTCGGAGGAGGCAGAATTACAACGACAGACAAGAGTAGTTTTGTCACAATTGAGATCAGGATGTTGCAGCCACCCCAATTCATATTGGAACATGCATGCAAGGATTGATGCATGTTCCACATGCCGGGCATGTATTTGGGATGATGCTTTTAACTCTTGACCAATAAGAGTTCAGCTGACTGCACCATCCAGAGCGTAGCTGGGCTAGAACTTCGCCTGGTTCGCAAGGAAGTCCCCGCTCATATTCTGCAACAGGGGGAGATTGTCCGCCAGGAACGATTTTGCTACGGTTGGTTGAGATGGCTTCATTGACCGTAGCAGTGTGTAGCTCATTCATTGCTGCCAAATACGAAGTATTGTCAAAAAGCGAGCTTATGTAACGCTCGATGTCAGATTCGTAAGAATATCGAATATTCTTCCTGACATGCCTGGGGTGGGGTCTAGTTCCGCCAGATGGTGATTCGGATGTCCCGTCGGATGACATTCCAAGAGGAACTGCTTCGTTAGGAGGGGGCAGTGTTCCTTAAGTATGACGACATTTGATTCCTCATTTTAACGCAGCCGGTTACTGTTCTAAGGGCAGCATTTTGGCAGTTTTGTTTGTAGCTTTTGCATTGTGTGTCGTTGACTCGGGGAGACCATACAGGCGCTGCATAATTTACCAATTGCGCAACTTGTTGCACAATTGCAGTACAGTGCGACGCGGACATGAGTAGGCTGCCAGACGCTGCTTCGAAAATTTTAGGGTGATTTATTGGCTGATTTATAACTGTAGGCTAACCTCTTTAATCCATGTGGAGAAAATGGTTGCGGAGGATTTGGATGGTAATATCATCAGGTTTCTCTCGGCGAAGAGCTGGCAAGTGTGGAGAGATATGCGTTAATATTACCGCAAAGGTCGTCTATGTAGAGGTCCGTTGTAAGATATTGTATCCACACCTGCGGGTGGTACCGGAAGTTTGCAAATTCAACAGGAGAGGGCAGATTACTCTTCCCTTTGGGACACATTGTTTAATTCTATGGGTCTAAGACTTGTGATTTTGAAACCCCTCAAATGACTGCCGTAGCTTTCTAAAGCCAAGCTGGTGGTCTGAAGTCTGGAGATGCTGTGTTAGGCTCAGGAGCAGTAAAGCCTCGAGTATCTTCGCTACAGGATACTACAGGGAGATAGGCCAATATGATTCTCCCAGTTCCGCGCTCATCCCCGGCTTTAGTATGGGGAGTATTGCTGCGCCTGTCCACAGGTGCAGTAGACATCGTCCTGATACAGGAGCCCTACGCAGTGCTCCTGTATGGGTTTAGTATGGGGAGTATTGCTGCGCCTGCGACACCCAACTTTGAACTGCTTGTGGCCAACTGTGAAGGCACTCCAAGAACCTGCATTTTGGCGAGGAAAGATCTAAGTATATTTCTCCTGGCTAATTTATGTGGTAAAGACCAAACATCTGCTAGTCTGGAGATCAGTAATCGCATATATTGGGTGGTCTCCAGTTACTTGCCATATGAAGCTGCAGTACCGACAGCTCTATTCATGGAAGTAGTAGAAGCAACGTCTGACGAGGTCGAGCTGATTATTGGCGCAGACACGAACGCTCATCATACTATCTGGGGTAGTACGGATATAAACAATAGGGGTGATTCGCTTCTTGACTTTATTCTAACTACCAACCTAAGTATTTGTAACATAGGTAATAAACCGACCTTTACAATTAAAGGCAGACAAGAAGTACTAGACGTAACGTAACGTACTAACCGGCTGTCAGACAAAATTATTGGGTGGAATGTAATGGACGACCACTCATTCTCAGATCACCGTTATATTGAGTTTAAACTCGCTGAAAATGCGCCTGAACCTGCCGTCAACAGAAATGTGAGAAAGACAAATTAGCACCTGTATGAGAAGAATTTCAAGAAAGTCCTCAACTCCAAACTTCTGTACGAACCGAATGACAAAGCCGGTTTGGATAATCTGGGGCCAAATCACGGCATTCGATATCGAGAACTTTTCGATCGAAAAGCCATTTCAATTTTAGTTAATAAGAAAAAATGAAGATTGGAATTAATTAAAAACTATCCAGATAAGATATATGAGAATGTATTTAAACAATCTACTCGAATTCAACAGAAGTTATACTCTTTTAATGATAATAAAAAACACATCTCGATCGTAAAGTTCTCGATATCGAATGCCGTGATTTGGCCCCTGGTCGGCGTATAACCACATCATTCAATAGTTCCCTTGAGGAAGCATGTCCAAAAACAAAGTACAAGGGTAAAACTAAACCCCAATGGTGGACTTCTGAGCTAACGGCTATGAAAAATACCTGCAACAAGCTATTCAACAAGGCTAAATCAACTGGGGTTGCTAATGTTTGGAATGCCTATAAAGAGCAACTCAAGATCTATAAGAAGGAGCTTAGAAAGGCGCAGACGCTCTTGGTATACCTTCTGTGGCGAAGTGAAAAAGGTCACCGACGCCGCAAGGCTGAGGAAAATACTATCAGCTTCACCCTGTACAGTGGGTTACTTGCAGGATGAGGCAAATAACTGGACAAAAAACAGCGAGCAGTAGCTGAATATACTGCTCGACACACATTTCCCGGGGAACTCACCAACAGAACCCGAAGATCAGCAAGACCAACAATAATGCGAGTGGACTGCGAGTGTTGCTAGCTTGTTGATTGAGAGATCCAGAATAAGCTGGGCTATTAACATCTTTGAGCCCTTCAACTCAACTGGACCAGACGGCATCACTCCAGCAGAAAATGTTGAAGTACATTATCCCCTGGCTGGGGAGAACTTATGTAGGCTGTATACATCCCGAATCGATTGAAATGTCTGGAAAGACTTTTAGATTATTTCATTAGGGAAATCCTGGATACAAAACTCCAACATACTTACAATTGGGGGAAGTCTACAGAATCAGCCCACACGAACTTGTGAGCATTATCGAACCGTCCGTGCATTTCAAGAAATTCACCATGGTGGCATTTCTTGACATAGAAGGGGCTTTTAACAACATTCACTCAGATGCAGTAATTGCGGCACTGTCATATCTAAATGTTAACTCTAGTTTGATTAGTCTAATTCAAAGTCTGCTCAACAGAAGACGCATAACAGCATGTCTTGGGTCCACAACTCTAACAAGGTTTGTAAACAGAGGGACCCCACAAGAAGGAGTAATGTCTCCACTAATTTGGAACCTAGTAGTGAATGAAATCCTGCTAGATCTAGAACGTTGTGGCTGCAAGGTCGTGGCATATGCGGACGGCGTGGCAATCGCAGTGAGTGGAAAATTCGAAAACGTCCTCCGAGACATTCTGCAGGTGGATCTGAACAAATTGGCTAAATGGGCCAGAAGCAGCGGTTTGGGCGTAAACCCAAACAAGACAGAATTGGTTCTCTTTACTAGGATGAATAATGTCCCACATGTGGACCCTCCACCTCGGATAAATGGAACAGATCTAGTCTTTTCTGAAAGTGCAAAATTTTTAGGCATAATTCTAGATAGAAAACTGTTTCTTAGACTTAATGTATTGGAACGTGTAAGGAAGGCCAACGTCGCCTTATATTCCTGCAAAAAGGCTGTCGTCCACTGGATATATATAGCAGTAGTTCATCCTATACTGTTATACGGCATTGTGGTATGGTGGACGGCAACTGACAAACTAACTATCACCAACCTACTAACAAAGGTAGGTTGGTGATGGTTGGAACATAAGCGGAGCCTTAAGGACTACAGCGACCGAGTCTCTACAAGCCCTCCATATACGACCGATTAATATTGTGGCGAGAGAAGTTGAGAACCAACGCGGCAATAAGATTAAACGGCCTATCAATGTGGAGGTACAAGAACTACGGTCACATGAGGATATCAAAGTGTAGTGCTATGGTAACCTACCGAATGGACTATATACCAACTGTGTACACCTTCGAGAGAAATTACATCACTAGATTTGTTCCTTTACTTTTTTTTATAGTAAAACTAGCAAAAGAGAAATAATTCAAAATTCTCTCTGAGTAAATATGTTTTAAAAAAGTACGGGAACGGAAATCTGGTAAAAATAGCTAGCACACACAAATTTCTTCGTTTTGAAGTTTCTGTTATATTACTTTCAATGTATTTTGAATGCTACTACTTTTACTCGGAAAAATTTGTCGAGTAAAAAGTAGTAATAGAGAAACCCTTTGAAAGTTCTCTCTTAAATTTGTATATTATTTTTACTAGTTTTTTGAGTAAAGGAACGCTTTTTGGAGTAAAACTGGTAAAAATGGTAAAACTAGTAACTTGTAGTAGGTAAAGGAACAAAGCTACTATGATTCCCGCCAGAGATGAATGGGTTGGAAGAATACCAGGTAATAGAAACCATCTCCGCTTTTACACGGATGGTTCGCAGCTTCATGAAAAGGTTGGCTTCGGAGATAGCTCACCGACTACCTGCAGTGTCTGTCAAGCCGAAATAATGGCAATATGGGAAGTAGCCAAGTGGCTGAGTCGCAACATGGTAACCAAAACTGGCGTTGTAATTTACTCGGACAGCCAGGCTGCCATAAATTCTCTGGAGGCAACATCCCTAAATTCACAAACAGCCCTCGACTGCCGCAGATCTCTTAACGATGATTGAGTGAGCTTGGACCTCTTTTAATAGTCTATAGCAGGGATTGCCAAAATAGCGCCCATGGGCGGTTCTCTCCTCTCACACATTGAATGAGTATAACATAATTGATTCAGTTTACGTTGAGAGGAAATATTTTTGTTATGGTTGTATGAGTGTGCCGATCACTGGTCTATAGTATGGCTTTAGCCAGAAACGTCTGGTGTGTATGCTTGACAGCACGTAGCACGTGATTACCAAATACGTACGGGGCATTTTAGGGGTGCATTTTATAATCTCCTTTGTAACAGAGTGCCATGAGCTTAGAATTTGACAGAGCTGGTATAAACCAGCGACACGGTTTGTGTGTTTGGGCCGTGGTTGTGCTCGGGGATCATCAGTGTTTAATTTATTTGGAACCTATTTATGGATTCCCTGTTGCAATCACTTGCTATTTCCTACAGGCTGGGTGCGCACGTTTTGTTGGTGAGATTTCGGTGGAGAAGACCATGACAATGTTAACGTACACCGTAGTCCCCAATTTTTCGAGTTTTTTTTATGTAATTCTACAATCATCTTCTGCCTTTCTTTCTTTCTTCACTAACAAATTTGTTATAATGGCTAACATGTTGCTTTGTCGATCAACATATTTTTCGAGTCTTTTTTTTATTTTTTTCTAACGTCACATTTTCTTTTTAAGAAACAACCGTTTGTAAATTTTATCCACTGTGCTTAAACAACAGGTTGATTTAAAAGAATACTTCTGCTAAAGTTAGTCTTTATTAAGCCTCGTATCTTTGTTCCACAATGTACCCGCATACATTGTATTTTTTATTATTTATAAGAGTTTTTATATGTACAAAAGCGTATATAGCTTTCTTTGAAATAAAAATGTAATCTACTATTAAAATACAAACACTTATATATGTCAAGGTCTACTATTGAGGTCAAGGCGAATAAAAGATATGGATGACCCTTTCTAACAAATGTGTGTTCGGATATAAATATACGAACAATTAAAATTGTTACTCGTAATACATATTTGAAATTTTTACTAAAAATTAATTCAAATAATGTGTGTAGTTACCAGACACACATCTCATATCCATGCTAAAGTCAGTTGTTTGGACAAGAATTCCCCAGTGTTTTTAATATACGGAAAATCTGTATGTATTTGTGGTGCACTTAAAATTTATGAGGCGGAAGAACGTCACATCGTCAAATGGAAATGTTAACGGATGTCCATAAGAAATGAAAGCGGAAGTACACATAACGCACTCGTGGTATACACCTTTAGAGTGGATTGATATATGAAATGAATTAAGGTACTTCACAATGCAAAGCATGATTGCAACGGTCGCTCAAGTGGAGGGAAAAGTGGCCATAAAGTTGATATTTTTAACCGACAAATCGAAAAAAAATAATTAAGAAAATGTCAGTCAAGTAAGCCGACTGAAGTATACCCTCACTGTCAGAGAAATAAAAGGTGATTTAAGCTGAGTTTCCATATGACAGTGCCGAAGATTTTCCAAACATTGAAGTTTGACTATGAAAACAATTAGCTGATTGCTACGGATTACGTATTGTTATTAAGTTAACAGAGCTCTGTTAATGTAATACAAACGAGAACATTCTATTAACTCGCGTAAATCTGTCGAACAGAAAGGATTGCTACGGATTACGTATTGTTATTAAGTTAACAGAGCTCTGTTAATGTAATACAAACGAGAACATTCTATTAACTCGCGTAAATCTGTCGAACAGAAAGGATGGGTCCACATATTTTATAATCTCAGAAGTAGCTCTTGGAACGATCTTTCCAAAAATATTTATCAAAACTTATTAAGATGCCGAAAATCTTCGAAGATCTTTTTTCAGCATTTGACCACGATATTCAGCGTGTAAATACTATTGGGTCAGGGGTGGGTGGCTAAATTGAAAGTGCCGATGTTGAATGTGGACCACACCTAAACGTCAAGTTTTTTTTTGCATTTCATTTGACATTTCTCAATTTAAGACTAGCTCAATTTGAACCATGGAAAGATACACAATCGAGGAACGCGTTAAAGTTTTTTAAGCCTTTACAAAAATGCATCAAATGCATTTCGTGCACTTCATGATGTTTTTCTGATCAGCATAATCGACCAAATGTGTTCACAATCGGGAGAATTGTGCGCAAATTTCAGCAAACCGGGTCTGTAGGAGATGTGAAAACACCTATGCATGCTCGCCCAGTTCGGATCGGATGTTTATTTCATAATAAAGAGGAAGGTATGCCGTTAATAATGAAAAACAACATCAGCCAAATGGCCACCACGACCACGCTTACAGGACCATATCCTTTTCATGAAATTTTCCATAACCAAACCGCGAAGTGGCTGCCCTACGTCCTCGATAGCCTCACGAATTCTATCTTTGAGGTCTTGAATCGACGCTGGGCTGTTGGCGTAGACCTTATCTTTCACGTGGCCCCAAAGGAAGAAGTCGAAAGGTGTTAAATCACAAGATCTCGGTGGCCAATTGTGATCACCTCTTCGAGAGATAACACCGTCCGGAAACTTTTCCCGTAACAGAGCTATGGTTTCGTTGCTTGTGTGGCACGTGGCGCCGTCTTGTTGAAAGTAAAGGTTTTCCAGATCATTACCATCCAATTCCGACCATAAAAAATCATTAATCATCTCTCGATAGGGCAATCCATTCACCGTAACTGTTGATCCAACCTCATTTTCGAAAAAGTAAGGTCCAATGACCCCGCCGGACCATAAACCGCACCAAACAGTCACAAGTTGAGGATGGAGAGGCTTCTCAACAATAACTCTTGGGTTTTCCGAGCCCCAGATGCGACAATTTTGCTTGTTGACGTAGCCACCGAGGAGGAAATGGGCCTCATCAGTCAAGATGATTTTCGAATTTTAATAATTTCAATGCGTTGTTGAATCCTGTATCGTTCCATTTTTAGCAATGGCGTAGTTTCTACATGTCAAATGTCAAAGAATAAAAGTTTCAAAAGTGACAGCTACCGAAATACCGGGTGATTCAAAATAACACCTCTTGTTGGAAAACCCTGTATAACAATTATTTTTATTAAATTTACATTAAAATAAAAACTTACATTTTATTGATCGAATCTTCTTTTTGTTGTTTCTTTTAAAGTTTCAGGGTTGCATTTTCACTTATTTTTTTCTGTTTTATGGTTGCTTTACGGGATATAACACTTCGAAGGCCAAAAGTATTAACATTTTCGTACGAAATGTGTTTGAAATCGTTTTTTTGCTTGAAAATAATTCAAATATTATTCATACTTAATCCTTAGTAGATTTTTTGACTTTTCTGGAGTTTAATTACCAAAAACATAAATTTCACTTCAGATATTTTTCGATTTCAAAAACGTAAATTCTTGTACGATTTTGCACTCTGTGACATGCCTGTATGGTCTCTTTCAAACGACGTATATTTTGTAAAAATCGGTTCAGCCGTTCAGGAACAATTAAAAATTTCGTAAAACACAAAAATGATTTTTTTTGAAATTTTGAAAATTTAAAATCCTCATAGAATTTTTTCAAATTTAAAAAATTTCAAATCCCTATAGAATTGTGGAAAATTTTTGGCGAAAAATCTTATTTTACTATTTAGCAACTTTTTAGGCAAAATAAAATGCATAGGTTAATACAAATTACACTAATACATCGGACACTTTCCTGAAACTTTCTATAAAAAATACAACTTATAGTAAATCACAATAAATATGAAATTTGCAAGGAAATATTAATTTATCGAAGATTTTCTAGAAAAATATAATTTAATATATTTTGAAGGACATAATTATAAAAGTGTAATTGGATGCAATTTTCTATAAAATTGCAATTTCTATGAAAGTGAGACTATGCCCAGCGAAATGTGATACAATGTCATCAAATTAAATAGCATATCTGAAGGGCAAATCCATGGGAAAATAAAGAAGGTATAGCTATTCTGCAATGGATTTACCAATAAAAAACTTGTTTCGAAATTAAAAAAGTAATTAAAAAAAGATTTTTTTAAAAGTATTCTCAAGTTCAGTCAGAATTTATTTTTTGGGCCATATGTTTTAGTTATATTATGTCTATTGCAAAAATGTAATAGAAATATATTAAAAAAATCGTAGCGAGTTTCAATTGCTTGGTAGAACTGACTGCAGTTCCGATAGACACCACTCTATCATCTGTAGAGTCCAATAGCAATAACATATAAAAAAAAAACAATAACATTCACAACCAAGTAAAAGCGTTAAGTTCGGCCATGCCGAATCTTATATACCCTCCACCATGGATATCATGTGACCTCACAAAATAACTCAAACCTAAAGAAAATAACACCGAAAAACACAAAAAAAATATTGTAGATGAGAACAGTAGGATTCACAAAAAGTTAGATGCTATATATGGGAGCTATATGTAAATATGGACCGATATCGCCCAGTTACCTGCAGCTATAAGAAGTATCCATACCAAATTTCAGCCACCTACCTCAAGTATTATAGATTGTAGCGTGATTACAACAGACGGACGGACAGACGGACATGGCTAAATCGTCTTAGAATTTTAAGACGATTAAGAATATATATACTTTATGGGGTCTCAGATCAATATTTAGAGGTGTTACAAACGGAGTGACAAAATGAATATACCCCCCATCCTATGGTGGAGGGTATAAAAATAGTAATATAAAGGGTGGTTACATTTTAAGGGCCGATGTTGATTTTGAATAAAACACAAATTATTTAGGAAATTATTGTCATTTCTTTTTATTATGATAATATTGTTATGGTTCAATTATGTATAGAACAAAATATCGGCCAAATTGACGACGTTAATGTGCCGAATTATCTTGAATTGTTGTTGGCTTATCGACGTACAACTTTTCTTTCAAATCACACCTAAAAAAGAATTCCAACGGTGTCAAATCACATGGCGGCCAATTGACATCGCCACGACGTGAGATAACACGGCAATTGAATTTGTTGCGCAAAAGTGCCATTGTTTCGTTAGCTGTGTTGCAAGTGGCACCGTCCTGTTGAATAGTTCGTTATCATCTCACGATAGCGAACACCATTCACAGTAACTGCCTGAAAAAAATACGGCCCGATGATGCCGCCAGCCCATAAACCGCACCAAACAGTAACTCTTTGTGTATGCATTGGTTTTTCGACAATCACACTTGGATTATCTTTCGCTCAAATGCGGCAATTCTGCTTATTTACGAATCCACAGAGGTGAAAATGTGCCTTGTCGTGAGGTGAAAATGTGCCTCATCGAAATGCACTTTGATTTGAACGTCCATTTTCATAATAAGCCTGAATAACTTTAACGCGTTGCTCGATTGAGTATCTTTCCATGGTTCAAATTGAGTTAGTCTGAAATTGAGAAATGTCAAATGAAATGCAGAAAAAAATTGACGTTTAGGTTTGGTTCACATTCAACATCGGGTATTACACATTAACCAACCTTTATTTAAAAAAAGTACTCACGGCTTCCCTGGAATGTCGCTACGGGGCCATGGGGAACCGCTGTTCTCCCTTTGGTAAGGCCTGATCTTGTAAGTACTATATATTTCATATAGTAGTCATATATAGGGTGATCCATTTCGAGGTTCCCTACTTTTTTTAAAGAAAAAACACACAAAATTCAAATGGAATGTGGAATGTTTATTATGATTTGAAAGAACATTCTTTGGCATTCATTTTTTGAAGATTATGTCTATCAAATGTTGGCCGCGGGTACGTCTCAGATGGTCCATCCGTTGAGTCCAATTTTCGATGACTCGTTCAAGCATTTCGACTGGTAACTGGCGAATAACACGCGTAATGTTTTGCTCTAAGGCCTGAATCGAAGCGGGTTTGTCCGCATAAACTTAAGACTTTACATATCCCCACAGGGATAATGCACAAGCTGTATTTTGTATGGTTTCAATTGAAGATCTCGACGTAAAATGCGCCAAGCCGTTCCATACGTCAGTCCGAGTTGCTGCGAACGGCGTCGAATCGACTCTCCACGGTCTTCGTGTAAACTCTCAGGTACGGCCGCTACATTTTCTTCACTGCGTGCTAGACGTGGTCTATTCGGTTCCGATTATGTTGACCATAAGTTGAGCGAAGTGCAGGAAACACATTCCTCACAGAACGTGAATTTTCGTAATAAACTTGAACGAATTGTAAACGTTGTTTAGGTGTAAGTCTTTCCAGGATGAAATGCCAAACAATACTTAACAAAAATAACATGACAGCATGACACGACTTACACGTGATCTGTCAAAAAAAGGCTATTGAAAAAAGTATCTATACTTGGATCACCCGTTATATATTTCATATTCCGTCCGACTTTAGCCTTTCTTTACGTGTATAGCTCTCCTTTCGGATTAACATTTAGTCGCCTATCATCTGAAGTTGTATAAGTAACGATTTGAGAAAATAAATAGACATAATTACTTTTTTTTTAATTTCGCATTTTATTTATTATATTTAAAACATATGGCGTTTTCGTTGCAGAACTGAAATGCTGGCCGATTTTTCTCTCCAGTTTTCAGGGCGGAAGTAAAGTACTCGTTAGTTTTTTCCCGAAATGAAAACGTCATTGGTTTTTGTTATAATTTACTATATATTTATAATACATGTGTTGCGTTTTATTATTATATTTTTAATTATTGATTATGTTGTTTTTTTATTTTCGTGTGTGTGTTTTTTTTTGTATTATGAAATAAACATTTTCAATATTCTTCTTTGGTAATTTATAATATTCGCCATAATAATACTCTTAAGAGAAGACAAACGAAAATCGAACAATTCCAACACAAAAATTTATCTATTCTTAGAAGCATGATATGAATTTGAATAATTGTTTCTGTTATATTAGTAGAGATGCATAATTTTTTTCTTTTTCTTTTCAGTTTAATTTTTGGTTTGGTTTTTCTTTGTTGCTTTAATTAAAAACTATATTAAAATTGTTGGTTTTGTCGGGGTAATTTTGTATTTTTTTTATTTCACTTCAATTTTTCTCACTTCTCAATACTGTTTCGATAATTGTCAATTTTTCTTTATTTGGTTGTTTTTTTAAATGTTTATTTTAATTTCATTATTTTTTATTATTGACATAATTTTCTATAACGTTTTTTTCTATTTTATAATTATATGTTTAACTGAGCGGAAAGGGGGAGCGAAAAGGGGGGACAGACCAGGAGCACAATATCCTAAAGGGAAACGAAATGCATTTGCATATAATAATGTAATAAATGACATTTTAATACTAGACTTCATTTAACATATGTATAAATATTTCGGCTTAATTTGTTTTATATTTTGCTTCATTTTCATTTATAAATAATAAAAAGAGTTTAGATAAATGTCAAAAGCTCTCCTTGTTTAGTCGTTGATACTTAGAAAATAATATGGTTTTTCTAAATTATTCAGATATAGTTCATGGGAAGTAGAGTATAGTGAGAGTAGTTTGTCCTTGATTGGTGTCGTTCGTCCTCGACGTCTTCGTTTTATGAAGGAACTATGTATGTATGTTGTGTTATTAAATATTTTCTTCTCTAGTATGTTCCGAAAAAGAGCTAAATTTATTATGGAGATGTGTACTTATTTATATGTATATATTTTGGAGATTTTACAATGTACTTTGTTTGTATTTAGGTAAAAAATATTAGTATAGTTCGGGAGCTGTATGATTAAAATACACTATGAAATGGGATTTTTCAACCGCAACTGGTTATGCATATTTTGATGTAGTTTAATTCCATAGACAAGAAAATTAATAAAAGTTGTTTGTTGGATATTGTTTATTTTTAAAGATTTTTTGGAATTTAAGTTTTTTCTAAAAAACATTTCTAAAAACACTTTCTCATAAGCTATAAACTCAGTATAATTGGAATTATTTTTATTAAAATTTAAAAAAAAATTGGGACTTGAGTTTTTTTTTTAAAACACTTCTAAAAATACTTTCTCATAAGCTATAAACTCAGTGTAATTGAAATTATTTTTTTAAATTAAATGAAAAACTATGGGATATGTCAGACTGTACCTTTATTAGTTACTAAAATTTACATTTAAAAATTTTGTATTTGAATATTTGTGTTTCCATAAATAATAATAAAATAATAATTTATTAAAATTTATTTTATAACTTAAATCAATGCACCTAACTTTTTTTGTTAATGATCGATTTAACTTTATTCGATTTTTTGTTTGAATGTTTGTACATTCGAACCATTCAGTGAATTGGAAAAGAAAATCCACTGCGCTCTGTAAAGGACCCAGAGGATAATCAGGAACAATGTTCAAAAAAGTGAATTCACTTTTTCTACATTTTCTCATAAACTATAAACACTATCCGCGTAGAGTGAACTTTATTAAAATCTCAATAAAATGTTCAAAAGAACTATGCACTTATACGTCCATAGGCAATAAATTGATTCACTAAACACTACTTTACGAAAATCCGTTGATAAACATAAAAACTGTAACCATTTTTCCAAATAAACTCCTAATGAATTTTCAAAAAAGTGATTCGTGAACATTTTCCGAGCAAACCCTATCTGCTGCTATACATATATTCTGTAAACCCTTTTAAACTTTATTAAAATCTCAATGAAATTTCCTAACAACTCTGCTTTTTCCCATGCCCTCAAACGGATTACAACCTCAGAACTAATTCAATTTTATAATTAAAAATTTAGAATTTTTTGGCAACAAATTATGCAATTCCCATTTTAATTTATTTGATCATAAAAAAACAAAAAAATCATATATTTTATTAAAATTCTATTAAAATTTCCTAATAACTAAATTCTTACTTATGTATGTGTTCCCAAAAAAAAGAAAATATTGCTAAAATTTAATTTAATAACACTGTCCAACAAATTAAGACTTGTTGATTGGAACAGAATAGCGACCCTATAATTCTGAAAGGGCATGTTGAGTAGATAATTTTTGTTGAATAAAATTATGGTCCAGCTGGTCTGTTTTTTTACAGTGGGTCAATGTTTTTATTTTTTTGGTCGAAGGGAGCATTATACTAAATGAAAACAATTATGTAAGTTAGTGTTTTAGAGATTTCTCATTGTCAGAGTTACCTAGTGGAATTTTATGAGGATCATTTTGTGGAAGATCTTAACTCTCTAGCTCCCCTCTTAATGGGTCTGAACAACGTTTACAAATCGTAACGTTCTGTGAGGAATGTGTTTCGTGCACTTCGTTCAACTTATGGTCAACATAATCGGCCTACTGAGCGTACTATTCGCAACACCATCACCCATCTTGAGACCCAGCATTCATTATTGGATAATATTCGAACAAATAGACCACGTCCAGCACGCAGTGAAGAAAATGTAGCGGCCGTAGCTGAGAGTGTACACGAAGACCGTGGAGAGTCGATTCAGCGCCGTTCGCGGCAACTCAGACTGACGTACGGAACGACTTGGCGCATTTTACGTCGAGATCTTAAATTGAAAGCATACAAAATACAGCTTGTGCAAGAACTGAAGCCGACCGACCTTCCCAAGCGACATCGCTTCGCTCTATGGGCTCTTGAAAAGTTCCAAGAAGATCCGACGTTTTTGAGGCAAATTTTGTTCAGCGATGAGGCCTGGCTCAATGGGTATGTAAACAAGCAAAATTGCCGCATTTGGGATGAAGAGCAACCTGAAGGGATTCAAGAGATGCCACTTCATCCAGAAAAAAACAAGGATTTGGTGTGGTTTGTGGGCCGGTGGAATCATCGGTCCATATTTCTTCAAAAATGATGCCGGTGAGAACGTAACCGTCAATGGCGACCGTTATCGTGCCATTTGATGCCTAAAATTGAAGCTCGTGATCTCGGTGACATTTGGTTTCAACAAGACGGCGCCACTTCAAAAACATCGCATCAATCAATGGATTTATTGAGAGAACACTTCGGTGGGCAGATAATTTCACGCGTTGGGCCGGTCGATTGGCCACCAAGATCGTGTGATATCACACCGTTAGACTTTTTCCTGTGGGGATATGTAAAGTCTAAAGTTTATGCGGACAAACCCGCTTCGATTCAGGCCTTGGAGCAAAGCATCACCAAAATGCCCGAACGAGTCATCGAAATTTGGACTCAACGGATGAACCATCTGAGACGTAGCCGCGGCCAATATTTGATAGACATAATCTTCGAAAAATAAACGCCAAAAAATTGTCTTTCAAATGATAATAAACATTCCCCATTCAATTTGAATTTTCTGTGTTTTTTGTTCTTTTAAAAAAGTAGGGACCTCGAAATGGATCACGCTTTACAAATTATTACCATTTTTGCACATCAACTCGTTCCCAATTTTCATTGTATTAAAATCTTAATGAATTGATATTCTCCAAGGGAATAACTTTTTACCAGACTTGATCCAATTTAGGGGCATAGAATGGAAAAGAGTTCCTCCTAAAGTAATCTCTAAGGCAAGGCTAAACCATAAAATAATTAGAGCGCACAACAAGGCACGAATTCTGCCGTATGTGTATGTATGTCCTAAGACAAGATGCGGAACAACCTAATCAAATCTACTGTTTGGAATTAATTTTATAAAAATCTCAATACAATTATCCTAAATACTTTTCCGTATACCCAATCTGTACTCATATTATTCATTCCTTATTATTTTACTTAGGTTTAAACAAATTATATACCACTGAGTAGTTTGTAACCTTGGTTAAAAAGCTTAGTTAAATGCAAATTGTAATTACTGTTTAATTGGCCAGGCGGCTTTGAATTACAAGTTTGTACGAAATAAATGAAAATGAAATGAAAAACTGTGCTTTTATATGTCCCCAATAGATCTACAACTTAGAATTTATCAAATTTTGTATTTAGAATTTAGACTTTCTTTTTAAAACAAGTAAGAAAGTTCAGTCGGGTACCGACACCTTGAGTCCCAAAAAAATATTAGTAAATTTATTTATTATTATGTTTTAATTAAATTATTATCAATTTAAATTGCATTTAATAACTTTAAAATATGTACTGGTATTAAAGTTATAAGCTGTTAACTTTTGGTACAAAAAGGTCAATTTGTGTGGGAGGTACCAAAAGGGGCGTGCCAATAACACCCATTTAAATTTAATAATTGAGAATATAGAAATATATTTTTTTTGCGTGTTTATTTAAAAATTATTAACATTTTCTCAAAAAATAGGATTTTTAGCAATATCTTGTAAGATTTCGTCGGAACGAAATATCTTGAAGAATGCTTAATTTTGGTTTCCTTAAAACTAACCTAATTCGGACAAACGGTTCTCGAGTTATGGTATAACTAGTCTCAACCTCTATATTTTTGCAAATCGCGAGAACTAAAGCTAATTCAAAGAAACTACCTTTTAGACCAAGAACTGTATTATCCCACATATCCAAATCAGCTGCGATACCCTGTGCCGTAGCAAAAAAAGATTTTTTGTTGGGCTGTGTTATCCAATGGTTCCCTTTATTTCCTTGTTTGGACTGAAGCCTACATTCCGAAGCTTTCCACTTTAAATTAGCCGCAGAGACTACTAACTTCTCAGATTTCCCATCAAACTTTGTGGTCGAATATCTCGAAAACAAGAGTTCACCCGGAAAAATGGATACCAGTGGCATGGTCGAAATATGTCTGTCTATAGCGTCTCCTTTCTGTTACATTTTTGAACTAGCTCAGTGTTATTGGCCAATATCATACAACACGTATATCGAATTTCTTGTTTAGGACATCGAACTTCATCTGAAAAATGCATTAGTAGCAGAGGGTGATAACTTGCATAGTGTTATTAAATGAACAAAAATTAATTCAAAATAATAAACAATTAATGAGCTAATAATTATATTTGCATTACGGCATTAATCCATTGTCCCATTTTAATTTCTATTCATTACAGTTAAAGAACTTTTTTTATTTTAAAATTTTCACCAATTTTTAAAAACTTAATTCACATACTCGTATATCTATAAAAATATAAATTCTTTTTTAATAATTAGCACAATTTAGTTAGTGGAAAAATTTAATATTAATATGAAAAAGAACTTAAAAGAAAATTATAATTTTGTTAAATCTATCACATTATTTTAATTAACTAAAAATTAGAGAGTTTCAGTCCTCACAAAAAGTCCTGGCTTTTCAAATTGGGTCTGATCGATCGGTTTTGATTGATCGATCGATCATCTATCGATGTCTGTAATAACACAACCTCCAGGTTAGGCTTTAAGCCAGGGTTTTGCATATACCTCTTTAAGCAGGTTTTGCATCACACGACCTCCGGGATAGGTTTTAAGCAGGTTTCGCATACACCTCCAAAAAAAGATTATACAAGAGTGACAGTTTTTTGCGACATGTGTTTTTTTTGGTAAATTTTAGATACTTTTGGTCTACTGAATAGGGTAATAATAATAATGAATTTGCTATCGTGACTCCAGACTTTTTGAAATAAAGGCAAACCATTTATTTTATCAAGAAAAATATAGATTTATATTTAAATAACTATAAATCGATAACAATACGTCCGATTTGGTTAACAAAATTGGAAAAATAGTAAATTAATTTCCCCGTAAATCCTGCTATTACCATTTCTTCATTCGTTCCATAATTTCGGAAATATCTAATAAATTATGGTGAAAAAATACCATTTTTAAAAAATAATAAATTATCGGTTTTTTTAATTTTATCATAAGTCAGAATGGTTATGCATAAAATGAAACACTAATCAAATAACTCGCAAATTTTAAAATAACTACCAATTTACCAAAACCAATTTTTTTGCTTTGAAGAATGTAATGTCGTCCGTGTTCCTAGATTTCCTTTATGTATAAATAGAACATTTGAATTCTATAGCAAAGCCGCTTATCGGTTTTTCTTGTTGCGACATTTTCTTTCTTGGCAAAATGTCATCTAATGTAATTTATAATGATCATTCCTTATCCTAATCGTTACCTACCGGGCCTCAATAAGCTATGAAGATTACTCTCTGTTAGACGAAGAGGTTAATAGATTCTATGCTTTACAGTGATTAATAAACTCACGACAAAGAAATGGAGTGAGAGCTCAAGTAAACAGTTTAAAATTCGTATTAAATAATTACAAAAACATTTTTGTTTAAATCAGTCTAATGTTTAATCAAATGTAGGTATGTATTTAGGATTTAATAATAATTATTATGAAGACGAAATTAAAGACATTTGGGATTTCTTTTTGGCTTTTCTCTGCTTTCTTACGTAAACCAAGAAAAACATACAAATTTGTTGTTTTTTGATTTCATTTAACGATTTATAATGAACATTCATCATCTATGTGTTTTTTTTTCATTTATTCATACTTTTCGCTGGATTACTCTGTAATAGAAAGTACATAAATCGAAAATAAGGGTTTATTACACAAAAATAAGTTGATTATTACAAAACATAAGCAAACAATTATGTGGACGTCCAAGCAAATAAAATTGTATATGAGAGCAGCAAATTAAATTGTAACAAAAATTATAGAATATTTATTTAACTGACAGCGTTAAATGTATATGTAGATAAGGAAATCTTTGAAAGAAATTTTGTGGCGAATTATTATCGCAAAGATGTATGTAATTCGTCGAAAAGAACTCAAAATGTAAAAGAACGGACGAAACATATATGTATATGGGGACTAGGGCGGGTCGATTTAAAAATCGCCCATTGCTCAGTGAAAATCGTATTCTAGGGTCGCTCATACATTTGGACTCGATTGGAGCATTCTAAATGGGTCAAAGTGGGATATTTTCCGGGACATCAGAATGCGTTTTAGAGGTATGGTTCCTTCGGCAAAGTTTCTTATTTTGATCCCTAGAATACGATTTTCACTGAGCACTTCACTGAGTGGGGGTCGGTCATACATTTGGACTCGATTGGAGCACTCTAAATGGGTCAAAGTGGGATTTTTTCCGGGACATCAGAATTCTTTTTAGAAGTATGGTTCCTTCGGCAAAGTTTCTTATTTTGATCCCTAGAATAAGATTTTCACTGAGCAATGGGCGATTTTTAAATCGACCCGCCCTAATATGTACAGGGTGGCGCAGAATGAGCTATATGGTTTGAATTCTTTATAACTTTTTGAACTACAGGGTTTTTCAACAAGAGGTGTTATTTTGGTATTCAAAGAAAAATGCAATTTTTTTAGATAAATGATCGGATGTTTATTTCATAATAAAGAGGAAGGTATGCCGTTAATAATGAAAAACAACATCAGCCAAATGGCAACCACGACCACGCTTACAGGACCATATCCTTTTCATGAAATTTTCCATAACCAACTCGCAAAGTGGCTGCCCTATGTCCGCGATAGCCTAACGAATTCTATCTTTGAGGTCTTGAATCGACGCTGGGCTGTTGGCGTAGACCTTATCTTTCACGTGGAAGAAGTCGCAAGGTGTTAAATCACAAGATCTCGGTGGCCAATTGTGATCACCTCTTCGAGAGATGACACGGTCCGGAAACTTTTCCCCGTAACAGAGCAATGGTTTCGTTGCTTGTGTGGCACGTAGCGCCGTCTTGTTGAAAGTAAACGTTGTCCAGATCAATACCATCCAACTTTGACCATAAAAAGTCATTTATCATCTCTCTATAGCGCAATCCATTCACCATAACTGTTGATCCAACCTCATTTTCGAAAATGTAAGGTCCAATGACCCCGCCGGACCATAAACCGCAACAAACAGTCGCACGTTGAGGATGGAGAGGCTTCTCAACAATAACTCTTGGGTTTTCCGAGCCACACATGCGACAATTTTGCTTGTTGACCGAGGTGGAAATGGGCCTCATCAGTCAAGGTGATTTTTCGATGATTTTCGAATTTTAATAATTTCAATGCGTTGTTGAATCGTGTATCGTTCCATTTTTAGTAGTGGCGTAGTTTCTACTTGTCAAATGTCAAAGAATAAAAGCTTCAAAAGTGGCAGCTACCGAAATACCGGGTGATTCAAAATAACACCTCTTCTTGGAAAACCCTGTATTATTCTATGTATATAACGGGTGAACCAAGTAGAGATACTTTTTTCAATAGCCCTTTTTTACAGATCACGTGTGAGTCGTGTCATGCTGTCATATTATTTTTGTTAAGTATTGTTTGGCATATCATCATGGAAAGACTTACGCCTGAACAACGTTTACAAAATTTATTACTTTATTACAAAAATTCACGTTCTGTGAGGAATGTGTTTCGTGCACTTCGCTCAACTTATGGTCAACTTAATCGGCCGACTGAGCGTACTATTCACAACACCATCACCCATCTTGAGACCCAGCATTCGTTATTGGATTATATTCGACCGAATAGACCACGTCCAGCAAGCAGTGAAGAAAATGTAGCGGCCGTAGCTGATGGTCACGTTACCTCGCGAATTATGTATGAAAATAGAGATCAAAATAGAAAAATGATTGGTGCAGTAGTTTTTGAGTTATTAGAGGCACCGACTTTGAAAACGTGGGTTGTGGGAAAAAACGCTTTAAAGTTTTTCTGATGTACTGAGTCACTCGTCCTTGAGTCAAAAAGAGCACCGAAACTTCATCACAATTTAATCAAATCCATATTTTTAATAAAACATTCAAAAAATTGATGTGTGGCTATTTTTATATATAACTTTAATTTTTAATAATATAAAATAAAATTAAAAAATGGAATTAAAATTTTTCAATAGAAATCCAAAATAATTATTTTGAAAACCAAAAATGTTAAACCAATTTTTTACTATAATTCAAAAATATATCTTAAATTCAGAAGATTTCAACTGATATTCAAAAGACATCAATTGAAATTCAGAAGACTTTAACTGTCATTCAAAAGACAGCAATTGAAATTTGAAACGTGTAAATTAAAATTCAAAACAAGTCAATTGAAGTTCAAAAAATCTAATTCTAGTTTTTTTCCTTATATCAATTGTAAAACCACTTTTATAACATACGTAATAAATTGAATTAAATTTCATTAAAAAAACATCCTACTCCCATTACCTGCATGTTTTGAATTTTTATTTAAGAATGATTCATTTCAATTGATATCTTTAGAATTTCAATCCTTGAATCTCAATTGTCACTTTTCAAATTACAGTTGAAATAGGTGCAAAAAACCTGATGTTAAATAAAATAAATATTTAAGTCGATGTTTCTCTTTAGAGCGCCGAACGAAGCATGTAGTACGTTGAAAATTCGCAGTATGTGATTGAATGCGATTTTGGACTTATGAAATAATGGTGTCCTCAAAGAAATAAAAAAAAAATACATTTAGATGTGAACATCTCTGATATTCTACAAATCATAATAGTTTATTTAAAACAATGTATACACAAATATTGCAACAAACGAAAAAATCTTATAAAAAATTTATATATGTAAGCATAAAATATAAAGCTAGAAAAAATTAAATTAAAAAAAATATTATATTGCACGTCAACATAACTAACTGCCTGTTGCAATAAAAAATCGTCTGAGACGAAAGTTTAAATTGAATTTTTTAAAAAAGCGGCCGTAATATAAATGATATGTACATAATAAAAAAGTACACATACATATGTATGTATGTATATATGTAAATAGAATAGGATATGTACGAGAGAAGGAAGATTCGTCTTATGGTACAGTAATAACAATCTCTAAATAAACGAATGTTTTGGTTTTTTATGACACAAATAAATGAGATTCTCGTTTACGTCTTTTTTCGAAAAATTAAATATCAAGATCACATCTACATATGTTTCATTTTGTTCTTATCCAAAAATAAATAGAATCAAATTATAACAACAAGCGCGATCATGATAACAAATAAAAAGATGATAAGCACATCTTATAACGAAATTTCCACAAGTTTTTTCTTTGTCCCTTTCAAAAAGAACGGAGATTTCTGCCCGAAGGTTTAGAACTTACTTGCGTTGCTGCTGTTGAGAACTTGGCGTATGAGAATGTTCATTCGAATTGGTATTCTTTGGATGATGGTGTCCATGATGATGATGGTTTTCTTCATCATCGCTGGGCTCTTCTTTTAGGGGCAAAGAATCAATTTGCTTGGCTGTGGTCACTTTTTTGTTGCGCTGCCAAGTGAAAACTCGCGCCATTTGCAGGAATTTCTTGCGTGACATTTTTCCCATATGCTTTAGACGTTCCTTGAAGTCGGCATCGCCATCCGGTTTGCCTTTGCCGCCATGCTCCTTTTCCAGGGCAGTCATGAACTCTTGATTGATTCGCAGCTGATTCATGAATTCTTCGTTTTGCAGCATCATGGCGAATTGTTCGTCGGGTAAATCGAAATCTCTATTGGGATCATAGGGCAGGGCGATGGTATTGCCACCCCCAGTGCCAATAGGATTTAGCCGTAGAAATGTCGATGGCAAGGGTAACAACATCGGAGGATTCCATTTTCTGTTAATGCCAGCCTGACTACGAGTCGCTTGTGATCTTTTGGGTGTATTATTCTGTGACGATTTACCTTGCATTTGAGCCGGTGGTCTGACCTTAGGCGAAGCACCGGTGCTGTGATTTGGCGAATTAGTACCACCCAGATTTAGTAAAACCGAGGCCGCTGGCACAGGTTTTTCCATGCCGCCACCGACACCACCACTACTTATGCCATCGATATCATCGACATCTATCAATTGACCAGTTGCCGGTTGTCGACTGGTAGACCGGCTGACCGCTTCGGTATCACTATCGCTCAAATTGATGAGACTTCTTTGGGGCGAAACATTTTCCAATTCATTGCGTAGTTTTTCATTCTAAATTCGCAATAGTAAAAATTTTGTAATTATATGCATCTCTTGTAAGCTCTGTACTCTGACTCACCTGATTATCTGTGCACATTTGCAGAAGCTGATCGATGGTAGCATCCACCGCTCCTTGATTGGCCCGCAACACGGCCTCTATGACATCTCGATCCATGTCCGGAAACATGATTTTAAAATCGGACATCGCCTGGGCAAATTCGAGCTGCATGGTCGAGGCCATTCCTTTACCGTGTCCTTAGAAATAAGCTCTCCTGCTGACTAGCCACCTCTTTCTCACCCCAAAAAAATCTATTATCAACGATGAGGACCTTTTGGTATTTGTTTCCTTTTTCACTTGTATTTCTCGCAAATTTCGACGCTCATATGTTTGCCTTTATATCGTATGACTTGCAGAAATTTCGATATATATATCTCGTGTCAGTTTTAAGTATATTCACATTATTTTAGCCATTAATTTATGGCACTTTATTTTCGTCGACAAATTTATTTGTTTTTTCCAGAGTATGGAGCCGTCGTGCAACGACAACTGTTAATTTTCTTCCGCTGCGCCGTCAACGATGTTGACGGCTCATTTCAGCCGGCAATTAGTGTGAACGTAACGCAATTGATGAATCAGCTGCTTCAGATACGACACATTGATATTGAAATATTTATCGGACAATATCAAAGTTAAGGAGATTTTTATTTATTTTCAATTTTGTTCTGACAAATTTCCACATTAGAGAATATTAATATTTTTAATTTTTCTGTAGCAATGATCAACATTCGGTCCAATAATTGGTAGGGCAAGACTTGGTTAACGAAAGACTAATCAAACCCGTAATAGGTTTCGGTTAAATTTTCTACTCTCCGTTAACCGAAAAACATGAGTTTTTGAGGGCAGTTAACCGCATTTTAAAAACAAGTAAGAAAGTTTCAGTCGGGTAAACCGACTAAGGTATACATACCCTCACTTTGTGAGTAATGTAATATTGAATATTCCACGAATTATTCTGTTAGTTTGTATGGGAGGTACCAGAACGGGTTTAATAAGTTTTTTTTTATTTTTATTTTTCGCTGAACACTAGATACTTTAAAAACATTGCACTGTGCCGAATTATAACAGTTTATGAGCACTGGTATATTAACGTTATGAGATATTAAAATGTGGTATAATTTGGTCATTTTGTGTGGGAGGTACAAAAAGGGGCGTGGTGATACGCCCATTTTTCATAGGGCTATAGGCACTATAAAAGCATTACACTGTACAAAATTTCAAGTATTGTTATACACTGGTATTAATGTTATAAGCTGTTAACTTTTGGTGCAAAAAGGTACCTTTGTGTGGGAGCTACCAAAAGGGACGTGGCAATAACGCTAATTTTTCACTGGACTGTATGTAGGCACTATAAAAGCATTGCACTGTACAACATTTTAAGTATTTTTATACACTGGTATTAATGTTCTACGCTGTTAACTTTTGGTGCAAAATGGTGCAGTTGTGTGGGAGGTACCAAAAGGGGGTAGCAAACTAATACTATGTGTGGACTTTCAGAAGATTCTAATAAGTAGTACATATAGCAGTTATTAAAGAATCAATATTTCACAACATTTTAACCCTTTGTGGGGGATGTACTAGAAGGAGTAGACCAATATGACCAATCTTCGAACTTAACTTATTCTTTCGAGAGTTATCGTGCGCACCAGCCAGCAGACAGACAGACAGACGTACGGACGGACATTTCTCATTCGACTTAAAATGACCCAAAACGAATATCCGCCGAACATACTTAGGGTCCTAGATCATTCCTTCGATGTTATACACTTTTGGCCGTAGCAAATGATATATACCCTCGTATCACTAAAGTGAGGGTATAATAATAATATTGTCCCCAAGTCAAACAGCATTACGCAGTCTAAGCATTTTCGACTAAATTAATCATTTTCTTAGATAATGTTATATGTTGTAATCTATTATTTAAATCTCTGGTCTGAATAACCTAAATGACAATGGCCCTATTTACACGATACTTCATTTTTTAAGCAACTTCTCGACTTTTTCTCTTTTTTTTCAATACTTATATAGGGTGATCCATTTCGAGGTTCCCTACTTTTTTAAAGAAAAAAACACAGAAAATTCAAATTGAACGGGGAAAGTTTATTATCATTTGAAAGAACATTCTTTGGCATTTATTTTTTGAAGATTATGTCTATCAAATGTTGGCCGCGGCTACGTCTCAGATGGTCCATCTGTTTAGTCCAATTTTCGATGACTCGTTCGAGCATTTCGACTGGTAACTGGCGAATGACTCGCGTGATGTTTTGCTCCAAGGCCTGAATCGAAGCGGGTTTGTCCGCATAAACTTTAGACTTTACATATCCTCACAGGAAAAAGTCTAACGGTGTGATATCACACGATCTTGGTGGCCAATCGACCGGCCCAAAACGTGAAATTATCTGCTCACCGAAGTGTTCTCTCAATAAATCCATTAATTGATGCGATGTGTGGGAAGTGGCGCCGTCTTGTTGAAACCAAATGTCGCCGAGATCACGAGCTTCAATTTCATGCATCACATAGTCGGTAATCATGGCACGATAACGGTCGCCATTGACGGTTACGTTCTCACCGGCATCATTTTTGAAGAAATATGGACCGATGATTCCGGTACGTCGGATCGGGAATCGGTCAATGGAAAAATGATAGTTCTTAACGAGAGCTAAAATATTGCTTATGGGTGTCAAGGTCGTGGGTCGACTAGAAAGTGTTTTTTTTTTGGATTTAAAAAAATGGACTTAGCGCAATTGGCGAACGATTATTTTGATAATAAAACTGAATAATTTATAAACGTTGTTCAGGCGTAAAGGCCAGCTTACACACATCAGTTTTGTCCTACAACTTGTGTGATCCATGGATTTATCCACAGTCTAAAGGTGGGTACTATGTTTTTTCAGCTTGAAAAAATTCCACAAAATGATATTTCAAGTTGAAAAATGGAACGCTTTTTTACTAAAGTTGCATTGCATTTTTGAAATGTGTGTGTCGAAATGTCACTTTTATATGAATGTGTGTGTGTATAAGCATGTGCATTTTTTTCCTTTTTGCTTTTCTTGAAAACAAACACGAGTTTAAATTCCAATCAATAAACAATTAAATGGAATAATGTCGACTTAGAAAAAAGTTAATTTAAATTGCAGAAAGGCAATATTGTTGAAGATCATTGTGCTAATGCTATACATGAATTATTTATTTTGTGTTGATACGACGGCGATGCTTGTGAGGCATCATAAGCCAGGTTAATACAATGTTACAAATAACAAAATAATTTCCTACTGTTGTACGAATATAAATAAATAAAATGATGTTTTAATGAACCGAAAAATATATTTTATTATTATTTTTAAGGATTTACATTATATTTGTTGACATATATAAATTATACTTCCATCCATAAACGGAATTTCTTCTTCCAACTCCTATGGATGGCAAGAACTCACTATGTTCCATTTAAAAACGATATCACAGGCACTGCCCAATTCCATTGTCCTACTGCTTCGTTAGCGGTCCACAATATTTCCCAGGCTTTTCGTTACTATTGTTGTAAACAAACAAACATAAATGTACATATGTAATTACAAGACAAATTCCACATTATTACACATACATAGTTACATGTCCTTCCAGTGTTTTGCACATTTTTTGCTTTGCTATCCAATCGGAATGTCGCTCTTCTCGTTTATTCCATATACATGATTATTTTTCGTTCCAAAGCTTTTCTATATTTCGGATAATTTAATTTAGTATTCTTTATTAGGAAATTTTATTGCTAATATTTACAACAGTTGAATTTCTCGCAGACAAATATGAATATAAATAAATAGGAGTACAATGCTGGCGACTTCAATTTGTTGCGGCGTTTAATAAATTTGTATCGGCGCAAAATGTCAATTTCTCACGTTGAAAAAACACAGTACCACAAATGAAAAATGTTCACTCATATTTTCACAACTTTGATTTTTGTATGGGATTTCAGCGTGAAACCGGAACATAGTACCGTGCTTAAGGAGCTGCATGATGAGTGTTCATGGATGTTGGACGAAAATCAAAACGATTTTGATATTTTCATGTTGGCTCATGCAAATTCACAATGTAATGGCAGGTATGACAACATTTCGTCAGTTCAAAAGAAATATTGTGGTGGAAACACGAAAAGAGAACAAAGTGCCGTCGGCAAAATGACATTTCAGTAGAAACCTCATTGAGTAAAGATGCGTAAAACTGAAAATGGAAAGTGATAGGCAATTTTGGTTGGATTTTCTTTGAATTATACAACAGTATGCCAGAATTATGGAAAATTAAAAGTGAAGACTATAAGAATTGTTATTATTTTTCTTTCAAAAATATTTACGTTGATTTTAAATTTGAAAAAATAAATTTCGCTTAATTTTCCTTGAATGACCGGCTTGTTAAAAATTTATTTTAAAAACTAAACTAATTTTTTATGTTAATTTGAAGGCAATATACAATTTCTTGTGGAAAATTAATATGTACATAAATATTTTTCGTAGATTTGTTAAGCATTTTAATTTAATGAACACTTTCCTTTCATTTCCTTCAAAAGTGTACAGAATTTGTGTCGTCTCTCCCAAACATAATTTTTGGAAGGCAATATTTGTAAAAGTAATTAAGAAACAACGATATTGGCATGTTATTTATTTTACTTTTCTCCTCTGTTTCGGCATATATTATTTTGTATGAAAACATGAAACAAATGTATTGAAAAAGTCAGGTAAAATTTGTATCAGGTACATTTGTATATCACATTAAAAATATAACGCACGATGCACACTCATATGGATATAAACAAATTCTTTCAAAAATTCCCTAATTATTCATTAAAAAAGGTTGAAGGAAATACCCAAATTTTTATGGTCACATATTTTCATTTTGCCGACGGCATTTTGATCTTTTTCTTCGCTGCACACGCACAACCGACCACGTTGCTGTCGTAGATGAAATGATGTTGTAGAGATTGCATGAGTAATCTAAGGGCAAACAGTCGTCGAACACAACATCTGAGAGAACATGATGCTTGACAACAAATCCACAATGTAAGGGGCCCTTAAGTCTTTCCATGATGAAATGCCAAACAATACTTAACAAAAATAACATGACAGCATGATACGACTCACACGTGATCTTCCCGACTACCTCTTTCGCCACAAAACGACGATAAGTATACCTAATACTAAAAAAAGTATCATGTAAATGGGGACAATTTAACCAAAAACCAGTTTCTTATAAAATGTGCATGTTTGACGATAAATCGTTCAGCGGCTGTATGATTGTACTATTATATAGAGTGCAGTGCAGATGTCGCTAATCATATGAATTTAGCAAAGAATCGAACCAAATTAGTGCAATGATAGGGTGTGTCTTTAGTCCAGAGAACTAAGCTGGGCGGGAGTTATGAGGACCGGACCGGTTTGGACCAAACCTTGCCCTTAAGACACCCGGTAAAAAGTTTAGAATTGTTCAATACAACAATTATATTTGATTGCGCCAACTACGAAAATGGTGGTGGAAATTATCTGTTGTATGTTGCCACAACTAACTGTTTTAAAAAAATTGATTGTTCTGACAAATTGTCAGTCATATACTACCGACAATTAATTAAAAACAGTTTTCATTAATTTTTATTCTATTTATTGAACAAAAACCCAAACAATTCATAACAAAAATAAAAATCCCATAGTACAAATTCATCACTATTATGAGATGTGGAAATATTTGACACAACTTTTAGTACACGAAAAAAAAAACTTTTATGCAAATATCGCTTAACTTTGTGCTTTCTCTTTCATGATTGTTGCTTTTATTTTTTATTTACACATTATTATTCACACGAGATTATTTTTGACTACATATACCGTTCATGAACAAAATGTTGAAGATTTATTTATGTCGAGTAATTTTATTTTTTGTTTGTCATGTGTCAGCAAAGAACAGTAAGCAATCTTTCGGTTGTATTTCCCAAAATTTCCCATTTAGTTAGTCTAAATTTGGGAAATTATTGAGATAACCAAAAAACGATTATTAATTAATATTCTTTTTGTTGTAGTAACCAATTATTCGTTGCTATAATAATATTTGGTCTATTGATACAATTTCTGTTGTCAAGAATAAAACATTGGTTGTACTATAATAAAAGTTTAAAATTGGTTACCACAACTAACCGACTGTCAATGAAAAAACGATCTTAATTCGATTGATACAACCATCGATTTATTTACAAGCATTTTCATTTGATCGTATCAACCGACACACGGTGTAGGCAATATACTTTTTGTTGCTAGTACTATTTTTTTATTGTTACAATCGAATTCCAACCAATTATTTTCCTGGGTGCATGGATTGCATTCAATTTTATTACTGGAAAAATCTTTGGTTATGGAGCAAATCATGAAACGATTCTATTTGTTTAAGTAAATTATTAAAAAACGAACGCTGCAATTTTTAGGCCGCAAATTCTTTAGCCAAACTCTTCACCTGAAAAATGTGGTATTTATGGCTTAAAATAGCTTTTTTGAGAACTACAACTACACAGGGACTACGGCGGCCGGATGTTGGGCCCCAAGAAAATGCTCCCCAAATTGAAAATGAAAGTGCGCCCCAAATTTGGGGTCCATTTCCGTTACAAAAACTAATTAAGGAAATTACACCCCAATCAAGAAAACAGCATAAAATGAAAATAAGCCCCAAAAAAACTAAGAAATTTTCTCTTCCTAAATCTGCGGTGTACGTAATAATACACGTATACCAACCTATTTTCTAATTATAAATCTTTTCCTGTTAAGACTTTCTCCTATGGACAGGATCAAAAGTTGGCAACGTGGAGCAAATCTTTTATGCGCAGCCTCTCCTGTTTCTAAATGTATAGATAAAAATAAGCCTCAAAAAGCAGACAAGAAATGAAATGAAACCCCAAAAATCTGACAAAAAATGAAATTAAGCCCCAAACAAAAATGTTGTTGTTTGACATGTTATTTTTGGGGGCCCATATTCATAAAAATGTTGGGGTGTATTTTTCTGGGGCCCAATTTCATTCCGCCGGGGACTACAACAAAATAAAATTTTATATCTATACATTTTATTGAGATGAATTCTTGCCAAAATAGAAAACAAACTGCAAAATTGCAGCAAAATTTCTTTAAAAATGTGTTTTTTATGGCTTAAATAGCCTTTTTGGGAGCGACATCAATAGGTGGACTATAACAAAATATGAACTGATTTAAAAAAAGTTTACTGCGATGAATTCTTGTATTAATTACATACAAACTGCAAAGATTCAGTTAAAATGCTTAGAAAATACGGTACGGCTTATATAAATATATTTTGGAGCGACCTCTGTAGGGTGACTATAACAAAATATGAACCGATTTCCAAAAATGCTCAATAACTTTCGAGTTAACGAAATGTCCAAAGCCGGCAAGGCAGACCAAGAAAGTGTTTCCTTTAAATACATGTAATTTTTAATTTTTCTTTAAATAAAAATACACATAATTTTTTTTGAGCTTTCCCACGATATCTTTGGAAGTTATCGATTACTTTCGATAACATAAAAAGTTACCGGTATCATTGTTGATTTTTCTCCTAATTTTCGATTTTGAGCCTACGTATTTGATAGAAAAAAAATCGATTTTTCGAACTTTAACCTACGATAACTAAGCAAGATATCGATAATATGTATATTCTTAAATTATTCTTATTTTTTGAGGTGTTCTTTTCAAATATTTGGTCAGATAGCGTCGCCTCGGGATATCATACTTGCTACCAGAGTATGAAGCCGCCGAGCCGAGCCGCCGATTTTAGCCGCTGCCGACATTTTTTCACCAGCCGAAGCCGCCGCCGATCTTTGCGGCTCAAATCGGTTGAAACACAGCCGCCGTTCCATAGAAAAACTTTAAGATATGGATACATACAATTTACATTTTTGATAAGCAAATAGCTATATAGCAGATATATCGTCCCCTTAATAGAAGAATAATTTGTACGCATATACACTATTATTTTTTATTGCATTCTAAGAATCTACTCAATTGGTTCTATATCTGTTGAAATTCAACAGATATAGAACCCACAAGTTGGTTTATTGGGTGTTTGAAGTTGTTCATTAATAAATAATAATATCGAGTTTAAATTTCACAAAAACTTTAAATATGATTTTCTCGAAACGACAAATAAATTATACACTATTCATTTATTGGGTGGACGATATGGAAGTGAGTGAATTTCGTTTTGATTCGTTTATTGTCACAAGCGGGAGCTTAACATGTCTTAAAAGTCATAAAATTGATAGTAATAGAAAAATAATTATAAAAATTCTTTTTTAAAGGAAATAATAAGATGTTTTATTTATTATTGGATTATGTACATATAGATATAAAAATATTTTCGGAAAAAAATCAATGGAGTATTAAAGAATAGTATAACATATAAATTAATACCTCCATTCTAAAGAATCAATCAAGTTAAGCTCAAAACAGTAGATGTCATTCTATTTAAACCACAAGGTAATTCCACACAAATTTAAAAATTTAATTAAACCTTAAATTCGCCTCTCCTGGAAACATCCTGTTTCGACTTAAGCTATGTATAGAAGAATGGCGGAAAAATGCAACCCTATGAATGTACAACCGTGTGAACATACAATTTTTGTCTTGCAACTTTGGCAGAAAAGTCATTGTGAGATAATTTGCAGATTGTAGTATGTGCGAAGTTTATGCATGTGACAACGGCGCCATTGCCAGAAAAACATTTTATTGGCCACTGCCTATAAAATATTTTTATTGACAATCCTGCATATAAATATATATTTACAAAATATATTTTAAATATATGAAATTGTAAGGGTTTCTTGCAATCGTCTTCACCTTTGCCTAAATACCCAGCAAAAACTTGGTAAGTACATGTCATTACCACATGCATTACCAGGTAATGACATATCATTACCCTCTGCATTGCATTAAGCCAACAAATAATGACATACGTATATTGACATAATTATGTACTTATTTGTTAGTTATTTTAAGTCGGGTATTGTAAAATATGCGACAACACCAATTTTTATTAAACAACCCTTGATTTGATTTAGAAACTTAGTAACATTTCGAGTAAAAAAAATCTCGTCATATTTAATTAAATATGACATATATACACATATGAAAATCATTATTGGTAAGGTGTTATTCAACCCCTTATTAAAATTACAATAATAAGTACTTATATGTTGGATATTTGTAAGCGGGGGGTAAGTGGTTATTTATTAACTCTTCGTATGCTTGCATGGAAGTACTTTCCTCCAATATCATGCCCATGTAAAAATAATCGGAAGGGTGGCTAAATGGTAAGTAATTATTTCTTTTGAATTTCACTTACCCGCCAGGTTACCTGGTAATGAGAGTTTTTGCTGGGTATCTGTGACATTCGTCTATACATAGCATTAGCATACTTTGAAAATAGAGTATATCATAGAGCCGCCTAGCGGCATGGAATCGATGATTTTTTTACCCCACAATATCTTACAGTTAACTTAAAAATATCTATTATTTAAGAATAAATACCAGAGCTTAACTTTGCAACCATTATGATACCCTCACTTTAGTGTGACGAGGGTATATATCATTTGCTACGGAAAAAAGTGTAACACGTCGAAGGAGTGACCGAAGACCCCAAGTATGTTCGGAGGAAATCTGTTTTGGGTCATTTTAAGTCGAATGAGCAATGCCCGTCCGTCTGTCTTTCTGCTGGCTGGTGCGCACGATAACTCTCGAAAGGAGTAACCGATTGACCTCAAATTTGGTATGTGGTAATATTTTTTTCTATCTCCGGCTAAGTTCGAAGATGGGCCATATTGGTCCACTCCTTCTAGTACCTCCCCCACAAAGGGTTAAAATGTTGTGAAATATTGATTCTTTAATAACTGCTATACTACTTATTCGAATCTTTTGAAATTCCACACATAGTATTAGCTTATTAGTCGCTATCAACTCGAGAAAAATGGGCGAAATTGCTACGCCCCTTATGGTACCTCCCACACAAATGCACCATTTTGCACCAAAAGTTAACAGCTTATAACATTAATAACAGTGTATAAAAATACTTGAAATTTTGTACAGTATTATGCTTTTATATTGCCTACAGTCCAGGGAAAAATGGGTGTTGTTGCCACGCCGCTTTTGGTACCTCCCACACAAAGGTACCTTTTTGCACCAAAAGTTAACAGCTTATAACATTAAAACCAGTGTATAAAAATACTTGAAATTTTGTACAGTGTAATGTTTTTATAGTGTCTATAGCCCTGTGAAAAATGGGCGTTATGCCCAAATCATACCACAATTTAATGTCTCATAACGTTTATACCAGTGCACATAAATGCTTATAAGTCGGCACAGTGCAATGAATTTAAAGTACCTAATGTTCAGCGAAAAAAGGTGTATTTGATAAACCCCTTCTGGTACCTCCCACACAAATTGACAGAATAATTCGAGTAATATTCAATATTACATTACTCACAAAGTGAGGGTATACCTTAGTCGGTTTACCCGACTGAAACTTTCTTACTTTTTTTTTAATGTTAAAATGTCTATCATAGAGCCGCCGAATGTAAATTTTATGTCGGCTTAGCCGACTAGCCGCCGCCGCCGATCTATAATTTTCAATGGCAGCCGCCGCCGCCAATTTTGGCACGGCTTCATTCTCTGCTTGCTACGTAAACTGGCCAAGTCTATTTAGATAAATGTTTTATCGAATTTTTAAATGTTTTTATCCCCTCACCTTAGAGAGGAGGGTATATGTATATCATTTGCTACGAGCCAAAGTGTAACACATCGAAGGGGTGACTTAAGACCCTAAGTATGTTCGGCGGATATCCGTTTTGGGTCATTTTAAGTCGAATAAGCAATGTCCGTCCGTCTGTCAGTCTGTCTGCTGGCTGGTGCGCACGATAACTCTCAAAAGGAGTAAGCGATTGACTTCATATTTGGTGTGTGGTATTATTTTCTTCTATCTCCGGCTAAGTTCGAAGATGGGCCATATTGGTCCACTCCTTCTAGTACCTCCCCCACAAACGGTTAACATTTAGTGAAATATTGATTATTTAATAACTTCTATACTATTTATTGGAATCCTCTGAAATTCTACACATAGTATTAGTTTATTAGTCTCTATTACCTCGAGAAAAATGGGCGAAGATGTCACGCCCCTTTTGGTACCTCCCACACAAATGGACAATTTTGAACCACAAGTTAATAGCTTATAACTTTATAACCAGTGCATACAAAGTCCTGCAATTTTGTACAGTGTACTGGTTTAATAGTACCTACAATGCAGTGAAATATATGCATTATTGCCACACTCCTTTTGGTACCTCTCACACAAATGGACCATTTTGTACCAAAAGTTACCAGCTTATAACATTATTAACAATACCTGCAATTTCGTAGAGTGTAATGGTTTAATAGTACCTACAACACAGGGAAAAATGGGCATTGTTGCCACGCTTCTTTCGGTACCTCCCACACAAATGGACCATTTTGTACCAAAAGTTACCAGCTAATAACCTTTTGGTACCTCCCACACAAATGGACCTTTTTGTACCAAAAGTTAACAGCTTTTAACTTTAATATTAGTGCATACAAATAATTGAAATTTCGTACAGTCCAATGCTTTTATAGTAACTACAGTCTAGAGAAAAGTGGCCGTTATTGGCACACCTCTTTTGGTACCCCCATACATATGGACCATTTTACACCAAAACTTAACAGCTTACAACTTTAATACCAGTACATACTTTAAAGTTATTAAATGCAATTAAAATTTATAATAATTTAATTAAAATAATAAAAAAAAATAAATTTATTAATATTTGTTTGTGACTCAAGGTTTTAGTCGGTTTTCCCGACTGAACTTTCTTACTTGTTTTTACGTCATATGACCCACAAATAATCCACCTATTCCTTAACATATTGTTGATCCAGTTTTTCAGCGCCCGGTCAACCTGAAACTCGTCTAAGGACTGGATAAGTGTATCGGTCTGTACATTGTTAAATGCGCACTCAATGTCTATGCAAACAGCAAGTGTATACATTTCTTTACTGAAGGACTCTTCTATGTGGTGCACTACCTCATGCAGAGCTGTTTCCACTGATCTTCCTTTGACATAGGCGTGTTGTTTGAATTTTAGGCTGTCATCCGCAATTTAACTTTTGACCATGTCATCTATTATTCGCTCCATTGTTTTTAACATGAAAGAAGTTAGGCTAATGGGTCGATAAGCCTTCGGGGTCGTATAACTCGCCTTGCCAGGCTTTGGGCTAGGCATGCAGTGAACACTCCAGCCAGATGAGTTGAGACCATATCCACCTTATCCAGAAGTGCTGGAAATATTCCATCCGGTCCCGCAGCCTTAAAGGGAGAGAAACTTTTTATCGCTTCTTTAACCATACCATCTGTTATATCCGTAATAGGTACTTGATGCAATACATTTTCATTCTGTAACTGTTCCTCTGTTGGTCCAGCATTACCAGTCGGAAAACGAGTTTTCATCAAGAGCCTTACGGTCTTCTCTATAGTATCCATCCTTTTACCCGTGTCATCCACCAGCGTTTCGTTTTGGACATGAGTATTTGAGAGGAACTTTTCCATTTTAGACATGCTGTTAACGCTGTCTACCTGCTCACAGAAAAGCCTGTAGGAGTTACGTTTCGCCGATCTAATGATTTTATTGTATTCTTTGAGTCTTCTGTGATAGTCGTCCCAATATACTGATTGTTTTTTTCGTCGAGCTCTGTTGTAAAGTCTGTCATGCAGGGTTTCTCATAGGCAGATTTCCTTTCTCGAAGTGGGCAACTATCTTCGAATGATTTTACAAGAGCCTCGGTAATCTTCTTCAATGTCTTCTGCACATAGGTAATCGCGTGTAGGCTGCCCCAATCGATTTCTAAGTAGATTTCCGAATTTAGTCCAGTCGATCTTAGCCTTATTACTAAAACTTATTGAGTTTGGCAGTGGCCGTGCAATTTTAAACCTAATATAGCGGTGGTCCGAATAAGAGTGTTCATCTGAAACCCTTCACTCATGGATCTCATCAATATAATTTTCTGAACATATCGTTATATCTAATACTTCTTCTCTACTTCCTAATTTTGTTAACAAAGGTTGCAGTGTTATGAGGTCATATGTATTCAAAAATGCTATAAGGGCGTGTCCCCTTTTATTGGTGTTAGTACTACCCCAAGCGATATGATGGGAGTTGGCGTCACACCCAACTAATAACTCATTACTTGTGTGTTTGGATTCACTCACCAGACGTTGTAATTCCAAATGGCAGATATATTGACGCCAGGTACATATTGTCATTACCTTGCCTCAGCACCATTGCGTCCGATGTTGACAACTCTGAAGAGAAAAGAAAACATAAGCTTTTATGGCACAAAATACAAGTCCTTGGACGAGTACCTGTGATAGCGTAGAAAAGGTTATAGTTCACATGGTTTAATCCAGTAACCTTGTTGGTAATTGTCCATGGTTCCTGGATCAAAGCAATATGAACCCTTGGAGCGTTGGATGCTGTCTCGCTCCGGTGGAGGTTTATCTGGATGACCTCAATCATTGTCTTTCCAGTAAAAGTTTCTTTTGGGAGTCTATCCTATCTGTTGGCACTCCCTCATTACGTATTTGGTAGTGGGTCATTCTCCTCTTTTCGTTCACTACCTATTACACTTACTTCCAGTCGACAATTTTAGGAGGCGGTGTTATGTTTTGCCGCTCCCTCATTGTTTTGAATCATTTTGTGGCTCTTTTTATTTTGTTCACCTACCTTGGTGGGAACTTCCTACAATAGTGGCGGTACTATTGGTGAACTGGTGGTGTTATTGACTGCTTCCACATCAGTTTTTGGCAGTGTCTCACTTGTCTCCATCCGTTCACTACCAGTGTTTGCCTCTTCAGACAGTATATTTGGACTCGATTCATCTGTCCTGCCAATCGGGACCTTTCCAATTTTAAAAAAGACTGTCCAGATCAAGAGGTACGCCATGCCCTTCGCCATGACAAGATTGTTTCGTGGATTCTGGGTCTATGCCCAACACGACGAGAGTACCCTCGGTACCATCCTTCCTATAGAAGACTTCCCACTTTCTCACGGAATTATTCATTTATATTTATTCCAAGTCATCATTTGTTGTTATACCATTTCAATTACAAAAGAATGTTACGAACATTAAACATTTCTGAAAAAATTAACTATGAATTGGTGAGAACCCTAAAACTTGGCTGACAACTAATTTATATATTTTATAATTATCCCCTCACCTTAGAGGGGAGGGTATATATCATTTGCTACGAGCCAAAAGTGTATCACATCGAAGGAGTGACCTAAGACCCTAAGTTTGTTCGGCGGAAATCAGTTTTGAGTCATTTTAAGTCGAATGAGCAATGTCCGTCCTTACGTCTGTCTGTCTGTCTGATGGCTGGTGCGCACGATAACTCTCAAGGGAGTAACCGATTAACTTCAAATTTGGTATGTGGTAGTATTTTCTTCTATCTCCGGCTATTGATTACAGCTAAATGTAACAGAAAGGAGACCCTATGGATAGACCTATTTCGGCCATGCTGAATCCAGTGGCATTAGCCGTTTTTCTATGTTAGCTCTTGTTTTCGCGATATTCGACCACAAAGTTTGTTGGGAAATCAGAGAGGTGACTTATCTCTTTGGTTATTTTGAAGTGGAATATACGTCTTCGTCCGATGAGCGAAATAGAGGGAACATTTGGACAATTATTTATCTCAAAACAATCGTCCAAGCTTCTCACCCCCGTACCCCTGAAAAAGTGCAATGAAATCGTATCATATGTTAAAAATCATACATATTGTCGATATTTTTAGTAGGTATCGTTGAGAAAAATATTCCTCGCGAAGAAATACTATGTCCTTTCTCAACTTTTTTATGAGAATTAAGCAGATTTCGAGTTATTACATAATTTGTGTATTTTTCTGCTCATAGTAGAAAATATTTGAAATAAAATTTTTTGACTTAAATATTTGTAAATTATTTTGTGGTAAGTGTTAATGGAAATTTCAAAGGTCAGCAACAAAATCTGCTAAATTGTGAAACCTGTTATTTTCTCATAAAAATGTTGAAAGGATACTCATAGTAATTTTTCGCGGGGAACATTTTTCTCAAAGCACAAACTAAAAATGTCGACGATTTGTATGACGTTTGACGAATGGTAAGATTTGATTGCACTTTTTCGGGGGTAAAGGGATGAGAAGCGTGGTTGACTATTTTGAGAGAAATAATTCTTGAAGGGTTCCCTTTATTTCGTACTTTGGACTGAAGCGCGTTTTCGGAAGTCTTCCACTTTAAAATCACCAAAGAGATAAGTCACCTCTCTGATTTCCCAACAAACTTTGTGGTCGAATATCGCGAAAACAAGAGCTAACCTAGAAAAACGGCTAGCTTCAGTGGATTCAGCAGGGTCGAAATAGATATATCCATAGGTCTCCTTTCTGTTACATTTTTAAAGCGTCCATTTCGAGCACAGTGTTATTTTATAACTTCTATACTACTTATTTGAATCCCCTGAAAATCTACACATAGTATAATTATTTATTAGTCACTATTACCTCGGGAAAAATGGGCGAAGTTGCCACGCTCCTTTTGATACCTACCACACAAATGGACAATTTTTAACCAAAAGTTAATAGCTTATAACTTTATTACTAGTGAATACAAAGACTTGAAATTTTGTACTATGTAATGGTTAGTAGTACCTACAATACAGTGAAAAATTGGCATTATTGCCACGCTCCTTTTGGTACCTCCCACACAAATGGGACATTTTGTACCAAAAGTTACCAGATTATAATATTAATACCTGTGCATACATACACTTGAAATTGTGTACAGTGTAATGCTTATACAGTACCTAGAGTCCAGAGAAAAATGGGCGTTATTCATAACACATTTAAAATATTTGTGTGCAAATTCGAATAATTGCAAAATTTACGTTTTAAACATTTGTATTGCTTGTTATGTTTTGATTAATGGTCTCTCTTTTAAATCTTGATTTATATTTAAAGCACGGTTTCACGCTGAAATCCCATACAAAAATCAAAGTTGTGAAAAAAGGAGTGAAATGTTTTCATTTGTGGTACTATGTTTTTTCAACGTGAGAAATTGACATTTTGCGCCGCTACAAATTAATTGAACGCCGCAACAAATTGAATGCCGCCAGCATTGTACTCCTATTTATTTATATTCATGTTTGTCCGCGAGAAATTCAATTGTTGTCAATCTTAGCGATAAAATTTCCTAATAAAGAATACAAAATTAAATCATCTGAAAGAAAACTAATACAAAGCTTTGGAACAGAAAATAATTATGTATATTGAATAAACGAGAAGAGCGACATTTCGATTGGATAGCAAAGCAAAAAAGTGCAAAACATTGGAAGGACATGTAACTATATGTAATAATGTGTTAGAACAATCGTGACGAAAAGCCTGGAAAAACTTTGTGGACGGCAAACGCTACCGAAGCAGTAGGACAATAGTATTGGGCAGTGCCTCGTGATCTTGTTTTTAAATGGTTATAAAGAACATAGTGAGTTCTTGCCAGCCATAGGAGTTGGAAGAAGAAAATCCGTTTATGGATGGAAGTATAATTTATATATGTCCACAAATATAATGTAAATCCTTAAAAATAATAATAAAACATATTTTTCGCTTCAACAAAACATCATTTTATTTATTTATATTCGTACAAAGGTAGGAAATTATTTTGTTATTTGTAACATTGTATTACCCTGGCTTCTGATACCTCACAAGCATCGCCATCGTATCAACATAAAATAAATAATTTATTTAGTTATAACATTAGCACAATGATCTTCAACCATATTTCCATTCTGCAATTTAAATTAACTATTTTCTAAGTCGGCATTATTCCATTTAATTGCTTATTGATTCTAATTTAAACTCGTGTTTGTTTTCAAGAAAAGCAAAAAGGTAAAAATGCTTAAAGGTGGGTACTATGTTTTTTCACCTTGCAAAAATTCTACAAAATATTATTTCAAGTTGAAAAATGGAACACTTTTTTACTAAAGTTGCATTGTATTTTTGAATTGTGTGTGTCGAAATGTCACTTTTATATGAATGTGTGTGTGTATAAGCATGTGCATTTTTTCCTTTTCTTGAAAACAAACACGAGTTTAAATACTAATCAATAAACAATTAAATGGAATAATGCCGACTTAGAAAATATTTAATTTAAGTTGCAGAAAGGAAATATTGTTAAAGATCATTGTGCTAATGTTATACATAAATTATTTATTTTGTGTTGATACGATGGCGATGCTTGTGAGGCATCAGAAGACAGGGTAATACAATGTTACAAATAACAAAATAATTCCCCACTGTTGTACGAATATAAATACATAAATAAAATGATGTTTTGATGAACCGAAAAATATGTTTTATTGTTATTTCTAAGGATTTACATTATATTTGTGGACATATATAAATTATACTTCCATACATAAACGGAATTTCTTCTTCCAACTCCTATGGCTGGCAAGAACTCGATGTGTTCTTTATAACCATTTAAAAACGAGATCACAGGCACTGCCCAATTCCATTGTCCTACTGCTTCGGTAGCTTTAGCCGTCCACAAAGTTTATCCAGGCTTTTCGTCACGATTGTTCTAAACATACAAACGTAAATGTACATATGTATTTTCAAGACAAATTCCATTTTATTACATGTCCTTCCAGTGTTTTGCACATATTTTTGCTTTGCTATCTAATTGGAATGTCGTTCTCCCCGTTTATTCCATATACATAACTATTTTCCGTTCAAAAGCTATGCATTAGTTTTCTTTATTTCAGATAATTTAATTTAGTATTCTTAATTCGGAAATTTTATTGCTAATATTTACAACAGTTGAATTTCTCGCGGACAAATGTGAAATAAATAGGAGTACAATGCTGGCGGCTTCAATTAAGTTGTGGCGGCGCAAAATGTCAATTTCTCACGATGAAAAAACATAGTACCACAAATGAAAAAATTTCACTCATATTTTCACAACTTTGTTTTTTGTATGGAATTTCAGCGTGAAACCGGAAAATAGTACCGTGCTTAAGGGATATAAGAAAAATAATTTTTGTTGCGAAAATAAATATATTGAATATATTAAAAATCATTTACAATGAACCTTTGTATGTCTAGTTGCATAAAAAGCAAAAAAAAAAATGAACATAAAAAGAACGATGGAATAAAATGTCGCATGCGACATGTCACGTGCGAATGTGATTAAAATTAAATAAAAAATAAACTACTTATTATTTTTGAATAAAATAAAAAGCATTATAAAGATACATGAATCCATGACATTTTAAAATTAGCCACATTAAAATATTCCTTCAGGTTTCGCTGAATTCAGTGTTTGACTTGTTTGCTTTGAAAGCGACTTCTGTTTCTGTCGCGTGCGAATGGCTTGGTTTTTTGTAATTATCTCGAAAACGAACTATTGGCCAAAATCAACCTTTGCACCAATTATAGTGCTAAACACCTGGACGTATAAAAGGTTTGTTCTCGTTGGATCCCACACAATTTGACAATCGCTCCAAAAAAGGCTTGTGTCGATTGGTGCAAAGAAATTTTGAAAGAATACGATCGCGGTGCTTCACAGGTGACGAATCTTGGATCTACGCGTATGTGTCCGAAACAAAACAGCAATCGACCGTGTGGGTCTTCGAAGACGAGCCAAATCCAACGAAAGTTGTTCGTGGAAGAAGCACTTCGAAGCAAATGGTCGCCTGTTTCTTCGGCAAAACTGGTCATGTGGCGACTGTTCCGCTTGAGCAACGTAGGACGGTCAATTCTGAGTGGTACACCACAATTTATTTGCCGGAAGTCTTCGGAGAAATTCGAAAAACGAACAAGAGAAGACGAATCATTGTGCACCATGACAATGCGAGCTCTCACACATCGGCTCAAACCAGCTCCTTTTTGACCGGCTAAAACGTCGAACTGATGGGTCATCCTCCGTACAGCTCTACTTTTTATTTCCGCACATCAAGAAAAAAAATGCGTGGTCAACGATTTTCGTCACCTGAAGATGCTGTTGAAGCGTTCAAAAACCATGTTTTGGAGGTGTCTCAATCGGAGTGGAAAAAGTGCTTCGAAAATTGGTTTGATCGCATGCAAAAGCATATAAATCATGCTGGAGAATACTTTGAAAAACAATAAAACCATTTTTGATAATAAATAGAGTGGTGTCTATCGAAACTGCAGTCAATTCTACCAAGCAATTAAAACTCTATACCAATTTTTGTATTTGTTTCTATTACTTTTTTGCAATAGACAGAGAGTAACTGAAACATATGGTTTTGAACCAAAATAAATTCTGACTGAATAACAAAAGCACAGACCAACAATAAATAACAACAACACATACAAACACATGAGGTACGATGACGTCGGCATTAGTCGTTGACAAAACTACATTTGTTTTCGTGGTTCGCGATGCGAACCCAAGCAAAAAACAAAAATGTATTGGTGTGAGAGTTTTAGTATGTTGACTTAGTTCGGCAAAATACGGGTTTGGTTGGCAGTTCTTGTTGATTTAAGCTGATTTAAGTTAAAGATATACACTATTGCTACTAAATTCTGAAGATGATAGAGTGGTGTCTATCGAAACTGCAGTCAATTCTACCAAGCAATTAAAACTCTCTACCAATTTTTGTATTTTTTTCTATTTTTTTTTGCAATAGACAGAAAGTAACTAAAACATACGGTCTTGAACCAAAATAAATTCTGACTAAATAAATATTCGCATTTTCATTATTAGGCCAGAAATATATATAGTTATATGCACTAGTATTAAAGTGTTAAGCTGTTAACTTTTGGTGTAAAATGATCCATTTGTGTGGGTGGTACCAAAAGGGGCGTGGCAACATCGCCCATTTTTCTCGAGGTAATAGTGACTAATAAACTAATACTATGTGTAGAATTTCAGAGGATTCAAATAAGTAGTATATAAGTTATTAAATAATCAATATTTCACTAAATGTTAACCCTTTGTGGGGGAGGTACTAGATGGAGTGGACCGATATGGCCCATCTTCGAATTTAGCCGGATATAGATGAAAATATTACCACATACCAAATTTGAAGTCAATCGGTAACTCCTTTCGAGAGTTATCGTGCGCACCAGCCAGCAGACAGACAGACGGACGGACGGACATTGCTCATTCGACTTAAAATGACCCAAAACGGATATCCGCCAAACATACTTAGGGTCTAAGGTCACTCCTTCGATGTGTTACACTTTTAGTTCGTAGCAAATGATATATATCCCCCTCTGTAAGGTGATGGAATTAAAAATATGTTCTTGTAATCTATTAATATATGCGTTGCAAACAATTTTTTGTTTATTTTCAAATAAAACGTATTTGTTCACAAATCTATAATATTAAAAATTTTTTTTTCCAAATATATTTTCTTTCGATTCAAACATATCAAAAACGGGGATATTGTCCCATGTGGTGTACGATTTTATATAGTTTGAAGAAATTCAACATTTTGAAAATCATTTACCTTATTAAATATAACATTAAAAGTAGTGTTATTAGTACATTCTTAGGGACGTTATTACTTTTTTTTACTAACGTCCTGACAAAATGTCTGCTAACATTTGAAGTGTATTGAATTGAATCGGGGTCATGAACCCATCTGCTACAACACACCGTTCGGCTGACCACAATTTAATTCAACATTTTACATTGGCTGCTATTACTTTAGCAACAGTACTCCCAGAACTATCTACTTTATTACGCACAACTCTTACATCCAATTAAAGGCTATATAATAATACTACATTTTCCCTATGGATGTTATCCTTACGAACTAAGTAGTAATAAATAAAACGCTTTTTTTTTGCTAGCTTATCATTAAAGTAATCCACTTTTTTTTATCGAACAGCGAATGTGGCAAAAGTGTCGATGTGTGTGTGTGAGAGCGTGTTAATAAACTCTTATAAATATTTCATAGAGTCATAAAATATGAAAGGAAAGGATTTATATCCACATACAGATATAGATATACATATGTATGTGAGTGTGTGTGTGTTTGCGTTTCGATATTATACACCAATAGGTCAATTTAAACAATACCCTAGAGAGACATGCAATTATTGTTCCTTTAGTTTTACAAGGTTTTGTCTGATATAAAATATGGGTATTATTGATTTTTTCTCTCTCTCTCTCCTCTTCAGTTGGGATATGCTATGTTTTCTCAGTGTTTTTTTTTGCGATTGGGAGATGTTTGTGGTTTTGGCTGTGTCTGTTTTTATACCCTCCACCATAGGATGGGGGGTATATTCATTTTGTCACTCCGTTTGTAACACCTCTAAATATTGATCTGAGACCCCATAAAGTATATATCGTCGGTGCGCCGACGAAAACTCCTACACGCTGAAAAAAAATCGCTTCTGTAGTATATTGGCCCAAACATATTCGGCTTGAAACATATATATGTTTAGGGTACACACTAAACATATAATATTTGGTACACACAAAAATTATATGTTTGGGAAGATGTTGTTCTAAACAAATCTTTCTTTACATCGCAACATGTATTTACTTTGGACGATTTTTTTCCGAAGCAAATATTAATTTGCATTTAATTAAGTATTCAGAAAATACCTAAATTGTGTTAAATATATCAGTGATTCAAAGTTAATTTTTTAGAAATTTTTCATAATAAATAATAATGATTGAAATCGTATAATCTTGAATCGAAATATATTACTTGGAGGATTAAAAACTAACGATGGCCTGGAATACTCAGAAATTTTAAATGATTGATTTAAAACAGAAATTAATGCTGCATTTGGTATCATAACTAGTAGGTTCAATGCCAAATTAAAAAAAAAATAAAACTGAAAAACGAAAAATTCAACAAAAGTTTCGAAAATCTTTTTTAAATAAAATATATTTGGAGAAATTCCTAAACAATAATTTTATTTGTATTCAAACACATATTTTATTTGAGAAACTTAGTTTGCAAATATTATATGTTGTAACATATTAATATATGAGTTCCAAATATATTTTATTGATTTTCAAATAAAATTTATTTGCTCAGAAATGCATAATATTTAAAAATGTGTGTTCCAAATATATTTTCTTTCGATTCAAACATATCAAAAAAGGCGATTTTGCCCCGTGTATGTGTTTTTTTACTAGTTTTCAGGAGAGACAAAAAACGTTGATATTTCGTCAAATCTCGATATTTTTAATATCTCAGATTTTTGAATTTTTCTTTTAATTATTTACCACCAATATATCATAACAAAAATCGTATATGTGAAAATCCCATGACGTGGTAAATTGTTTTCATGAAAATCGACACATAGGATGTTTTGTTTGGAGCATTTTAAATATTTATAAAACAAAAAAATTACACATAGGAGTTTTGATATTTCAATGTTCACAGCGTATCTCAGGCATACGAAAGTTGGCCTGGTTTGTGGCTAAAAACGGCTAATGAGGTTTTGTACAGAATCACCCCCTCTACTCAGATAAGAAGAAATCGAAATCTGATCTGTTTCCTTTCGGGAGTTATCGCGATAAAAACAATTCTTAACCAAAAAACCGAACTTTATTACATTGAATCGCGGAAATTTAAAACTATAACATAATTTCTTATAGATAAGAACATTTATCTTACAAATGCTTTGTAATGTCCGCTATATTTCCTATATTATTCTATAGCGAAATTTTTGTAATCCAAAAATTCGACTTACACCGCTAATTTTTTACAAAAATATTATTGCGAATTTATTAAAATTAATATATTTACATTCTATGATTTCTGAGGGATAGATTGGCACTAGCATTTCCGCCATAAACATCCCGCGACGAATGCATTTCGAACAAAAAACATTTAAGTTTAGAATTATTTTACTATATAATGCTATTATTACGCGAACGGTCAGTCCTAGGAAAAAGTAGTCAAAGAAAGTTTGGGAGATACTATAAACGACTACAAGTCTTTCTTTAACAAAAAAACTTATAAAAATTAGGTAGGGATTTACAATGTGTCAAATCAAAATATGCCTCATATAAGGGGAAAAGCATACACAAGTTTTAACACACTGTAAATTCTTACCAAATTACTATAAATTTTGCTTGTTAAAAAAAGAATTGTAGGCCTTTCGCTTATCTCCCAAACTTCCTTTGACTACTTTTCCCCAGAACTGTTCATTCGCGAGATAATAGCATTATATAGTAAAATAAATCCGAACTAATTTTTTTTGTACAAAATTTTTTCGTCGAGGAATATGTTCCGCGAAAATGCTGATATTAATCTATTCCTCAGAGATTATAGAATGCAAATATATTAATCTTAATAAATTCGGTATAATATTTTTGGAAAAATTTGGCGGTATAAGTCGATTTTATGGATTACACAAAATTCGCAATATAAAAACATGACAAATATCGCGGACGTTACAAAGCGTCTTACAAATAATCATATTTAAAGGAAATTGTGTTACAGTTCTAAAATTCCGCGTTTTTCTTTACAAATCAAAGCTATTAAGTTTGTTTTGAGTAAAAGTACTGTTTTCGCGATAACTCGCGAATGGAAGCAGATCCAATTTTGATCTATTCATTGTCGAATAGAGGGGATGATTCTGAACAAAACATCATTAGCCGTTTTTTGGCGTGAATCTAAGCCAACCTTCTATCCCTTGGGACAGGCTGTGCCTACAACACATAGGAGTTTTTGTCGGAGCATTGCTATAGAGGGATACACATAGGAGTTTTTGGTAACTTCGGAACCGGTCAAGATAGCGCAAAATGCTTTGGTTGGGTAGTCGTTTGACCGCTAGGACGTTCTAATTCGACAATAAAAAAAAATTCGAAAAATTACACATAGGAGTTTTTGTCGGCGCACCGACGATATATTCTTAATCGTCGTAAAATTCTAAGGCGACTTAGCCATGTCCGTCCGTCAGTCCGTCTTTTGTAATCACGCTACAATCTATAATACTTGAGCTAGGTGGCTGGAATTTTGTAAAGATACTTCTTATAGCTGCAGTTAACTTGGGATCGGTCCATATTTAGATATAGCTCCCATATACGAGTTTAGCATCTAACTTGTTGTGATTCCTACTGTTCTCATATACTATTTTTTTTTGTGTTTTCGGTGTTATTTTCTTCTGCTGGAGGGTATATAAGATTCGGCATGGCCGAACTCAACGCTTTTACTTGTTTTATTCATCATAAATAAAAAAACAGTCGCTGAAAATACGGCTGTGGTTATTTCTTGCATACATAGAGGACATACTACACAATGTCATATTTTAATCTTTAATGTATGATCCAATATGACATTGTTCTTTTTGCTGACAGCCAAACGAATATTTTTCCATATTATGAAACCTCCGAATATATCAAGGGTATACAGAATAATCTGATCAATTCTTCATATTGTTGAATAACAGCTAATAACAGCTAACAGCTGGTTTAAAGTATAAACTGACTAAGTCTATTTTAGATCAATTTTCTATCCAAAGACACACATACATATGTTAAAAAGAATTCGATGAAACACTACGTACCAACATTTTTTTTTTGTGTCCAAGGACTAAAATTTTATATAATTCCTTAAAATCAAAACCAAAAATTGTTTTAATTATTTTAAATTTAAATTTTCACTGAAAGTACCATTAGCATTTTGACTATATTTTTATACGTACGTTTTTTAAGTATTAGGACTGGTAAAGCCGGGATGAGCGTTAAATTTAAAGTAATTATGAGGACTACAAACGTTGTGAATATGTCTTTCACGTAGCTGGTTAGTAACAGTCTTTAAAAAATTAGAAAAACTTTTGATATCTTTAAAAAATCTTTAGAAAAAACATCGCCAAAAATTATTTAATTCCATTTTTCAACAGCCAGCTAGCCAGCCTAACGAAGAAACTGATGCCAACATAAAAAAAATCCATGGATAAATGTAGAATTTATAATCCTCTTTTGGTAAATGTAAGAGAATTTTAACAAAATAATGTTTTTATACGCTTACTATTGTGAACGTGGGATATATCATTTGCTGCTGGCCAAAAGTGTAACACATCGAAGGAGCGACCTAAGACCTCAATTATATTTGGCGGAAATCCTTTTTGGGCTATTTTAACTAATTTCAGCAATGTCCGTCCGTCCGTATGTCTGGCTGGTGCGCTCGATAACTCTTAAGAAAGGGTTTTCCAACAAGAGGTTTCGTATTCAAAGAAAAATGACATTTTTTGAGATAAATGATCGGATGTTTATTACAATTTTCCATAACCAGATCGAAAAGTGGCTGCCCTATGTCTTCGATAGCCTCACGAGGACATAGACGCTGGGCTGTGGGCGTAGACCTTATCTTTCACGTGGCCCCAAAGGAAGAAGTCGCAAGGTGTTAAATCACAAGATCTCGGTGGCCAATTGTGATCACCTCTTCGAGAGATAAGGCGGTCCGGAAACTTTCCCGTAACAGAGCAATGGTTTCGTTGCTTGTGTGGCACGTAGCCCGTCTTGTTGAAAGTAAACGTTCTCCAGATCAATACCATCCAACTCCGACCATAACAAATCATTAATCATCTCTCGATAGCGCAATCCATTCACCGTAACTGTTGATCCAACCTCATTTTCGATAAAGTAATGTCCAATGACCCCGCCGGACCATAAACCACACCAAACAGTCACACGTTGAGGATGGAGAGGCTTCTCAACAATAACTCTTGGGTTTTCCGAGCCCCAGATGCGACAATTTTGCTTGTTGACGTAGCTACCGATGTGGAAATGGGCCTCATCAGTCATGATGATTTTTCGATGATTTCCGATTTTTCGAATTTTAATAATTTAAATGCGTTGTTGAATCGTGTATCGTTCCATTGTTAGTAATGGCGTAGTTTCTACTTGTCAAATGTCAAAGAATAAAAGCTTCAAAAGTGACAGCTACCGAAATACCGGGTGATTCAAAATAACACCTCTTGTTGGAAAACCCGTTATTTGTTTCGGAAATATGGGGTGATCTAAGTAGAGATACTTTTTTCAATAGCCTTGTTTTGACAGATCACGTGTGATTCGTGTCATGCTGTCATGTTATTTTTGTTAAGTATTGTTTGGCATTTCATCATGGAAAGACTTACGCCTGAAGAACGTTTACAAATTATTCAGTTTTATTATCAAAATAATCGTTCGCAAATTGCGCTAAGTTAATTTTTTTAAATAAAAAAAAAAACACTTTCCCGTCGACCCACGACCTTGACACCCATGAGCAATATTTTAGCTCTCGTTAAGAGCTATATTTTTGCCATTGACTGATTCCTGATCCGACGTACCGGAGTTATCGGTCCATATTTCTTCAAAAATGATGCCGGCGAGAACGTACCCGTCAATGGCGACCGTTATCGTGACATGATAACCGACTATTTGATGCCTGAAATTGAACTCGTGATCTCGGCGACATTTGGTTTCCCCTTCCAACACATCGCATCAATCAATGGATTTATTGAGAGAACACTTCGATGAGCAGATAATTACACGGTTTGGGCCGGTCGATTGGCCACCAAGATCGTGTGATATAACACTGTTAGACATTTTCCTGTGGGGATGTGTAAAGTCTAAAGTTTATGCGGACAACCCCGCTTCGATTCAGGCCTTGGAGCAAAACATCACGCCTGTTTGGCTCCTGTTACCAGTCGAATGAAATATGAAATCCTGCTAGATCTAGAACGTTGTGGCTGCAAGGTCGTGGCATATGCGGACGACGTGGCAATCGCAGTGAGTGGCAAATTCGTAAACGTCCTCAGAGACATCCTACAGGTGGCTCTGAACAAGTTGGCTAGATGGGCCAGAAGCAGCGGTTTGGGCGTTAACCCCAACAAGACAGAATTGGTTCTCTTTACTAGGATGAATAATGTCCCACATGTGGACCCTCCACCTCGGATAAATGGAACAGATCTAGTCTTTGCAAAATTTTTAGGAATAATTCTAGATAGAAAACTGTTATTTAGACTTAACGTATTGGAACGTGTAAGGAAGGCCAATGTCGCCTTATATTCCTGCAAAAAGGCTGTAGGGTCGCGTGGGGCCTCTCTCCTAAAATCGTCCACTGGATATATATAGCAGTAGTTCGTCCTATATTGCTATACGGCATTGTGGTATGGTGGACGGCAACTGACAAACTAACCATCACCAACCTACTAACAAAGGTTGGCTCCTGCCTGAGCATAAGCGGAGCCTTAAGGACTACAGCGACCGAGTCTCTACAAGCCCTACTCCATATACTGCCGATTAATATTGTGGCGAGAGAAGTTGCAACCAAAGCGGCAATAAGATTAAACTGCCTATCAATGTGGAGGTACAAGAACTATGGTCACATGAGGATATCAAAGTGTAGTGCTATGGTAACCGACCGAGTGGACTATATACCAACTGTGTACACCTTCGAGAGAAATTACATCACTATGATTCCCGCCAGAGATGAATGGGTCGGCAGAATACGAGGTAATATAAACCATCTCCACTTTTACACGGATGGTTCGAAGCTTGATGAAAAGGTTAGCTTCGGAGTACACTGTGAAGAACTTAGTCTGGATATAGCTCACAGACTACCAGATACCTGCAGTGTCTATCAAGCCCAAATAATGGCAATATGGGAAGTCGCCAAGTGGCTGAGTCGCAACATAGTAACCAACACTGGCGTTGTCATTTACTCGGACAGCCAGGCTGCCATCAACTCTCTAGAGGCAACATCCCTAAATTCACAAACAGCCCTCGACTGCCGCAGATCTCTTAACGAGATGGCTGAGCAGTTTAATATACACCTCATATGGGTGCCTGGGCATAGGAATATCCCGGGGAACTGCAAAGCCGATGAACTTGCTAGGAAAGGGACTACATTACAAATTCTCGAAGAATGTGCATATATTGGAGCGCCACTCACCACGTGCAAGCTTTGGCTTAGGCAAGAGGCAATCAGGCAGCCCAACGGAAGATGGACAGAAATCGGCACCTGCAGGGTAGCTAGACAAATCTGGCCAAGGTATGACCTGAGAAGGTCAAAATATCTCCTCGCACTAGAGAGGAAACGATTGTCTACGTTAGTACAGGTTCTGACGGGACACTGCTTGATCGGCGAACACGCCAAAAGATTGGGTATGACTCCAATGACTTCTGCCGAAGCTGTGGAGATGAGGAAGAAGTGGAGAGCATTGAGCACTTGCTTTGTGACTGTCCCGCTTTGAGAAAACGACGACTGGACGTACTGGGGTCGGCCTTTTTAGGCAGCCTAACAGATCTTTCCAGTACTGATATTCGTACTATCGATAAATTTATATATCAAACAGGTTGGTTTCGATGAGGGACATTTCAGCCCGTGGTAACACTAGGGACCTAAACTGGTCTATGTGAGCTTGTAAAAAAATACGGCTGCCACCCTAACCTAAACCTAAACCTAAAAACCAGTCGAATGGCCAGTTACCAGTCGAAATGCTCGAACGAGTCATCGAAAATTGGACTCAACGGATGGACCATCTGAGGCGTAGCCGCGGCGCGGCCAACATTTGATAGACATAATCTTCAAAAAATTAATGTCAACGAATATTCTTTCAAATGATAATAAACATTCCCCATTCAATTTGAATTTTCTGTGTTTTTTTCTCTAAAAAAGTAGGGAACCTCGAAATCGATCACTCTATAATAGTCCAAAATAAAAAAAACAGGGCGGAAACAAAAAATTGTTTTGAACAAGATCTTCCCAAATTTAAAATATTTGTGTGTGCTAAATATAATATATATCGAGTGTACTCTAAACATTTGTATATTTCAAGCAGAATATGTTTGGGACAGAAGTGATTTTTTTCAGCGTGTAACAATTATATAGTCGGTGTACGGGATACAATGACTAAGTCTATTTTCGATAAATTTTGCTATCCAAAGACACACACATACATATGTTAGTTAAGAAAATAAATTTAAAAGGAATTTTATGAACCCTGATAATTTCCACTCAACATTTTATAAGTCTATTTATTCACAACTCACAAAAATGTGTGCAGAATTTGAATTGACTACTACTATAAAATGTATTGAGGCACATGGGTGCGTATACTTACTGTAGTTGTATTAATATTACGTATACTCGCGATGTTCATAATGTATATAAAGGGTCTTCCAAAAGGGAATTCCGAACTTGGGCAGCTGATAGCGGCCATATTGTTGAAGCTTTATTTGTGGAATTGATTCTCATTTAGTCAGTGTGTTTTGCCATATCACCATGGGCGGATATAGAGTTCAACAACTCGCGAAAATGATAAAATTATTTTATCAAAATGGGTGTTCTGTTCGGGCAACGTTCCGCGTGAAAAATCATATTCAGTGATGAGACCCATTTCTTGATAACAGTGTACGTCAACGAAGAAAATTGTCGAACTGTCGAATAATCAACATGAGATCCAAGAGCGTCCAAAACATCCTGTTTCAAAACATGAATTGTTTGATGTGGATTTTGGGCTGGCGGCGTCATTGGTCCATATTTCTTTGAGAATGACGTTGGCCAGGCCATCACCGTCAACGGCGAGCACTGTAGGTCGAGGATTATTAACAACTGTTGGTCTGAAAGGTATGATATTGACACCAACGACATGTGGTTTAAACAGGACGGCGCTACTTGTCACATTGGACATTCTGCAAGAACGATTTAAGGCCATCATGTCATCGATAAAATTCAGCCTGATTTGTGCACGCCAACCAACGAAGCCGTGGCCGACATTTGCACGATGTTGTATTCCAACCAGTAAGGAAAGGCTAAAGTCGGGCGGGGCCGACTATATAATACCCTACACCACTCTCGTAATATTGAATAACTCTGATATATAAATTTTGTAATTCATGTATAAATTGTTTACATAAATTTACTTTTAGGACATTTTATACTTAATTAATATCCTGTACCACAGTGTGGTGTTGGGTATAAAAACGATTGGATCTAAAGAGCCAAATCGGATGAAACATATATATGGGAGCTATAACTAAATCTTAACCGATTTTGTTCAAATTCGCCAATGTTGGTTCATTGATCAAGAAACTCTACCATTCTAAATTTCAAAACGATTGGATGTAAAATATAGCTTCTGTAGAACTAAAGGGCCAAATCGGACGAAACATATATATGGGAGCTATAACTAAATCTTAACCGATTTTCTTCAAATTCGGTAGTGTTGGTTCATGGATCAAGAAACTCTACCATTCTAAATTTCAAAATGATTGGATGAAAAATACAGCTTCTACAGGACTAAAGAGCAAAATCGGACGAAACATATATATGGGAGCTATAGCTAAATCTTAACCGATATTCTTCAAATTCGGTAGTGTTGGTTCGTGGATCAAGAAACTCTACCATTTTAAATTTCAAAATGATTGGATGTAAAATACAGCTTCTATAGGACTAAAGGGCCAAATCGGACGAAACATATATATGGGAGCTATAGCTAAATCTTAACCGATTTTCTTCAAATTCGGCAATGTTGGTTTATGGATCCAGAAACTCTACCATTCTCAATTTCAAAACGATTGGATGTAAAATATAGCTTCTATAGAACTAAAGGGCCAAATCGGACGAAACATGTATATGGGAGCTATAGCTAAATCTTAACCGATTTTCTTCAAATTCGGCAATGTTGGTTTATGGATCCAGAAACTCTACCATTCTCAATTTCAAAACGATTGGATGTAAAATATAGCTTCTATAGAACTAAAGGGCCAAATCGGACGAAACATGTATATGGGAGCTATAGCTAAATCTTAACCGATTTTCTTCAAATTCGGTAATGTTGGTTCTTGGATCAAGAAACTCTACCATTCTAAATTTCAAAATGATTGGATGAAAAATACAACTTCTACAGGACTAAAGAGCAAAATCGGACGAAACATATATATGGGAGCTATAGCTAAATCTTAACCGATATTCTTCAAATTCGTTAGTGTCGGTTCATGGATCAAGAAACTCTACCATTCTAAATTTCAAAACAAGTAAGAAAGTTTCAGTCGGGTAAACCGACTAAGGTATACCCTCACTTTGTGAGTAATGTAATATATAACATTACACCAATAAATCTGTCAATTTGTGTGGGAGGTACCATAAGGGGTTTTCCAAATACACATATTTTTCGGTAAATAGTACATTCTTAAATACATTGCATTGTGCTGAACTATAAGCGTTTGTGTGCACTGGTATATTAAAGTTACGAGCTATGTAATTTTGGTATGATTTGGTCATTTTGTGTGGGAGGTACAAAAAGGGGCGGGGTGATAACGCCCACTTTTTACAGGACTATAGGCACTACAACAACATTACACTGTACAAAATTTCAAGTATTTGTATGCACTGGTATTAAAGTTACAAGCCGTTTACTTTGGTACGAAACGGGCCATTTGTGTGGGCGGTACCAAAAGGGGCTTTACAATGATGCACATTTTTTACCGGACTATAGGCGCTACAAAAACATTATATTGTAGACAATTTCAAGCATTTTTATGCACTTGTATTAAAGTTATAAGCAGTTAAATTTTGATGCAAAATGGTCCATTTGTGTGGGAGGTACCAAAAGGGGCATGCCAACTTCACCCATTTTTCTCGAGTTAATAGCGACTAATATACTAATATTATGTGCAGAATTTCAAAAGATTTGAATAAGTAGTATAGAAGTTATTAAAGAATCAATATTTCACTAAATTTTAACCCTTTGTGTGGGAGGTACCAGAAGGAGTAGACCAATATGGCCCATCTTCGAACTCATCCGGAGATAGATCAAAATATTACCACATACCAAATTTGAAGTCAATCGGTTACTCCTTTCGAGAGTTATCGTGCGCACCAGCCAGCAGACACACAGACAGACAGACAGACAGACAGACAGACGGACGGACATTGCTCATTCGACTTAAAATGACCCAAAACGGATTTCCTCCGAACATACTTATGGTCTTAGATCACTCCTTCGATGTGTTACACTTTTTTCCGTAGCAAATGATATATACCCTCGTCACACTAAAGTGAGGGTATAATGATTGGAAGCAAAATACAGCTTCTATAGGACTAAAGGGCCAAATCGGACGAAACATATATATGGGAGCTATAGCTAAATCTTAACCGATTTTCTTCAAATTCGGCAATGTTGGTTCATGGATCAAGAAACTCTACCATTCTAAATTTCAAAACGATTGGATGTAAAATACAGCTTCTATAGGACTAAAGGGCCAAATCGGACGAAAGATATATATGGGAGCTATATCTAAATCTGAACCGATTTCAACCAAATTCAATAGCGATCTTAACAGCTGCGAAATACTCTAAACTGCAAAATTTCAGAACGATCGGAGTGAAATTGCGACCTGTAGTCGACGAACAACTTTACATGGACAGACGGACGGACGGACATGGTTAAATCGACTCAGCTAGTGATTCTGAGTCGATCGGTATACTATAAGGTGGGTCTAGCTGTGTTATTTTCAGGTGTTACAAACATAGGTAGGGTATAAAGGGTATAAAAATTTGTGTTCCAAGTATATTTTCTTTCGATTCAAACAAATCAAAAAATGTGATTTTGCCCCGTGTACCATACATACTGGCGGAACATGCTAATATATGCACATATAACATGAATGATGCCAATATTTTGTATGTTCTACAATTGATTACAATCCGCCAAATCGAGCATAGACGACACACATATACAGATTTATCATTTAAACTTTAAACCACAATTACACGCTTCCCTCCAAAGTTCAATGTGACAAAAAGCAAAAACTCAAAATGCAAAACAAAAAAACAGGTGACATCCAAATGCTGTGGATGAGAGTACACACACAATGGAAAGCGCAAATGAAGGCAACGATAAAACATTCACTTACCGCAAATTTGTTAGCGACAGCATTAAACAATGGCGCAAACAGCATGCAGCCACCGCACCAGCGAGCAAGCAATAAACCATCATGTTCTCTGTTTTTCGCTGGAACTCCCTCTCCTGCTCTTCAAGGGGAATTGGGAATTTGTGGTGATGGTACATACATCCAAACATAAGTGAAAGGTGAGTAGTAGGCGAATATGAGAGTGAATATGATACATATGTGTGACTGAGAGCCTACCGGCACAGGCTTGCCAGTTTTTTTTAGTGCCGAATCCCCAAATTTTTATTTTTTTATCCCCTAAATCCCCAAAAAAAGATTTCTCATCCCCAAAAAAATCCCCAGAAAACATTTTAACCTATGTGAATGATGTATTTTACAATTCAATGTACTTTGTACTAAAATTTATTCTTTTTGTACAAAATGTACGTTGTCAAATTATCAAATACATCTGATTCAAAATCTTCCATCTCATCTAATTTTTTTTTTGTACTCATTTTTGGTATTAAAAGTTTGCTCATTTCTGCCAATGGAATAAATAATTGATAAAGTACATCAAAGAGTTAATACCAGTGATTTCAGTTCTTTAAAATCGAGTTGGACCAGCAGAATCCTGTTACTAGTAAACTTTACTCCAAAATTAGCTTAAATTGTTCGTAATGTCGTCTGGGAAGCATTTTATAAATCGCATTTGGCTTCAATTGATTTATAAATATCTATAGAAATACGTATTGGCAATTACTACAGGTTGTCTATTTAAGTCGTACTCTTATACACTGCGAGTCAAGCTACTTTTTGTAGGAACTTTTGACACAATTTTTACGGACGCATTTTCTCAAAAAATATAGATTTAACAGAAAATACAAATTTTAACATAAATAAAGACATGTAATTATAAAAAATTGCCATCCCCGCCAAATCCCCGGATCCCCAAACCAAAAAATATATCCCCATTCGCGGAGAAAAATCCACAAACTGGCAGCGCTGTACCGGCATCCGTTGCCATTATTTGTTTAGTTTAGTGAGAGAGTTGGGTACTTGCGTTTCTGTGTCTGTGTAGGTGCATCATATGTGCATTCTTTGCACAGAATTGAATTTATATCATTAGTGTAGGCCTGTTTTGACTGTGCCTGTGCTTTTCCGTTGTTATTTGGTACTTTATTGCTGCTTTTATTGTCAAACTAACATTTGACATTTGCATTGTCGCTCGTGTGTGTGTGGTAAATTACAAATGATCACAACAATAAGAGCAATTGCGTTATTTATATATTTCACTATTTACATTCTTCTTTTCTGCATATAACATAAAAAATTTGAATTGTTATTTATGCTCTCTAGCAATAGTTTAAGAATCACCGAAAACTTGTATTGGTTGAGTAACATGATTAGTTTAGATAGAAGGGGAATTTGCAGGCAAAGTGTTAACTCTACCCAGAAAATATAACGATTTCTAACGATAAAACTAATATTAAGTGAAGGGTAGTTAAATTTTAAGGGCCGATGTTGATTTTGAATAAAACACAAATTATTTAGGAAATTATTGTAATTTCTTTTTATTATGATAATATTGGTATGGTTCAATTATGTATGGAACAAAATTTCGGTTAAAATAACAGCACACCTCCATCCGCTGGTCCAAATTTTCCATGATGCTGAGGCATTATTGAGGTTCTACGCCGTTAATGTGCCGAATTATCTCATATTTTAGCTCTTGAATTGTTGCTGGCTTATCGACGTACACCTTTTCTTTCAAATAACCCCCAAGAAAGAAGTCAAACGGTGTCAAATCACATGATCTTGGCGGCCAATTGACATCGCCACGACGTGAGATAACACAGCCATTGAATTTGTTGCGCAAAAGAGCCATTGTTTCGTTACCTGTGTGGCAAGTGGCATCGTCCTGTTGAAACTACATATTGTCCACATTCATATCTTCCAATTCGGGCCATAAAAAGTTCGTTATCATCTCACGATAGCGAACACCATTCACAGTAACTGCCTGACCGTCCTCATTTCGAAGAAGTATGGCCCGATGACGTCGCCAGCCCATAAGCCGCACCAAACGAGCAGGGCGAGCATGCACAGGTGTTTTCATATCTCCTACAGACCCGGTTTGCTGAAATTTGCGCACAATTCTCCCGATTGTGGACACATTTGGCCGATTATGCTGATCAAAAAACATCACGAAATGCATTTTGATTTGAACTCCCATTTTCGTAAAAGGCTTAAAAAACTTTAACGCGTTGCTCGATTGTGTATCTTTCCATGGTTCAATTTGAGTTAGTCTGAAATTGAGAAATGTCAAATGAAATGCAGAAAAAAACTTGACGGTTAGGTGTGGTTCCCATTCAACATCGGCCCTTACAATTTAACCACCCTTTATAAGTAAAGGGTTTTCCAACAAGAGGTGTTATTTTGGCATTCAAAGAAAAATGCAAATTTTTGAGATATATGATCGGATGTATATTTCATAATAAAGAGGAGGGTATGCCGTTAATAATGAAAAACAACATCAGGCAAATGGCCACTACGACCACGCTTACAGGACCATATCCTTTTCATGAAATTTTCCATAACCAAACCGCCAAGTGGCTGCCCTATATCCTCACGAATTCTATCTTTGAGGTCTTGAATCGACGCTGGGCTGTTGGCGTAGACCTTATCTTTCACGTGGCCCCAAAGGAAGAAGACGCAAGGTGTTAAATCACAAGATCTCGGTGGCCAATTGTGATCACCTCTTCGAGAGATAAGACGGTCCGGAAACTTTTCCCGTAACAGAGCAATGGTTTCGTTGCTTGTGTGGCACGTAGCGCCGTCTTGTTGAAAGTAAACGTTCTCCAGATCAATACCATCCAACTGCGACCATAAAAAATCATTAATCATCTCTCGATAGCGCAATCCATTCACCGTAACTGTTGATCCAACCTCATTTTCGAAAAAGTAAGGTCCAATGACCCCGCCGGACCATAAACCGCCCCAAACAGTCACACGTTGAGGATGGAGAGGCTTCTCAACAATAACTTTTGGGTTTTCCGAGCCCCAGATGCGACAATTTTGCTTGTTGACGTGGCCACCGAGGTGGAAATGGGCCTCATCAGTCAAGAATATTTTTCGATGGAATTCCAGATAATTTTCATGCATTTCAATGACCCAATCAGCAAAGACACGACGTTGTTGATGATCGGCTGGCTTGAGTTCATGTGTTAACTGAACTTTATAAGCCTTAAGACCCAAGTCTTTATGCAAGATACGGTGTAATGACGTTTGTGGAATGCCCAATTGCAAAGAACGACGAGGAATGGACAAACCTGGGTTTTCTTCAACACTTTGGGCTACATCAGCTATATTCTCAGTTGTTCTTGAGCGACGTGCACGGGTTTTATTCTTCACATCACTAACTTGTACCAACAGCTCGAATTGTTCCACCACGTTCTGTATTACGACGACCCAAAAATGCTTTAGTTTTGCGAACTGTGACTGCAACATTTTCACCACTTTTGTAGTGAATTTTAATAATTTCAATGTGTTGTTGAATCGTGTATCGTTCGATTTTTAGTAATGGCGTAGTTTCTACTTGTCAAATGTCAAAGAATAAAATAAAAATACCGGGTGATTCAAAATAACACCTGCTGTTGGAAAACCCTGTATATCACGAATTATTAAGTGCTCACAGTTTAAAATAAGTTGTTGAAATTAAAAACTTTTTTCAAATAAACTACTTTACAAACAAATATGAATTAATTTTCATTACATGCCCGTCCTTGGCAAAGACAGTTATATATGTTTACTATTAACGGATTTTGATGTAATGTCATTAAACAATATTTGAAGGTGTAGAGGTCCACTATTTACATATCTACATGAATCGTTGAATGAATTGAACGATTCAGCCGTTCCGATTTCGACGATATCTTGCCAGATATTGCTTAAAAATTCTATTTTTTGAGAACATATTAATCATTTTTAAATAAAAGCGACAAAAAACGTCGAAAAATGCTCAATAATTATTTTTTTATTATTGAGCTAATTATTGGCGCAGACACGAACGCTCATCATACTATCTGGGGTAGTGCGGATATAAACAATAGGGGTGATTCGCTTCATGACTTTATTCTTACTACCAACCTAAATATTTCTAACATAGGCAATAAACCGACCTTTACAATTAAAGACAGACAAGAAGTACTCCACGTAACGTTTGCTACTGACCGGCTTTCAGAATTATTGGGTGGGATGTACTGGACGACCACTCATTCTCAAAAGCGCCCAAACCCGCCGTCCACAGAAATGTGAGGAAGAAAAAGTCCTCAACTCTAGACTCCTGTATGAACCGAATAACAAAACCACTCTGGATAATCTGGTAGAGCATATCACCACGTTATGCAATAGTTCCCTTGAAGAAGCCAGTCCAAAAACAAGGTACAAGGGTAAAACAAAACCTCAGTGGTGAACTTCTGAGCTAGCGGCTAGGAAAAAGACCTGCAACAAGCTATTCTACAGGGCGAAATCTACTGGGGTCGCTAATGATTGGGATGCATATAAAGAGCAATTCACGTTATATAAGAAGGAGCTAAGGAAGCGCCAAGACGCTCTTGGTATACCTTCTGTGGCGAAGAGGAAAAGGTTTCCGACACCGCAGGCTGAATAAGATACTATCAGCTTCACCGTGTACAGTGAGTTTGCAGGATGAGGCAAATAACTGGACAAAAAACAGCGAGCAGTCGCTTAATGTACCAACAGAACCCGAAGATCAGCAGTACCAACAAGAGTGCGAGTGGACTGCGAGCGTCGCTACCTTGTTGACTGCAAGATACAGAATAAGCTGGGTTATAACCAGCTTTGAGACCTTCAAGTCACCAGGACCAGACGGCATCACTTTAGCAGAAATGCAGACATTATCCCCTGGCAGTAGAAAATTTATGTAGGCTGTATCAGGCTTTCATACATCCCGAATCGATGGAGGGATACTGTTTAAGTGAAATCCCTTCTTTTGTTTACAATATACAGCAAGATGTACTTAGCGATATGTGATGCGTACCGAGCGAAACGAAAGTCCAAGAAGAGGAGAGAGTTGGCGGAGCAAGTGTCAAAGAACAACAAATACTTACTCGTTGAAATCTGCAAATCAAATATTACAAGGATGTAGTAACGAGGAGTAGGCAGATTTCAACGAGCGTTAACGTACGATAAATGTGTCAATCTATGGACCTAGAGAAATTAATGATATCAACGAAATTCAATCAAATCGTACTTAAACAGATACCAAAGTGGTATTTATACCCAAAGCGGGAAGATATCGCACACTAGGCCAATAGACTTCAGACCAATTAGCCTATCCTCCTTCCTATCAAAAGATCTGGAAAGACTTTTAGATTATTTCATTAACTTGTGAGTATTATCGAAACGTCCCTACATTTCAAGGAATTCACTATGGTGGCATCTCTTGACATAGAACGAACTATTAACAACATTCACTCAGATGCGGTAATTGCGGCGCTGTCACATCTTGGGTCTACGACTCTAACAAGGTTTGTAAACAAGGTTTGACCCCTCAAGGAAGAGTACTGTCTTCACTAATTTGGAAGCTAGCGGTGAATGAAAGTCTGCTAGATCTAGAACGTTGTGGCGGCAAGGTCGTGGCATTTGCGGACGACGTGGTTTACCCAAACAAGACAGAATTGGTTCTCTTTACTAGGATGAATAATGTCCCACATGTGGGCCTTCCTGCTCGGATAAATGGAACAGATCTAGTCTTTTCTGAAGTGCAAAATTTTTGGGAATAATTCTAGATAGGAAACTGTTATTCAGACTTAACGTACTGGAACGTGTAAGGAAGTCCAACGTCGCCTTATATTCCTGCAAAAGAAGGCTGGAGGCGCCTGATTGCCTCTTGCCTAAGCTGCTCCAACGAAAGATGGACAGAAATCGGCATCTGTAGGGTAGCTAGACAAATCTGGCCAAGGTATGACCTGAGAAGGTCAAAATATCTTCTCGTACTAGAGAGGAAAATATTGTCTACGTTAGTATCAGTTCTGACGGGACACTGCTTGATCGGCGAACACGCCAAAAGACTGGGTATTGACTCCAATGACTTCTGCAGAAGCTGTGGAGATGTGGAAAAAGTGGAGAGCATTGAACACTTGCTATGCGACTATCCCGGTTTGAGTAAACGACGCCTGGACATACTGGGGTCGGCCTCCTAGGCAGTCTAACAGATCTTTCCGGTACAGATATTCGTACTATTGATAAATTTGTATATCAAACAGGTTGGTTTCGATGAGGGGCATTTCAGCCCGTTGTAACACTAAGGACCAAAACTGCCACCCAAATCTAAACCTAAACACTCTACCCACGAAGTGAGTTCTTTTGTCAGCAGTTTCCTAATTCTAGAGATGTCCTTGATACCGTATAGTTCTTCAATAAGATTACAGAAATCTTCTCTTTCTGATTTCCTAAGTTATTTTTATATACGCGAATGCAGCTTTTATATACGAGTATCACTAACGCTTCTCATAGTCGTATTAAAAGCTGTCCTAGCTTGCTTTCTCACAATCCTGATATCACCATCTTTTATCCTCTGACTTTTTCTGGTGTGGATAGGACACGATTTACCAAAGGCTCTTTTAATTTTCTGTTCAGGTCCGCACCGCTCTCCAAAGGACCGATTTACCAATGGTGCTTCTAAATTTTTCCCATTTCGTCCTTCTTGGGTTTCTAACTCGTATCCTTATAACATAGGAGTGTGTTTACCAGAAGTGCGTGACAAATACGGATATTTTGCGCTTAACTGCAGATACTTCAAAGACATTGCACTGTACCGAATTGTAAGTGTTTATTCGCACCGGTATTAGAGTTATAGCTGTTACATTTTTGTATGATCTTGCCATTTTGTGTGACAGGTACCGAAATAGGCGTTGCAATAACGAAATTTTTCACTGAACGAACATCTCGGCTCTATCAGGCTTACACTTCAAAACCAGTAAGGAAAGGTAGAAAGTCGGGCGGGGCCGACTATATAATACCCTACACCTCCCTAACAATGCGATAAGGGTCATTGCGATAATAATTTGGAATAATTGGTAAATGGGTAGGAACATATTATCTAATTCGGAACCGATAATCGCTAAATTAAGCAATATTCGTTCCTAAATTGAGAAACATATTTCTGGAAAATTTTAATGATCGGAAGTAAAGTACAACTTCTATAGCGCTTTGATACCAAATCAGGAGGAACATATATACGGATGTTATATATAAATCTGAACCGATTTTCCCTGAATACTCATTCATTTAAAAAGACATCTTTCTGTCGAATTTCGTACTGATGGGATATAAAATATAGTCTCTACAGCGCTTACATGTCAAATCGGGGGTAACATATATATGGGGGCTATATCTAAATCTGAACCGATTTTCTCCGAATTTGGCAGTATTTCTTCATGTAGAAGGAAACCTCTTTGTGCCGAAGTTTGCACTGATCGGATATAAAATAACATTTTTACAGCGCTTACATGTCAAATCGGGGGTAACCTTTATATGGGGGCTATATCTAAATCTGAACCGATTTCTTCCAAATTTAACAGTGTTCATTAAAATAATAGGAAACCTCTTTCTGCCGAATTTCATACTGATCGGATATAAAATACAGTTTTTACAGAGCTTATATGTCAAATCGGGGGTAACGTATATATGGGAGCTATATCTAAATCTGAACCGATTTCTTCCAAATTTAACAGTATTCATTCATATTATAAGAAACCAACTTGAGCTATACATTGCAAACAAATTGCCTGATTAATAGAACGCCTTCTGTGCAACCTAAGTCGCTCATTTCATTGTGGAGTTAGCTAAATTGGCCGATGAGCTTTTTAAAGCAATCAAATTGGTTCAACAGGAGAGGCTATGGATAACTTTTGTGGTAGCATAATGAGCTACATAGTCCAAGTGAGTCTGTCATACAGGCTGCCGCTCTTAACCTAACCTAAGCTAATCTCAAAGGCAAGAGCTGGGCTAGTGCAGTGGACTTTTTCTTTTAGTGTTGAAAAAAAGATAAATTTTTCTCCGATTGTCGCAATGAGTACCCTTATTGTTTTAGCCTCATGCCAAGTAAATGTGCCGCAGGAGGTGGACAAAATATGAATATGTAAATATTTGTGTATAATTTGTACTAGTTGACATCACTGGTGCGCTGTACACGTTTTACCTACATTTGTGTGTATGTATGAATGTAACTACTTTTGTTTGGGCTGGAAAATTCTCCTTGTTTTTGTTCTTCTTCGTCGTCAATTGCTTAAAGTTCAAAATACTTTCGAGTGTCGTCGTTGTTGCCGCGCTCCTCTAACGCATTTTCTCCCAATGTACGAGTATGTACATACATATGTATGTGTGTATGCCTGAATGTGAATTGTAGCAAACTATGTTAATGTATTCATATGTTGAGTGCGCTCGTGGTAAGATTTATATACAAACATACTCTCAAACAATGAAAGTGCACACACGTACATACACTCGGCACTTATACATTTCTAGCGCATGAATACTCTTACTAACTGCGAGTGTTCTCATTGTCTTCCTTACACACATTCGTAGATGCATGCATATTTGTATTGAAGAGTGTGTCTGTGAATGGAAAATAAATTCACATACCTGTGGATTCATTTTGTTTACATTTGAATTTTATTTCTTTCCAGGCCTAACCGTTACATTAACACAAGTAATGGAAGGATACGACGACGACGTCATCGTCGTATATTGACATCGAAATATATTTTTATGTCAACTCCTTTGGTGGTGGAAAGGGGGTTGGAGGTGGTATTGATTTGTTGGTAGGAATTCGTTATATTTTAAATATGTACATTCATAATATGTGAGATTATATTCAGAAGGGAAAATTTATAGTGTAAGGACTAGAAATAAATAAAAATAATATTTGATCATACCTCTTTTAGAAAATGGATCTGGTTTCAACAAGCAAGTTTGGGAATGACTTAATTACCTGAAATGAAAAAAAAACGAATAGAAAAAAATTAGTGAATAGAAAATACACAATTTTGCTAGGGAAATATAAAATTTTCCCCAGATATAACTAAAATTTGTCATTTTAGCTGTACGACGCTTAATTATCGAGATATTCCCATTTTAAGTTTTAAATTCAAAAAATTTGTGATAACAAAATTTCGTCCTTTTCCTTCTTCGGGGATTATTTAACAAGATATTTACATTTTAAGTTTTGCTAAGGAAATTCAAAATTTTGGCCAAAAAATTTGTGATAATTAATTTCGTCCTTTTCCTTCTACGGGGCTTATTTAACTAGATATCTACATTTTATATTTTTTGATAAATTTTGGCCAAAAATTAGTGATAATAAAATATCGTCCTTCGAGTTTAGTTTGCTGATCAGTCGTAGTGAACGGACGTGTTTAGCACAGAGCGGATAGTTACAATCTATTACGCAGTACCTATTCCGCAATCGCAAAAAAAATCTGTACAAAGTCTGAAAGGCCTAGATAGTAGTACCTATTACGGGCTAATACAGAAATTAATAAATTCGACGACGGGGATGCCTTCGCGTTCCGATGGAGCGGGGTTCCCCAATCCTCCTACTGTCCGTCCGTTGGTCTTGGCCAAAGCCGATCACACCAATCATGGTGAAAATTTCCCCCCAGTACTCACAACAGGTGGTGCGGTGAGGGGAAAACTTCATGTCCGACCATCAAAACGGAAGCACAATGAGCATCATATAGCGCTCAGAGTTTTGACGAATTTGGAGGCTGTTGAGGTTTCGGCTCTTACCGAAAAACAAAAAGAGTCACTTACCTGGGCCAAAGGAGTCATAGATGTTTCTAAGGCCAATCAGCCGGCTGAAAGAGCCACAAAATCAGCTGTGTTAATAGAGTCAAAAGAATCAGATCACCTGATGAACCCCTGCAAGAGGCCCTAATGTCACCATCAACTGGACACTCACCAAGCCCTTCAATGAAGTGGCGAAGGAGAGTCCAGTGATGGCTGTTATAGACAGAAGTAGTGAGGATGGATCCATCCTCAAGGACAAATGGGCCCATGTGCAATCCGCCATAATGGCTCATTGCGTCGATGTCCGAAGAGAAATGCCGGGCACACCACCAGTCTGCAACAATGCAGGATGGCATCAGGGGAGAGTAAAGCTCTTATATTTCGGTGATGCCAGATTAGTAGATCTGTATAAGGCTGCTCTGAGTCGAGCGGGTGAGGTGTGGCCGGGTGCCCAGTTGGATGTTGTCGAAAAAAACAACATCCCTAGTCACCCTAGAGCCGTCACCTGGGTTACAGAAGAGCCTTCCAACCCGGCTGACATCTTAGAAATAATAAAAGATTCCAATCCTGGTCTGCCGGCCCATAATTGAAGAATCAGCAAGGTGGGTGAGGCGGATGGTAAAACGCGGCAGGTCAGTTTTATCCTTAATATATACCTCATATGGGTGCCTGGGCATAGGGGTATCCCGGGGAACTGCAAAGCCGATGAACTTGCTAGGAAAGGGACGACTTTACAAATTCTCGAAGAATTTGCATATATTGGTACGACACTATCCACGTGCAAGCTTTGGATAAGGCAAGACGCAATCAGGCAGTCCAACGACAGATGGACACAAATCTGCACCTGTAGGGTAGCTAGACAAATCTGACCAAGGTATGACCTGAGAAGGTCAACATATCTCCTCGCACTGGAAAGGAAAAGATTATCTACGTTAGTATCAGTTCTGACGGGACACTGCCTGATCGGCGAACACGCCAGAACATTGAGTATTAACTTCAATGACTTCTGCAGAAGCTGTGGAGATGAGGAAGAAGTGGAGAGGATTGAGCTTTTGCTATGCGACTGTCCCGCTTTGAGTAAACGACGACTGGACATACTGGGGTCGGGCTTTTTAGGCAGCCTAACAGATCTTTCCAGTACTGATATTCGTACTATCGATAAATTTATATATCAAACAGGTTGGTTTCGACGAGGGGCATTTCAGCCCGTGGTAACACTAGGGACCTAAACTGGTCTATGTGAGGTTGTATAAAAAAATACGACTATATACCAACTTTGTACGGTGTACACAGTTGGTATATAGTCCACTCGGTCGGTTACCATAGCACTACACTTTGATATCCTCATGTGACCATAGTTCTTGTACCTCCACATTGATAGGCAGTTTAATCTTATTGGCGCTTTGGTTGCAACTTCTTTCGCCACAATATTAATCGGCAGTATATGGAGTAGGGCTTGTAGAGACTCGGTCGCTGTAGTCCTTAAGGCTCCGCTTATGCTCAGGCAGGCAGTTCTCTGAACCTTTGTTAGTAGGTTGGTAATGGTTAGTTTGTCAGTTGCCGTCCACCATACCACAATATCGTATAACAGTATTGGACGGACTACTGCTATATATATCCAGTGGACGATTTTAGAGAGAGTCCCCACCGCGACCCTACAGCCTTTTTGCAGGAATATAAGGCGACGTTGGCCTTCCTTACACGTTCCAATACGTTAAGTCTAAATAACATTTTCCTATCCAAAATTATTCCTAAAAATTTTGCACTTTCAGAAAAGACTAGATCAGTTCCATTTATCCGAGGTGGAGGGTCCACATGTGGGACATTATTCATCCTAGTAAAGAGAACCAATTCTGTCTTGTTTGGGTTAACGCTCAAACCGCTGCTTCTGGCCCATCTCGCCAATTTGTTCAGAGCCACCTGTAGAATGGGGTTTAGTTTTACCCTTTTACCTTGTTTTTGGACAGGCTTCTTCAAGGGAACTATAGAATGATGTGGAGATATGCTCGACCAGATTATCCTGACCGGCTTTGTCATTTGGTTCGTACAGAAGTTTAGAGTTGAGGACTTTCTTGAAATTCTTCTCATACCGGTGCCACTTTGTCTTCCTTACATTTCTGTGGACGGCAGGCTTAGGCGCTTTTTCCGCGAGTTTGAACTCAATATAATGGTGATCTGAGAATGGGTGGTCGTCCAGTACATTCCACCCAATAATTTTGTCTGTCAGCCGTTCAGTAGCAAACGTTACGTCGAGTACTTCTTGTCTGTCTTTAATTGTAAAGGTCGGTTTATTACCTATGTTACAAATACTAAGGTTGGTAGTTAGAATAAAGTCAAGAAGCGAATCACCCCTATTGTTTATATCCGTACTACCCCAGATAGTATGATGAGCGTTCGTATCTGCGCCAATAATCAGCTCGAGTGCGTCAGACGTTGCTTCTTCTACTACTTCCCTGAATAGAGCAGTCGGTACTACAGATTCATAAGGCAAGTAGCTGGAGACCACCCAATATATGCGATTACCGATCTCCAGGCTAGCAGCTGTTTGGTCTTTACCACTTAAATTAGTCAGGAGAAAGATACTTAGATCTTTCCTGGCTAAAATGCAGGTTCTTGGAGTGCCTTCACAGTTGGCCACAAGCAGCTTAAAGTTGGGTGTTCTAATACCGCACACCCTTCCTCCTACTACGTAGGGCTCCTGTATCAGGACGATGCAATTGAGCCGCTAAGGCTACTTTAGCGTGATGGAGGTTAATCTGTAGAATTCTTACCATCATTGGTAATTGACAGATTAACATCCACCCCGACAAGGGTGTTATCGAACTCTTCGTCCGTATCGTCGAGAAGCTTGTCCCCGCCAGATGCGTCAAAGAGTCCGGAGACTCCCCTCAGCCTCTCTGTGTCCGAAGTAGAGCTTTTGTCCTCAGAGAAGGACGTTACAGATCTTCTGTTAGAGTTGGAGAGTTGGAGTCACCAGAAATAATAGGCGTGGGTACCTCCGCACTTCCAGAAAGTGCCACGGCGGACGACTCACCTTCTGCAGTGGGAGCTATATCCTGCTTGTATATCTTCAAGACTATAGTCTCGAAGCCATATTGTAGGGTTGCACTCGCACTTTGTATATGGGAGGTGGATTCAGCGTTTAGGATAAGATTGACCTGCCGCGTTTTACCGTCCGCCTCACCCACCTTGCTGATTCTTCAATTATGGGCCGGCAGACCAGGATTGGAATCTTTTATTATTTCTAAGATGTCAGCCGGGTTGGAAGGCTCTTCTGTAACCCAGGTGATTGCTCTAGGGTGACTAGGGATGTTGTTGCAGATTGGTGGTTTGCCCGGCATTTCTCTACGGACATTGAGGTAATGAGCCATAATGGCTGATTGTACATGACTCCATTTGTCCTTGAGGATGGATCCATCCTCACTACTTCTGTCTATAACAGCCATCACTAGGCTCTCCTTCGCCACTTCATTGAAGGGCTTGGTGAGTGTCCTGTTGATGGTGACATTAGGGCCTCTTGCCTTTTTCGAAGGCAGGGGTTCATCAGGTGATCTGATTCGTTTTACTTTATTTGCCGTTAACACAGCTGAATTTGTGGCTCTTTCAGTCGACTCATTGGCCTTAGAAGCATCTATGACGCCTTTAGCCCAGGTAAGTGACTCTCCTTTAGCCCAGGTAAGTGACTCAGCCTCCAACTTCGTCAAAACTCTGAGCGCTACACGGTCGGACATGACGTTTTCTCCTCACCGCGCACCACCTGTTGTGAGTACTTGGGGTGATTTTCACCATTTTTGGTGTGGTCGGCTTTGGCCAAGACCAACGGACGGACAGTCGGACGATTGGGGAACCGCGCTCCATCGGAACACGAAGGCATCCCCGTCAAGAGAATTTATTTTTAGTTTGTCTGTATTAGACCGTAATAGGTACTACGATGTAGGCCTTACGGACTTTGTACAGATTTTTGCTATTGCGTAATAGGTACTGGTACCTATCCGCTATGTGATAAACAAGTCCGTTCACTGCGAATGATCAGCAACGATAAAGTTTTGCTATGGAAATTTAAAATTTTGCTTAAAAAATAAGCGATAACAAAATTTCGTCCTTTTTCTGTAGTGCATAGCAAATACGAAAGGAACAATAACAAAAACAACAATATTTGGAAATTTAACGAAATCCATCAAATTACAATTTGATTTGCTTCCGAGCAATTGATGTTAACTGAGATGTGCACGAATTCGACGTCATTGCATTCAAATAAAATCCCAATATGTTTTGGTCCCAATGGCAGACACACACACACACTCAGAAAAAAACACCCAAATAAACGCACGCACACGAACTCTTAGTTAGTCGGCTAACGAACGTCGGATAACATTTTAAATTTTGCAACGTCACAACACATTCAGAGAACACACAGCCAGACATACATATATACATATTTACGAAATAAATGGTTTTAACCCCAAAAATACTGAAATCAGTTTATGCTCTGAAACGGAACGGAATTGTGTGTCCGTGAGGTCACGGAGTGACGTTATAAATTGAGGCTGAATGAAACTTCATATATTATGGAAACTAAAGAGCAACTGGCGGCAACTGCTCGGCATAATAGAAACAGATCGTTGGTATATAAGAAAAACGGATTAAGTCAATTTAGGTAGATCTACAAAATGATTGCAAAGAAAGTGAGGATCTAGAACATTTTCTATATTTATAGAAGTCGGAGGGTAAATTATACAAGAAACATGAAAAATTGAAGTATTTATTTTTATCAACCATAGACTTAATCATTTTTGTTTTGCATGGCAAGCCAAATGCACACACACCTTTTCTCATACATACGTACAATCTCAGTTCATGTCAAATCGAAGCGAAATGACAACAACACGACCGACCCTCAATTACCGATTGAGACAAGGCTAGACGAGTGGAGGGGAGAGGAGAGGCGAGCGGCAGAGCAGAGCATACGGCAACGAAGTGTGGTGTTGAATAAAGGCATGAATTTTCTTTTGCAAGAGTAACAAATAATTGAGGAAACGACAATGACGAAGATGCTTCGTTAAACAAACACATTATATTTCGTATATTTCTTATGCTTCGATAACGAAATGTTCTCTTCTCTTACGAAGCAACAACACTCGCATTCACATTCACACTGAGATTCACGCAAACTACGAGATTTGAACATGCACCAATACTCACACTCACGAACAAAGCACGTGTTTTTCACAAAAGATTGTAGGTCCTTTTCGTTTATAATGTAGAAGTGAGCCAATAGTCTAGTATTCTGTGCATGCATAAGTTTAATGCCAATACACACATACAGCCATACATACTTATATGAAAACAATATTGCTAACTTCGAAGGGCCAACAAAAACCGTTCATTGGGACGTATGCGCGTTTAGGCGAGAATAGACAAAATTACGTATACGATGTGTGTCCAAATGAATAACAATAATAATAACACTGTCCAAAAGCATTTTTGGAACAGAATAGCGACCTATACGGCGACCTATTGTGAAAGGGCTTGTTGAGTATATCATGTTTGTAGAAAAACTTATGGTCCAGCTGGTCTGAGTTTTTTTTACAGTGGGTCAAAATTTTCATTTTATGGTCGAAGGTATCATTATACTAAATGAAACCAGTAAGGAAAGGCAGAAAGTCGGGCGGGCCGACTATATAATACCCTACACCTCCCTTACAATGCGATAAAGGTCATTGCGAAAATAATTTGGGATAATTGGTAAGTAGGCAGGAACATATTATCTAATTCTGAGCCGATAATCGCTAAATTAAGCAATATTCGTTCCTAAATTGAGAATCATCTTTCCGGAAAATATTAATGATCGAAAGTAAAGTACAACTTCTATAGCGCGTTGATACCAAATCAGGAGGAACATATATATGGAGGTTATATATAAATCTGAACCGATTTTCCCTGAATACTCATTCATGTAAAAAGACCTCTTTCTGTAGAATTTCGTACTGATCGGATATAAAATACAGTCTCTACGAATTTTGTATTTTTTCAAAAAGTATTTATTTATTCATGAATATCTATTTTGTCCCCTTCAAAGTAATTCCCCTCGGATATATGTAATACCCGTACACTTCTGCCAAAATTTTTTTCCAATCCTCGAAGCACTTCAAATAATCATTTTTTTTGATCTTGTTCAGCTCCTCCTTCAATGCCGTCTTTATCTCCTCAATCGTGGCGTAGCGTCGTCCTTGCATGGGCCTTTTCAGTTTTGGGAACAAAAAATAGTCACAGGGGGCCAGGTCAGGGGAATACGGTGGCTGCGGCAACATTACTGTGTTGTTTTTGGCCAAATATTCGCGCACAAGCAACGATGTGTGTGCAGGGGCGTTATCATGATGCAAAAGCCAGTTTTTGTTCTTCCACAAATCCGGGCGTTTTGGCGGATTGCTTCGCGCAATTTGCGCATAACTTGCAGGTAATATTCTTTATTGGCCGTACTACCCTGTGCGAGAACTCATAATGCACCACGCCCCTGCAATCAAAGAAAACTGTGAGCGCGGGCGTCCGGCACGCTGTTCGTCCTCCGCATCTTCTTGGCCCTCTAAGAACATTTCGTACCACCGATAAACGGTGCTTTGGTTCAAGGTAGCTTCACCATATGCCACAGTCAACATTAGAAATGCGTCAGCGCACTTTATTTTGTTTTTCACACAAAATTTGATGCAGATTTTTTGATCCGTTTTCTGAAATAGATAAAAATCGAAGACAAGATAAAACACATCCAAGCACAACAGCTGTAAAAAATTAACTAAACATTCAAAATGACCGACCTTGTCAGCATAAGTAAGGGACATGAGTACCAACATAACGCTACAAAAATATTAGCCCGCGGAAATTAAAAATTCGCGATATTCTTTGAACATACCTTGTATGTTCCTTCCGATTTGACTCTTAGCTTTAAAGAAGCTGTATTTTACATCCGAATTTTGGGAGATTGGAATTCTTAACCCTGGGAAGGATTTGAAGAAAATTGAAAACTTATATCCCGATTTGGGCCAGCGGTATAAAATTTCTCATCATATCTGCATAAAATTTTACAGATAATAGTTTCTTCCAAGATTAAACAATCTGTTCAGGATTAGATGTAGCCCCTTTATATACCTAAATATACACAGATTTAGCTAAAAATCTACACTTCTCAAACGATCTTTAAGAAGTTAAGCAGATTTCTTGAGCTAAGAACTAAAGACACCAAATTTTAAGAAAATCGTGCTTTTCCATCTAAGCGCTATAAAATCTGCATCAGAATAATCTATGCTTTATTCATTTTACGTCATTAGAAAACCAACATTGATGACAATATACACTAATTCTCATTATGCTCTTTAAGATTTGTGTAGGGTATCATATAGTCGGCTATGCCCGACTTTATCCCTTTTTTATTGGTTTTTATTTAAAATTTGTTTATTTAGTTCCAGAGACAAATTCAGCGGAGGCAGTTAAACATTAGCGTTAAAAAAATATTACAGCTAATGAAATGGACCTGTCTTGGAGGAGGCGATACACTATTAGATTATTGCGATGGAGCAAATGTATTGTTGCATCAAACTATGTGGATTATTAACATAATGTTTTGTATTTTGTTTATACTTTCAGAGGTATTCGATTCACTGCGGAATTTGCACTCTATTCCCACTCCACCTAAATGTAAATAAGGAAGAGGTTGAAGGAAATTCCCAGTATGATTCTCTCAGGAGCGTATAAAATCTATTAATTTCCAGGACAAGTAACAAGATTGGTTGTTAAAATGAGAATAAATTAGTTAAAAATATATGTTGATTTTCAATAAACGTCTTACAGTATTTGTTGTTCATATGAAAATATATTTATTGAGCAAAATCATAAATATTTTTAATAAACATATTACTAATATTGTTTATACCCTACCACACTGTGGTACAGGGTATTATGACTTTGTGCATTTGTTTGTAACACCTAAAAGGAGAAGAGATAGACCCATTGTTTATTATACCGATCGACTCAGAATCACTTTCTGAGTCGATTTAGCCATGTCCGTCTGTCTGTCCGTCTGTCTGTCCATGTATTCTTGTAATCAAAGTGCAGGTCGTATTTATGGACCGATTGTGATGAAATTTAGCATAGTGCTCTTTTTTGGCCCAAGGACGATCCCAATTGAAATTGGTTGAAATCGGTTCAGATTTGGATATAGTCCCCATATATATGTTTCACCCGATTTGACATGTAAGCGCTGTAGAAACCACATTTTACATCCGATCTTTATGAAATTCGGCAGAGAGAGTTTTATTATTACGTGAATGAACACTACCAAATTCGGAGAAAATCCGTTCAGATTTAGATATAGCCCCCATATATATGTTTCACCCGATTTGACATGTAAGCGCTGTAGGAACTGTATTTTAAATCAGATCAGTACGAAATTTGGCAGAGAGAGTTCTCTTATTACATAAATAAACACTGCCAAGTTCGGGGGAAAATCGGTTCAGATTTAGATATAGTCCCCATATATATGTTTCACCCGATTTGACATGAAAGCGCTGTAGAAAAAATATTTTACATCCGACCTGTACGAAATTCGGCAGAGAAAGTTCTCTTATTACATGAAAAAACACTGCGCAATTCGGGGAAAATCGGTTCAGATTTAGATATAGCCCCCATATATATGTTCCACCCGCTTTAACATTTAAGCGCTGTAGAAATCGTGTTTTATATCCGATCAGTACGATATTTAACAGAGAGAGTTTTCTTATTACATGTATGAACACTGCCAAATTCGGGGAAAATCGGTTCAGATTTAAACATAGTCCCAATATATATGTTACACCCGATTTGACATGTAAGCACTGTAGAAACCGTGTTTTATATCCGATCAGTACGAAAATCGGCAGAGAGAGTTTGCTTATTACATGTATGAACACTGCCAAATTCTTATCGCAATGCCCATTTTCGCATTGGTATGTAGGTGTAGGGTATTATATAGTCGGCCCCGCCCGACTTTCTGTCTTTCCTTACTGGGTTTTCTTGGTTTATAAGGTGAGTATTTCAGGAGAGCCACTGCGTCCGGCCGGAGAAAAGTCCAAATCAAAGAAGGAAAGAAAATATCTTCCATTTTGGACAAGAAACTTCATCTTCTTCCTTTCTTTCCTACCTCCTCCTCATAATCTGCCAGCTGTCACTTTATATAGACCGCCTGATGTCAGCTGACAATAAGGATTTTTGGCCAAACAGCTGTTTGAAATTTCCCTAATTTTTTTCCAAATTGCCATACAATTTGAATAACTAAACTAGGCCGGCCACGCAAAGAAACTTTGGTCCGCGTAACCTTATTTGGACATACTCCAGAGGAGAAAATCTTCAATCTCGGCCGAAAGCCGACCACGTATGAGCACTAGACCATTTATTATTCTTTCGGTACTGATTTCCGGGCCGAAAAAGTTTCCATTTGACCTACAAACCTCCAATAAAAAATTTGGTGCCGAAAAATCATTTGTGGTATTTGGCCCTAGAATCAATGGCTTTGGCATTTTTCGATTCGGATGTTTCACTCGAAGAGAAACGAAAAATGCTTTGGCACCTGCAATCAACAGAGCCCGTCGTAAATCTGGAAAACGATCGAAAATTCTCCGACCCGAAATTAATGAGTAATGACGAAAAAATATGTTAAATGTAAGTTAAAACCAGTAAGGAAAGGCAGAAAGTCGGGCGGGGCCGACTATATAATACCCTACACCTCCCTAACAATGCGATAAGGGTCATTGCGATTGGTAAATGGGTAGGAACATATTATCTAATTCTGAACCGATAATCGCTAAATTAAGCAATATTCGTTCCTAAATTGAGAAACATATTTCTGGAAAATTTTAATGATCGGAAGTAAAGTACAACTTCTATAGCGCTTTGATACCAAATCAGGAGGAACATATAAAAGGATGTTATATATAAATCTGAACCGATTTTCCCTCATTCATGTAAAAAGACCTCTTTCTGTCGAATGTCGTACTGATCGGATATAAAATACAGTCTCTACAGCGCTTACATGTCAAATCGGGGGTAACATATATATGGGGGCTATATCTAAATCTGAACCGATTTTCTCCAGTTTTGGCAGTATTTCTTCATGTAGAAGGAAACCTCTTTTTGCCGAAGTTCGCACTGATCGGATATAAAATAACATTTTTACAGCGCTTACATGTCAAATCGGATATAAAATACAGTCTCTACAGCGCTTACATGTCAAATCGGCGGTAACATATATATGGGGGTTATATCTAAATCTGAACCGATTGTCTCCAATTTTGGCAGTATTTCTTCATGTAGAAGGAAACCTCTTTTTGCCGAAGTTCGCACTGATCGGATATAAAATAACATTTTTAGAGCGCTTACACTTCAAATCGGGGGTAATGTATATATGGGGGCTATATGTAAATCTGAACCGATTTCTTCCAAATTTAACAGTGTTTATTCAACTAATAGGAAACCTCTTTCTGCCGAATTTCATACTGATCGGATATAAAATACAGTTTTTACAGCGCTTACATGTCAAATCGGGGTAACGTATATATGGGGGCTATATCTAAATCAGAACCGATTTCTTCCAAATTTAACAGTGTTCATTCATATTATAAGAAACCCCTTTCTGCCGAATTTCATACTGATCGGATATAAAATACATTTTTAGAGCGCTTACACTTCAAATCGGGGGTAACGCATATATGGGGGCTATATGTAAATCTGAACCGATTTCTTCCAAATTTAACAGTGTTCATTCATATAATAAGAAACCTCTTTCTGCCGAATTTCAGACCAATCGGATATAAAATAAAGTTCTTACAGCGCTTACATGTCAAATCTGGGCTAACATATATATGGGGGCTATATCTAAATCTGAACCGATTTTAACCAAATTCAATAGGGATCGTCCTTGGGCCAAATAAAATATATGTGTAAAGTTTTGTCGAGATCGGACCATAATTGCGACCTGTACTTTGATTACAAGAATATATGCACAGACAGACAGACGGACAGACGGACAGACAGACAGACGGACAGACGGACATAGCTAAATCAACTCAGAAAGTGATTCTAAGTCGATCGGTATAATAAACGATGGGTCTATTTCTTCTCCTTTTGGGTGTTACAAACAAATGCACAAAGTTATAATACCCTGTACCACAGTGTGGTGTAGGGTATAAATAGTGCGATATTAATGTGTAAATTTTGTAAAAAGTCATATCTATTTAACAATTAAAACCTGTAAGAAAGTTCAGTCGGGTAAAGCGACTTATAAATCTCCTCACCTTGAGTCCCAAAATAATATTCGGAAATGTATTTATTGTTTTGTTTTAATAAAACTATTATAAATTTAGATTTCATTTAATAATTTTAAAGTATGTACTGGTATTAAAGTTAAAATCTGTTAACTTTTGGTACAAAATGGTCCATTTGTGTGGGAGGTACCAAAAGGGGCGTGCCAATAACGCTCACTTTTCTTTGGACTCTAGCTACTATAAAAGCATTATACTGTAAAAAATGTCAAGTATTTGTTTGCTCTGGTATTAAAGTTCAAAGCATTTAACTTTTGGTACCAAAAGGTCCATTTGTATGGGAGGTACCACAAGGGGCGTGCCAATAGTGCCCACTTTTCTCTGGACGCTAGGTACTATAAAAGCATTACATTGTACAAAATTTCAAGTATTTGTATGTACTGTTATTAAAGTTATAGGATGGTAACTTTTGGTACAAAATAGTCCATTTGTGTGGGAGGTACCAAAAGGGGCGTGCCAATAGCGCCCACTTTTCTGTGGACTCTAGGTACTATAGAAGTATTACAGCGTACAAAATTCGAGTATTTGTATGAACTGATATTAAAGCTATAAACAGTTGACTTTTGGTGCAAAATAATCCATTCGTGTGGGAGGTACCAAAAAGGGAGTGGCCACTTCGCCCATTTTTCTTAACGTGTTAGCGACTAACAAACTAATACTATGTGCGAAATTTCAGAAGATTCGAGTAAGTAGTATAGAACGTATTAAAGAATCAATAGTTTACTAAAAGTTAACCCTTTGTGGGGGAGGTACTAGGAGGAGTGGACCAATATGGCCCATCTTCGAACTTAGCCGGAGATACCAAATTTGAAGTAAATCGTTTACTACTTTCGAGAGTCATCGTGCGCACCAGCAGGCAGACAGACACGGACGGACGGACATTGCTCAAATTATTTAAAATGACCCAAAACGGATTTCCACCGAACATACTTAGGGACTTGGGTCACTCTTTCGATGTGTTACACTTTTGGCTCGTAGCAAATGATATATACGCGTATCTCTAAGGTAAGGGGATAAAAACACCACTCCTAATGAAGTTGGAAATAAACCAACGAAAAGTTGAGTGAACCATGATATAAATTAGTTTTATTTTATAAACAGCGCTTGCAAATATTAGAGAGAAAAATACTACGTAAGATATTTGACCAAAAACAAGAGCAATGCCGAACTGCTTGAATTTTCTGAAGTAGAGGACATATTTAGAATTATAAAGGAACAACGGCTCAGCTGGGCAGGACATGTGGCAAGGATGGAAGACAACAGACCTCAAAAGGCAATGTTAAGTAACTGACAACAGATAGACGAAATTAAACCAGAATGTAGAAAATATCGGATCAAACAAAAGCTCACCCCGAGCTGTAATGCTATAAGATGATTATGATGATCTGACTAAAAAGCCTGAAAGCAACATTCCAACAAAATATACATTTTCTTCCTTGTTATGATTATTTCCGGCACAGAAAACTAATTCATGCCCGGGACAAAAGTCACTAAATTGGCAACACTGCACACGGAGTAAAGTACTCTTTTGAGGCTCAGAGTTTTTGTTATTGTACATTCGTCGTTGATTGTCGATGCTCTCAATAATACAACAAGATGTTTATTGGAGAGTGTACAATAAGTGCAAAGTAGTAGTATATATATATATATATATAGTCAAATTGTCATCTGTGTGTGCGAGAGTGTGTGTATGAAAGCCTGTCTCTGCCCTTGTGTGTGTAGATGTGTGCGCTTCAAAAAAAAAACACACACAAAACGAACACTATACGGAAACGAAAAGATATTACTAAAAAAAGTGTGGCAACAGTAAAAGCAACAGCAACACCAAGAGCGGCAGCATCAGTAGCATTGGCATCGGCTCCAGCAACAGCAACACCAGCAGCAACACAAGGCAGCCAAGCAACCAAGAGCATATGATGTTGGCATGGCGTTCAACGACGATTCAGTTTGTTTTGTGCTGTGGCAGTGGGCACTTTTCAGTGGCATTCAATAACAAAAAAGGCAAATTGTCGGTTGTGTAGTGCGGTGATTTTTTTCGTTTATTTTTTCCGTTTATTCTTTTCCCTCTCGTGTGCACCTCTCTGTCTATCTCTCACTCTCTGTATGTGTGTGTGTGTGCACTATCTGTCTATCCACAGCCCCCTCCGTGTCCGTCTATGACTCTGATTTTTTTTCTGGCCCTACTCTATGTTTGAAAAGTGTGGGAGAAGTGTGTGTGAGTGTGAAAGTGTCATTACTTCCTTCTGTTAAATTGATGCCAGCATTTAACCCCGTGTGGATTTGTGTATGTGTGTGTGCCACTCTTGAGCACTGTGTTTAATTATGTTCGTTGGGTAATTAACGCGTCGTGTTGGTTGAATTGTGCCCGTTGTGCTCGTTTAATCGTTCGTCGTTTAATGTGATTGCTGTGCGAGTCTCTTGAATTGTTAACCCTGTCAAGTTGCTAATGATATAAACGAAGCGGACGTGAGTGTGTGCGAATAAGTGTCGGTATTGTTGTCTGAGTGACACTTCATCGGTGAGACTGCAGTTCCAGCCATTGTGTACTAAAAATGTCTGAGGTGTAAAATCGAGAAAGAGTGCATTGTTTTCTCCAACCAACCAACAAACATACCAACAAATCCATCATCATAATAACTAAGCTCTAACATAAATTCCTGAATCTGCCTCCCCCGCCAGAGAAGAGTGATATTCGGCTGTTTGTGGCGTGGGCGTGAGAGCATCTAAGAGCAACAAAATCAACAGGTGTTGTGTGTGTGTGGGTACTCCTGTGCTCCGGTTGTTATTACATTTTATGTTCTAACGGCGACAGACGTTATGTTCTCCTAGAAGCGCTGCAGCATTCGTCGTCCTTTACGCTGAGCCGTTCGTGCTGTTCGTCGTTTCGTTGCTTTTGGAAACTATGCTGGAAGAGTTTATTGAAAAATTACCCAATATTGACAGTGATAAACGTTACGAGGTATGTCTGGCGGGTTATGGGCTCCATAAATCATTTCAGGGATTAGCTGGGATTGTGTTTTTTAGTTCTAGTTTTGCTGCGGGCTGTTATTGTTTTGTAGTGTTGCCACGCTATGTTCATTTGTCATGTGTGAAACCATATATCAACACCCTCCCATCGAGAACGAAGGAGGTCGCTGGTGTATTTTAATTTTCTTTGATATGTTTTGGTTTGTATTCGCATAAACACAACTTTAGTTTTTCTAGGAAACATAAATTGTAATTAATTCCGCCTCCGAGAAAAGTTATTTAATGGACGAATGACTTTGTTTTTATTTAGTGGGTATGGGAAGATACATTTCCGTTACATTTCGCAGCACAAATAGCTGCGAAAATATAAATAGCAAGGGGTGGCAACATTTGTTTAGGATAATCGTTTCCACTAAAATGTTACAATAAGCAAATGTGTTGCGTTTTTTTTGTCAAAAACTTATTTATGAACCACATAAAAGCCGTTTGGCATTAAAGCGTGGGAAAAAAATCAAAAATCGACACACCCATTCACAGTTTTATACTATCTGAAAGGGAAACTAAATCAAGCTTTTTTATGGTACGAGTATCAACATCAGAAGCAAATATAAACAAATTGTGGTGTTGAATATCCTCATTTTTTGCTGCTATTTATAATGCCCTTGAAGTGGAATTGATAGAGCCATCAATTGGTATTATGAGCGAAAGAATAAAAATAGAATAAATTGTATGACTAAATTTATGCTGTCTGCCATTTGTAAATAAATACCATACAGCCTGTATATAGGCAGAGATCATTAAACAACTAAGAACATTTCAATCGAGACTTTCAATCCGACTGAGATATACCCTCACTTTGCGATTAATGTAATATGGTATTGCTACTGAAGTTATGGGGAAGTTGGGTGCGAATGAATCTGTCAATTTGTGAGGGGTGTACCAGAAGGGGCTTGACAAAATACCCATATTTTCCGCTGAGCAGTAGACAATTTATATGCATTGCAATGTGTCAAATTGTAAGTGTTTATGCTAGTACATAGCATTAAAGATTTGAGCTTTAAATTTTGGTACGATATGCCCATTTATCGTGGGATGTACTAAAAGCGTAGTGGCAATAACACCCATTTTTCATTGGACTGTAGTTACTGTAAGATTATAAAGCGGGATCCATTTAGAGGTTCCCTACTTTTTTAAAGAAAAAAACACAGAAAATTCAAATTGAATGGGGAATGTTTATTATCATTTGAAAGAACATTCTTTGGCGTTTATTTTTTGAAGATTATGTCTATCAAATGTAGGCCGCGGCTACGTCTCAGATGGTCCACCCGTTGTGTCCAATATTCGATGACTCGTTCGAGCATTTCGACTGGTAACTGGCGAATGACACGCGTGATGTATTGCTCCAACGCCTGAATCGAAGCGGGTTTGTCCGCATAAACTTTAGACTTTACATATCCCCACAGGAAAAAGTCTAACGGTGTGATATTACACGATCTTGGTGACCAATCGACCGGCCCAAAACGTGAAATTATCTGCTCACCGAAGTGTTCTCTCAATAAATCCATTGATTGATGCGATGTGTGGAAAGTGGCGCCGTCTTGTTGAAACCAAATGTCGTCGAGATCACGAGCTTCAATTTCAGGCATCAAATAGTCGGTTATCATGGCACGATAACGGTCGCCATTGACGGTTACGTTCTCACCGGCATCAATTTTGAAGAAATATGGACCGATGATTCCACCGGCCCACAAACCACACCAAACCGTTGTTTTACTGGATGAAGTGGCAGCTCTTGGATCTCTTCAGGTTGCTCTTTGTCCCAAATGCGGCAATTTTGCTTGTTTACATACTTATTGAGCCAGGAATGGTCCTCATCGCTGAACAAAATTTGGCTCGAAAACGTCGGATCTTCTTGGAACTTTTCAGCTTCAGTTCATGCACACGCTGTATTTTGTATGCTTTCAATTTAAGATCTCGACGTAAAATGCGCCAAGTCGTTCCACACGTCAGTCCGAGTTGCTGCGAACGGGGCCGAATCGACTCACCACGGTCTTCGTGTACACTCTCAGCTACGGCCGCTATATTATCTTCACTGCGTGCTAGACGTGGTCTCTTCGGTCGAATATTATCCAATAATGAATGCTGGGTCTCAAGATGGGTGATGGTGTTGCGAATAGTACGCTCAGTAGGCCGATTATGTTGACCATAAGTTTAGCGAAGTGCACGAAAAACATTTCTCACAGAACGTGAATTTTCGTAATAAAGTTGAACGATTTGTAAACGTTGTTCAGGCGTAAGTCTTTCCATGATGAAATGCCAAACAATACTTAACAAAAATAACATGACAGCAGGACAACACTTACACGTGAGCTGTCAAAAAAGGCTATTATTACCCTGCACAAAATTTTAAGTATTTTTATATACTGGTATTAAAGTTTTAAGCTAAGGTATCAAAATGGGCGGGGAAACCTCACATTTGTCTTAAGGTGATAGCGACTATTAAACTATAGGGTTTTCCAATAAGAGTGATATGATTTCTTTGAAAAAAAACACACTTATTGTTAAGGAAATTCAAAAGTTTTTTATTCAATGTGAAGTACAATCGATGAACCCTTCCCTTCTGCAGGAACGAATTCGATGAACCCAATTTTCGAGCACTTTTTCCACTAAATCAAGTCGTATGTCATAAATGGCACGTACAATATTGACTTGTAAAGCTTGAAGAGATTCTGGTTTATTTTGAAAGACCAATGACCCCACAAGAAAAAGTCTAATGGTGTTAATTCACAACTTCTTGGAGGCCATTCAATATCACAATTTCTTGAAATAATCGAATCAATTGTTTCATTTGCTGTGTGGCACGTAGCCACAATCGGTCAATGGCAAAAAGATAGCTCTTAACGAGAGCTAAAATATTGCTGATGGGTGTCAAGGTCATAGGACGACTGGGAGGTGTTTTTTTGGATTTAAAAAAATGGACTTAGCATAATTTTCAAATGTGAACTAGGTCCTTAACGGTACGTTGGATCGGGAATCGGTCAACGGTCAAAAAGATAGCTCTTAACGAGAGCTAAAATATTGCTGATCGATGTCAAGGTCGCAGGTCGACTGAAAAGTGTTTTTTTTTTGATTTACAAAAAAAATGGACAGCATCATTTTCAAATGTGTACGGAAAGTTTATTTTTGCTCTAGCTTCTTAACGGTACGTCGGATCGGGAATGCCAAGATAGCTCTTAACGAGAGCTAAAATAGTGCTCATGGTTGTCGAGGTCGTAGGTGGACTGGAAAGTGTTTGGTTTTTGGATTTTAAAAAAATGGACTTAGGCACGAAAAGTTGCAATTGGAGAACGATAATTTTAATAATAAAACTGAATAATTTGTAAACGTTTATCTTGCGTATATCTATCCATGATGAAATTGTAAACACTACTGAATACAATGAAAAACAATTGGCAGATCATGACATATTACAAATGACCGAAACGTCACTTCAAAATCATATCATCCCTATTGGAAAACCCGTTATTATTAAGTGTTAAGTTGTGGGTCATATAACGTAAAAATCAGAGACAAGGTATATCGTGGTATACCTCAGGGGGACATATTATCGCCTCTGCTATGGGTTACGACGATACACAGTCTCCTTAAAGCCCTCACCAATGAAGGACTTAAACCGGTCTGTTATGCAGACGACGTTATAATACTTCTAAGGGGCACACATCCAAACCAACTATGCAGAAGAGCTGAGGAGGCACTTAATATAGCATATAAATGGGCACAACCAAGGGGATTAAATGTTAACCCAGACAAAACAGAAATATGTATATTCACAAGGAAAACGAAGATTCATCCTTTTACCGTGCCTCGATTCCTGGATAAGAATATTGCCATATATAAAAAGGTAAAGATCATATTGAAGAAAGAGTTACAAAGGCCAACAGATGTTGGTCGTTGTGCAGAAGAGGTTCAAAATGGGGACTACGTCCAAATATGACTCACTGGCTTTACATGAGCGTGATTAGACCAATAATCACCTACGCCTCTGTAGTGTGGTGGACATCAATGGACAAGAAGTGCAACGTAATACCTTTGCAAAAAATTCAACGTATGTGCTGTCTAGGCATAAGCGGGACAATTAGAACCGCACCAACAAGAGCGTTGGAGACTATACTGCACATCCAACCAATAGATATCCGTATAAAGTATGAGGCAGCCCTCACAGCAAGACGTCTACAAGTGATGGGTGCATGGATAAATCGAGACCACAAGTCGTACCATCTGAAGATATTACAATCACCGAGTAAAAAATTACGGGTTATATTTGTAACTGACTCGCCCAGAAATACTGCCAGTTTCGTTTGACAAGATTCAAATAAGCATTGCTCTCCGCATTCTAATGAAGTAGCTGTAGAACTGGCGCCAAGACATTAATTCTTCATTGTATTTTTTCCTTCCGGAATATAATGTGCTATATTTTTTCTAGATTTTCTAATGGAGAATTTAATTCCAAAAATCCGCAAATGTAAGCGAGTCTAAAAATAGAACTGTCAAATTGTCAGCTTAGTTCCAAAAATCCTAAAAAATCGTGTTCCCTTAAATACTAAGTACAATTTAGCGTTGAAGAGTGCGAGACCTTTGGTGGTGCAGAAAGCTAGCATGCACTTTTTTGAAGCAAGTAACCCGGGTTCAAATCCTCGTCGGATCGAAATAAAAAATAAAAAGAAAGAAAACCATTTTTTTTCATTTTTCTAATCTGGTGGAAAAATCGAAAAAAGAATGCATTCTTTTTTCAGCAATTCAGAATAAGTTCCAGAAGTCTCATCCCTTTATAAAAAGAATCGGTTAGGGAAGCGAGTGGGAAATTAGTACGCACAAAGCTGCTTAATTCCCTACTCGTTTGCTTTTTCGAAAATTTTTTTACTGGGCACTGGTCGGTCATATTCAAACAAAGGAAATTTCCGACCGCATTCCTGAAGTGCGGCTTACAGCTACCTGTGATTCGTTCGTGCCAGACAGACGCTCCTGGGAAAACGGGACACTAGCTTACGTGCCAGTGGGAACCAGCTGCTACACGGGTGGGTCCAAGCGAAGAAGAAGGACGGGTCTGAGACTTTTTATTGATGAACCAGAAGTCGAACGTTACTTCCGCCTCCCAGCCCATAATACAGTATTTCAAGCAGAAGTTCGAGCAATCACGGAGTGTTTTAACTGGCTCAGTAATACCACATAGCCTCACATCGATCGATCGATCAAAGCAATAACATCGGAAAATATCAAATCCAGAACAGTGTTAGACTGTAAAAGAGCGATAAATAATTACTCTGTCCATGGCCAACTGCGTATTTTCTGGGTACCGGAACACAACGGAGTGATTGGAAATGAACGAGCAAACAGCTTGACTTCAAAGGGCAGATAACTTCGAGTAATAAACTTTGAAAATTGGAATCCTTTCGAAACCACGAAGGATGAGTTGAAGCACTGGGCAGTGATGGCTCACAAAACTGTGTGGAATATAGCAACTGTAGGAACAACTGCAAAGATACTGTGGCGTGACCCAAATGAAAAGAAAACAAAAAGTTTTCTGAAAGTAAACAAGATCGAGATAAGTAAGATGATGAGTTTTCTAACGGGACACTCAAGCTTACAGACACATCTTCATCGCATAGGACTAGCAGAAAACGACGAGTGCAGGGCATGCAGGGAAAACATCGAAACGATGGAACATTTTCTGTGTCACTGCCCAGCTTTCACACAGGCAAGATCCCGATATTTCAGTTCCGACATATTGCCAGACTTGACTCATCTCAGAGGATATGACTGGAAGATACTGAGAAAATTCGTGTCTAGTACCGATTTTCTGTAACCCGTGGGGTATAAAAATTATAAATAAGGAGCGCACAACAGGCCGAACCACTGATTTAAGTGTATGTCCATGGACATGAGACGTTTAAACGTCTCCTCTATTCAACCTAACCTAAGAGTTAAGTTACAATGTACAATAGACCGTTTATAGCACATGATGCAAAAAGTGAAAGTTGCTGCGATCTTTGATTTCCGGACCGAAAAAGTTTCCATTTGGCCTTCCAAGACTTCCATAAAAATTTGTGTGCCGATCTGATAACCCTAGGGTCTGCCCAAAGTTCATTCAAAATTTAGAACACACTTTATAGGGGAAATATTTTTTTTATTCAAAAGTCGTATGTTTAAATAAGTAAAATTACATTTCTTTGTATTATTAATTAATAAATAGTTTTTAAATATTAAGATCGGTGAAAAAAACAAAAAATACAATTAATTCAATATTATATTAGATCTGACTTGTTATGTGAGGGACATTTTCTACGATATTCTTCAATGCACTGTAATATAAATTGATTTTGTTCTTCGTCTTTCGTAAGTATTCTGTTGTAATCATTCATACATTGTACACCGCGTTCAGCAGTGTCGTTAACAACAAACAGATTACGACAAACATCGAGAGCATCTTGATAATCTTCATTTACTTCCCAAATGGATGGGTCATGCTTTAAAAATTCAGTACTCAATCCAAAAGCACAGAAAAAATGTTTGGTTTTGTATGAGACGAAATCGCTCAAATTATTACACAGCAATAGTTTCGGGTCGGAGAATTTTCGATCGTTTTCCAGATTTACGACGGGCTCTGTTGATTGCAGATGCCTAACCATTTTTCGTTTCTCTTCGAGTGAAACATCCGAATCGAAAAATGATTTTTCCATTTCTTCAAAACCGCTTCAGACACATCTTGTCTTTCAACAAGTGTATATCTTGATTTGGTGCTCGTATGGCGTTTTGCATGTAAACCACGCCCACTGGACTCTCGTTTTGTCAATGCAAACTGCTCTAGAAATAGGTATATTTTTAAGGCATAAATGCCTTTTCCCATGAACCTTGCATGGGATGTATGACCAGGTGTTCGGAAGTTATCGCCGACACCACCAAGAAACATTATTGTTAATTGTAATAGTTCCTTGTAATCAGCTCGGATTTGTGTTTCATTTAGCTGCTTAATGCAGAATTTCTTAATGACTTCGCAGTCAGCATTACTTATTTTTGAGCGTACAGTTGGATCTTCGAGTCCGTTTTTAAACGATTTGTGGTCGAGACTTACCCAAACGGCAGCAAAACGATTAAAAATAGGCACTTCAGGACCACAAGTCGCCGAAGTTTAACCTCAAACACATGTTTCAATACTATCTCCATCATGTGATGAGAACATGGGAACTTGATTAATTTTCGATCTAATTTGTTCTGCAACAAAATGCACGATCCAGTGTTTTGACCTGTATTTGATGAGTGTCATGAACGACTTTGGCCATCTTTTCCCCAGTACCAGCCGGGATTTTGGGAGCGCCCAAACATGTTGATGTGTAGAACGATTAATCACAAGCTCACCAACAGAGGTCAGAGGCGTCGCAGCATTAAACATTACAGTTATCACATTATGAAATATCTGTCTGTTTGACGGCAGTTTGGCTCCAGATATTGTATGTGATACTTGCCCAACTGATTCTACGGTGCGAAATTTATCACTGGATCTAGTAACCATTTTGGATGTAGTCGGTCTGGAGACAAATAAGAATATGACTAAAATTAAATTTTGTGCGAATTTCTCAATTCACTTAGGCTGGAGACAGAGCGCGTTCTGTAAACGACCCTGTTGTATGGCCGTATAGCGCGCTGCAAAGTTCTGCTTATGTTTTCTTATTTGACCAGTAGAAAAAAGTCAGACTGATGCGAAAAATCAACTATCATGCAAATCCGTTGTTTTTTTTGCATGCATGCACAAGCATGATCTATTTTTTATTGTGATTGCTCTTACGTCTACATAGGTACATAGAGGCCATGTCGGTGTGCATGCATGCCCTGTCATGACGTAAAATTCAAATGAAAACTGCTGTAACTTTTTCGTTTCTCGGTCGATTTTGATTGTTTACGACTTGTAAGAAAGAAAATTTTATTCAAAGATCATTTAAAAACTTTTCATGCTAATAAAATATTTTTTAATTACTTGAACATGTGACATTTGATAAAAACCCAAATTTTGTTCATGTAAAGTGAGTTTTGTGTTTTCAAACAACTTTGGGCAGACCTTAGCGTAATCCAATCGGCACCAAATTTTGTATTGGAGGTTTGTAGGTCAAATGGAAACTTTTTCAGCCCGGAAATCAGTACCGAAAAAATAATAAATGGTCTAATGTACAAAACGAGAAAAAATAACGGTTTTAGGAACGCTGTGATTATATTTAACTAACAAAATAAGTATTTTTGCAAGACTATATATTATTCCTAAGCGAGTATAAAACAGTTAAGCAAAGTCCGAGCGAAGCAACTATCTGATACCGTACAACACCTTGTTAGAGCAGAATAATCTCAGATATTGGAAATATGTATATGAGATAATTACCTTATTAATCTAAAACAAAACAGAATTTCTTAAAATTCGACAATATGCGTTCTTGGATAAATAAATTCTACCCAATAAATTAAAACAAGTGAAATCGTTAAGTTCGGCCATGCCGAATCTTATATACCCTCCACCATGGATTGCATTAAATTTGTATTACTGGAAAAATCTTTGGATATGGAGCAAATCATGAAACGATCCTTTTTGTTTAAGTAAATTATTAATAAAAGAAACGCTGCAATTTTTAGACCGCAAATTCTTTAGACAAACTCTTCAGCTGAAAAATGTATTATTTATGGTTTAAAATAACTTTTGTGAAAGCTACATCTACACGGGGACTACAACAAAGTAAAATTTTATTTGTATAAATTTGATTGAGATAAATTCTTGACAACACAGAATAGAGACTGCATAATTTCAGTTAAATTTCATAGAAAATGCGGTGTTTTTGGCTTCAATAACCCTATTTGGGAGCGGCATCTATAAGTGGACTATAACAAAATATGAACTGATTTAAAAAATGTTTACTGTGATAAATTCTGGTCTCAATTAAATACAAACTGCAAAGATTCAGTTAAAGTGCTTAGAAAATATGGTATTTATGGATTAACTACGTATATTTTGGACCGACCTCTATAGGGTGACTATAACAAAATATGAACCGATTTGTGAAATTTTTGCTGTGATGAATTCTTCTCAAAATAGAATACAAACTGCAAAGTTTCTGCTAAATTGCTTTCAAAATGTGGTATACGAGTATATGGCTCTAAAACAGTATTTTGGGGCGACCTCTATATATCAAAACATTGACCGATATGGCCCATTTGCAATCCCAAACAACCTGCAACTATAAGAAATATTTCTAACAAATTTGATCAACCTAGCTCTATTATTACAGACTGCAGCGTGGTTACAACAGACGGACGGACAAGGCTAAATCTTCTTAGAATTTTAGGACGATTAAGAATATATATACGAGTACTATATGTGATTCTCTGATCAATATCTAGAGGTGTTACAAACGGAGTGACAAAATGAATATACCCCCCATCCTATGGTGGAGGGTATGGATATAAAAAATATTGAATGTGAAATAGCGTTACAAGGGCAAATCTAAAGAAACATTTATATCTGGGGGCAATACCGACCTGAACCGATTTTCCAAAATTCCAATAGGTTTCCTCCCTTGTGTCTTATTGTCAAATTTTACCAGGATCGTTGTGAAATCTCGACCTGTACTTAACGAACAACTTAAGATGGACAGGCGGACAGCTAGTGATTCTGAGTATAAATGAATATTTTAAGGTGTGTCTAGCTGTGGTGTTTTTTACAAATCTGCCAAAAAACAAATTTATAACCTCCTGTACCATAGTGTGGTGTAGGGTATAATAACAAACGAATAAACTTGTTGCCTGAAGCGAACATAATTTCCAAAAATTCCGGTATATTTAAACAGATGCAGTGATTGGTGACAATTTTATCATGATTCCATGTTGAAAGAATTGTCATATTAGTAGCAACTTGCAAGTCAAGCGTCGATAAATAAATAATAAAATTTTATTTAATTACTGGCATTGAATACGAGTACCTACTTTTTTGTGTTTGTTTAACAAAGCTATATCTTTTTTTCAATAACAAGAACTTACGTCTTAGAAGAAATATAATTTCAGAAATTTATGTTATTTAACTGCCGGAGTCGGAGTCGAAAGATTTTAAAATTCGACTCCGGGAATCGGATTCGGAGTCGAGTAGTTTTGGCTCGACTCCACAGCCCTGGTTCTGACAATGCATTGTGGTAAAGGAGAAAAAAAGATATACGTGTATCGACGTTTTGAAAGATCACATCGGAATATTATTTTATGGGAGGTTAAAGTTTCCCCATTTTGCCTGCACGAAACTATGTTTTATTTACTTCATGCGGTGCGGGTTATGTTCAGCAACTTTGTGGAAAACATTAAGGCTAATATTTTTGTGGAATATTTTAACCCTTTAGCTCCCTCACATAACGATAATTTTGGCTCTATTTTAATAAATCGTAAAAAACACCCCTAAAATAGGGAGGGCGGTGAGGAAATGTTCTACAAGACCCCATGGGCTAGAACAGTGAAATTAAAAAAATGGGTTTTAGGATTTTACCCAAAATAGCTCTTGAACAGTTGAACGGATTTGTGTAAAGTCTACGTCGTTTTAACGAGAATACAATGGGTCATTTTCTTTAGAAAACGGTTTTAAACAAATGTATAATTTTTTGAGAATTTTTTTTTTAGTTGAATTTAACAAAAATGTTCCCTCTCGATTTTCTTTCAATTGTTCACACAAAATATTCAAAGTTCCCTCACAAATCCAAAACAGTATTGGGTAATTCCAACGGCAGTCGACCCACTTTTTAACACGACCCCCTCCGATTTCGATGAAATTTGGTACAAGGTATCTCCTAGTGTATAAAATATTTATGATGTCTATTTTTAGTCCAAATTCGTTATTGTTCTTGTTTTACAGCGTCCGAAAGTTGGTCGAATCTCTACTTTTTTCCTAAAGGATACTGAATTCAACAGAGTATAACATAAGAACGCGTCATCCGATTTCAACGATTTTAGTGTAATTGTAACTGGCCACACCCGTACTTCAAAATTAATAATTTAAAAAAATTATTGTCCTTGTCGAAGGACATTAAAAATCGAAACATTATTTTAATCCTTCAATCCATTGCATTAATCCTCGAAATGCATCTAATTTTTTTTCTTCATATTTTTTGTAGTTAAACCGTTAAATGTCCTTTACACGTGACATGAGTTTCACGATGGAGGTCGTTTTGGTTTAAAAGATACAGATTTTTTACTCTTTTCTCCCACATATATTTCAGGATTTTTATATAAAACACAATGTAAATTCTTTCTATGTGAGCGGAATCAAATTATTATTTGTTATGAGAACGTATATCGTACCGTGGTAATAATAAAATCTTATTTATAATTCTGAAAGTCTTAAGTCAGGATTACGTTTAAGCCTCAAAGCAAACCTCTTTTGACTTCAGTATCCTTTAGGAAAAAAGTAGAGATTCGCCCAACTTATGGACGCTGTAAAACAAGAACAATAACGAATTTGTACTAAATATAGACATCATAAAAATTTTACACACTTGGAGATACCGTGTACCAAATTTCATCGAAATCGGAGGGGGTCGTGTTAAAAAGTGGGTCGACTGCCGTTGGAATTACCCTATTCTGATTTTTGGAGCCCCAATATTAGCAAAAGTTATGGACTATAAAAAACTTTCAAATGGTACTCATTTATATCTGACATTCCACTCAAAAGTTTTGACGACTTAAATACAGCAATAGTAACAAAATGTTGTAGATAAGCCACTATGAACTATGTAAAAGGCCATAGTTCCGTATTGTCTTGCAGTATACACGTACAAAATTTCATTGAAATCTAAATTCATAAATATTCAGAGTGAATCGGTTTCCTTTGGAATTAGAACAGCATAGCGTATGATGCTTAAAATACGAGTATAGAAACTCATACGCCACGTAGTACCGAAAATTTTAAGTCATTTCTTCTCTATCTACATATATATTACCTTCATTTGTTTTTTTAATTAATGCTTTTAGTAGCACTGTGGTGCAAAAAGTTTAAAATTATGGTGCAGTTGGGGCAAGGCAAAATTGTCCAATATGTTACAGAGGGGCGACAAGGTTGGTTGAGTGGAGCAAAACGGGTTAAATATGGTACGGTGAAGCAAAAAGAGTTATACATATGTGGTACAGTGGGGCAAAACAGTGTTAAATGGGTAAAAAAGTGTGGCAAAAAGTTAAATGTGATAAGCGCGGAAAAAACAGTGGAATAAAAAGTGTTAAATATGTTACAGTGATGCATAAAGGGTTCAATGTGGTCCCAGAGTGCGAAAATAGCACTTACAATATAAACCAATGGTAAGCATTTTGTTCTCGAAATAAGTACTTTCATTTAAACAGTGAGGAAAAAATAAGTTAAATTAGGTATGGTATGGTATAAAGTTAAACATAGCACAGCAAAGGAGCACTGTGGGGCAAAAACGATTAAATATTGTACAGTGGTGCAAAATTGGTTAATTATGTCACATTGGGTTAAATGGTTAAATGTGGTACATTCACTTTAGCTTTTTAAATTCGTACCAAACATGGTTTTATATTGTACCAGGGTGTGAATGTTGCTATTGGAACATAAACTAGGGGAAGTAGCTAGCATATGATCCAAAAAAAATAGTTTTTCAACATTCAGAAGTACAGTGGGTATAGGGAAAATTATTGTACCATGATGCCAGGATAACTCTTGGACCATAAATAAGAAATTAAACGGGGGTTTGTGCTTTATATGTATGAAAGTAATCAAATCTAATTCATTTTGCACCATATGTTATAATCATATAATTTTGAAAGAAGGAGCTATAACTATTATACTGTGCCCTAAACAAAAAATAAACAAGTAAAAGCGTTAGGTTCGGCCATGCCGAATCTTATATACCCTCCACCATGGATAGCATGAAAGCTCAAACCTACAAAGTAACCCAAACCTAAAGAAGATAACACCGAAAACACACAAAAAAATATAGTAGATGAGAACAGTAGAAAACATATAGTAGATGAGAACAGTAGGAATAACAACAAGTTAGATGATATATATGGGAGCTATATCTAAATATGGACCTATATCGCCCATTTGCAATCCCAAATAACCTGCAACTATAAAAAGTATTTGTACCAAATTTGATCAACCTAGCTTTATTATTGCGGACTGTAGCGTGATTACCACAGACGGACGGACGGACGGACGGACGGACGGACGGACATGGCTAAATCGTCTTAGAATTTTACGACGATTAAGAATATGTATACTTTATGGGGTCTCAGATCAATATTTAGAGGTGTTACAAACGGAGTGACAAAATTAATATACCCCCATCCTATGGTGGAGGGTATAAAAAAAATATAGTAGATAGAACAGTAGGAAACATATAGTAGATGAGTACAGTAGGAAGTTAGATACTATACATGGGGGCTATATTAAAACATTGACCGATATTGGCCATTTGCAATCCCCAACAACCTGCAACTATAAGAAATATTTATACCAAATTTGATCAACCTAGCTCTATTATTGCGGACTGTAGCGTGATTACCACAGACAGACGGACATGGCTAAATCGTCTTAGAATTTTACGACGATTAGGAAAATATATACTTTATGGGGTCTCAGATCAGATTATACCCTCCCCCATCCTATGGTGGAGGGTATAAAAAAGGATGGGGGCTGCGAATCGCACCGGGTTAAAGCTAGTTGACATATAAGTGACATAGAAATAAATTCTTTTACGAGTTTGTTTTGATAACTTACAAATTTCGTAAATGAGGGAAATGTTCGACTAATCGGCCTTTTTTGCGGAAGGCAGTATGTGGGCCGACTACCGGTATCAATTTGGTTCCCTTCAAAGTAATTTCCCACAGTTATAATTCAATAGCGTCAGCGAATTTTCTAATCCTCGAAACTATTCTGATATGCGCTTTTTGGTATGTCCTTGTGATCTTTAGCGTGGGGGTATTCTTTCCTCAATCGTCGCAAATCACCATACTTTCATGGATAATTTCCGTTTCGGAAATAGGAAAAAGTCGACTGTGGCACCTTTGACGCTTTTGAGCATTCCTGGAGCTGCGCTGATTATGTGACACTTATTTTGAATAATATTCGACAATTTTCCAATTTTCCAAACAAATACAGGGCTAAACGAACTTCTTCGATGCGTTGCTCTTTAGATAGGTAAAAGTAAATTGTATAAATAGTAACAAAAATCAGTCAAGTAAACTTACTTACCATATTTTTGTGATAAATGTAGTACGGAATTTGGACTTTGTGCGGGTGATGCCAGAACTATGGGAAAAATGAAGATATTTAGATGTTTGCTACATAAGTTATGGGAAAATATTTTATGAATTTGCCAATTTGTATGGGATACCAGAAAGAGTTTGACAAATACAAGGATTTTGAGCTGAATAGTAGTTACTTTCAAGATATTGTAATGTACGGAATAGCAAGTGATTGTGTGAACTGCTATTAATGTTATGAACTATTTAATGTTGGTACGAATTATCCCTTTTGTGTGGGAAATACATACTTACTTATAAACAAGTAAGAAATTTCAGTCGGGTAAACTGACTAATGAATCCCCTCACCTTAAGTCTCAAAAAATATTAGTAAATTAATTTATTTGTTTGTTTTATTTAAATTATTATCAATTTGAATTGCATTTAATAACTTTAAAGCATGTACTGGTATTAATGTTAAAAGCTGTTTACTTTTGGTACTAAATGGTACATTTGTGTGAGAGGTACCAAAAGGGGCGTCCCAGCAACGGTCACTTTCTCTGGACTCTAGGTAATATAAAACCATTACACTATACAAAATGTCAAGTATTTATATGCACTAGTATTAAAGTTATAAGCTGGTAACTTTTGGTGCAAAATGGTCCATTTGGGTGGGAGGTACCAAAAGGAGCGTGCCAATAATGCCCACATTTCACTGTATTGTAGATACTATTAAACCATCGTTGCAGATCAGTCGTAGTGAACGGACGTGTTTAGCACAGAGCGGATAGTTAAAATTTATTACGCAGTACCTATTACAAAAACAAAACAAAATCTGTACAAAGTCTGGAAGGCCTACATCGAAGTACATATTACGGGCTAATACAGAAAAAAAATTTATTGGCGGGGATGCCTTCGCGTTCCGATGGAGCGGGGTTCCCCAATCGTCCTACTGTGCGTCCGTTGGTCTTGGCCTAAGCCGACCACACCAAACATGGTGAAAATTTCCCCCCAGTACTCACAACAGGTGGTGCGGTGAGGGGAAAACGTCATGTCCGACCGTCAAAACGGAAACACAATGAGCACCGGATAGCGCTCAGAGTTCTGACGAAGTTGGAGGCTGTTGAGGTTTCGGCTCTTACCGAAGAGTCACTTACCTGGGCTAAAGGCGTCTTAGATGCTTCTAAGGCCAATCAGCCGGCTGAAAGAGCCACAAATTCAGCTGTGTTAACGGCTAATACAGTCAAAAGAATCAGATCACCTGATGAACCCCTGCCGAAGGAGAGTCTAGTGATGGCCGTTATAGACAGAAGTAGTGAGGATGGATCCATCCTGAAGGACAAATGGAGCCAAGTGCAAGCAGCCATTATGGCTCATTACCTCGATGTCCGTAGAGAGATGCCGGGCACACCACCAATCTGCAACGATGCAGGATGGCATCAGGGGAGAGTAAAGCTCTTATATTTCGGTGATGCCAGATCAGTAGACCTGTATAAGGCTGCTCTGAGTCGAGCGGGTGAGGTGTGGCCGGGTGCCCAGTTGGATATTGTCGAAAAAAACAACATCCCTAGTCACCCTAGAGCCATCACCTGGGTTACAGAAGAGCCCTCCAACCCGGCTGACATATTAAAAATAACAAAAGATTCCAATCCTGGTCTGCCCGCCCATAATTGGAGAATCAGCAAGGTGGGTGAGGCGGATGGTAAAAAGCGGCAGGTCAATTTGATCCTTAACGCTGAATCCACCTCCCATATACAACGTGCAAGTGCAACCCTACAGTATGGCTTCGAGACTATAGTCTTGAAGGTATACAAGAAGGATATAGTTCCCACTGCGGAAGGTGAGTCGTCCACCGCGGTTGATACACAGCTTTCTGGAAGTGCGGAGGTATCCGCGCCCATTATTTCGGGTGACTCCAACTCTAACAGAAGATCTGTAACGTCCTACTCTGAGGACGAAAGCTCTACTTGGAGGTACAAAAACTACGGTCACGTGAGAATATCAAAGTGTAGTGCTATGGTAACCGACCGAGTGGACTATATACCAACGGTGTACACCTTCGAGAGAAATTACATCACTATGATTCCCGCGAGAGATGAATGGGTTGGAAGAAAACCAGGTAATAGAAACCATCTCCACTTTTACACGGATGGTTCTAAGTTTGATGAAAAGGTTGGCTTCGGAGTACACTGTGCAGAGCTTAGATTGGATATAGCTCACAGACTACCAGATACCTGCAGTGTCTATCAAGCCGAAATAATGGCAATAAGGGAAGTAGCCAAGTGGCTGAGTCGCAACATAGTAACCAACACTGGCGTTGTCATTTACTCGGACAGCCAGGCTGCCATCAATTCTCTGGAGGCAACATCCCTAAATTCACAAACAGCCCTCGACTGCCGCAAATTGATTTTGCGATTGTTAAGCGAGCTGTGCGGCAATTTGCGCCGTCTTGTTGGAACCAAATCTTGTTGTTGTTTAGCTAAATACGTTTTGAAAACAAAAATTCCAAAATTTAGCTTGATAGCGTTCGCCATTCACCTTAACGGCAGCTTCTTTATCATTTCGAAAGAAAGAAGGACCGTTGATGACGCCAGCGTGTAAGCCCCGTTAACGGATGAGGATTGTCTTCGCTTTAAATTTTTTGCTTATTAACGTAGCCATTTAACCAGAAATGAACTTCATCACTAAACACAATCCTTTGATTTGAACTTTGTGGACAGATTTATTTTTTCAAAGTAAACTTCCACAATTTGGAAGTGTTGTACTGGCGTTAAACGATTCATGATGATTAGCCAAACTTTACTAAACTGAAATGTCAACACAGTTTGACGTTATCAGCTGCCAAACCATAGTTATCAATATCAAAAGTTCTCTAAAGTGCTGCTAAAAAACACCCAACACACTATGTATACAATTTGGGAAAGTAGTATACATGTTATAACGACTTCAAAATGTCACTAAATTTTAACCCTTTATAGGGACTGTACCAGAATTTTTGAAAATAAACCTTAAAAAGGACCACCCTTATGGCGACATGCGAGGCAGTCGAATGAATAAAATGGTGATCCATAAATAATGCCATAATAAAGAGATTTTTGTTCATTTTTGGAATTTTTACTAGTGTAGTCATTTTATCCGATTATACCCTCACTTTAGTGTGACGAGGGTATATATCATTTGCTACGGCTAAAAGTTTAACCCATCGAAGGAGTGACCTAAGACCCCAAGTATGTTCGGCGGAAATCCGTTTTGGGTCATTTTAAGCAATTTGAGGAATGTCCGTCCGTCCGTCTGTCTGTCTGCTGGCTGGTGCGCACGATAACTCTCGAAAGGAGCAACCGATTGACTCCAAATTTGGTATGCAGTATTTTTTTATATCTCCGGCTATGTTCGAAGATGTGCCATATTGGTCCACTGCTTCTAGTACCTCCTCTACAAAGGGTTAAAATTTAGTAAAATATTGATTCGCTAATAACTTCCATACTACTTATTCGAAATGAGAAAAATGGGCGTTGTGGACCCGCCCCTTTCGGTGCCTGCCACAGAAATTGACAATTTTGCACCAAAAGTAAACAGCTTATAACTTTAGTACCAGTGCATACAAATAGTTGAAATGTTGTACAGTGTAGTGCTGGTATAGTGCCTACAGTCCTGTGATACATGGACGTTATTGCCACTACCCTTTTGGTACCTCCCACACAAAGGTACCATTTTGTACAGTGAGTATTTGGATTTAGGTGGATTCCTGCCAGTCAAGGCTTAACTCCACCGTGCTCTAAACACTCGGGTGAATACATGCGTCGACCAATGCCCCCACGCACAATGTGCATGAGTACCAATCCATTCCGTGTATTCTGGCCACTTTTTCCCTCCTCCTTGGTTAGGAGCGGAGCCCATCTAAAACTCCTGCCATTCTAGGTCATGGCGCCCGGTTGGTTTGCAACTCTACAGCCACCACGTTGCACCCAACAGGGTCCTCACCAATAGTCAGGCCGGTACCTGCGTACCGAGGGCTTTCCTGACTCCCGTGGTACCAGATTAAGTGCTCTGGTCAGACTGCGTAGCCGAAGATACTACCAGTTAGACTCCAGAAAATCTAGGACTGGTGACCAGTCTTGGATCACTGTCCAGCCCCCATCCTGAGAATAGATGGGGGCTATTGGATTCGTAGATCCAATGTGGATCACAGTCCAGTCCCCATCCTGGGAATAGATGAGGACTATAGGACTTTTAGATCCAATCTGGGATCACTGTCCAGTCCCCATCCTGAGAATAGATGGGAACTATATGATTCGTAGATCCCCCACCATTTTGTACAATAAGTTAACATCTTATAGCGTGAGTACCATTGTACGAAAATACTGCAAAATGTTGCACAGTGTAACGCATTAAAAGTATCTATAGCCCCGTGAAAAATGGGCGTTATCACCACGCCTCTTATTGTACCTCTCACAAAAAATGATCAACTAATACCAAAATTGAATAGCTCATTAAGTTAATATACCAGTGCACATAATCGCTTACAATTCGGCACAATGCAAAGTATTTAAGGAATCTAGTGTTTAGAGAAAAATAGGTGTATTTGTTAACCCCTTCTGGTACCTCCCACACAAATTGACGGATTAATTCGTGTATTATTATGTTACTCACAAAGTGAGGGTATACCTTAGTCGGTTTACCCGACTGAAACTTTCTTACTTGTTTTAACTTTATTTGATTTTGTCCTACTCCAATTTTTAATGGTTGGATTTTTGACCGAATAACCACAGCTAAACCTGGCTGAATGATCGGAGTAGCATCCGTGAAATAGCTATACGAGGGACTGAGCTGTCAAGTAATTGTATTTGCGTCGCCGTTTTTAAAAAACGTTGCATTAGTGACAAATCAATAACTAATTAAAGACCACTTTAAACCCAACAGTGTGGAAGGAGCAATGCAGGTTATGGCAGCGCTATATGTATACCTGTAAAAGAGCAATAGGAAAACGTTAGAGTCTGAGCCCGCGTATTGTATATTGGTTGTATACGACAGTAGTCAAATCGATAATGTTGTACGGCATTGTCGCCTGGTGTACAGCTCTGCAGAAATTCACCTTATGTGCGATACTAAACAAGGTTCAGCGAATGGTGGCTATATGTATCAGATACCAACTGAGGCACTAAATGTTATACTACATTTAATGCCGCTAGATATTATAGCAGTGCAGTATGCCGCAAGTACTACGATTAGACTCAGGGAACTGTCACTTTGATCAGAAAGTGGCTGCGGACATAGTGTCTTTCTAGACAGAATGCCTGACCTTCTGAGGAATGCTGATTACACAATGACTGAACCACTCTTTGACAAGAAGTTTACTCTTATAGATCAGAATGGAATTGTCGTATCCCAGGACATAGGAGATTCAGTAACTACTATACAGACGGTTCCAAATGCAATAACCAAGTGGGCTTTGGTATGTTTTCTGAGGAATTTGAGCTATCAAAAGCAAAGAGAAAACAAAATGTTCTGACCTAAGACGGTATAAATATTTTCTATGATAGTCAGGCTGCTATAAAGTCTCTGAAAAGTATATTCCCTGAATAAAAAAACTTCCCTCGACTGTCGCAGATCTCTTAACGAGATGGCTGAATAGTTCAATATTTACCTGATATGGGTGCCGCGCCACAGGGATATTCCAGGGAACAGCAAGGCAAATGATCTTTCAAGACTAAACACTAGCTTACCCGCTCCAGGCGAACTGGAATTTGTGGGCATGCCTCTAGCAACATGCAAGCTTCTCTTGCGAGATAGTGCACTTACGGTAATAAATGACAGGTGGTCACTAGTAAGAAACTGCACACATTCAAGGCTGTCGTGTCCGGACGTTTCACTTATCGTGTCTGTCATGACGTATCACTGTCTAATTGGACGGCACGCAGAGTGTGTAATATGCGGAAGAAATGATTTAAGTTAATTTTTTGAATTTGTAGTATTGTAGTCCTGTAATAGATTTTGACTGATTTAAATTTACTAAAAACTATAGCAACACTATGTAGCAAAGAAATATACTTGTTAATATAAAATTTCCAACTAATAATATAGGGGAATGTTTATGATCATGTGAAGGAACATTCTTTGGCATTTATTTTTTGAAGATTATGTCTATCAAATGTTGGCCGCGGCTACGTCTCAAATGGTCCATCCGTTGAGTCCAATTTTCGATGGCTCGTTCGAGCATTTCGACTGGTAACTGGTAACTGGCGAATAACACGCGTAAACGTTGTTCAGGCGTAAGTCTTTCCATGATTAAATGCCAAACAATACTTAACGAAAATAACATGACATCATGACACGACTCACACGTGATTTGTCAAAAAAAGGCTATTGAAAAAAGTATCTCTACTTGGATCACCCATCATAACATTACACTAATTAATCTGTCAATTTGTTGTCAAAACGTTGTAAACGTTGTTCAGGCGTAAGTCTTTCCATGATAAAATGCCAAACAATACTTAACAAAAATAACATGACAGCATGACACGACTCACACATTGTCTGTCAAAAAAAATGCTATTGAAAAAAGTATCTCTACTTGGATCACCCTATACATAAAATTTTGATACAAGCCACTCGGTACAGCAAAGCGTATGATTTTTCTAAAAACGAGCATAATTAATCATACGCACCCGGTACGTATGACAATGCTACAGTCGCGACACAGTGCTTCAAAATCGATTTTCGCCAGGCCAAAATGCAAGAGTTTTTGTTCTAATATAATATTAATAATAATATCGATAAAATACTCTATGCCGAATTTCATTTAAAATCTGAGTCAAATTACCTACGAAAATTTATAAATGTAGAGAGGGTTATTGATTTTGAGTCGATCGATGGGTATTTCACTATAATTTGTTATTATAAATTGTACAATAGAATCGTTAACGAAAAATATGGAAGTTCTCGTTTTTCAAATGCATATTACTCTTATTTCAGAAAAATAATGTTATTCAGAAAATCAATTGTGTAGCACGGTACTCTGTTTAATTCAAACTCAATGCCGTAATATCATCTATGTACTCGTTTACCTTCAATAAAATGCATTTAAATTATAAAATAATATTAGTTTAATAACATTTTGTTGTGTGTGTAATTTAATTGTTCATTTATTATAACCCAAAACTAATATTACCGCTTTAACATTATGAATTTATATATGTGTTTGTGTAGAGGATTAGCCAACTTTTAAATTGCTTTGTTTGTTCGTTTTGTTTATTTTTTCTAGGACATTTCACCCATGGAGCAGGATATGATGGTGTCGAATGGTCTGGGCAGCATTGCGCTGCGACGTGATGATGACTATCGCATTCGGATAATGAGAAGTGAGTTCTCTTCATTTTTTGTTTTGCACTTACATTTTCAGAGATTTTCGCCCATTTATACTTTTTATATAATGCAAAATAATTACTTACATTTTCAAATGAATGACCACTGAGACGATTTCTCTGGAAATCCTTTTTAATTAACTACCGCGCAAAGGGACAGCCAGGGAGATCGGAGGAGCAATGGCGGCTATGGCCACATTTTGTTTGGGAAAACCGTATTCAGTGCCAACGAAAATAATGACTGTGAAATGACGACAATGGCATTTGTGCCGCTTAACACAGATTTATTATTGTTATGTTGAATTGAATACTTGATTCAATTATACGTACAATTATTGTAAGCAATTACAAGGTTATGTGTTGAATTCATTTATATATTTAATTTTCATCGAAGTGTATAATTGACAGCATCAATAGTTGTACACAAATATTTAATTGTTTGCATTTATGTGAATGAATTTAAATTGGCTGACAATGCAGTTTTAAATTTGGAGTAATTTAAGGTGTGAATTATAGAAATTATGGGAAAAAATTAAGTCACAAACAAAGGAAGTTAAAAACAAGTAAGAAAGTTTCAGTCGGGTAAACCGACTAAGGTATACCCTCACTTTGTGAGTAATGTAATGAATATTACTCGAATTATTCTGTCAATTTGTGTGGGAGGTACCAGAAGGGGTTTATCAAATACACTTTTTTTTGCTGAACATTAGATACTTTAAATTCATTGCACTGTGCCGACTTATAAGCATTTATGTGCACTGGTATAAACGTCATGAGACATTAATTTGTGGTATGATTTGGGCATTTTGTGTGGGAGGTACAAAGAGGGGCGTGGCAATAACGCCCATTTTTCACAGGGCTATAGACACTATAAAAACATTACACTGTACAAAATTTCAAGTATTTTTATACACTGGTTTTAATGTTATAAGCTGTTAACTTTTGGTGCAAAAAGGTACCTTTGTGTGGGAGGTACCAAAAGGGGCGTGACAACAACACCCATTTTTCCCTGGACTGTAGGCAATATAAAAGCATAATACTGTAAAAAATTTCAAGTATTTTTATACACTGTTATTAATGTTATAAGCTGTTAACTTTTGGTGCAAAATGGTGCATTTGTGTGGGAGGTACCAAAAGGGACTTGGCGACTTCGCCCATTTTTCTCGAGTTGATAACGACTAATAAGCTAATACTATGTGTGGAATTTCAAAAGATTCGAATAAGTAGTATAGCAGTTATTAAAGAATCAATATTTCACAACATTTTAACCCTTTGTGGGGGAGGTACTAGAAGGAGTGGACCAATATGGCCCATCTTCGAACTTAGCCGGAGATAGAAAAAAATATTACCACATACCAAATTTGAGGTCAATCGGTTACTCCTTTCGAGAGTTATCGTGCGCACCAGCCAGCAGACAGACAGACAGACAGACAGACAGACAGACAGACAGACAGACAGACGGACGGACATTGCTCATTCGACTTAAAATGACCCAAAACGGATTTCCTCCGAACATAGTTGGGGTCTTAGGTCACTCCTTCGACGTGTTACACTTTTTTCCGTAGCAAATGATATATACCCTCGTCACACTAAAGTGAGGGTATAACAAGTAGTGAAAGGATAAAATTTGGCGGACAGGACTATATGATTCCATGCAACATCTTGTTAGAGCAGAATTAGCACACGGGGAAATATCGTCATTTTTGATATATTTGAATTGAAAGAAAATATATTTGGAAACAAATTTTTTAAATATTGTATATTTGTTAACAAATAAATTTTATTTGAAAATCAAGAAATTTTTTTTGGAACGTTTATGTTAATATATTTATATTTGCGAACTGACTTTCACAAATAAAATATGTGTTTACCCATAACAAAATGTCTTGTTTACGAAGATTTCCAAATATATTTTATTCAAAAAAGAGTTTTAAAACTTTGCTGACTTTTTCGAATTTTATGCAGTTTTTCCCACATTTCGTAATATACTTTATACGAAAAAAATGTCATAAGCAGCATTAGCTTTTGTTTTATATTAATATTTTGTAATTTATAAATATTCCAATTCATCACTTTTTGTCATTCCATCAATGCAATTTATAATTACGAAAGATTAGGTATGTATTTTTTTTGCCTTTCAATCCGGTCTATTGAGCATTATGGAACATACTTGGACAAATCTGTCATAAAGATATAATTATTTCTCGAGAAGAACATTTTTTTATCCCCTCACCTTAGAGAGGACGGTATATATCATTTGATACGAACCAAAAGTGTAACACATCGAAGGAGTGACTTAAGACCCTAAGTATGTTCGGCGGATATCCGTTTTGTGTCATTTTAAGTCGAATGAGCAATGTCCGTCTGTCTGCTGGCTGGTGCGCACGATAACTCTCGAAAGGAGTAACCGATTGACTTCAAATTTGGTATGTGGTAATATTTTCTTCTATCTCCGGCTAAGTTCGAAGATGGTCCATATTGGTCCACTCCTTCCAGTACCTCCCCCACAAAGGATTAACATTTAGTGAAATATTGATTATTTAATAACTTCTATACTACTTATTTGAATCCTCTGAAATTCTACACATAGTATTAATTTATTAGTCACTATTATCTCGAGAAAAATGGGCGAAGTTGCCACGCCCCTTTTGGTACCTCCCACACAAACGGACCATTTTGCACCAAAAGTTACCAGCTTATAACTTTAATACCAGTGCATACAAATACTTGAAATTTTTACAGTGTAATGCTTTTATAGTACCCAGAGTCTAGAGAATAGTGGCCATAATTGGCACGACCCTTTTGGTAACTCCCAAACAAATGGACCATTTAACACCAAAAGTTAACAGCTTTTAACTTTAATACCAGTGCATACTTTAAAGTTATTAAATGCAATTTAAATTGATAATAATTTAAATAAAACAAAAAAATAAATAAATTTACTAATTTTTTTGTTTAACTCAAGGTGAGGGGATTCATTAGTCGGTTTACCCGACTGAACTTTCTTACTTGTTTTAAAAGTTATTTGTAAAAGTTATGGACGAAATACCAACCCTATTCTGACAATTTTCGCCTGTTTTTGGAAAACACTGCACAATGGTACGAATTCAAAAGGGGGAAATAATTCGACCGTTTCTTAACCAAAAAACCGATTGGAGTATCTGTGGGTTGGAAGCACTCCATATTCGACAATTTTGTTTGTTTATGTTGCCGTTTAAATCGAAATGGGCCTCGTCAGACATGAAAAGACAGTTCAACATGTTTCCGTCCTCTTCCACCATTTGAAGCATCTTCTGGCAAAATTCCAAGCGAATAGGGAAGTTTGCTGAGTTCACTGTGTTGGCCATTTGAATTTTATATGGGAATAACTCCAAATCTTTGTGCATTATTGACTGCAATGACTGTCTGCTTATACCCATTTGAGCAGATAAGGTTCTTGTCGAAATTCTTGGATTGTTTTGTATGGCATCAGCTACAGCAGCGATTGTTTCCTCCGTCCGAACTGAAGGGTTTCGATGGTAAGGTCTTCTGTTGACTGTCCCATCGGAAAAATTGTTAACAAGTGTCTTTATGATCCATCTGCTCGGAGGATTGCCGCCAAACGTGCCCCTATACTCTCTTTGAACCGAAACTACGGACTTCAGTGCGTAATAGCGGCGGACAATCCAAATTCTTGTTTCAGTGTCCCAGTTATCCATTAACCGGATTCATTAAATAGAAAAAAAGTTGTTAAATTTTTTTTTGGTAGCAGCCACCCTTTAGATGAAGAGGTGTTAGAGAAGTGATGTTTTATATTTGAGACCCCTATGCCAGACAGGGGTGAAGAAACTGTTCAAACGCGTGTAACTCGTGTTTCTCTTCCGATTTATAAAATTTCTCTTTGTGTGTGTTCTACTAACTGGGGTCTACAAATAAACTGTGTACACCTATGAATTATCTCGTATAGTTACCGAAATATCTGCGATTAAAAATGGAATTTTTCATTTTTTTCCTTACCGTGTGCTAGTATTTTGTAAATGTCGGAGCACAATATGCACCGATTTCATCCGTATCAACAGGTCTGGATGAACAATACAATTTCCTATATGACGATTTTGGTTCGATATACCCAATAGTGCAAAAAGGTATGACCACTTGAATTTACATTTTCCAAAAAATCCGATTTTTGTAATTTTTTTAAGGAAAAAAGTATAAATATATATAACTTCAGTGGTCATAACTTTTGTACTATTTTTTACTACTCTGGATTCGTGAGAGTGCGACGAATATTCTGTGAAAATTTGAAGAAAATCGAGTGGCGCATTGTGTCCTCTTTAGAACAAAGTAAACTTTGCAAAAATCGGTTCAGCCGATCGAGAGCAATTACAAATTTCGTAAAACACAAAAACTAATTTTCTCAAAAATTAAAATGCCCACAAAATGTGTTCAAACAAATTTAAAAAACAAGTAAGAAAGTTTCAGTCGGGTAAACCGACTAAGGTATACCCTCACTTTGTGAGTAATGTAATATATAACATTACACCAATAAATCTGTCAATTTGTATGGGAGGTACCAGAATGTTTTTAACAAATACACCTATTTTTCGCTGAATAGTAGATTCTTTAAATACATTACACTGCGCCGAATTATAAACGTTTTTTGCACTGGAATATTAACGTTATGAAATATTAAATTTTGGTATGATTTGGCCATTTTGTGTGGGAGGTACAAAAAGGGGCGTGGCGATAACGGCCATTTTTTACAGGGCTATAGGGACTTCAAAAGCGTTACACTGTGCAAAATGTTGTTGCATTTTCATGCATTGGTACTCATGCTGTGAGCTCTTAACTTTTTGTACAAAATGGTACCTTTGTGTGGGAGGTACAAAAAAGGGCGTGGAAATAGCGTCCATTTTTCACAGTGCAAAAGACACTATAAAAGCATTACACTGTAAAAAATTTCAAGTATTTTTATACACTGTTATTAATGTTATAAGCTTTTAACTTTTAGTGCAAAATGGTGCATTTGTGTGGGAGGTACCAAAAGGGGAGCGGCAATAACGCCCATTTTTCAAAATTTCAAGTATTTCTAAACACTGGTATTAATGTTATAAGCTTTTAACTTTTAGTGCAAAATGGGCGTGGCAATTTCGCCCATTTTCCTCGAGTTGATAGCGACTAACAAACTAATACTATGTGTGGAATTTCAGAAGATTCGAATACATATAATAGCAGTTATTAAAGAATCAATATTTCACAACATTTTAACCCTTTGTGGGGGAGGTACCAGAAGGAGTGGACCAATATGGCCCATCTTCGAACTTAGCCGGAGATAGAAAAAAATATTACCACATACCAAATTTGAAGTCAATCGGTTACTCCTTTCGAGAGTTATCGTGCGCACCAGCCAGCAGACAGACAGACACACAGACAGACAGACAGACAGACAGACAGACAGACGGACGGACATTGCTCATTCGACTTAAAATGACCCAAAACGGATTTCCGCCGAACATACTTGGGGTCTTAGGTCACTCCTTCGATGTATTACACTTTTTTCCGTAGCAAATGATATATACCCTCGTCACACTAAAGTGAGGGTATAAAAAAACAGTAAGGAAAGGCTAAAGTCGGGCGGGGCCGACAATATAATACCCTACACCACTCTCGTAATATTGAATAACTCTGATATATAAATTTTGTAACTCTGATATATAAGCTTCTACAGGACTAAAGACCAAAATCGGACGAATCATATATATGGGATATATAGCTAAATCTTAACCGATTTCAACCAAATTCAATAGCGATCTTAACAGCTGCGAAATACTCTAAACTGCAAAATTTAAGAACGATCGGAGTGAAATTGCGACCTGTAGTCGACGAACAACTTTACATGGACAGACGGACGGACAGACATGGTTAAATCGACTCAGCTAGTGATTCTGAGTCGATCGGTATACTTTAAGGTGGGTCTAGCTGTGTTATTTTCAGGTGTTACAAACATCTGCTGTGAAACAAACTTATTTTTTTTTTTTTTTTACCCTGTACCACAGTGTGGTGTAGGGTATAAAAACGAAATGAAAGCGAGATCATATTTTACCTATTTGTAACTGCTTATAAACATTTGAGGCAAAAATAAACTACATACCAGTTATGAGAGCTTTAACATGTCACAACATTTTTACCATTTGTGGGGGAGGTACCACAAAGAGTAGTCCGATATGGTGGTCCATCAAATATAAATTGGGTTTGAATAAAATATTACAACGTACGAAATTTCAAGTCATTCGGTCACTCCTTTTCCGAGTTATCATTACTAAAAATAAAACAAATGATGAACAATAAATGAAGGTATGTTTTTCAGAATAATCTAGGATTAAAGACATTTTCCTTTTGATGTCCTTAATAGACAAAAATTAATTACTTAGTTTATAATTAGAGAGGATGTTAAATTATTCCAAATGGTACTTATATCATTCAAATCTGATATTTCGTTTAAATGTTATGTGAACTTCAAAAAGGCTAAATATGTCAAAAATGTTGTTGTAGGTGACCAACCTAGGGCATCCTATAAAATCTAAACCGTTATGAATTTGGACAATCGGTAAAGGTAATAAGTGAGCATGGTCTTCTAGTATACGCGTTTCATTGAAATCGAAAGTGAAGATTATTTAAATTGTAATTTTTGGGTCGTTTTATTTTGTAAACACCCACACGGGGCAAAATCGCCGTTTTTGATATATTTGAATAGAAAGAAAATATATTTGGATCACAAATGTTTTAATATTATATATTTTTGAGCAAATAAATTTTATTTGAAAATCAATAAAATATTTTTGGAACTCGTATATTAATATGTTACAACATATATTATTTGCAAACTAAATTTCTCAAATAAAATATGTATTTGAATACAAATAAAGTGATTGTTTAGGAATTTCTCCAAATATATTTTATTTAAAAAAGATTTTCGAAACTTTTGTTTAATTTTTCGAATTTAAATTTTATTTTTTTTTGGTTTGAACCTCCCAGTTATGATACCAAATGCAGTAATGTCTTATGTTTTAAACCAATCATTTAAAATTTCTGAGTATTCCAAGCCATCATTGGTTGTCAATCCTCCAAGTATATATTTCGATCCAAGATTATATGATTTCAATTATTATTATTTTTTATATTTAAGACGTTAAAATTTTTGAAAAAATTAACTTTGAATTACTGAAAAATTTAACACAATTTAGATATTTTTTGAATACTTAAATAAAAATAAATATTTGTTTCGGAAAAAATAGTCCAAAATAAACACATTGGGATGTAAACAAAGATTTGTTTAAAACAACATCGTCCCAAATATATAATTTTTGTGTGTACCAAATATTATATGTTTAGAGTGTATCCTAAAGATATATATGTTTCAAGCCGAATATGTTTGGGACAATATACTACAGAGGCGATTTTTTTTCAGCGTGCATACCAGAGCACTTAAACCCTTACAATTCGGTACAGTGCAATGCTTTTGAAGTATCTACCGTTCAGTGCAGGGCTGTGGAGTCGGAGTCGGAGTCGGAGTCTTGGAGTCGGAGTCGGAGTCCGGAGTCGAAAAATTATGGTCGACTCCGATTCCGAGATGGATTGTGCAAATTGTACCATTTATGTGATAGAACTTTTGCACTCAAAAATGTTTGGGAAAACAATTTTGATACAAAAGAAGGATAAAATATTCGAAGCTTTTTTAACCTTTTTTGTATGCCACAAATATCTATAAAGTTAACCAAACTATCGAGTTTTTTATGTAAAACAGTTTTACCAAAGCTCTGATTATATTTATATATATTTATATAGCTAACAAAATAAGTATTTTTGCAAGACTATACGATATTATTAAGAGAGTACAAACCAATTAAGGAAAGGTCGGGCGAAGCTAACTATATGATACGTACAACACCTTGTTAGAGCAGCATAAGCTCAGATATTGTAAATATAAATATCAGATAATTACCTTATAAATCTGAATCTAAACAGAATTTTCTATAGAAACATTTATATATGGGGGCAATTTCGATCTAAATCGATTTTGACCAATTCCAATAGGTTTAATATCTGGTGTGAAAGAGTTCTTATTGCCAAAGTTTAGCAGGGTCGTAGTGAAATTTCGACCTGTACTTAACGAACAACTTAAGATGGACAGACGGACAGCTAGTGATTCTGAGTAGAACGGTATATTTTAAGGTGGGTCTAGCTGCAGTATTTTTTACAAATCTGCCAAAAATCTAATTTAAAACCCCCTGTAACATAGTGTGGTGTCGGGTATAATAACTAACGAATGAACTGGTTGCTTGAAGCGAAAATAATTTCAAGAAGCGAAAATAATGACAATAACTCTTAAAGTTGTCTGTCAATAACGGGTTTGTTTTTGTTTAACTGTTAAATAGACATATTTCCAATATTTCTTTTATATTATATTGTACAAGGTTAATATTAAAATTGTTCTCCGATTACATAATTCCTGTATCTTAATGCACTATGAACATAATTATATAATCTTTCCCACCCATCCTCAAAATCTCCATTTAAGATTTTTATTAACCCTCTTTCATCAATATACATATATACGTCCCAAATACCTCACCCTAAATTCTTGTAATATTGGACATCTGGCTATGAAATGTTGCAAGTTTTCGACTTCTCTCATGTTACAGATCGTTCATTGGTTTCTCCTTTCATTTCCAAACTTATTCCCATTCAATGGTAGAACATCAGCCCTTGTTTTCATTATGATTGAAATTTTGTCCAATTTCCAAATATTTGTCATATATTGTATTCCGATATCAGGGTTTAAAAATCGGTAAAATCTTCTTTCACTCGCGATGGCACTTTCTATTTTCTCAATATAGCTTTGGCTTTTAAGATTATCTACCAGTATAGTTGCAGTCACTTTCCAATCTTGCGTTGTTCTAAACATATTCTCAATTGAAGTGTTTGCACGTTCAGACAGAAAATCCATTGCTATGGCCCAGAAGATACGTTTGTTCCATATTTTTATTGAGAGCTTATGTGGCAGCCTTGTATTTTCGTATTTGAATAAAGTATTATAGATATAATCCATATGTAGTTTCAGTGTGTAAAAGTGGTTGTCAGATATATCTGTTTCCAGAGATAATACATAATTCGGTAAATTTTTTGGTTGCTTTAAAACTTTTTTAAAAAGAATCTTTGAAGCATATCTACTTCTTCGAACCAGCCGTACCCCCAAACTTGCGCTGCATATGACTGTGTGGTTCTGCACACACTTTGAAAAATCTTCCATTTAGCAATAAGCGATACTTGAGGTTTATTAATTAAGCTTTGGCAAGTTGCGTTTATGCAGACTTTGGCTCGTTTGTTTCGATATTCAACATACTTTGTAAATATCATTGTTGGCGTTAGTAAGACTCTGAGGTAGCAATATTCGTTCACTATCTCAATTTCCTGGTTGAGATATTTCCATTTGTCGTTTGAAGACAATCGCCCTCCGTTTCGAAATACCATTATCTTGGATTTCTCCAAATTGACCACCATGTTCCAATGTTTACAATAGTTTTCTAATTCCAATATCACTTTTTGCAATACTTCTCTTTCATCAGCCAAAATGACGATATCATCAGCGTATAGTAAGACTCGAATATTTATTTCTTCTACCATGAGACCTCCTTCCAACCAGTCATGAATATCGTTTAAATACATTGTGAACAACAACGGTGATAACAAACATCCTTGTCGCACTCCTGTGTATGTATTAAAATGTTGTGATATTTCATCTCCTGTCCATACCACAGATTTAGTACTTTTGTATCATGTTAACCATTTTGGTTGACATTCCCATCTCGTGAAGTTTATAGATTAAAAGTTGTCTGGGGACCATATTAAACGCGGTTGAGAAATCAACAAAGAATGCGTAAACTTTCTTTTTTTCCGCCAACTTGTAATGGACGATTGAAGCCAGGCTGTAAATGTTGTCTACTGTTGAATATCCTGACCTAAAGCCTGCTTGGAATTCGTTTAATATTTTGTTGTCATCTATCCCCTTCTTTAATCTGTTACTTAAAACTCCCATCAAGACTTTGGCTATCGTATTCGTAAAGGAGATTTCTCTATAATTGCTTGCTATGTTTACATCACCCTTTTTGTAGATGGGGAATATTACCGACTCTTCCATGATACTATCTAGCTGGCCTGTTTTATATATGCAGTTATACTGGTGCGCCAATTCTGCAAGAAATTCATATGATGCATGTTTCAAAAACTCATATGGTACTCTATCCATTCCTGGAGCTTTATTTTCCTTAGTTTTGTGTAAGATTTCTTGAATTTCGTATACCTCAATATCTCTGTCCATTTCAATATTGGTTCTATAGCATACGGCATATTCAATGTGATTTGCAAACTGAGGTTTGTTTAAAAGCGTATTGAAATGTATTTTAAAATCCTGTGCAGATATGTTTGCACCGATCTTTATTTTTTGTCCTCTTATTTGTTTTGCAATTCTCCACCATTGCTTTGCATCTGAAGTTCTGCTGATTTTTACTTCCAACTCTCTCACATACTCTTTTTTTCGTTCTCTGCATGTTACCTTATATATCTTTACTGCATTTAAGTATATATCTTTATCACTTTGCGTGCTACTCCTTCTGAATTTATTAAGGTATTTAAAAGAATTAGCTCTTGCCTTCTCACATTGACTGTTATACCAACAAGATCTGTATGTTTTTTTGAGTGTTTCGTCTGCCTGCATTTATTGTCGATTTCTGTATAACGTTTGATAAATCTGTCAGATTGTTTATGCCATTACCATTTTTGGCTATAAGGAGGTTTTGATTCAGTCTGTTTTCGTATCTTTCCAACGTTTCATTTTTCCATAGTAATTTTGGTATCAAATTTAATGGTTTTGCATTGTTCTGAGTTTGATTCACTTCGATTTCAATTTTTAGGGGAAAATGATCAGACCATACTTTTCCTTCAACTTCGAATCTCTTGACCAATCCCAGTCCATCATATGATATCGCTGCTAAGTCATTTACAGAACTTCCAGTTGTGCTTACATATGTAAAATGACCTTCTTCGTCGCCTTTGGTTCTACCATTTAGGATTAGCATACCATTATCTTCACAGAATTCTACAAATTGTTTTCCTTTTGAATTTATGATTGAATCTTTTGATAGCCTAGTTTCCATTCCTGCTGTGAATTCAGTTTCAAAACAGCTTTCAATACTTTGTTGAAGGTTACCAATCCGTACATTTACATCTCCCGCCAATATTATATGACCTTTTGATATTCCTTCTAATATCCCTTTAACTTCATCGAACTCGTTTGACCAACTTTCTCCATGTATATAAACAGGAAAGAACGTAAAACTTGTTATTGGCGTTTTTATTTTAATAAAATTTAGCTCGTTTTCCTGTACGAAAAAATGTTTAATTCCTCTTTTTTGCAGATCTTTTTTAACACCACATACGATTCCACCACTCGCTCGTCCGTGTATATTTGATTTTTCTGCTTTCTGCCATATTAAGTTAAAATCTTTGAAGTATTTTGACCAACTATTTGTTTGGTCCTCCACCACGTGTGTCTCAATCAATGCAAAAATGTCGACGCCTCCAATATATTCAAAAAACTCAGGGTATAGACATTTCTTTTTAAGACCATTTACATTATATGATAGTATTTTTAATTTAGTTTTTGACAAATTACTGATTTCTAGTTCTAATTCATTATTTATTGTTTCAATATTTCGGCAATTTCTTAGTTTTTTAAATTTAATTCGTTTTTTAAAATAGTATAATTAACATTTAAATTTAATTCTTCTCCATACAATTCATTCAAAATATCAATAGCATTGAACGTACCGCATACCAATTCTTTCTCCGAGTTCCATTTAAACCATCTGTTTTCAATTTTTAGCCTAGCATCACGAACTTTTATTTGGTGCTTCTTACTAAATGTCATCAGTTTTCTCCGTAGTTGAAGCATAATTATCTTGTCCAATCTCCGTTCTGCATTAAGATCTCGTTCTATGTAGATTTGTGTACCTTTAAGATTTTTAGATCTCTTCAGAATATCTTCAACTTCACTTTCTGCTTCAAATTGAACCAGTACAGCCGCCATTCCGTTCCTTTGATATAGAGTTCTCGTCGATTTGACCCGTGTGCTGTTCTCAGTTTTCAGTACTTCCTGACATAACTTTTGTATTTCATAGACATTTGTTTGTTGAATGGATAATCCTCTAATTACCAAGTTTTTATACCCTACACCACACTGTGGTACAGGGTATTATGACTTTGTGCATTTGTTTGTAACACCTAAAAGGAGAAGAGATAGACCCATTGTTTATTATACCGATCGACTCAGAATCACTTTCTGAGTCGATTTAGCTGTCCGTCTTTCTGTCCGTCTGTCTGTCTGTCCATGTATTCTTGTAATCAAAGTGCAGGTCGCATTTATGGTCCGATTGTGATGAAATTTAGCGTAGTGCTCTTTTTTGGCCCAAGGACGATCCCTATTGAAATTGGTTAAAATCGGTTCAGATTTGGATATAGTCCCCATATATATGTTTCACCCGATTTGACATGTAAGCGCTGTAGAAACCACATTTTACATCCGATCTTTATGAAATTCGGAGAGAGTTTTATTATTACGTGAATGAACACTACCAAATTCGGAGAAAATCCGTTCAGATTTAGATAAAGCCCCCATATATATGTTTCACCCGATTTGACATGTAAGCGCTGTAGGAACTGTATTTTAAATCAGATCAGTACGAAATTTGGCAGAGAGAGTTCTCTTATTACATGAATAAACACTGCCAAATTCGGGGAAAGTCGGTTCAGATTTAGATATAGTCCCCATATATATGTTTCACCCGATTTGACATGAAAGCGCTGTAGAAACCGTATTTTACATCCGACCTGTACGAAATTCGGCAGAGATTTTCATGTTCACTTATTACATGAAAAAACACTGCGCAATTCGGGGAAAATCGGTTCAGATTTAGATATAGCCCCCATATATATGCTCCACCCGATTTAACATTTAAGCGCTGTAGAAATCGTGTTTTATATCCGATCAGTACGAAATTTAACAGAGAGAGTTTTCTTATTACATGTATGAACACTGCCAAATTCGGGGAAAATCGGTTCAGATTTAAACATAGTCCCAATATATATGTTACACCCGATTTGACATGTAAGCACTGTAGAAACCGTGTTTTATATCCGATCAGTACGAAAATCGGCAGAGAGAGTTTGCTTATTACATGAATGAACACTGCCAAATTCTTATCGCAATGCCTACTTTCGCATTGGTAGGTAGGTGTAGGGTATTATATAGTCGGCCCCGCCCGACTTTCTGTCTTTCCTTACTGGTTTCCTTTGATATTTGTTTCCAAATCATTTAGACGTCGTTTGAGCATGCTGTTTTCCTCTTTAATCAGTTCCATCTCATGTAACAGCCCGTCATTAACCACCTTTAGTTGACAGACTTCTTCAGAGAGTGTTGTAATTCGCCCCAAAATCTCTTCATTGCATTCTCTTATAATTGCCTTTAAGCTGGCCACACTAATATCCGAGACTCGTTGTTCGTTATCCATCTTGAACTGCTTTGTATTGTTTTTAATTTCTCCTTCTGGAGATAAATTACTATTCTTTTGTCCAGTTTGTTTGAGTATTTATTTTCTTTGAGCCACTGTGAAATTAAAATTTATCTGTCAATTTTATTATTGTGAATTGTTTTTCTTTTCTTCTGTAAGTATTTGTTTCGCAGTTGTGTAAACACGGCCTACACCTCAAAATGACAGCTCTTTTCAGTCAGCTGTTTTCTGTTGTATTGTTGATTTTATATTTATCTATTTTGCTCACCGGTTAACATTGATTAAATACTTCCAATGAATTTGTGAATTTTATTTAATTACTGGTATTGAATACCAACTTTTTCTGTTTTTGAACAAAGCTATATCTTATTTTCAAAAACATGAACTCACGTCTAAGAAGAAATATAATTTCAGAAATTTATGTTATTTAACTGCCGGAGTCGGAGTCGAATGATTTCAAAATTCGACTCCGGGAGTCGGAGTCTAGTAGTTTTGGCTCGACTCCGCAGCCCTGGTTCAGTGAAAAATAGGTATATTTGTTAAACCTCTTCTGGTATCTCGGTTTACCCGACTGAAAGTTTCTTCCTTTTTTGACTCCTTAACGCCATAGAGATCACAAATTTCTAATGATCGGAGTGAAAAAAAAAGGTTTATACCTGGAACCTTTCAAACGAACAACGGTAGTTGTTGATGTTTTAATATAGCCTCCATACCCTCTAGGACCCTCTAGATTTATTTCTTAATGAAAAGCTTGTCAAATGGTGCCCCGCGGCCCAATGGGGGCCGTGACATCTTGATAAAAATTATGCACATAACATTTTTTGATTACAAAATCGACAATTAATTGAATTCGTAAAATAAAAAGGGTGGTTAAAATTTAAGGGCCGATGTAGATTTTAAATAAAACACAAATGATTTTTTTTTTAGAAATTTTTGTTTTGTTCATAGATTTGTTTATACAATATATCTTTAGAGCCCCAGCGCCTTATAGGCTTTATAGAGGCAAAACTGGCAACATTAACAAAATATCTCAATCAATAATATTAAACAATATTCCAAAAATAAAATAATTATGAATGTACATAAATTATAATTCGAAATTGAAAATAATTCTAAATTTTATGTTAGAAGTGTTTCTAAATTCTCTAAAAGGTGTTGTTTTACCATTTTTTTAAAAGTTGATATTACCGATATATTCTTCAAATCATCAGCCAAATCATTATATTCACTTGGTCCAGCAAAACCAATACGTTGTTTAGTTAAATCAAGTCGGCATCTTGAAACTACCAAATTATTTGCTTGTCTGGTATTTCTACCAGTTCTCATTCGATTTTCTCCAAATGTCATAGTTGTTGCACCTCTTGTTGACTTGAACATGTACATTAGGATTTGATGTTTGTATAAACTTCTGATTGGTAACACATTTTTAGTTTTATATTTATACAAATTTAGTGTGTGATATCTGATTTGTAGGTTATGTAAAATTTTTAGAGTCTTATTCTGAGCAGATTGTAAGGATTTTAATGGAGTACTCACTTTACATCCATATATTATCGGAAGATACGTTAAATGAGAGTGTACAAGGGTTTGATAGATCAGTTCTTTCGTTTCAGTGTTTAACTTGTTCTTGAATTTGTATAAGATTCCTGTAGCTGAAGATATTTTTGCTTTTACATCTTCTATATGAGAATCCCACAACAGATTATGACTAAAAGTAACTCCCAAGTATTTTACTGTTCTTGATTCAGCAACAAGAGCACCATTTATGTGAACAAACATATCACCGTCACTACGATTAACATGGGGCTTGAATCTTATGAATTTCGTTTTACCAGAATTTAAAACCAATTTATTAAAACGGGCAAATTCAGCTAGAATAGCAGCATCATACTCAATCTGCGTTTTGAGGACCTTTTCGTGACTATATTTATAAAACAAACAAACATCATCCGCAAACATGTAAAGCTTTCCATAAAAATTTATATTTTTAAGATCATCAATGTAGATTTTGAACAATAGGGGGCCCAAAACACTCCCTTGAGGAACACCATGTTGAACAGGTAACATACTACTTCTGGAATCCCCAAATTGAACATACTGATACCTTTACTAAGATAATCCTTAAATAGTGCCAAAGTATCATTAGACAACTCTATATTTTTAAGCTTCCTCACTAAAATGTCATGTTGAACCAAGTCAAACGCCTTTGAAAGGTCAAAGAGGACATCTGCAACTCCTTTAGACCCATCATCAATTTCACTACAAATATACTCTACTACATTTATAACTGCTTCTTCAGTGCCAGATCCCTTTCTGAAACCATATTGTCTCTCAAACAAAATGCCATTAACAAGAAGATATTTAGACAACTGATCAAATATAAGTTTTTCCAAAACTTTGTCTATAATTGATAGTACGGATATGGGCCTAAAGTCAACAATATTGCTCGATTGAGCTTTTTTGTGTATCGGTAACATTTTATGAATTTTCAAGGATGCAGGGTATTTTTTATATACAATCATGTTGTTAAATATTTTTGCTGGAATATTTATTATTAACTGTTTTTTTTAATAAATAGCATATTCGGCGTAATGTTGTCATAACCAGGGCTTTTCTTAACTCTTAAATCATCCAGAATATTCTCAACTTGCGGTGCATCAACTCGGTTAAGATGAAAATTTGTGGGCTCAGGAATTAGGGTTCTAAACATATTGACGTCATCATTATAATAGTGCTGAATATTATCATTGAGCTCAATTACAGAATCACAAAAATATCTATTAAAAGCAAAGGCTTTATCATCATCATTTAAGACAGATGCACCATCAACTGTAAAAATTTCCTTATTCAATTTGTTGGTACGACCTATTTGCTTATTCAAAAATTGCCATGTTTTTTTCACATTTCCTTTGTACGAACTCAAGGTTTGTGAGTAAAAATCTTGCATTAGGTTTTTATTGCAAATTTTAATTATTTTGCTTATACGCCACAGTTGCAGTTTAACATTGTTATTATATTTATTTTTGCGCCTTTGTTTTAAAAATTTTTTCTTAAAATTTATTAGAGAAAGTAAGTTATCGTTCATCCAAGGAGTAAGTTTGGAGCGAAAATCAACAGATCTGTAAGTAATCCTCGTACATTGAGATATAGCGGAAGTAAAGACACGAATAAGATCTCCACACAGTTCTGATGAGTCCAAATCATTATGCAGAGCGGGAAGTGCAACATCCAAAATTTCGGAAAATTTCTCAAAATCTAAAATTTTTTCAGTTTCAAGATTCGGTCACTTGATAGAAAATCTAAAAGAACACAGCAACATAACATGTTGTGATCAGACAAATTGTTCTCAATGCTATGAACAAGAATATCTTCGGGTAGATTACTAAAAACACAGTCAATTGAGGTTTTACTCTGCGGTCTAGTAATGAGCTTATGGCAAGAAAGCATACTGAATTCGTTAAATAAATTGTTCAAACATTGATAATTCCGATTATTAAGAAACAAATCTTCATTCACGTCTCCTACAATCAAGGTAGGATAAACACCGAAATTTTGAAGAACATTTTCCATTTTTGTCAAAAACAAGTTTAACGTACAACGCTGCGATCTATAAACGGACAAAACAATCAATTTAGAGTTTTTCACCTTAACATCCGGCAACTCAATTGCAAAACATCCAAACCATCTTCGCTCTTCCTTAAAATAACTTTAAATTTGATGTTAGATTTAACATATATTGTAGTACCTCCATAACCATCAGACCTCGTACAATGAATCGCATCATATCCACCAATCGAATACAAATTCAAATATTGGCCGCTGAACCAAGTTTCTTGTACGGCTATGATTTCAGGTAACTTAGAGAATTTGTTGATTTAATTTTTAAAACGGTTAAATTTTCCAATTGAAGATACAATTTTAGCATTAAAGGATATAACGTTGATAAAATTTCGATCTTGACCAGTAATATACGAGTTTAACTAATTTATGTTATTGAAATAATTAGACTCCATAAACAAATAATAAGAAAATTTATAAATTCATACATCTAAAATTTACTTGAATTGATAAATATATTAATTCGAAGACAAAAACCCATCTTCATCATCTTCTTCATCCTCAGTTTCATCTTCAATCTCATCATCATCGTTATCATCTCCAGCACGGCGGCCAGAAACTTTAGCAGTCTTCGAAACGGAAGATTTCAACAACTGATCCACGTCATCCAATTCCTACAAAATTATTTGTCTTGTATTGACATCTTTGTTAGCATATATTTTCCCGGCATGGCCCTAAATAAATTTGAAACAAACGATTTTGCATAATTTAAAAGTTCTAGACAATCTTTAGACAAAAAATCATTCACATACACTGATTTCATCTCAGCTACCTCTTTGAGCTTTTTCTTCTACTTCATAAAAATAGATTTGCTCTTCTTATTTATAAACCTAACAACAACAGACGATTTGTTTGTTTGTTTGTTGCGGTTTAAAATATAAGCATCCCCAATTTCATCCTCGCATATGTCAGCTCCAGTCGTTTTAGCAACATCGAGCACCACATCTACTGCTTTCGAACCAGGGTCGGCTTTAATTCCATTAATGATGCAGTCATTCTGAACTCTTACACCATTTAAACCAGTAAGGAAAGACAGAAAGTCGGGCGGGGCCGACTATATAATACCCTACACCTACCTACCAATGCGAAAATGGACATTGCGATAAGAATTTGGCAGTGTTCATACATGTAATAAGCAAACTCTCTCTGCCGATTTTCGTACTGATCGGATATAAAACACGGTTTCTACAGTGCTTACATGTCAAATCGGGTGTAACATATATATTGGGACTATGTTTAAATCTGAACCGATTTTCCCCGAATTTGGCAGTGTTCATACATGTAATAAGAAAACTCTCTCTGTTAAATTTCGTACTGATCGGATATAAAACACGATTTCTACAGCGCTTTCATGTCAAATCGGGTGAAACATATATATGGGGACTATATCTAAATCTGAACCGATTTTCCCCGAATTTGGCAGTGTTTATTCATGTAATAAGAGAACTCTCTCTGCCAAATTTCGTACTGATCTGATTTAAAATACAGTTCCTATAGCGCTTACATGTCAAATCGGGTGAAGCATATATATGGGGGCTATATCTAAATCTAAACGGATTTTCTCCGAATTTGGTAGTGTTCATTCACGTAATAATAAAACTCTCTCTGCCGAATTTCATAAAGATCGGATGTAAAATGTGGTTTCTACAGCGCTTACATGTCAAATCGGGTGAAACATATATATGGGGACTATATCCAAATCTGAACCGATTTTAACCAATTTCAATAGGGATCGTCCCTGGGCCAAAAAAGAACACTATGCTAAATTTCATCACAATCGGACCATAAATACGACCTGCACTTTGATTACAAGAATACATGGACAGACAGACGGACAGACGGACAGACGGAAATCGACTCAGAAAGTGACTCTGAGTCGATCGGTATAATAAACAATGGGTCTATCTCTTCTCCTTTTAGGTGTTACAAACAAATGCACAAAGTCATAATACCCTGTACCACAGTGTGGTGTAGGGTATAAAAAGCTACATTGGATTTTAGCTAGTAGTAGTTTTTTTATTGTTGTTGTGTTCTTCTTAACGCCTTTCAAAATAGAATCATATTGACATGACATAAACTGCATTGTATCCTTCATTTCTCTCATCTCTTTCAATATTGTGTTTATTTCAGCTTTGTTGTCATTCTCCTGTTCGCAAAAATGACACCTGAATTCAAGAGATGGATTATCAACCAATCTCTCAATTGCAACTTTATCTAGTTGTGTGCACAGTGAGTGGAGAGTTCTCTTACAAATGCCACACTCCATTGCGTCATCGTTTTCCAACACTACTGTTTTGCATCGAATGCACACAATTTTTGCTTTTGTGTTATCGACACTTCTTCGTGGTTGCTTAGGCATATTTCATAATATTCAGAGAGAGCAGTTCACACTCTATACACAATATCACTTTGTGTATGAAAACAGTCTGTTTTCCACGTAAATACGCTCTTATAATTACAAACGTTCGCGCTCACAAAATATGACGTCTAGTCGCACACGGTGTTACCACTTATATCATTCAAATCTGATATTCCGTTCAAATGTTATGTAAACTTCAAAAAGGCTAAATATGTAAAAAAATATTGTTGTAACGGTTTAGATTTTATAGGGTGCCCCACTATAAAATCTAAACCGTTATGAATTTTGACAATCGGTAAAAGGTAATAAGTCTGCATGGTCTTCTAGTATACGCGTTTCATTGAAATCGAAAGTGAAGATTATTTAAATTGTAATTTTTGGGTCGTTTTATTTTGTAAATACCCATACCAGAGCACATAAACCCTTACAATTCGGTGCAGTGCAATGTTTTTGAAGTATCTACCGTTCAGTGAAAAATAGGAATATTTGTTAAACCTCTTCAGGTATCTCGGATTACCCGACTGAAAGTTTCTTACTTTTTTGACTCCTTAACGCCATAGAGATCACAAATTTCTAATGATCGGAATGAAAACTGGAACCTTTCAAACGAACAACGGTAGTCATAGGTCCATGTTTTGATATAGCCTCCATACCCTCTAGGACCCTCTAGATTTATTTCTTAATGAAAAGCTTATCAAATGGTGGCCCGCGGCCCAATGGCTGTGTGGCAAGTGGCACCGTCTTGTTAAAACCACATATTGTCCACATCCATATCTTCCAATTCGGGTCATAAAAAGTTCGTTATCATCTCACGATAGCGAACACCATTCACAGTAACTTCCTGACCGGCCTCATTTTGGAAAAAATATGGCCCGATGATGCCGCCAGCCCATAAACCGCACCAAACGAACTGGGCGAGCATGCACAGGTGTTTTCACATCTCCTACAGACCCGTTTTGCTGAAATTTGCGCACAATTCTCCCGATTGATGCTGATCAACAAACATAACGAAGTGCACGAAATGCATTTTGATTTGAACGCCCATTTTCGTAAAAGGCTTAAAAAACTTTAACGCGTTGCCCGATTGTGTATCTTTCCATGGTTCAAATTGAGTTAGTCTGAAATTGAGAAATTACAAATGGTTCACATTTAACATCGGCCCTTACAATTTAACCACCCTTTATAATCTTGCCTTCTTTTAGGTCATCGTTCAGCTATTTGTTATTCTAGAAATCATCTATGATATGTTATAGATGCAGATGGCGTTGCTATCAAGTAATCTATATATATAAAAATGGAAAAATGTTTGTATGTATGTATGTATGTATGTACATATGTATGTGTTTTATAGACGCTTAAACCACTGGACCGATTTAAAATTTTTTTCTTTGGTTTGAAAGCTATTTTGTCTGAGATGGTTTTGGAAAAAAAATTTTGCAAAAAGTGGGCGGCGCAAATGTGGGCGTGACAAATCGTTTGTTTTCAAAAATGGACGGGATCGGAAATCTAAATCTGGGGCAACGAAGTGGACCGGGTCCAGCTAGTTAAGTATAACCATACAGTTTCCTATAAACTGTATTCCAAGGCATGATGGATGCAAAGTGGTCTTGAGGTCGACAATTCTCTAGTTTCATAAAAACTTAAGTCATTATGACTTTTATGCGCTTTAGTCTACTTTCGCAAGATCTATTTCAATTTATGTAGATTGCTGAGGAATGCATTCAAAGCAAAATATGAATGGAACATACAATCTGTGTTGGAAAGCCTGGCGGCAGCACTTTTCGAAAAATAAACGAAAATATTAAATATCATTTGAATCATGCAAAATGCATTTCCGTGTCCAATTGCTCTAAATTTTCTTCAAATTACACTGTCCAACAAATTAAGACATTTTGAGTGGAACAGAATAGCGACCCTATAATTCTGAAAGGGCATGTTGAGTAGATCATTTTTATAGAATAAACTTAGTCTGAGTTTTTTACAGTGGGTCAAAGTTTTAATTTTTTGGTCGAAGGGAGCATTATACTAAATGAAAAAAATGCTGTAAGTTAATGTCTGAGTGATTTCTTATTATCAGAGTTACAAAGTGGAATTTTATGAGGATCATTTTTGTGGAAGATCTTAACCCTCTAGCTCCCCTCGTAATGGGTCAATTTGGACCTTTTTTCGAAAAAAGTCAAGAAAGTCCTTTTAAAAAGGAAATTTAAGGATTAATATATTCCACGAAAATATTTGCCGGAAATTTAAGTTAGTATCGCCAAAGACACCGAAGTTTTAAATATAGTTCTATAAACCAGGCCAACTTATAAATAAATAATCCTTTTTGAAAGGACTTTTTTTAATTTCTTCGGAAAAAGGGCTAAATTTACCCATTGAGAAGGGAGCTAGAGGGTTAGGATCTTCCACAAAAATGATCCTCATAAAAATAACCATGTAACTCTGACAATAAGATATCTCACAGACATGGTAGACATGGGTTGTGGGAAAACGCTATAAAGTTTTTCTGATGTACTGAGTCACGTATGAGGAGCGTTTGCTTAGACTGCTGTATCTTTGTCAGTTTTGCTCCGATTCACCTCAAATTTTTACACAATATTCTTGAAAGGTTCTCTATTCGGAAAAAAATTAAAAAAAATGCAAAAAAAATTATAAACGTTAAATGGTGCGATTTTCTAGTATTTTACGTCGAGGAGGTAACATTTTTTTCCAAAAATTAAATCACCATTGCTTGATAAGAGTTTCATGTCCAAAACTTCTGAAAAAGACATTCGACAATGCTCACCATCTTCAGCGTTTCAATTCTTTCATCGGCTATTGATGTTCTGAGCCATCTGGAGCGTGAACTTCCTTGTGCAACATATAATAATTAATTGTTCAAAGTACATAGACTTATCAAATGCCTCAGTCATAAATAATTGCGTCAATTTAACCTACGCTCAAAGTTTAATACAGCTTCTTTGATCCATTTTCCGATAGGTAAAAGTTGCCAAGCTCACCAAAGGGTGAGAAACCTTATAATTTCAACATATGGGCATCTCCGCGGGTCGCGAACTTACGTTCGTACGCTTTTGATGTACAAAAAATATAGAAAACAAAAATTTTCCCCGCATTTTTTTGGTGATTTGATAGCAAGTATTTGAATTGGTAGCTCTGTTAGGTGCAAAAGGTGGGTTTCATCGAGTTTTAGTTTTCAGAATGATAGCAATAAACATGTGGTCACGAACGTACGCGAAATAGAAGTCAACTTTGGCTGAATCTAGTAACATGCAAAAATCTGCGAAGAGGAACGGAATATTCTAAAGCTATTAATTTATTTTAAAAGAGGATTAATGTAGCTTTCTCTCGAGTAATTACACAATAAATTATCTCTATTGGTTTTTTTTCTAATTGGCTTAGGTGCCGGTCCATGTGTTTTAACCGTCAAATTAATCGTTAATCGAACTTTTTTTTGGTCTCCGCATTTTTCTCTTCTTAATTGATAGTAATAGAGAAATGTTGTAGAAAGAGTACAAGCATAACATATGTTTTTAAATTAAAATATTCAATTTTCAAATTTTCTTATATCTTATATTTTAAAAATTTATAAATTTTGTATTCATTTTATTATAATTATTCACATTAAAATATGATGATTACCAACATTTTATTTTTCGGCCCTGGTTGACATTTTACCAACATAACAGAAAAATGGAAATTTGAAATCCACTTCTTTTTAAGAGCCAAATTGTTCACATTTTGTAGGTGCTTGTTAAAATCCTTAGAGAGAGAGGGTATGTATCATTTGCTACGGACCAAAAGTATAACACATTGAAGGAGTGACCTAAGACCCTAAGTATGTTCGGCGGATATCCGTTTTGGGCCATTTAATATCGCATGAGCAATGTCCGTCCGTCTGTCCTGTCTTAACACAAATTTTAACAACTCGGCTGACATTTGGTAATTTGATTACATTTGGTATATAAGATTCGGCATGGTCGAACTTAACACCACTTGTACTTGTTTGAGTCTTGTTTAGTTCGTACGAGCAGTGTTGCCATTTCAATAATTTTTTTTCTACCAAAATTGTCTAAAATTTCTACCAAGATCGATTGAAATCTTCCATTTTGTTATTTTACGAAAAACATATGCATAAATTGTTATTGTAAGGTATTATTTATATTTAAATAAAACAATAAAACTTTTAATTAAATTTCTGGTTTCCCTTTCTACTCACCACTTGAAGGTTTTTATACCCTACACCACACTGTGGTACAGGGTATTATGACTTTGTGCATTTGTTTACCTAAAAGGAGAAGAGATAGACCCATTGTTTATTATATCGATCGACTCAGAATCACTTTCTGAGTCGATTTAGCCATGTCCGTCTGTCTGTCTGTCCGTCTGTCCGTCTGTCTGTCCGTCTGTCTGTCCGTCTGTCTGTCCGTCTGTCTGTCCGTCTGTCCATGTATTCTTGTAATCAAAGTGCAGGTCGTATTTATGGTCCAATTGTGATGAAATTTAGCATAGTGCTCTCTTTTGGCCCAAGGACGATCCCTATTGAAATTGGTTAAAATCGGTTCAGATTTGGATATAGTCCCCATATATATGTTTCACCCGATTTGACATGCAAGCGCCGTAGAAACCACATTTTACATCCGATCTTTATGAAATTTGGCAGAGAGAGTTTTATTATTACGTGAATGAACACTACCAAATTCGGAGAAAATCCGATCAGATTTAGATATAGCCCCCATATGTATGTTTCACCCGATTTGGCATGTAAGCGCTGTAGGAACTGTATTTTAAATCAGATCAGTACGAAATTTGGCAGAGAGAGTTATCTTATTACATGAATAAACACTGCCAAATTCGGGGGAAATCGGTTCAGATTTAGATATAGCCACCATATATATGTTTCACCCGATTTAACATTTAAGCGCTGTAGAAATCGTGTTTTATATCCGATCAGTACGAAATTTAACAGAGAGAGTTCTCTTATCACATGAATAAACACTGCCAAATTCGGGAAAAATCGGTTCAAATTTAGATATAGCCACCATATATATGTTTCACCCGATTTAACATTTAAGCGCTGTAGAAATCGTGTTTTATATCCGATCAGTACGAAATTTAACAGAGAGAGTTTTCTTATTACATGTATGAACACTGCCAAATTCGGGGAAAATCGGTTCAGATTTAAACATAGTCCCAATATATATGTTACACCCGATTTGACATGTAAGCACTGTAGAAACCGTGTTTTATATCCGATCAGTACGAAAATCGGCAGAGAGAGTTTGCTTATTACATGTATGAACACTGCCAAATTCTTATCGCAATGCCCATTTTCGCATTGGTAGGTAGGTGTAGGGTATTATATAGTCGGCCCCGCCCGACTTTCTGTCTTTCCTTACTGGTTTTATTTTCAGTTTCTGATTGCTCTTTTAATGAGGTTATTATAATTTTGTTTTGGTCCAGAAGTTTGCAACGCTTTAAAGTACTAGACCCAGAGCTAGAACCAACTACGAATAAACTAAGAGTCACCTGTTGATTTGATCTAGGGATGTCTGTCCGTCCGACCGCTGTCCATGTAAACTTTGCAATCAAAGTACAGGTCGCAATTCTGGACAAAATCCTGATGAACTTTTGCACGGACAATTTTTCGCCGGGAGGACGAACTGTACTGAATTTGCAGAAAAAAGGTTCAGACTTAGGTATAGCTCCCATATATTTGTCATAAAAGCGCGATGGAATTAGTATTTTACATCTGATTATTACTAGATTTGGCTCAAAAGGGTTTAGTGAACCAGGAGTGGACATTGTCAATTTCGAACGACATCGATTCTGAATTCGGATTTGGTATTAATGTGCTATATATACTTTATTTAACATCAAATCATCATGAACTTTGGCAGAGAGAGTTTCTTCCGGCTCAGATTTAAATATAGCCCTACATTTATATTCCTTCCGATTTTTTATGAAAGTGCTATTGAAACTTTTCTAACATCTAATATGGTATGGTAATAATGGTGCAGCCGTATGAACATGTTTTGATTTCGTTTGTAAAATTATTACACTCCGCAAACGCGGAAATATCGCATATTCCACACTCAGCCCAGTCCACAGTCTGGAGTGTTGCACTGTCAAAAAGCAGACTTCAGAACCAATCCAAAATGAAAGCGTACATTCTTAATGTACTACCAAATGGTTGCGCCATTTCATCCAAATTCAATAGGGATCTTTACAGCTGCGAAATACCCTAAACTGCAAAATTTCAGAACGATCGAAGTGAAATTGCGACCTGTAGTCGACGAACAACTTTACATGGACAGACGGACGGACGGACGGACAGACATGGTTAAATCAGCTAGTGATTCTGAGTCGATCGGTATACTTTAAGGTGGGTCTAGCAGTGTTATTTTTAGGTAATACAAACATCTGCCGTGAAACAAACTTATAATACCCTGTACCACAGTGTGGTGTAGGTATAAATATATTTATTCGTTAATTCTACAAAATTTACACTGATTCTTCCATTCTACCAGACTAAATAAATTCTACCAATTTTGGTAGAAAAACCCAAAAACGGCAACACTGCGTACGAGTATATGTCTTTGCTTAAGTTATATAGAACATCATACATCTAGACAAACGGACATAGCCTAAATGCATTAAAATGTTAAAAAAATACTTGAAGTCTTATCAAGGACCACTATCTTCAACTAAAGCGAAGATATAAAAAGACATTGGCTTCTCATATGTTTGGATATATTTAAACATTTTATATTGAGGCTAAAATAAAAGGTTACAATTTAAAGTCTGAAAGTATACAAACAAGATGAGTAATCTTGTTTATGTTAAAAAACCAAAAGCCCTTAGATTGCCTCCTTGAAGGCCATTTAACTTACAAGACTAAACCCCTAAAGCCTAACCAACTGAAAATTCCTTAAACGTATTCCCATAAACGTCAAAAATTGTGTTATTGTGATTGTATTTACAATACAATAAGCTTGTTCTTTGTTCTTGCCTTTCATATTAAGCAAAAATATTCGCTACCCTTTTTTGGGGATTTTCCTAAAAAGTAATCGATTCTTTGTTATACGACTACGTGACTGACTACAAATATAAATACAAGTGGTCATATCGATATATGTAAACATGTCATAATGAACGTACTGTATTCAATGATCCATTTTTTCTGGAAAATCGAGAATATATACTCCTGTATGCGCTCACTAACAAAAGACTCATATATTCAAGAACCGATTGTATTACTATTTGTATATTAAAAGCTTATTATTGAGAAATATACATATGGGGCACTACACTGTTGTTGGGCTGACTAAGAGAGAACATGTTCGATTTAATTAATTATATAGATACCTCCATTCCAAATTATGCTATGTGCAAAAAGGTAGTTTTTCAGGAGAGGCGATCAAAGTTTGATGATTTTTTTAAATGTGTGTGGAATTCCTTTTTTTATGGCGTAGCGTCATATCGTCCAATGTCATATCGCCCAAAACCTTGTATGTCATAGCGCCCGAAAAGCGACATTTCGCCCAAATTAATTACCTCGAAATGTCATATCGCCCAAGCGCAATGTCATAACACCCAAAGTTTTTTTGGGCGATATGTTGTTTGATATGTTATTTTTTGGGGCCCATATTCATAAAAATAGTGGGGTGTATTTTCCTGGGGCCCAATTTCATTCCGACAAAGATGTATAATTAGAAAATAGGTTCGTATAGGTGTATTATTACGTACTCCGCAGATTTACGAAGAGAACATTTCTTAGTTTTTTGGGGCTTATTTTCATTTCATGCTGTTTTCGTGATTGGGGTATAATTTCCTAAATTAGTTTTTGTAACGAAAATTGACCCCAAATTTGGGGGCGAACTTTCATTTTCAATTTGGGGTGCATTTTCTTGGGGCCCAACTTCCGGCCGCCGTTCGATTCTACTACCAAAAGGTAGTAGTATAACCCTATATACAAAAAATTAAATTAAGCCCCAAAAATAGGACAAAAAAAGAAATTAAGCCCCAAAAAAATTGTTGTTGTTTGTTATGTTATTTTTTGGGGCCCATATTCATAAAAATGTTGGGGTATATTTTCCTGGGCCCAATTTTATTCCGCCGAATCGAACCTTTACTCTCAACTCAGTGTATTTTTCAAAAAGCGGGTATTGTATTTATTCAGAACTAAGCGGGTGCAAATACTCTCAACTTCCCTGTTATCTACACAGTTTCTGCTGAAGTTATTGCACTCAATTTCAAGTTATTCAACTCAACTCAAGTTATTGGCATCTTAGCTTATCATGTAGCTTATCATATTTTGATCTACTCGTGTCGTATCGTGGCCAGATTTGCCTAGCTACCCTACAATCAGACTGTCTCACTGGACTGTCTCCGAAACCAATCTTCCTTTCATTATTCGACAAATCTGCATAGAAGTAGAAGTAGTTTCGATTTCCTGGTAATCTGCAAACCCTTTCCTCCCAGACAGGTATCTTAGTGGAAAAGTTTTTCTCGAATGTGTATACATATATATATATACATATGCATACGTAAAAATATCGCCAATTTTGTATTTTTTCAAAAAGTATTTATTTATTCATGAATATCTATTTTGTCCCATTCAAAGCAATTCCCCTCGGATATAATACACTTCTGCAAACAGTTTTTTTTTCCAATCCTCGAAGCACTTTAAATAATCATTTTTTGTGATCTTGTCCTCCTTCGATGCCATCTTTATCTCCTCAATCGTGGCGTATCGTCGTCCTTTCATGGGACTTTTCAGTTCTGGGAACAAAAAATAGTCACAGGTCAGGGGAATACGGTGGCTGCTGCACCATTACTGTGTTGTTTTTGGCCAAATATTCGCGCACAAGCAACGATGTGTGTGCAGGGGCGTTATCATGGTGCAAAAGCCAGTTTTTGTTCTTCCACAAATCCGGGCGTTTTTGGCGGATTGCTTTGCGCAATGTGCGCATAACTTGCAGGTAATAGTATTTATTGACCATACTACCATGTGGCAAGAACTCATAATGCACCACACCCCTGCAATCAGAGAAAACTGTGAGCAAAACCTTTACATTCGACCGAACTTGGCGCGTTTTTTTCGGTCTTGGTTCATGCGGCAGCTTCCATTGGGATGATTGAGCTTTAGTTTCCACGTCGTAACCATAAACCCATGATTCGTCACCAGTTATGACCCTCTGGAGCAAATTTGGTTCGTCACGGACCGAGTGCAACATCCCCTGAGCAATGTTAACTGTTTGTGGTCCAAATTGAGCAATTTTGCGGCTACCCGACTCATGCCCAAATCATTGGTTAAAATCGAATGGCACGAGCCAATCGATATGTTTAGATCCTCTGCAACTTCTCTAATGGTAATTCGTCGAATGGCCAATATTATTTTATTCACTTTATCAATGTTTCGTTTTGTTGGCCAATATTATTTTATTCACTTTATCAATGTTTTCGTCTGCTGTTGACGTGATCGGGCGTCCGGCACGCTGTTCGTCCTTCGCATCTTCTCGGCCCTCTAAGAACATTTTGTACCACCGATAAACGTTGCTTTGGTCCAAGGTAGCTTCACCATATGCCACAGTCAACATTCGGAATGCGTCAGCGCACTTTATTTTGTTTTTCACACAAAATTTTATGCAGAGTCTTTGATCCATTTTCTGAAATAGATAAACATCGAAGACAAGTTAAAACACATCCAAGCACAACAGCTGTCAAAAATTAACTGAACATTAAAAATGGCCGACCTTGTCAGCATAAGTAAAGGACAAGAGTACCAACATAACGCTACAAAAATATCAAAAATCAAATACACGTAGCCCGCGGAAATTAAAAATTCCAGATATTCTTTGAACTTACCTCGTAATACACTCGGTAGGTTATCACTACACTTCAATGTGTTAACTTCATGTGAGTTTAGTCCTTGTATCTACACATTAATATGAATGCCGCTGTAAGTAGTTGTAGATTCTCTGCCTAAAAAATGGGGTAGGACTTTAGAGACTCTGTCGTTGTCGTCCGTAAAGCGCTGGTGATGCATAGGCAGGTAGTTCACTGTACCTTCATTATATGACTGGTGCGGGGTCGCTTATTAGTCGCTTTCAATCACACTACAATGCCGTATTACTGATATGTGTATCCAAAGGACGATTTTAGGAGATAGACGACAACGAGCCCCTACAGCTTTCCTACAAAAATATAATACTACGTTCGCCTTGCTTAACCGTTTCAATTCTTTAGGTCTCAGTATTTTTTGTACTTTCTAAAAAGACTTACTTATTCCATGATGTACAATTGGCCCACCTAGCCAATTTATTCAGAATCACTTGTAGAATATCACTGAGGACATTGGAAAATATGCCATTTATTGCAATTGCAACGTCGCAACGACCTTGTAGCCACAACATTATACAGGGTGGGCCTAAAGAAACCAAGGGGTGTACAAGTTTAATAACTTTTTCGTTTATTATTTTTTTTTTATTTTTTCTTTCAGATTATATAGACAACACTTGGAGAATTTATAATGGAGAGGTTCACAATTGAACAGAGAACCAGAACAATAGAATTTTATTATTTAAACCAGAGATCAATTATTTTAACGCAAAGAGCATATCGTCGACATTTTAACGTCAGAATTTCGCCCTCTGAAGCAATGATTGGTTGCTTAGTTGATCGTTATCACCAACATGGAAGCGTAAGAGATTTGCCTCGAACCGGTAGACCACGTGTAAGTCGCACTGCGGAAAATATTGAACGAGTACAGCAAAGTGTTAACGAAGCACCAGAAACATCTGTCAGAAGGCGTTCTGCTCAGCTAGAAATGTCTCGTACGTCACTACGGTGCATTTTAAAAAAAGATTTACAGTTATACCCATATAAGGTCCAATTGGTGTAAGAATTAAAACCCGCAGATCATCGGCAACGTTATGAAAAATGCTCTAAAAAGAGCCCATCAGTGCGAAGCTGAAAACGGTGGTCATTTAAGAGACATTATTTTTCATACTTAGTGTAAAACCAGTAAGGAAAGGCTAAAGTCGGGCGGGGCCGACTATATAATACCCTACACCACTCTCGTAATATTGAATAACTCTGATATATACATTTTGTAATTCATGTATAAATTGTTTACATAAATTTACTTTTGGGAACATTTTTTACTTAAATAATACCCTGTAACACAGTGTGGTGTAGGGTATAAAAACGATTGGATCTAAAGAGCCAAATCGGATGAAACATATATATGGGAGCTATAGCTAAATCTTTACCGATTTTCTTCAAATTCGGCAATGTTGGTTCATGGATCAAGAAACTCTACCATTCTAAATTTCAAAACGATTGGATGTAAAATATAGCTTCTATAGAACTAAAGGGCCAAATTGGACGAAACATATATATGGGAGCTATATCTAAATCTTAACCGATTTTCTTCAAATTCGGTAGTGTTGGTTCATGGATCAAGAAACTCTACCATTCTAAATTTCAAAATGATTGGATGTAAAATACAGCTTTTATAGAACTAAAGGGCCAAATCGGACGAAACATATATATGGGAGCTATATCTAAATCTTAACCGATTTTCTTCAAATTCGGTAGTGTTGGTTCATGGATCAAGAAACTCTACCATTCTAAATTTCAAAATGATTGGATGTAAAATACAGCTTTTATAGAACTAAAGGGCCAAATCGGACGAAACATATATATGGGAGCTATATCTAAATCTTAACCGATTTTCTTCAAATTCGGTAGTGTTGGTTCATGGATCAAGAAACTCTACCATTCTAAATTTCAAAATGATTGGATGTAAAATACAGCTTTTATAGAACTAAAGGGCCAAATCGGACGAAACATATATATGGGAGCTATAGCTAAATCTTTACCGATTTTCTTCAAATTCGGCAATGTTGGTTCATGGATCAAGAAACTCTACCATTCTAAATTTCAAAACGATTGGATGTAAAATATAGCTTCTATAGAACTAAAGGGCCAAATTGGACGAAACATATATATGGGAGCTATATCTAAATCTTAACCGATTTTCTTCAAATTCGGTAGTGTTGGTTCATGGATCAAGAAACTCTACCATTCTAAATTTCAAAATGATTGGATGTAAAATACAGCTTTTATAGAACCAAAGGGCCAAATCGGACGAAACATATATATGGGAGCTATAGCTAAATCTTAACCGATTTTCTTCAAATTCGGCAGTGTTGGTTCATGGATCAAGAAACTCTACCATTCTAAATTTCAAAATGATTGGATGTAAAATACAGCTTTTATAGAACTAAAGGGCCAAATCGGACGAAACATATATATGGGAGCTATATCTAAATCTTAACCGATTTTCTTCAAATTCGGTAGTGTTGGTTCATGGATCAAGAAACTCTACCATTCTAAATTTCAAAATGATTGGATGTAAAATACAGCTTTTATAGAACTAAAGGGCCAAATCGGACGAAACATATATATGGGAGCTATAGCTAAATCTTAACCGATTTTCTTCAAATTCGGCAGTGTTGGTTCATGGATCAAGAAACTCTACCATTCTAAATTTCAAAACGATTGGATGTAAAATACAGCTTCTATAGAACTAAAAGGCCAAATCGGACGAAACATATATATGGGAGCTATAGCAAAATCTTAACCGATTTTCTTCAAATTCGGTAGTGTTGGTTCATGGATCAAGAAACTCTACCATTCTAAATTTCAAAATGATTGGATGTAAAATACAGCTTTTATAGGACTAAATGGCCAAATCGGACGAAACATATATATGGGAGCTATAGCTAAATCTTAACCGATTTTCTTCAAATTCGGTAGTGCTAGTTCATGGATCAAGAAACTCTACCATTCTAAATTTCAAAACGATTGGATGTAAAATACAGCTTCTATAGAACTAAAAGGCCAAATCGGACGAAACATATATATGGGAGCTATAGCAAAATCTTAACCGATTTTCTTCAAATTCGGCAATGTTGGTTCATGGATCAAGAAACTCTACCGTTCTAAATTTCAAATCGATTGGATGTAAAATACAGCTTCTATAGGACTAAAGGGCCAAATCGGACGAAAGATATATATGGGAGCTTTATCTAAATCTGAACCGATTTCAACCAAATTCAATAGCGATCTTAACAGCTGCAAAATACTCTAAACTGCAAAATTTCACGGACGGACGGACGGACATCGTTAAATCGACTCAGCTAGTGATTCTGAGTCGATCGGTATACTTTAAGGTGGGTCTATCTGTGTTATTTTCAGGTGTTACAAACATCTGCCATGAAACAAACTTATAATACCCTGTACCACAGAGTGGTGTAGGGTATAATTAATAAACGAAAAAGTTATTAAACTTTTACACCCCTTGGTTTCTTTAGGCCCACCCTGTAGAACTAACAAAATTCCACTCACAGCTAGAATCTACATTAGTGGAGACTGTACTCCTCAGTGTGGAGTCCGGCTGAATTGTCCATGTATTTCTAAAATTAACAAACTCAGTGAAAGACTTGTTTGGATGAAGAATTAAAATAAATTGCCGAAAATCCAGTTAAATCTCATGGGTAATGTCCCATACAGTTTCCTTGGCGCAAAGCATAAACTAAGCATAGAAGATCCAGCAAATGCTGCTTTTGCTCGTATGAACATCCTTTCAACGCAACCCTCACGTACATCGGGAGAGAGAACATGTGGTTTATTCTTCCATGTACATGAACATGTCTGTAAGTGCCCAAGAATGACAAGAAGGATAACAGACACAGGGCGAATGTATGTGAGTGGGTCTGTGTGTATGCGTGCGTGTATGCTGGTGCAAGTCTAAGGATTCAAGTATAAGAATGAAATTTGTTGTATTTGAGACGCCAGCTTAAACATGTACTTGTCACATTTCTTTATACAGCTTCCCTCACCCTCTAACAACTCTCGTCACTCCTTTAGCAATTCCCACAATTATTCCTGATGATGTTCATCTTCATATTCTTCTTCTTTTATTTCTACTCCTTCTGAGTTGAGTTGAGTTAAGCTGAGCCGTAGTGGTGTTTTGGCTTCATCATCCAAATGTAAAAAAGAAAGCCTATAAAAAAGGTGCTCCATGTGCATATGTACCAGTAGTGGTATAACACATACACTGGATCCCCCGGCAATACTTAATAAAATAAGTTAATAAAAATTACAGGACATTTACCTCACACTGGAGCAAAGATGCTTCACATGATAGAGTTGGACGCCTTTTAAAGGCTAAATAAGTTGAGGCGCTATGAAATCTCTATCTATGGCCCTTAGAAGTAAATTCTTTATGGAAAATGTCTAGTAGTATAGTAGTTATATGACATGTGCATATCCTTGTGTTTGATGTAGTGTAAAGGATATTTCTCGTAATCGTTGTCTTCCTGTGAGTGTGTAAGTGCGTGCGTGTGTGTCCTCAGGCGGAATGTTTTATGTAATCGATTTGAAATTTATGGTGTTGTGTTTTACACACAGACACGCACACGCACATTATTCCAAGCGGAAAAGGTTAAAAGGGGTTTTGCTATCGCTTTTGGATTGTGTGGAGAATATTTATGTTTTGTACACGTTAGCATGGCAAGAATTTCTTCGAGAACAAATGGAATTTTATATATTAAGTCGTAAAACGAAAGAACAAGAATGATTTGTGTGTTAAATGACCTATTCAGGATTTTTCCATTTTTATAGCTTACACCACACTGTGGTTCAGGGTACGTATTATGGCTTTCGGCATTTGTTTGTAACATTTAAAAGGAGATAAGATAGAAACACAGTTTTCTTTACTGATTGACTAATCAAATCGCTAACAAATTGTGAATGATATCTCAATATGAAAATTTGGTTTATATGGGAGGGGTCACGCCCATTGATCCGATCCCGCCACTTTTTAGACCATTCATGTAGGCTATCATCAGATACATATGCACAAAATTAAGGAACTGTCGCTAAAAAAATGTGTAAGACATCTCAATTTTAAAATTTAGATTGTTTATTATGTATTTTTCGACCTGTATTATTTAATTTTTAAATTAATGATTATATGGGCGGGGCCCCGGCCATTGATACGATCCCGACCCTTTTTGGACCAATAACGTAGACTACCACCAGACATCACTTTCGCTAAAAATTGTTCAAGATATGTGTCTCACTTTCAAAATTTGGCTTCTATAGGCGGGGCCACGTCCATTGGTCTGATCCCGCCCATTTTTGGGCGAATCGCGTAGACTGTCATCAGATACATGTGCCCAAAACTGCAGCACTCTCGATAATAGATTGTGCAAGATATTTATATTTCAAAATTTGGCTTATATAGACGTGGCCACGCCCATTGGTCCGATGCCGCTCATTTTTGGACCAATCACGTAGACTACGACCAGATATATATACACGAAATTACAGCACTCTCGGTAACAAATTGTTCAATATATCTCAATTTCAAAAGTTGGCTTATATGGGAGGGGCCACGCCCACTGTTCCGATGCCGCCCATTTTTGGACCAATCACGTAGACTGCCACCATATACATATACACAAAATTACAGCACTCTCGCTATCAAATTGTGCAAAATATATCTATTTCAAAATTTGGCTTATATGGGCGGGGTCACGCCTATTGGTCCGAACCCGCCCATTTTTGGACCAATCATCTAGATCGCCAACGGATATATATATACAGAAAATTCCAGGTCTCTCGCTAACAAATTGTGCAAGATATCACATTTTTAAAATTTGGCTTATATGGGCGGTGCCACGCCCATTGGTCCGCTCCCGCAAATTTTTGGACCAATCACGTGTACTGTCACCAGATACATATGTACAACATAACAGCACTCTAGCTAATAAATTGTGCAAGATACGACATTTTTAAAATTTGGTTTGTATGGGCGGTGCCACGCCCATTGGTCCGATTCGCCTAATTTTTGGACCAATCACGTGTACTGTTACCAGATACATATGTACAACATTACAGCACTCTAGCTAATAAATTGTGCAAGATATATCAATTTAAAAATTTGGCTTATATGGACGGGTCCACGCCCATTGGTCCGATCCCGCCCATTTTTTGACCAATTACGTTTCACCAATTACGTACCAGATACATATACACAACATTGCAGCACTCCCGCTAGTAAATTGAGCAAGATATCGAAATTTCAAAATTTGGTCTATGTGGGCGGGACCACGCCCATTGGGCCGTTCCCGCCCATTTTTGGACCAATCACGTAGACTGTCACCTGAAACATATACACAAACTTGAAGAACTCTCGCTAATGAATTATGGAAAATATTTCAATTTCAAAATTTGGGTTATATGGGCGGGGCCACGCGTATTGGTCCGAACCCGCCCATTTTTGGACCAATCACGTAGATCGCCAACGGATATATGTACACAAAATTCCAGGTCTCTCGCTAACAAATTGTGCAAGATATCACATTTTTAAAATTTGGCTTATATGGGCGGTGCCACGCCCATTGGTCAGATCCCGTCAATTTTTGGACCAATCACGTGGACTGTCACCAGATACATATGTACAACATTACAGCACTCTAGCTAGTAAATTGAGCAAGATATATCAATTTCAAAATTTGGCTTATATGGGCGGGGCCACGCCCATTGGTCCGATCCCGCCCATTTTTTTTACCAATTACGTAGAATGCCACCAGATACATATACACAACATTGCAGCACTCCCGATAGCAAATTGTACAAAATATCGAAATTTCAAAATTTGGTCTATGTGGGCGGGGCCACGCCCATTGGTCTGATCCCGCCTATTTTTGGACCAATCACGTAGACTGTCACCTGATACATATACACAAAACTACAGAACTCTCGCTAATAAATTGTGGAAAATATTTCAATTTCAAAATTTGGCTTATATGGGCGGGGCCACGCCCATTGGTCCGATTCCGCCCATTTTTTGAAAATGCACATAATCTGCCACTAAATGCATACACAAAAGCACTCTAGCTAAAAATTGTTCTCAATACCAAAATTTGACCCATATGGGCGGGTCCACGCCCACTTGATATATCGAAAATTCAAGTACCCTATTTTCAGCACCCCCTACACATGTACATTCTGTGAAAATTTCAAGATGATCGGTCAAGCCGTTTAGACGTCTATACAGAACAAACAAAAATAAAAACAAACAAACAAACAAACCCACAAACAGACACTCTCTTTTATATATATAGATAGATAGATTTTACTGTGGAGGGTACATATCACCTGCTACGGGCCAAAAGTGTTACACATCGAAAGAGTGACTCTAAGTATGTTTATGACTTTTTGGGCATTTTTACAATTTTTTAAGGCGCTGGATGCACTTTTTTCGCCTAGGTTAGTTCCGCATATTTTTCTCCTATTCAATATCTACAACTTTGCTCCAGACAGAAAAGAAAAAAAAAATAGGTAAATTAGCTAAAAATCCACCTTCGGCAAAAAAAATCGTATGTCCATTAAATTAATAATTGAGCCAACTTGACTAAACGAATGATGCAGAAGTTCTTAATTTTGGGACTACTTTTACGTCCAATTCTCAGAATTGAGTCCCAAATCAATGAACTAAAATATGCTCGAACGTGTAATGTAATTCGGCCTTGAGTGAAGGACGGCCGCGATCATAATCGCTGGAAGGAAGAACATTTATTTGCATATTCTATATCGAAAAATTGTAGTAAATCAATTAGGATTTAATACTTAGTTTTTACTGACACATTTAAAGGATGTAAGCCGTACCGGCTTTGAATTGAACCCATTTTTGAGACTGCGAACCTAATCGTGAACCAAATCGCTTTTGAAAAGATTATGCAGAACTGAACATAAATCCGTTTTTAATTTTTAACAAACAATTTTTGCTTCAGAATAATTCTTTAAAGATTTGTGAGATAAGAAAATTCAAAATATATTTCAAAATTGTATAACAAATAAAGTTCATAATGTCAATATTTTAGGAAAAAATACCAAAATTTGCATACGGCCGTAGCTCAACCCCTTTCCAATTTTTTCTTAAAATTCTGATTTTTGTTAAGCACACTTCAAAGTACATTTCTGGAAAATTTCATCAAAATCGGAGAGAAGAACCAACAATTTGTGTGATCACTTCACATGGATTTACTCAATATAAAGTCAAGACATGTAATTTTAAGGAATCATTACACTGTGTGTGCAAAATGCACATTATATCCTCGATGAAAACAACTTACTCCGTATAATTTCGACCCGCTAAATCGAATGGCATTAGCCGTTTATTCTCGTGACATCGCGTTTTTGAGATATTTAGCCACAAAATTTGCTGGTCAAAAAAAAGGTTATTAAATTCGACACACTTTTAGTATATAAGGCTTCGGAATAGATGCTCCATGTCAAAGATGAAAATAAAGGAGACACTTCTAGAAGTATTTCTCCTAAAACACCCGACACCCCCACTAATCCCCTTAATCCGCAAAATCCGCTTCTAAAAATAATGATATATCAATAGTCGTAGAAATCGATGGATATTTTGAAAGATGTATTCGACAAAAAGATTCCTTGTAAAAATCGCTATAGGTCCCCACAGTGCACTTTCAAGGAAACTGAGTGGTTTGTTATACGAGTATATATCGTATTTGTCTACAAAGTTTGCTGGGTACGCACATTGTTAGTAAATTCACGCACAATTTTAGTACAGAAGGCTTAGGAATAGATGGTTCGTGTCAAAGAACAAAATAAAGGAGATACTTTAGGAAATATTTCCCACTCGAAAAGTCGTAGAAATCGATATCGTAGAACAGTAAGAAAGTTCAGTCGGGTAAACCGACTTATGAATCCCCTCACCTTGAGTCCCAAAAACTATTCGTAAATTAATTTATTATCCCCTCACCTTAGAGAGGAGGGTATATATCATTTGCTACGAGCCAAAAGTGTAACACATCGAAGGAGTGACCTAAGACCCTAAGTATGTTCGGCGGAAATCCGTTTTGGGTAATTTTAAGTCGTTTGAGCAATGTCCGTCCGTCCGTCTGTCTGTCTGTGTGTCTGTCTGCTGGCTGGTGCGCAGGATAACTCTCGAAAGGAGTAACCGATTGATTTCAAATTTGGTATGCGGTAATATTTTGCTCTATCTCCGGCTAAGTTCGAAGATGGGCCATATTGGTCCACTCCTTCTAGTACCTCCCCCACAAAGGGTTAACTTTTAGTGAAATATTGATTATATGATATGATACCCTACAACACACTGTGGTACAGGGTATTATGACTTTTTGCATTTGTTTGTAACACGTAAAAGGAGAAGAGATAGACTCATTGTTTATTATACCGATCGACTCAGAATCACTTTCTGAGTCGATTTAGCCATGTCCGTCTGTCTGTCTGTCCGTCTGTCTGTCTGTCTGTCCGTCTGTCCATGTATTCCTGTAATCAAAGTGCAGGACGTATTTATGGTCCGATTGTGATGAAATTTAGCATATTGCTCTTTTTTGGTCCAAGGACGATCCCTATTGAAATTGGTTAAAATCGGTTCAGATTTGGATATAGTCCCCATATATATGTTTCACTCGATTTGACATGTAAGCGCTGTAGAAACCACATTTTACATCCGATCTTTATGAAATTCGGCAGAGAGAGTTTTATTATTACGTGAATGAACACTACCAAATTCGGAGAAAATGCGTTCGGATTTAGATATAGCCCCCATATACATTTATGTTTCACCGGATTTTACATGTAAGCGCTGTAGGAACTGTATTTTAAATCAGATCAGTACGAAATTTGGCAGAGAGAGTTCTCTTATTACATGAATAAACACTGCCGAATTCGGGGAAAATCGGTTCAGATTTAGATATAGTCCCCATTAGACCATATATTATTTTTTCGGTACTGATTTCCGGGCCGAAAAAGTTTCCATTTGACCTACAAACCTCCAATAAAAAAGTTGGTGCCGATTAGATAACGCTAAGGTCTTGTAAGGTTTACATGAACAAAATTTGGGTTTTTATCAAATGTCACATGTTCAAGTAGTTAAAAAATATTTTATTAGCATGAAAAGTTTTTAAATGATCTTTAAATAAAATTTTCTTTCTTACAAGTCGTAAACAATCAAAATCGACCGAGAAACGAAAAAGTTACAGCAGTCTTCATTTGAATTTTACGTCATGACAGGGCATGCATGCACACCGACATGGCCTCTATGCAATCACAATAAAAAATAGATCATGCTTGTGCATGCATGAAAAAAACAACGGATTTGCATGATAGTTGATTTTTCGCATCAGTCTGACATTTTTCTACTGGTCAAATAAGAAAACATAAGCAGAACTTTGCAGCGCGCTATACGGCCATGCAACAGGGTCGTTTACAGAACGCGCTCTGCCTCCAGCCTAAGTGAATTGAGAAAGGGACAGCTTCGCACAAAATTTAATTTTAGTCATATTCTTATTTATCTCCAGACCGACCACATCCAAAATGGTTACTAGATCCAGTGATAAATGTCGCACCGTAGAATCAGTTGGGCATGTTTCACATACAATATCTGGAGCCAAACTGCCGTCAAACAGACAGATATTTCATGATGTGATAACTGTAATGTATAATGCTGAGACGCCTCTGACCACTGTTGGTGAGCTTGTGATTAATCGATATACACATCAAAATTTTTGGGCGCCCCCAAAATCCCGGCTGGTACTGGAGAAAAGATGGCCAAAGTCGTTCATAATACACTCATCAAATACAGGTCAAAACACTGGATCGTGCAATTTGTTGCAGAACAAATTAGATCGAAAATTAATCAAGTTCCCATGTTCTCATCACATGATGGAGATAGTATTGAAACATATGTTTGAGGTTAAACTATTTTTAATCGTTTTGCTGCCGTTTGGGTAAGTCTCGACCACAAATCGTTTAAAAACTGACTCGAAGATCCAACTGTACGCTCAAAAATAAGTAATGCTGACTGCGAAGTCATTAAGAAATTCTGCATTATGAAACTAAATGAAACACAAATCCGAGCTGACTACAAGGAACTATTACAATTAACAATAATGTTTATTGGTGGTGTCGGCGATAACTTCCGAACACCTGGTCCAACATCCCACCAGGCTATGAAGCCGACGCGGCGCAAACCGGCGGCGCGCCATCGCCGATGATTTTTTACAAGCCGGCGCCGCCGCCGATTTTAGCGGCTCATATCGGCTGAAACTCAGCCGCCGAATTTTATTTGGTGAGTCAAGAAGATTTTATTTTTGCAACCATGAAAATTTAGAAAGCGACTACTAAGTGATACCTTAGGTTCTGAATTTGCAATATTTAGAGTTAAGTACAAAGCGTAGCGTACACAGCTTATAAAAAGTTGCTAATGTTAATATAAGATATGGCTATCTTTTATTAAAAAATATACGGGAATTTTAAATAAAAAATGCGTTTTGGGTTTTACGAAAATTACAGCTGAACCGATTTTTTCAAAGTCTACGTTTAAAAAAGTTTGAGTTCCAAAAAAATTGTTTCCCTCGATTTTTTTTCAAATTTTCACAGAATATTCGCAAGGGCGTTTAAAATTCATATGTGCAAAAATAGAAGAAATGCGCCAAAATTAAGAGACCAATCCTAGTATTTCGTCCATAACTTTTAAAAATACTGAGGCCCAAAACCATCGGATCAAAACTCCGGAACGACCCAATTCCTTTTGGCCAAGGATTGTCAACTTAATAACAAATGTATCAACCATTGAAGATTTATTAAACCGATTTTCAATATTAAATCAAACTTCCATAACTTTGAGTTAATTTTAAGTTTTTTCCTCTAACGCTAAATATCAAAAAAAGCCACCTTTGCATTAGAATTACATTCGTATTCGTGGAAAATTTACCGGCTCAGCCGATTGTTGAAAATTGATCGGCTCAGCCGATCAGCCGCCGCCTCCTATCGATATTTTTCCATGCGCCGCCGCCGCCGAAAATTTTGGTCGGCTTCATTGTCTGCATCCCACGCAAGGTTCATGGGAAAAGGCATTTATGCCTTAAAAATATACCTATTTCTAGAACAGTTTGCATTGACAAAACGAGAGTCCAGTGGGCGTGGTTTACATGCAAAATGCCATACGAGCACCAAATCAAGATATAGACTTGTTGAAAGACAAGATGTGTCTGAAGCGGTTTTTAAGAAATGGAAAAATCATTTGTGGTATTTGGCCCTAGAATCAATGGCTTTGGCATTTTTCGATTAGGATGTTTCACTCGAAGAGAAACGAAAAATGGTTAGGCATCTGCAATCAACAGAGCCCGTCGTAAATCTGGAAAACGATCGAAAATTCTCCGACCCGAAACTATTGCTGTGTAATAATTTGAGCGATGTCGTCTCATACAAAACCAAACATTTTTTCGGTGCTTTTGGATTGAGTACTGAATTTTTAAAGCGTGACCCATCCATTTGGGAAGATTATCAAGATACTCTCGATGTTTGTCGTAATCTGTTTGTTGTTAACGACACTGCTGAACGCGGTGTACAATTTATGAATGATTAAAACAGAATACTTACGAAAGACGAAGAACAAAATCAATTTATATTACAGTGCATTGAAGAATATCGTAGAAAATGTCCCTCACATAACAAGTCAGATCTAATATAATATTGAATTAATTGTTTTTTTTGTTTTTTTTTCACCGATCTTAATATTTAAAAACTATTTATTAATTAATAATACAAAGAAATGTAATTTTACTTATTTAAACATACGATTTTTTAATAAAAAAAATATTTCCCCTATAAAGTGTGTTTTAAATTTTGAATGAACTTTGGGCAGACCCTAGGGTTATCCGATCGGCACAAAAATTTTTATGGAAGTCTTGTAGGCCAAATGGAAACTTTTTCGGTCCGGAAATCAAAGATCGCAGAAACTTTCACTTTTTGCATCATGTGCTATAAACGGTCTAGTCCCCATATATATGTTTCACCCGATTTGACATGTAAGCGCTGTAGAAACCGTATTTTATATCCGACCTGTACGAAATTCGGCAGAGAAAGTTTGCTTATTACATGTATGAACACTGCCAAATTCTTATCGCAATGCCCATTTTAGCATTGGTAGGTAGGTGTAGCGTATTATATAGTCGGCCCCGCCCGACTTTCTGTCTTTCCTTACTGGTTTTTTTTCTGGTTAAGGGGAATTTAACTGTTAACAGTTAATTGTTTGTTTCTTTTGGTTTGCTATTTGCAATTTTGTTTTACATATTTGTCATTTTTGTGTGGATTGTAAAGTGAAATGATGTGCTTAGTCTCGTGCGTGCAGTTAAGTATGTTTAAAGTGTGCAATTTAATTAAAATAAAAACTTTGATATTAAAAAATCTACCCTTAAATATTGTTACTGCATTTAAGTTTAAATTATTTCATCCAAATACATCACAATGAAAAATATAATTAATTTATAGTTAGATAACTTTTAGCTAACTTCAAAGCAACTAACTTTAAGTTAGTTGAAAAGTCATTTGTCAATAAGTCAATTGACTACTGCCTAGGACATCGTAATGTTAAAATAGTCAGTTGGCTTCATTAAAAGTAATACAAGCATCAACCACAACTAATTGCGAAATAGTCAGATTAAAGTGCGTCAAAAGTTAGTTGAGTTGCCGGCAGGGTCCTTTCGTGAGTTATCGTGCGCACCAGCCAGCAGACAGACAGACAGACACACAGACAGATAGACGGGCGGACGGACATTGTTCAAATGACTTAAAATGTGCCAAAACGGATATCCGCCGAACATACTTGGGGTCTTAGGTCACTCCTTCGATGTGTTACACTTTTGGCTCGTAGCAAATGATATATACCCTCCTCTCTAAGGTGAGGGGATAAAAACGATAGTCACCCCTAGAAGTGTATTGTGGAAACATACATTCATTATAACTTAAATAATTTAAAATTAATTTTTAACAAGGAATCATGTTAGAGGAATTTCGTCAAATACATCATCCATCGAATTGTACGACTTTTGATATATCGTTATTTTTGGAGGGAGATTGTCAAGGGTAAGGAGATGAGCGGGAGTTTCGGATGGTTTGGGAAAAATACAACCTGATGTGTCTCCTCTATTTCGTTCTTTAATATATAACTTCTACGAGTATTCCGAAGCCTTCTATGCTCAAATTGTGCCTAAACCTTACTAACCCTTCGGTTAGCCAGCAAACTTTGTGGATAAATACGATATCAATGGCAAAAAGATAGCTCGTAGGTCGACTGGAAAGTGTTTTTTTTTTTGAATTTAAAAAATGGACTTATGGAATGTAACAAATAATCGCATCATTTTAACATTCGCTTTCGCAAAAACCATCGCTTTCGCAAAAATATAGTTCAGTATTCGCTTCCATTTGTTAAAAGTGTTATATCTTCTTATTCGCTTCACACATTTTTAGGATATTAATACCAATGAAAACCTCTTCCACTTCTCTTCAAAACAGTTGAAAAACAGTTGTCCTTGTGGTAACAGGAGTTAACAATATGGAAAACTTTCTTAATACTTGAATATCCTGGAAAAGTATCAATTTTGTTCCTTAATTTTGTTGGTACTAAAGGGTCAAACTATTATTCGCATTCGCTTTCGCAAAAATTCATATTTCACTATTCGCTTTCGCATTCGCAAGAAATATATTTCAATATTCGTTTTCGCTTAAGTCACTTTCGTTACATCCCTAGCAAGAACGCCCATTTTTTGCAGAACTGTGGGTACTATAAAAGCTTTACACTTTACAAAATTTCGAGTATTTCAATGGACTGGAATCAAAGTTATAAGCCGTTAACGTTTTGTGCAAAATGGCTCATTTGTATGAGAAGTACAAAAAGGGGCGTGACAATTTCGCCCTTTTTTATCAAAGTGATAGCGATTAAAAAAGATAATACTATGTGTGGAATTGTAAAAGTAATATAGAAGTTATTAACTAATCAATATTTCACTATTTTTTTTTTTACTTGAAAGAGTGGACCAAATATGGTCCAAATACTAAAAACAAATGTAGGAATTATAAAAAAACCAGTAAGGAAAGACAGGAAGTCGGGCGGGCCGACTATATAATACGTTACTCCTCCCTTACAATGCGAAAATGGCATTGCGATAACAATTTGGCAATATTCATAAATGTAATATGAAAACTCCATCTGCGAATTTCGTACTTATCGAATATAAAACACGGTTTCTACAGCGCTTACATGTCAAATCGGGTGTAACATATATATTGGGATTATGTTCAAATCTGAACCGATTTTCCCCGAATTTGGCAGTGACCATACATGTATGAGAAAACTCTCTCTGTTGAATTTCGTAATCTGAACGGATTTGCTTCGAATTTGGTAGTGTTCATTCACGTAACAAGAGAACTCTCTCTGCCAAACTTCGTACTGATCTGATATAAAATGCGGTTTCTACAGCGCTTACATGTCAAATCGGGGTAACATCAACATATTGGGGCTATATCTAAACCAGAACCGATTTTGACCAATCTTAATTACGGCCACTTTTCTCTAGACCCTAGGTACTATAAAAGCATTGCGCTGTACGAAATTTTGGGTATTTGTATGTACTGGTATTAAAGTTAAAAGCTGTCTTGTGTACAAAAGGGTCCATTTGTGTGGGAGGTACCAAAAGGGGCGTCCCAATAACGCCCATTTTTCTCTGGACTCTAGGTACTATAAAAGCATTACACTGTACAAAATTTAAAGTATTTGTTAGCACTGGTATTAAAGTTATAAGCTGTTAACTTTTGGTACAAAATGGTCCATTTGTGTGGGAGGTACCAAAAGGAGCGTGGCAGTAATTTTTCACTGGACTCTAGGTACTATTAAACCATTACACTGTATAACATTTCAAGTCTTTGTATGCACTGCTAATAAAGTTAAAAGCTGTTAATTTTTGGTACAAAAGGGTCCATTTGTGTGGCCTATTTTTCTCGAGGTAATAGTGACTAATAAACTAATGCTATGTGTAGAATGTCAGAGAATTCAAATAAGTAGTATAGAAGTTATTAAATAATCAATATTTCACTAAATGTTAACCCTTTGTGGGGGAGGTACTAGAAGGAGTGAACCAATATGGCGCATCTTCGAACTTAGCCGGAGATAAAAGAAAATATTACCACATACCAAATTTGAAGTCAATCGGTTACTCCTTTCGAGAGTTATCGTGCGCACCAGCCAGCAGACAGACAGACGGACGGACATTGCTCATTCGACTTAAAATGACCCAAAACGGATATCCGCCGAACATACTTAGGGTCGTAGGTCACTCCTTCGATGCAAATGATATATACCCTCCTCTCTAAGGTGAGGGGATAAAAAATGGTTCTTTTTCTTTGGGCGTTACAAACAAACGCACAAAGTCATAATAACTTGCACCACAGTATGGTGTAGGGTATAACTGACATAGAAATTGTTTAAAACATTTTTTTTGTTTTTAGGACACCATATTACACCAGAAAATGTTATGCACAGACCTTCGCCAAAAATGTTGTAAACTAGTATTTTACGAAAAACATGTAGCCCATTGTTTGAAAAAGGAAATCGAAAATTTTGCTTTTTTTGGTAATTAAAAAAATGTTTGAAATGTATTGGAGATCTACTCGAGGCTCTTATATAAGCGAATTTTCATATTTTTAATGGTTTTCTTTTGTTTGGAAAAAAATCATTTTTAGAATTACTCTCTATATTTGCATAATGGCGATGTGTTTCATGAATTAGTTTTCTGTGGTTAATAGTAAATACTTAGAGCTAATATTAGGGAAATCATTTTTGAAAACCAAACTACCACTTCTCGTACTTCGAAAATGGCTCAACAGCCCACCTTTTCTCATGCACAGAACTTTGTATGCACAAAAGCTAGTCATAGAGACGAAGAAAAATAGAGTAACATTTTTTTATGCATGATCCGTTTTCCACAGAATCCCTCATATCCTACTTCCATTTCAAACAATTCCCACTTTCGTTTAAATATTTGACATAATAACTTACTTATTCAGACATTTAGCTTTTTAATATAATTGTTCTTCGCCATTTGTACTAATAAAAACTACAAAAGTGTCACTCTATAATCCTTTCACAATTTCCAATGAAATTTGCTGCCACAGTTATGTGGTCTAGGTAATGTCCTTATCATTTAATTAGATTGTCTCCTTCCGCCGCCGTTGTTGACATCCCAGTCAGGCCACAGAATTGAGTGTGTGCAGTCCCTATCGTTTATATGTTTGTCTATTTGTATCTAAGTGTGTGTATATATAATTTTGTGAACGAGCAACAGAGAGAGAGAGAGAATCAGAAATAATATCATAATTGTACTTTAGGGTTTTTTATGAGCAATAACCATACTGTGACACATACTTGCATATTGCGAATAAACGAACGAATGAACACCAACTCACACATAGATCCCAATAAGTAGGTGTTGGTATGTGTTAAGTTGATATGAGCGCGTGCGAGTGTATGTGCGGGTGTGTGTGTGTGCAGTAAATTTAGCTTTTCATTGATGCTGGGAATGTGATATGGTTTCCTATTTTCTTTTGCTGCTCTTTGCTTCCTTTCTTCACAACTTTCACAGAGACACACAGCCACAAATGTTCTTGCACACACCCATACCCACACCAATATATGGAGGACGCATCCAGTTTTGAGTATTCACATTCCTGTGTTTCTTCTCATCGTCGGAACCTCTCCAGTCATTCATTCATTTCCACAAATATTCGTACTCACATTTCTAACAATTCCTCTACCAATACTGCAAAGTTTTTGTTGTTGTTCTGACTTACATACGTACATGGTAATTATACATGTGTTTAGTAGGGTGGTTCGAAAGGGTTAATGATTGCTGCGCTGCATTACGAAACAGTAATAATAGATTTTTTTTTTTTTTTATTTTATCTTTATTTGCAATCTATTTCAACGAAACAATAAGCAACTTTTATAACAATTGGAAAATGACGGAAAGCCGAGTTCCAGCAAACTCAGCTGTAAAATATATTAAATTTTTTGATAATCTAATACAAAGCTAATTTCAAACATTATATTAGTTTAAAATGATAATAATTATACATTGGGTATTTAATGGTAATATATGTAATTATACATTAGGTGATAAATGGTAAATCAAGTATATGTAGCCTTTTCAGTCTTCTTATTTCTTCACTGTCATCTAGCAGGGATATAGCCAGTACATTGCAATGATTACTCAATCCGTGTAGATAACTTAAACTATATCGGGAAATTTCATCTTTAACTAAAGCAATACCAAGATCCTTGTGAATGTTGTTGTTTGTCACAAACCATGGAGCGTTTACTAGTAATCTTAAGGTTTTGGACTGAAATCTCTGGAGAATTTTTATGTTTGAGTTGCTAGTTGTTCCCCAAATTTGGATGCCATAGGTCCACACTGGTTTCAAAATGGTTTTATACAGGACAATCTTATTTTCCAATGATAGTTGGGATTTTGGTCCTAACAGCCAGTACATCTTCTTTAGTTTTATATCCAAATGTTTTCGCTTTGCTGTTACATGATTTGTCCATGTTAACCTTCTGTCAAGGTGCATTCCTAAATACTTTACATGGTCAGATTTCGGAATATTATTTCCATGTAAAAACACTTCCGGGCAGTCTTCCTTTCTTAGAGTAAAGGTAACATGAGATGATTTGTCTGCATTGACTTTAATATTCCACCTGTTACACCAACTCTGTATTAAATTCAGTTCACTTTGAACCATAGCAGAGGCTGTTATATGCGATTCATTGCAGGCTAGAATTGCAGTATCATCTGCATATGTAGCAATTGTCACGTCATTGTTATATGGCATATCAGACGTGAAAATGGTATATAAAATCGGCCCCAAAACGCTCCCTTGTGGAACTCCAGATTTCACTGACCCAAACTCCGAATCTACATCATCTATATTTACATAAAATTGTCTTTCATTGAGATATGATTTTAGAAGTAGATAAAAAGGAGTTGGCAGTATCTTTTTCAGCTTAAAAAGTAGACCCAAATGCCATACTCTATCGAAAGCTTGTTTTACATCTAGGAATACGGCTGAGCAATAAAGCTTTTTCTCAAGAGAATCTCTTATTACATTTACAATGCGGTGACATTGCTCTGGAGTACCATGTTGATTCCTGAAGCCAAACTGGTGATCCGGTATAATTTGAAGACTTTCGAGAATCGGTGTTAATCTCTTCTTTAAAAGTTTCTCAAATAATTTTGAGAAAATTGGCAGCAAACTTATTGGCCTGTATGATGAGACGATGTTTTCTGGTTTGTTAGGTTTTGAGATCATTATAATCTTCGCAAATTTCCATTGAGAAGGATAATGGCTTATTCTTAAACAAGAATTAAATATTGGTGTTAAATACACTATCCCTTTACTTTGGTAGATACTTAATTACACCAGAGTCTATATAGTCGTATCCTGGAGCTTTATTTTTGTTAAGTTTGTATATTTCTTGTTTTACTTCTTGGAATTTAAAGGCCTTAATTGGACGATACATTTGACATGGTACCTCAAGGAAGTCTGTTATTTCCACATTTTGAATTCCAGTAGAGAAGGAAAAGGGAGTAAAGGTATCTTCCAAATAATCTTTAAATGCTGACACTTTGGTTTCAGCTGATCTACACCACGCTCCATTGGTGTCTTTTATGGGTACGTTTCTCTTCTTTGGTTGCGAAATATTTTTGGTAACTTTTCAGAGATTGTAATCGTTATTTTCAGTCGTACTTAAATTACTCAGGAACATTCTAGTAGAATCATCCTTCTTCTCTTGCATGCATTTTTTAAGAATATTGGAAACTCGATTAAAGTTGGTTCTGTCAGTAGGTGATCTTGTTCTTTTCCAGATTTTTCGTAATTTCCTCTTTTTCTTAATAAGTTTCCTTATTTCTGTAGACATATAAACCAGAGAGTTATTGCATTCGTCATCTAGAGTTTCTGAAGCATCATCTAGTTCTGCTGTACTTTTAATAGGAATACTCAAGTTTAGATTTGAATTAATGTATGCGTCAAAAGTCTCCTTGTTAGTTCTTTTATTTATAATATTTTTCTTTGGCGCGAGTTTTCGACAATTAGCGTTATATGTTATTATAATGGGGCTGTGATCGGATCCTAGATCATTAGAGTCTGATATACCCAAAAGTGATTTAGAGATACCATTATAGATTGCAAAATCTAATAAATCTGGTATTTTATGTGGATCACTGGGCCAGTAAGTCGGGCTTCCTGTTGACAGTGATTTATATTGGTTTTTGGTAATACATTTATACAGCTCTCTTCCTTTTGGATTTTGTAGCCTAGAACCCCACCAAGGATGTTTTGCGTTATAATAGCCTGCAACAATAAATTTATTGCCAATTTTTTTGAAGAAATCTTCATACTGTTCACATTTTATGTTATGTCTAGGTGGACAATATATTGAAACAATAGATATGGCAGAATTTTCACAATATATTTTTATTCCTGCTGCTTGTAAGTATGGCTCAGAGAAAGATTCAATAACTTTATATTTGAATTTCGATTTAACCAACAAAGCCGCTCCAGCATGAGCCTTGTTGTCGGGTAGGTTAGATATTACAGTATCGTAATTTTTGATTTTGAAAACCGATTTGTTTGTAAAATGAGTTTCGGAAATGAGGAGAATGTCGATGAAATTAGTTAGAAGAAATAATTCAACTTCATTTTTGTGATTTGAAATGCCATTAGCATTCCATTGAGCAATTCTAATATCTAATTGCATATTTTCGTCATCAGCATAGACATCATATTTATCAATGTGTTGGTTAATTCTATTTGTTTAGCTACCATTGACTATAGTTTTTGCAATATGTTATTTACCCCTGCGGTCATGCCCCTTGCAGCTTGTGAATACGATGGTTTGGAGTCATCAGGTGGTTGGATATCTGCCGTGTTTACAAAATTGGTATTTTTTATATTATTTTGGTTTGAGTATAACCTTCGATTATTGCTAGAATAAGTGTTAACGTTATTGGTTCTTCCAGAAATTATCTTTTGGTATATTCCACAACCTTTGTAGCTTGCTGTGTGTTTTTCTAGGCAGTTAACGCATTGTGGAGGTGTTTCCCATTTTTTTGGTGCATTGCGACGTAGGATGCGACAGACCGCATTTCACGCATCTGTACGGGTTTCTACAATACGACTTAGTATGTCCGTATTCTTGGCAACGAAAACATTGTACAATATCATCAAACGTTCTTGGAGCTTCTACCGTCATTCTAGCATTTTCGATACTGGTTATATTGTATACATCCTTATTATTTGGTTTTGGGTCCAAATCAACGAAAAACATAGAAAGTGGCTGCTTGTTAACCCGACTAACAGCACCTCTGACACTCCTTACTTGGTGACCTAATGTTAACAGTTTGGCTTTGATGTCTTCTACAGGTGTAGAGTAATGAAGGCCTTTAAATACAACCCTAAAAGCTCGGTCATTTTTGGCTTGATATGTGTGGAAGTTTTTATTAGAACTTTCCAAATGTTTTATCAATTTTCTGTATGAATCGATGTCTTTTATGGTTAGACGTATCTGACTATCCTTCATACAATTAAAATAAAAGGTTTCCCTTGAGATAACACCGGCAATATCTTCTACCATTTTATCTATATTCCCAACATCAGGGACATATATGGGTGGTGGCTTGGGTGTAAAAGTTTCACTAACTGCATTGTCTATTTCACCTTCTTCGGTAGCAAGAGCAGCATATTTATTGGATGATACATTTTCTTCATTTGAGTTATGCGGACGTTTTGGCTGGAAAATATTTGGTGACCCTGCATGTCTCCTCTTGCCTACTACTTGCCAGTTTGCATCGTCGTCCCTGTTTTCTTCAGTTGCATTTGCACTTGCATTTGCATTGTCCGTCTGCATGCTGAAAAACTGCACTTTGCACAGTTGTTGTTGTACAAAAGATGTGCATGCACATCAGTTGCATTTAATTGTTTTTGTTTTTTTTTTTTGTTCAAAATAAACTGAACTGGTTATTTTCACAACTTTAACAATAATGTGTAGTAATTGTTGTTTTATGTTTTTTTTATGTTATTTGCTTTCAAAAATCTATGACACCGGAATACGTGTTGTATAGACCACGGCCGCGCAAAGACTGAATAATAGATTTGAGGTGATAATTTGCCCCCCATCCCAAATTCGTATATTTCTCATAGGGATAATGTTTTATTTAAAATGAATCAACAAAAACAATGAAATGAAGAATCGACATTAGAGTAATGTTTCGGCAAAGTCTTTGATTGCGTCAAAATTTGTTCTTCTTCTGGGATAGAGTTTTTAATATCAGTGTAACATTTTTTAACGCAAAAAGTTTAGAGGTTTAATATTTTGGTGAATGCTTTAACATAAATATATGTGAGCAGAAACAATTGCATCGAATATGAAAAATCCATATTCAATATACGGAAGATTTGGTGATTTCTTTTCTGCAAAAAAGTGCAACATTTTCGTTGCCCTTTTCCCGAAAACTGGACTTTTATACCACATTTTGGAATTTTGAAATAGGAACTTAGTTTAATTAGAGGGACTCGATCAGTTCCACCTGAAAAGGGCGAAGATTCGAATCACCATAAAATTCCTAGCTACGTTTGGCATTAATATGTTTCGCTCTCAAAATGATTGACCGATTGACTTAAAATTTTGTATGTGATATTTTCTCTTATCTAAGGCAATGTTCGAAAATGAGCCGTATTTGTCAACTCCTTCAATTATCTCCACTACAAGGTTTAAAATGTAGTGAAATATTGAATTCCTTATAAGTGCTATAGAATATTCTATAATTTCATATATAGATTCGCTATCAGCTTTGTTACATCCCAATCAAAATAAATTTCTCCCATAAATGAGAGGCTCGCTCCTTGTCGATTTACACAGGCGGTAGAAATTTTGTGCACGCCACGGAAACTAGTAAATTTATACGTATTATGCATATCATCACTGCCAGATATGGGATTTTAAAATTTCTTACAGGAATTTTATATATTCTGAAATTCCAGCCAAACTGGTTGGAAATTAGCGTCAAAAGCTCTAATCGGAAGTGACTTATATTTATGGGGGCTACTTTCCTTATGAAGCTGCCGACAGCTCTCTTCAGGGAAGTAGTAGAAGAAGCAACGTCTGACGAGCTCGAGCTGATTATTGGCGCAGACACGAACGCTCATCATACTATCTGGGGTAGTACGGATAAAAACAATAGGGGTGATTCGCTTCTTGACTTTATTCTAACTACCAACCTAACTATTTGTAACATTGGCAATAAACCGATCTTTACAATTAAAGACAGAAAAGAAGTACTGGACGTAACGTTTGCTACTGACCGGGTGTCAGACAAAATTATTGGGTGGAATGTACTGGACGACCACTCATTCTCGGATCACCATTATATAGAGTTCAAACTCGCCGAAGAAATGCGAGGAAGACAAAGTGGCACCTGTATGAGAAGAATTTTAAAAAGGTCCTCAACTAAACTTCTTTATGAACCGAATGACAAAGCCGGGCTGGATAATCTGGTCGAGCATATCAACACATCATTCAATAGTTCCATTGAAGAAGCCTGTCCAAAAACAAGGTACAAGGGTAAAACTAAACCTCAATGGTGGACTTCTGAGCTAACGGCAAGGAAAAAGACCTGCAACAAGCTATTTAACAAGGCGAAATCTACTGGAGCCTTTGATGATTGGGATGCATATAAAGGGCAACTCAAGATCTATAAGAAGGAGCTTAGGAAGGCGCAAAGACCCTCTTGGTATTCCTTCTGTGGCGAAGTGGAAAAGGTCTCCGACGCCGCAAGGCTGAGGAAGGTACTATCCGCGTCTCCTTGTACCGTGGGGTATTTGCAGGATGAGGCAAACAACTGGACAAAAAACAGCGAGCAATCGCTAAGTGTACTGCTCGACACACATTTCCCGGGGAACTCATCAACAGAGCCCGAGGATCCACAGGACCAACAAGAGTGCGAGTGGACTGCGAACGTCGCTAGCTTGTTGACTGAGAGATCCAAAATAAGCTGGGCTATAAACAACTTTGAGCCCTTCAAGTCACCTGGACCAGACGGCATCACTCCAGCAGAAATGCAAAAAATGTTGTAGTACATTATCCCCTGGCTGGAGAAAATTTATGTAGGCTGTATACATCCCGAATTGATGGAGAGATACCAAAGTGGTATTCATACCCAAAGCGGGGAAGTTATCGCACACTAGGCCAAAAGACTTCAGACCAATTAGCCTATCCTCTTTCATATTGAAAAGTCTGGAAAGACTTTTAGATTATTTCATTAGGCAAACCTGGATACAAAACTCCTGTCGAGGAACCAACATGCTTACAATAAGGGAAAGTCTACAGAATCAGCCCTGCACGAACTTGTGAGCACTATCGAATCGTCCCTACATTTCAAGGAATTCACCATGGTGGCGTTTCTTGACATAGAACGGGCTTTTAACAACATACACCCAGATGCGGTAATCGCGGCATTGTCACATCTAAAGGTGAACTCTAGCTTGATTAGACTAATTCAAAGACTACTCAACAGAAGACGCATAACAACATGTCTAGGGTCTACACTCTAACAAGGTTTGTAAACAGAGGGACCCCACAAGGAGGAGTACTGTCTCCACTCATTTGGAACCTAGCGGTGAATGAAATCCTGCTAGATCTAGAACGTTTTGGCTGCAAGGTCGTGGCATATGCGGACGATCTGGCAATCGCAGTGAGTGGCAAATTCGAAAACATCCTCCGAGATATTCTACAGGTGGCTCTGAACAAGTTGTCTAGATGGGCCAGAAGCAACGGTTTGGGTGTTAACCCAAACAAGACAGAATTGGTTCTCTTTACTAGGATGAACAATGTCCCTCATGTGGACCCTCCTTCTCGGATAAATGGAACAGATCTAGTCGGATAAATGGAACAGATCTTCCACCATTGTGGTATGGTGGACGGCAACTGACAAAGTAACCATCACAAACCTGCTATCAAGGGTTCAGAGAACTGCCTGTCTGTGCATAAGCGGAGCGCTAAGGACTACAGCGACTGAGTCTCTACAAGCCCTTCTCCATATACTGCCGATTAATGTTGTGGCGAGAGAAGTTACAACCAAAGCGGCAATAAGATTAAACTGCCTATCAATGTACAAGAACTACGGCCACATGAGGATATCAAAGTGTAGGGCTATGGTAACCGACCGAGTGGACTATATGTCAACGGTACGCACCTTTGAGAGGAACTACATCACTCTGATACCAGCCAGGGATGAATGGGGTGGCAGAATACCCGGAAATAGGAACCATCTCCACTTCTATACGGATGGTTCGAAGCTTGATGAAAAGGTTGGCTTCCGAGTACACTGTGAAGAACTTATTTTGGATATAGCTCACAGACTACCGGATACCTGCAGTGTCTATCAAGCCGAAATAATGGCAATATGGGAAGTCGCCAAGTGGCTGAGTCGGAACATAGTAACCAACAGTGGCGTTGTCATTTACTCGGACAGCCAGGCTGCCATCAATTCTCTGGAGGTCACATCCCTTAATTCACAATAGCCCTCGTAAAAATCTGTTCATATATCCAACCAGTTCTTATGTATAATAATGAGTTATAGACTATTAAAATCCCTTCTTTACTTTTTTGCGAATATATTTTCACTCGATCCCAATGTGTATGTTCATATGTATGCGTTAGCACATTTGAACGATGAGTTTTTGATGTTATGTTATGACTACACACCGATATATGATTGCAAGTGTGAGCGTAGATGACTTTACGCCAAAAATTAAATTACTATTAATTTAAACCCGAAAGAATTTTGCACGAATTTCAAAAATACAGCAGATAATAAAGAGCTTTCTATTTAACTATGTGAAATTTAATGATTTCACTGACATTTTTGGAAATTAAGATTATTTTAATCATTCTAATTCTATTAAAATTAGAAGCAATGTAATCGCTTTAGCATAGCTAAAAAGGTTGAACCCAGATCTCAATATTACAACAAATAACACGTGGAATTAATACAATGTTTGTTATAGGGTAATTACAAAGGAATCTGAAAAGTTATGGACTACCGATCAGGAAGTGTCCCGTCATGATCTGTCATTTGTTTTTCATTGTATTCAGTAGTGTTTACAATTTCATCATGGAGAGATATACGCAAGAACAACGTTTACAAATTATACAGTTTTACAAGTATTATCAAAATAATCGTTCTCCAATTGCAACTTTTCGTGCGCTAAGTAATTTTTTTTTAAATAAAAAAACACTTTCCTGTCGACCTACGACCTTGACACCCATGAGCAATATTTTAGCACTCATTAAGAGCTATCTTTTGGCCATTGACCGATTCCCGATCCGAAGTACCGTTACGGAGCTAGAGCAAAATTTTTCGTTCACATTTGAAATGATGCTAAGCAGTGTTGTCGCTGGATCATTTTTGTTCGGCCCAAAATTTTCCCAAAATCGACTTTATCTGCCCAGTAAAGACGGATTAAGTTCGGCCATGACAAATCTTATATACCCTCCACCATGGATCGCATGTGAATGGTTTCGGGTACAAATAAAGTAATTATACCAAATTTCGGCCCTATTCGTTGAAATTTCAAGCTTTTGTGGCGGTACAAAGTAAATCTAGAGGGACATTTGTATGGGGGCTATATCAAAAAATGTTCCTATGTCTACCGTTGATCGTGAGAAGAATTTCGGGTATAAATAAACCCCAGTTACCTATTTTCAGCCCGATCAGTTGACTCTATGACGTTAAGAAGTCAAATCGGGGTGATGCTATATACGTATGTTCAAAAAATATATCGCGAATTTCTAATTTCCGCGGGTTACGTGTATTTGATTTTTGATATTTTTGTAGCGTTATGTTGGTACTCATGTCCCTTATTTATGCTGACAAGATCGGCCATTTTGAATGTTTAGTTAATTTTTGACAGCTGTTGTGCTTGGATGTGTTCTAACTTGTCTTCGATTTTTATCTATTTCAGAAAATGGATCAAAGAAACTGCATAAAATTTTGTGTGAAAAACAAAATAAAGTGCGCTGACACAATACGAATGTTGACGGTGGCATATGGTGAATCTACCTTGGACCAAAGCAACGTTTATCGGTGGTACAAAATGTTGTTAGAGGGCCGAGAAGATGCGAAGGACGAACAGCGTGCCGGACGCCCGAGCACGTCAACAACAGACGAAAACATTGTAAAGTGAATAAAATAATATTGGTCAATCGACGAATTACCATTAGAGAAGTTGCTGAGGATCTAAACATATCGATTGGCTCGTTCCATTCGATTTTAACCAATGATTTGGGCATGAGTCGGGTAGCCGCTAAATTCGTGCCAAAATTGTTAAATTTGGACCACAAAGAGTTAACATTGCTCAGGAGATGTTGAACTCGGTCCATGACGACCCAAATTTGCTCCAGAGGGTCATAACTGGTGACAAATCATGGGTTTATGGTTACAACGTGGAAACTAAAGCTCAATCATCCCAATGGAAGCTGCTGCATGAACGAAGACCGAAAAAGCGCGGCAAGTTCGGTCGAACGTAAAGGTTTTGCTCACAGTATTCTTTGATTGCAGGGTGCATTATGAGTTCTTGCTACAGGGTAGTACGGTCAATAAAGAATATTACCTGCAAGTTATGCGCAAATTGCGCGAAGCAATCCCCCAAAAACCCCCGGATTTGTGGAAGAACAAAAACTGGCTTTTGCACCATGATAACGCCCCTGCACACACATCGTTGCTTGTGCGCGAATATGTGGCCAAAAACAACACAGTAATGGTATTCCCCTGACCTAGCCCCCTGTGACTATTTTTTGTTCCCAAAATAATTCTAGTTTTTTAAAAAGAGCCTTCCAACTACACCAGACACCGTTGTTGCTAAACCAACCATATTTTGCAAAGGAATTTTGAACGACCCAAAATATTCCTTGAATATTTTCTGGCGAAAATAAAATCGGCGCAAAATCTGCCCAAACTACATTTTTTGTTTGATGATGCTAAGTCCATTTTTTTTAAATAAAAAAAAACACTTTCCAGTCTACCTAAAACCTTGACTAAAATTTGAGCTATAAAACGTCTAAAGTTTGTTTCCAATCTGATGAAAAATTAAAATATGCAATTTATGACATTTATTACAGCGCTGATGATCTAGCATACGTTCTTGATAGTATAGAACCCGGTTGATACCAACGATACCAACGATGCATTTGTAATGACTATAAAATTCTGATTAAATTTAGTAACACGGAACACAGAAGAATCATCAACAGCACAATAACAAGTAAGAAAGTTCAGTCGGGTAAACCGACTTACGAATCCCCTTACCTTTAGTCCCAAAAAAATATTCGTAAATTTATTTATTATCCCCTCACTTTAGAGAGGACGGTATATACATATCATTTGCTACGAGCCAAAAGTGTAACACATCGAAGGAGTGACCTAAGACCCTAAGTATATTCGGCGGAAATCCGTTTTGGGTAATTTTAAGTCATTTGCGCAATGTCCGTCCGTCCGTCTGTCTGTGTGTCTGTCTGCTTGCTGATGCGCACGATAGCACTCGAAAGGAGTAACCAATTGACTTCAAATTTGGTATGCGGTAATATTTTTCTCTATCTCCAGCTAAGCTCGCAGATGGGCCATATTGGTTCACTTATTCTAGTATCTCCTCAAATCTTCGGAAATTTCACACATAGTATTAGTTTGTTAGTCGCTAACACGTCAAGAAAAATGGGCGAAGTGACCACTCTGTGTTTGGTACCTCCCACACAAATGGACCATTTTGTACCAAAAGTTACCAGCTTATAACTTTAATACCAGTGCATACAAATACTTGAAATTTTGTACAGTATAATGCTTTTATAGTACCTAGAGTTCAGAGAAAAATGGGCGTTAATGGCTCGCGCTTTTGGTACCTCCCACACAAATGGACCTTTTTGTACCAAAAGTTAACAGCTTTTAACTTCAATACCAGTAGAAATACCATAAGAAAATGTTTCAATATTTTTTTTATGAAATTACACCATTAAAATTACACTAAAATGTTATGTACAGCCCTTCGACTAGAGATATCAAACGGAATTAGTTTTCATAAATCCCGGGATTAGGGATTTTTAAATTGCAAATCCCGGGATGCCCAAATTTTTCGTTATCCGAAGGGTTCCCATTTGCCCATATATAGATGCATTACTCACAATGTGAAGGTATACTATTTATCTTAGTCAACTAAGTCGATTGAAACATTCTGAATTGTTTTCATAAAATTTAGAGTTCTAAATTACATTTAATGTAGTGCATTAAAGAACGTAATTCTTCTTCCCAAAAAGAAGAATTACGTTCTTTAGGCAACACTAAGTGTTGCCTGGCGCCATCTGACATTTCCATTGGAAAGTTTGACATTTTTTAGCATAAGCGTACTCAGAACGTTTTGACGTACGACCATCATTTGTGTTGTTTACAGTGACTTGAAAAAATTTTTCAAAAATTTCACAAATATATCACGACAAGAGTGCATCGATCACCTTAAATCTTTGTATGGCGGTGAAGCACCATCCTATAGCACTGTGAGAAACTGATTTAATGAATTCAATCGTGGCCGACTCTTGCTCAAAGACAGAGGTCGTGAAGGTCGTCCAAAAACGGCCGTTGTGCCAGAGAACATTGATGCCGTGCGTGAACTGATAATACAAGATCGTCATGTGACATACCGTGATAGAGGCATCCTTGGTCATTTCTTCCACCAGCATACATTCGATATTGCGTGAACACCTGACCGTAAAAAAGGTTTGTCTCGTTGGATGCCGCACTATTTGACAATCGCTCAAAAAAGGCTCGTGTCGATTTGTGCAAATTTTTTTTGAAAAAATACCATCGCGGTGCTTCAAAAGACGTTTATAAGATCGTCACAGGTGACGAATCTTGGATCTATGTGTACGAGCCCGAAACAAAACAGCAATCGACCGTGTGGGTCTTCGAAGACGAGCCAAATCCAACGAAAGTTGTTCGTGGAAGAAGCACTTCGAAGCAAATGGTCGCCTGTTTCTTCGGCAAAACTGGTCATGTGGCGACTGTTCCGCTTGAGCAACATAGGACGGTCAATTCTGAGTGGTACACCACAATTTGTTTGCCTGAAGTCTTCGGTGAAATTCGAAAAACGAACAAGAGAAGACGAATCATTGTGCACCATGTGCACAATGCGAGTTCTCACACATCGGCTCAAACCAGCGCCTTTTTGACCAGCCAAAACGTCGAATTGATGGGCCATCCGCCGTACAGCCCTGATTTGAGACCCAATGATTTATTCTTATTCACTCACATCAAGAAAAAACTGCTTGCCAACGTTTATCAACGCCTGAAGCAGCTGTCGAAGCGTTCAAAACCCATGTTTTGGAGGTGAATTTTCAACGCACTGTAACCAAAACAATTCGCGCTCAAATGACAAAACTGTATGAGTGAAGTTATGCTAAAAAATGTCATACTTTCCAATGGAAGTTCCAGTTTTCATCTGGCAATGCCAGCATTGCCAAGACCGAAATATAAATAGCAACTCTCGTAGTCCTACAGATTCATCAGCCAAAATTCTATTAAATTTTAATAGAAAAATTAAAAAAAAATTTGTTGTTCTTATTGTAGAGAACAAAAAATTTTTAGAATCCGGATAAAACATTTTATGTTATGAAAAGTGCTGTAACTTTTTGGCAAAAATATAGGACTTTTGACATTATTGAAGCCGTTTTTTGGAGCAACGGGTCAATCTAGATAATCGATCGCTTTAAAAAATATGAAAAATCCATTCCAAACTTTCGTCACTTCAAATTCAGCGTTTCGATTTCCCTTAATATACATCATTAAAGTGAATAATGTGATCATTGAAATCTATCCCTATACGTTAGTCCATATCACTCGTTTGTTCCTGTACAGACACCAACATTTTCTCCGAGTGTAATCAACATTTGTGGCATGTTCTCATGTATTAAATACTGGTATTTCTACGTGCCCCGAATGGATGTTCTGCATGGAAATGTAGCCATGTACATCCATGTGGCGCTTGATTCCTATGTATGTGTGTATGTATCTGTGTGGATTTGTGTAGGTGTAGAGCTCAAATGCTGCCACTTCTTTTGTGTTCTTTTTTCTTGTTTTATTGTTTCGGATAACTGCAACTTTTGTGCATAATTAAATAATGAAAAAATCAGTTGTTTGCCGCTCATAGTATTGCCAGGATCTCTCAAGCGGAAATCACAGTGACCGACCCAAGCATCCGAACAAACGGCCGACCGACCGAATGCTTTAACTTTTCAACTTTTTGTTCGACGTTTCCTCCTTTCAATTCCAACCAATTTGTGGTCGGTTCAATGTGTTTGTATTGGTCCGTTGGCCAGTGCGTAAATGTGTCTGTGTGCATGTGAGCGCTCAACGATGAACGATTGTTTTCCATTTCCGGGCGCGTCAGAAATAAAAGCTATGCGTGATTTTTATTAATTTCGTCAAAAGCAGGAAGCCAGAAAGCAAGGAAAAAAAAAGCGAAAAAATCTAAACGGTTCGCCATGGAAATTGTTTCATAATAGTCGGAACAGTCGGTGACCGCACCAGAGTCAGAGTTTCACACAGCCATCATTGTTGCCTTCACAATTCTGTGCTGGCTTTAATTGGAATCGCATAAAACGAGAATTTACACAATTGCAGCTGCAGTGGGGGCAGAGTAGCACCACCACCACAAACGATCAATGACTATGTCTTCCGGCGCCAGCCATAAAATGAGTAAGTTATCAGATTTTCATCCATCTCTGGTGTCCATTGAGTGTGTGACTTGCCATCGCTTGTTGGGAGTCATCAGAATGAAATCGAATTGCCATGATTTTGTTGACGTACTTAAATTTTAATTAAATGTTGCAGATTTTAAATTTTGAATGTGTTTACTGGTTTTGCACTGGCAATATTTAAACTTGTAGTTTTGCACTGCATATTGGTGTTTAATGAAATTTCATTTTGTTGAATAAATTATAACGAAAAAATTAAAAGCATAACGAAAATAGTATTTGTTGCATGATTAAATATTTAAGTGTAGCGATAAATAAATTTAGTTCACAGACATTTTTGATGAGTGCACATTTTTGATTGTGAACTTCAGTGAATTGATTTTATTTAATAACACAGTTTGGGAGAAATCCATTAAAAAATCATAATGTTACTTAAACAAACTATATTGCTCACGTTGTGCAATGATGTTACATTTAAAAAATCTTTTTCGAAGTGGTCTAAGCCTAATTAATGAAATTTGAAAAATTACCATTTATAACTAATTTCGTAAACATGTATAGCGAATTCCCTGGTTTTTAATGAAAACACATTGTTTACATGCTAATAGTGACTTTTTAGCATAGCTCCTTTTAGCGGTGGTGTTCAAAGGTGACATCTCACTTTTGAACATCAGTGTGAAACGTCCACTATATGTGTAGGTGTATAAATGCATTTATATGCCCATACATGCATAACCTATGCACTCATCACTCTAAAGCACTCATAACATGCACTCATTACTCTAATTTCCCTTTTGCTTATTTGTTTGTTTACTTGTCGCTTGCCATCTGTAGCTTAACGAAAGTCGTTAAGTGAGCTTAGAAGAGATAGATGGCAAGCACAAGTAATCAGTCTTTTACCGATCCTTTAGCTAATCTCGTGCGCCTCTCCCCCGTGATAAAGTGAATTGTGCCAAATAATATATGTGTTAACAATTGAAAGTGTTTCCTTAATTAAAAATCAAGAACCATAGAGAACAAAAACGACCCAAGTTTATACATTTAAATGAAATGAATTTGTGAATAAATTGAAAACAGAGTTAGTTAAACATACGCCACTTACATTTACACACACACTCATGTACATATTTTAACACAAATCGAAAAGAAATATTGAATTACAATAAAACCCTTTGAATTGTGAAAAAATTAAAAATTAAGCGTTCTTTTTTCGAAAGGCAAATTGAACTCAAAAAACCGACTCCTAAACATTTGGTCCTATGCGAACCGGATAAAAAAGTGCGTTTTTTTAAATAATTAAAAAACAAAAATATCGACGTGTGTAGTGCAATTAAAACAAAAAGTGTCTTAAAAAATATTTACAATTCAAACACCGTGAGCATTGTGCAAGATCGGTTAAAATAAAAAATCGGTTCGGCGCGATTAAACAAAAGAAAAAAGTGACCCACAAAACCAGTGACCCAAAGATTCAAAGTGACCCAAAGATTCAAAGTGACCCAACACAAGACCCTACAAGGAGCCTTGGAAACACATCCCAACAACATCACGCTTGAACCCATAGAAGGAAGGCAGGAAGAACCATCGACCAACGCCAACAACACCAGGTACCCCAAATACATAATAGGATCAAAGTGAGTACCCAAAATTTGTGCAGGTAGCGTTGTTACATAGGGTGCCAAAACCATTTTTTTTCGAACTCCGCCATATTGCTATATGAAGGAGATTTTGGCGGGTCTGGCCCTATGTACGACGCTGGCTTGGTTTTTGCCTTTTACATATATACAAAAATAACTGAACACTTAACTGCAGTTAGCTTGCACTTATATACATATACTTATATACTTTGATATACATACTTACATAAGTGCAGTTAGCTTGCAGTACATACCCTTCTACATATATACTAACCTATTGCATAACCTACATGCATTCTAACCTATGAAAGTTTTTTGACGATTTTTTCGGTAACAACGCGCGACTTTACTGTTTTCTAGTTTTCGAAACTTTAGGAAAATAGCGACCCAACCTTTTTGAAAACCCTTCGATAATTTGTTTGAATAATTTATTACGCATTCTGATGAATTTTTCTGAAAGCCAGCGGCTAGTCGAGTCGATTTATGCCATCAAGTTATTTTTAAGATAAGAATATTAAGATAAGAGTATTAAGATACGATTATTAAGATAAGTTTATTAAGATTTCGGACGCGCGGACGGACACCCATTGACTTATTCCGAAAACCTCAGCAAGAATTCCCGATAATTTTGTGCTGAATAACGCGTGGACGGACAACTTTCTTGCGAAACAAAAGAGCGAAAATTTCTTGAATTTTTTCGGCTGCTTTAATCGCGGTTATATTTATTAAGCTTACTTTTATTCTTATTACTATTATTATTAGCTGCTTAAAAGAAAAAAAAAAGAGGAAAGATTTTTATTGGCTCGACTCATCCGCTGACTGGCTTGAGAACCCTACAAATTACTTCGTGATTTTTGGGTACTTTAAACATCAAGTTTGCAACTTAGAAAAAAAATATTTTTTTTTTGCCTTCTTTATATGCGATTTTCTGAGGGAGAAATCGACCGTATGATATTAGCTGATGCTTTGGAGACGCTAAAATCAATCCCAATCAATAAATTAAAAAGAAAAAATAAATTTATTTTTTTTGCTTTAGAAAATACGTGTTCCAACTTTTTGAACGACCCTCGTATTGCTTTAGATTCAATAGAAAAACCCTTTTGAAAAATGTCAAAAAATTTACGATTTTTTAATCTCTATTGCCATTAATATGTGTGGTTTGTGCTACAAATCAGCATTACTGTAGTTTCCAACCGATTTAACGCGAAAATCTTGATATATTTGATAAAAAAGTTCCTGTGCCGACACTTTCAACTCGACCCCTCGTACCCATTAAAACAACAACAACACCAGTCTATGTACATCGATGCATATGAGGCCATAGGTAGCGGATTTTTTTTCGTTGGTTTCTCGTTGTCTTTTCATTCGTTTTCACTTCTTGCCTTGATTAGGGAACCCAAAGGTTAATGTACCACTGGATTTTTTTGTGAAATAGAAAAAAAGGGAGAAGTAGGAAAACATAATTTCAGCCGTAAAGAAAGGAATGAAAGAACATATGGTTTGATGGTTGATGGGATCGGACGGACATTTCGGCAAAAGCTAAACAGAACTAACACAATAATTTACATTTATTGAAATTTATTTTTATTTTTGGAAATTACTCTTTACAACGAAAAATAAATTTGCTCGAAAAATTTATTAAGTGCTAATTTTTGGAAATTACACTTTGCTACGAAAAATAAATTTGCTTAGAAATTTATTAAGTGCTAATTTTTGGAAATTACACTTTACTACGAAAAATAAATTTGCTTAGAAATTTATTAAGTGCTAATTTTTGGAAATTACACTTTGCTACGAAAAATAAATTTGCACTTTACTACGACAAATAAATTTGCTTAGAAATTTATTAAGTGCTAATTTTTGGAAATTACACTTCACTACGAAAAATAAATTTGCTCAGAAATTTGTTAAGTGCTAATTTTTGGAAATTACACTTTGCTACGAAAAATAAATTTGCTCGAAAAATTTATTAAGTGCTAATTTTTGGAAATTACACTTTACTACGAAAAATAAATTTGACTCGAAAATTTATTAAGTGCTAATTTTTGGAAATTACACTTTGCTACGAAAAATAAATTTGCTCAGAAATTTATTAAGTGCTAATTTTTGGAAATTACACTTTGCTACGAAAAATAAATTTGCTCAAAAATTTATTAAGTGCTAATTTTTGGAAATTACACTTTACTACGAAAAATAAATTTGACTCGAAAATTTATTAAGTGCTAATTTTGGAAATTACACTTTACTACGAAAAATAAATTTGTTCAGAAATTTATTAAGTGCTAATTTTTTGGAAATTACACTTTACTACGAAAAATAAATTTGCTCGAAAAATTTATTAAGTGCTAATTTTTGGAAATTACACTTTACTACGAAAAATAAATTTGCTCGATAAATCTATTAAGTGAAACACGTTCCTACAAAGTTTGTTTTTTTGTTTGTTATAAATTTGCAAAAAACACTTTCTTACAAAATTTTGTTTTTTGATTTGATTGAATTTTTTCTGATAGAAAAATCACTTTCCTACGTTTTTTTTATTTTTTTTTTGTTTTGTCAAAGAAGAGTTGATTGATAATTTTTTTTGAGAGTACACTAGCCGACAAAGAATTACTTTCGTCCAAATTTTTATTTATATAATTTTTTTCCAAAAGACCCAGGTCTATAAAAATTATTATCGCTAAAATTTCTTACTTTTCGCACAAACGACACAAGTTCAAAGTAAACTGCCATTATTTATATCTATTCGTGAAAAAAAAAGTCGGACTGTAAAAGATTGGCCCCATTCAACAAATATTTAGCGTTTTTCTGAAATTATTTTGCAAATATTGGCAAAGTAAGTTTTTACAGAAATTGTTAAAAGAAAAGCTCAATTTTAAAAGTTTCTTGAAATTTTAGCCCGTTTAAAATTTGACAAAGAAAATATTTAAGAAGGAGGAAATATGGATAAAGTTTTACGTGATAAATTTGTAAATTGCGTAAATGACCTGATAGACTTTGAGAGTGGTTACTCTGCTACTAGCACCGATGATAATATTCACTCATTAGAAGTGACACGTGTAGAATTGAACTCTGTTTGGGATCAAGTGAAAAGGGCCTATTTAGATTGTAGAGACCGTGTTCCCGAAAAAGATGAGGCCCCAATCGATAAATCAAAGTTGAGGACCCATTATAAAGAGGCATTAGAGACATACAAACGATGTTTAAGCGCAGTAAATGGAGAAATTTTAGCACTAACCGACGAAAGGCAGCAGGAAAAGTTCGAACGAGAATCGGAGACCCGAAAAAAGGAAACAGTTGAGCCAAACAACCATCTATCGTTACGTTTACCACCATGCGACACCGACACATTTCATGGAGGATACAGCGCTTGGCCTACTTTTCGGGATTTGTTTTCGGCCTTGTACAGAAATAATTCTAGACTTAGTAAAGTAGAAAAACTTTTCCATCTAAAACAAAAAACCGCGGGGGAGGCACGGGAAATTATTAGTAACGTACCACTAACAAATGAAGGTTTTGATCTAGCATGGAAAAACTTAGAAAACAGATACGAGAATAAACGAATGCAAGTTAATGAACAGCTAAAGACTCTACTTAGTTTACCACAAGTTTCGGCGGATTCAGGATCTTCGATCCAAAAACTTCAACGCACTATTGATGGTTGCGTTCAGACACTAGAAACACTCAAGGTAGATGTAAAGGGGTGGGACCCAATTTTAGTTTACCTTACTTCTACGAAACTGCCGAGAAATTTCTTAGAAGAATTTGAAAACGGTTTGGAAGACTGTTCCATACTACCGTCTTGGAAAGATTTGAATGAATTTTTGACACACAAGTTCAAAACTTTAGAATCTGTAGGAAATATTAAGCCCCATTTCTCCAAAAATAATCAGCCTAGACCCGATTATAGTAGGAAGGAAAATAGGGTTAAGTCATTTCAAACTAATGTTGCGCAACAGACTCAAAGTTCGCAAAGAAGATTCAACAATAGCAACAGATTTAGCACATCTACGCAACCTAGTAGTCGTACAAATGGACCGAGTTGCCAAATTTGCAAGGCAAACCATTTGTTACGTAATTGTCCACAATTCCTTGAGAAAAACGTGAATGATCGCATTCACTTAGTAAAACTTCACAATCTTTGTTACAACTGCATCACTTCGGATCATGTTGTAAGAGATTGTAAGAGTCGTTTCACGTGTAGGGAATGTAATCAAAGACATCACACTTTATTACATAAGGGTAACGAGGCCCGACCTACAAATTCACAACCGGTTAGAGATGACGTACGACCTAGTACCAGTGCGGCAGCTCTAACCACCCTAGTACAATCCACTTCTAGTTTACAGTCCACACCTAGTTTTCAAACTCCTAGTATAACGACTCTAACTCACAAGGAAAATTCACAACTTAGCCAGCAGCAATCGAAAGAAACACTACTCTTCACAGCGATTGTTCAAATTGAATCTAGAGGGCAGCGATATGACGCACGAGCGATTATCGACCCTGGATCTCAATCAACATTTATTTCAGAGAAGATTACAAACCAATTGAAGCTTCCAACTAGGAAGAATCTTGTTCATGTTACCGGTTTAAGTGAAACCGTTTCAGAAACTTCAACAAAAGCTTGTCTTTTTAACCTTTGTTCTCGTACAAACCCTAGTTTTGAATTAGAAGTTTGGGCACCCGTTTTGAAGTCCCTTCCTTCTAATTTGCCGTCGCGCACCCTAGATAAAAATCAACATAGAGAAACAACTCAACTCGAGTTAGCAGATCCTCTTTTTTACGAAAGCCGACCCATAGATCTTCTGATAGGTTTAGACATAGGACCCTTAATTTACACAGTAGGAGCTCCAATGAAATCTATAGGATCTTTACTAGCGCAAAGCACCGTTTTTGGCTGGATAGTGGGCGGACCCCTTGAAAAATCAAACACAAATGATAGGAAAATATCACTTTACAATACAGTTTCGATCGAGAAAATTCTCACACGTTTTTGGGAGGTGGAGGAGACCCCAAAAAAAGTTTTGAGGTCAGCAGAAGACACCTTTTGCGAAACAAATTTCAAAAATACAACGCGAAGAAATGAAGATGGACGATATATTGTCACGATGCCGTTCAAATCTTGTGCTGAACTTGGAGCATCTCGAAATATCGCAATGGCGCAATTCTATCGAATGGAAAGAAAGTTGCAAAAAACGCCCGAAATTAAATCTCAATACGACGCAGTGATAATGGAATATTTGGAACTTGGACACATGCGGAAACTGAGACCCCAGGAAATCGAGAAGACCCCTCACTACTATTTGCCACATCATGCAGTTATTAAACCAGATAGGGTTACTACTAAACTTAGGGTAGTTTTCAATGCGTCAAGTCCCACATCAAATAGGAAAAGTCTTAATGACATTTTACATCCAGGGCCAATACTTCAACAGGATTTAGTATTGCAGATTTTAAAATGGAGGTTTTTTAGATATGTATTCAACGCGGACGTTACCAAAATGTATCGTCAAATACAAATCGACCCAAGTCAGGCCCCATTTCAAAGAATTCTTTTTAGAAAATCAGCAAATGACCCAGTTGAAGACTTTGAACTTTCGACAGTCACTTTCGGAATTAATTGCGCCCCATTTCTAGCTCTTAGGACCCTAATTCAATTGGCAGAAGATGTTAAAGAAACATACCCATTAGGTTCGGAAATTATAAAACAAAATTTATATGTCGACGACGTTTTAGCTGGAGGTCACACTGTAGAAGAATCCCTTAAGTCTATGAAAGAATTAGTAGCAGCCATGGACTCAGCAGGTTTTGAATTGAGAAAATGGAGCTCAAACGACCCCAATCTACTTCGCGATCTGCCACCTGACTCACTCTTGCCGGTCAATTGGTTGGATATTTCGGAAGGAACTTCAACGAAGACTCTAGGTATCCGATGGAACATTTCGGCTGATAACTTTACGTTCACCTCACCACCCACGGAAGAAAGGGAATTATGCACCAAACGAGAAGTCCTTTCAACAATTGCCAAATTTTTTGACCCATGTGGATGGTTGGCTCCAGTAATCATCGTAGCAAAGCTTATCATGCAACAAGTCTGGCTGGATAAAGTAGATTGGGACGACGCGTTGAAGCCCATCACTCGAATGAATTGGAAGAATTTCATAAAAAATTGTCCTTCAATAGATTCAGTTTCAGTACCTAGGTGGATCAGATTCAAACCCTCAAGTAAAATTGAAGTACATGGTTTTTGTGACGCTTCAGAAAGCGCTTACGCCGCGACTCTTTATGTTAGAGTAGAACATTTAGATCAAACAGTCGACACGTTTCTTTTGGCAGCGAAAACGCGAGTAGCACCCATCAAAAAAATATCTCTGCCTAGATTAGAATTATGCGGAGCCGTTCTCTTAGCAAAATTAACCACAGCGGTGGTTCCCAACTTACAAATTGAAAATATTTCAACACACTTTTGGACCGACTCAACGATCGTGCTGGCATGGCTCAAAAAACCACCGTGTTCATGGAGTGCCTTTGTAGGAAATAGAATTTCAGATATTTTAGATAATGTAGGCAACGAAAATTGGAAGCACATAGATTCAGAAAGCAACCCAGCTGATGTAGCCAGTCGAGGATGTTCGCCAAATGATTTGCAGTCACATCATTTGTGGTGGACTGGACCCCAGTGGCTGAAGTTTCCAAAAGACCGATGGCCTAGGCACGACATTATGAGCGACACAGAGTTAGAAGCAAAGGCAGTTAAAGTTTTCGCGACCACAACAGTTGAAGATCCTTTGGATAGATTTTCTTCTCTATCTAGGGCATACAAAGTCTTAGCATTTGCGATTCGTTTTTGGCGAAATACCGGCGTCAATCGGACCCGACTTAGAATTTCTTCAGCAGAAATCACCCACGGTGAAATCCAAGATATCAAAGATCGTCTTATTGGTTTAACACAAAAACATTATTTCGCAGAGGAGTATTTAGCGTTAACCCAAAAGAAAAGACTCTCATCTAGTAGCAGTCTTTTATCTCTCAATCCATTCATTGATTCAAAAGGAATCATTAGGGCAAATGGCCGCCTTGTTCAGTCCCCAGCACTTACATATAACGAGCGCCATCCCATTCTTATCCCATACGAATCGAGATTAGCTCTTTTGTTAGTAGAATTTATTCACAAAATTACGATGCATGGCGGAAATCAACTCATGACTCGAGTAATCAGGTCTGAATTTTGGATATTTAAATTGAAGCCCTTAATCAAGAAGGTAATTCATAATTGTCGAACTTGTGTTTTATATAAACACCAGACTCAAACGCAAATTATGGCCTCACTTCCGCCCCAGCGAACTATGCTGACTCGACCTTTTACCAACACAGGAGTAGATTTTGCAGGACCCTTCAACATAAAGAATTTTACAGGAAGAGCTTGTTTAATAACAAAGGGTTATGTTTGCGTCTTCGTTTGCTTTTCCACAAAAGCCATTCACTTAGAACCCACTAGTGATCTGTCAACTCAATCCTTTTTAGCTGCTTTATCTCGCTTTATTGGGCGACGAGGAAGCCCAGCCAAGATCTACTCAGATAATGGGACTAATTTTGTAGGAGCAGCAGAATTAATAAGAAAAGATAGGCTAGAGTTTATGAAGAATCTGCAAAAGGACGCCACCCAGAACAATGTTTATCAAAATTTAGAATGGAGTTTTATTCCTCCCGGTGCCCCTCATATGGGAGGATTATGGGAGGCGGGAGTTAAATCATTCAAAACACATCTACGAAAATTTATACCGCAAATGAATTTTACCTTTGAGGAATTCTCGACCATTTTAGCGAGAATTGAGGCCTGTCTTAATTCTCGACCCCTAAGTCCAGCCAGCGACGACCCTTCCGATTTAAATCCTCTTACCCCAGCACATTTTCTGATAGGTACCTCCATTTTGACCCCAGCAGAACCAGATGTTTCAGACGGAAACCTCACCCTAGCCAATAGATGGAAACGATTAAAGATTATCTCTCAATATTTTTGCCAAAGGTGGAAAACTGAGTATTTGAATGAGCTACATCGTCGATATAAGTGGAAGTATCAAACAGAAAATGTAAAGGAAAACGATTTAATTGTAATTAAAGATGAGAGATTGGCCCCGACAGAATGGAAATTAGGCCGTATAGAAAGAACATACCTTGGAACTGATCAAGACATTAGGGTCGTAGATATTCGGACAGCACGCGGAGTAGTTAGTAGACCGATAACGAAAATCGTCAAACTATTTTCAGATTGACTAACACTCTATTTATTTGTAAAAGAACTTGGTACTCACATCTCTTCTATCCTAGATATGGTTTCTCAATTGCCTAGCCCAACCCCGAGTCGTGACTCATCCAACTCACGAAGTACCGTTATACGACACGATGTCAGCCCATATTCCCTGAAGACAGATGCTGTGGTATCCAGTACCCTACAACTTCGACCCTACTAAGACCCACCATCGCATTTCCATCAACATTATATTCTCAAGCCTTGGATCCGTGACAGGCCCAAAAACTGGATGGGGTTTTCATCCACGGGAGCCAAATGAGCTGCAGTTTTAGATTAAGCTAGTTTAAGTTAGAATAATCTACACTATATCACGGGGGGGGAGAATGTTCAAAGGTGACATCTCACTTTTGAACATCAGTGTGAAACGTCCACTATATGTGTAGGTGTATAAATGCATTTATATGCCCATACATGCATAACCTATGCACTCATCACTCTAAAGCACTCATAACATGCACTCATTACTCTAATTTCCCTTTTGCTTATTTGTTTGTTTACTTGTCGCTTGCCATCTGTAGCTTAACGAAAGTCGTTAAGTGAGCTTAGAAGAGATAGATGGCAAGCACAAGTAATCAGTCTTTTACCGATCCTTTAGCTAATCTCGTGCGCCTCTCCCCCGTGATAAAGTGAATTGTGCCAAATAATATATGTGTTAACAATTGAAAGTGTTTCCTTAATTAAAAATCAAGAACCATAGAGAACAAAAACGACCCAAGTTTATACATTTAAATGAAATGAATTTGTGAATAAATTGAAAACAGAGTTAGTTAAACATACGCCACTTACATTTACACACACACTCATGTACATATTTTAACACAAATCGAAAAGAAATATTGAATTACAATAAAACCCTTTGAATTGTGAAAAAATTAAAAATTAAGCGTTCTTTTTTCGAAAGGCAAATTGAACTCAAAAAACCGACTCCTAAACAGGTGGAATTATATTTTTTTGGCACTGTGAGCTGTGGAGGTAACCCCCAGAAAAAGATCTTAAATTTAATTTAGATGACATTGAAATAATGGCGATATCGTTTGTGTTGCCCATCGACGTGAAATACTAGAAAATATGTGCACCTTTTAAGTTGAGATGATGTAGTCACTCACTTCATTTTACCATTTCCAAAATGTATTAGAAAGGTTCAGTTTTCGGGAAAAGTGCAACGAAAATTGTGTACTTTTCAAAAAAATTGGAATCGATGAAAACAAGTAAAAGCGTTAAGTTCGGCCAAGCCGAATCTTATATACCCTCCACCATGGATTGCATGCACTGTTGTTGGTGGAAAAATCTTTGGATATGGAGCAAATCATGTTTTTGTTTAAGTAAATTATTCAAAAAAAAAGGAAAATTGTTAGCCAAATTTAGCCCTCATGAGAGCTACATCTACACGGGGACTACAACAAAATATAATTTGATTGGAATACATTTTATTGAGATGAATTCTTGCAAAAATATAATACACACTGCAAATTTTCAGCTAAATTTCTTAGAAAATGTGGTGTTTATGGCTTAAATAAGCATTTTTCCGAGCGACATCTATATCAAAATATGAATTGATTTAACAAATTTTTACTGCGATGAATTATTGTCTTAATTAAATACAAACTGCAAAGGTTCATTTAAAATGCTTGGTATTTATGGCTTAGATACGATTATTTTGGAGCGACCTCTGTAGGGTGACTATAACAAAATATTAACCGATTTGTACAATTTTTGCTGTCATGAATTTTTGTCAAAATAGAATACAAACTGTAAAGTTTTTGTTAAATTGCTTTAAAAATGTGGTATCTATGGCTCAAAAACCGTATTTTGGAGCGGCCTCTGTAGGAGAGCTATATCCAAACATTGACCGATATGGTAATTTTGTTATCCCAAACATCGTGCAACTATAAGAAATGTTTGTACCAAATTTGATCAACCTAACTCTATTATTATAAACTGTAGCGTGATTACAACAGACGGACGGACGGACGGACAGACAAACGGACATGGCTAAATCGTATTTGAATTTAACGACGATTAAGAATATATACTTTATGGGGTCTCATATCAATATTTAGAGCTGTTACAATCGGAGTGACAACATGAATGTAACTCCCCTATATATCCTATGGTGGAGGGTATAAAAATACACGGACTTGTCAGTATAGGTTCGATTCTACGACCAAAGGGTATCATAGCCCTATACTTGGTTTGGAGAAATTGGTGACCATTTTCTTATGTGCCTCAAAAGTTTGTGAAAATCAGTAGGCCCCTCGAAAAAGGTGTCATCAGCTTTTGTCAGGACTGGAATTTAACCTTTTTTTTTTGGTGTTTTGTGTTAAGTTTTGGGCTTTGGTGTGTTCTGACACATACAGTAAAATTTTATGGCCAACATTTTTATAGAACATTTCATCCCCTCCCCGTTTTTATACCCTCACTTTAGTGTGACGAGGGTATATATTATTTCTACGGTCCAAAAGTGTAACACTTCTAAGGAGTGACCTAAGACCCTAAGTGTGTTCGGCGGAAATCCATTTTGAGTCATTTTAAGTAATTTGAGCAATGTCCGTCCGTCTGTCTGTCTGTCTGCTGGATGGTGCACACGATAACTCTCGAAAGGAGTAACCGATTGACTTCAAATTTGGTATGTGGTAATTTTTTTTCCTATCTCCGGCTAAGTTCGAAGATGGGTCATATTGGCCCACTCCTTCTAGTACCTCCCTCACAGAGGCTTAACATTTAATGAAATATTGATTCTCTAATAACTTCTATACTACTTATTCGAATCTTCCTAAATTCCACACATAGTATTAATTTATTAGTCACTACTACCACGAGAAAAATGGGGAAATTTACCGCTCCTCTTTTGGTACCTCCCACACAAATGGACCATGTTGTACCAAAAGTTACTATCTTATAACTTTTATACCAGTGATTAAAAATACTTGACATTTTGTACAGTGTAATGTTTTTATGGGGTCTACAGTCCAGTAAAAAATGGGGTTTGTTGGCATGTCCCTTTTGGTACCACCCACGCAAATGGACGATTTTGCACCAAAAGTTAACAGCTTATAACTTTTATACTAGTGCATACAAAAACTTACAATTTTGTACAGTGCACTGTTTTTATAGTGCCTACAGTCCAGTGATGAGTGGGGTTTTTTGACACGCCCCTTTTGGTACCTCCCATGCAAATGTAATATTTTCCACCAAAAGTTAACAGCTTATAACTTGAATACCAGAGCATACAAAGACTTGAAATTCTGTACAGTGTAATGGTTTTATAGTACCTACAATCCAGAGAAGAAAGGGCGTTATAGCCACGTCCCTTTTGGTACCTCCCACACAAAGGTACCATTTTGTACAAAAAGTTAACAGCTTATATCGTGAATATCAATACATATCTAAATACTCAAAACTTTTGCACAGTGCAGTTTTTAAAATTCCTACAGCCACACACCCATTTTTGTACCTCCATACAAAAAGAGCCAGTGCATATTTACATTGCTCAGAAAGTCGGTTTACCCGACTGAAATTTCTTACTTGTTAGTGGTGTTTTTACGATTTGTTAAAACACGGCCAAAAAATACAGGGTTAACATGTTCTACAAAAATATTGGCCTTAATATTTTCTATAAAGTTGCTTAACATATCCTACACCAAAAATTTTTTTATTACAAAATAGAGAAAGGGGGGGGGGGGGGGTGGGGTAGCCCAACCTTTTTTTCCATAACAAAGATAAACAATTAAAAAAATTGCGTTTATTGTGTAGGTACTGGAAGTTAAGTTCCTTAGTTTTAAAAATATTAAAATTTTATCAAAAAATCAAATTTTTTTGCAATATTTTGTAATACTCGTATATCGTCGAAACCGCTGAACGGATGGAAAATGGTATTATATGAAGTTGAAGGCTACTTAATATTTAATTCTTTAAAACTTTCCTCAACCAAATCGGATAAATGGTTCTCGAGTTATGCCCCTATATGTCGTTCAACCACTAATTTCTTTCCATATCACACCTTATCGCGAGAATTTAAAGAGACAACCCTGTAGGCTAAGAAAAAAGAGAGGTTGAACCACATATTATGGCATAACTAGAGAACCATTCATCCGAATTGGTTCAGGTAAGCTTTACAAACTTCAGAATTAAGTAGCCTTCAACTTCGCACAATACAATTTTCCATCCGTTCAGCGGTTTCGGCGATATCTTACAAAGTATTGCAAAAAATCATATTTTTTGAGAAAATTTTAATAATTTTTCAATAAAAGCCTCATAAAAACATCTAGAAACCCATAATTGTCATATTTTTGTGATTTTATCGTAAACTCTGAAAGGTTATGAATAAATTGAGACCATTCCGAAGAAAATCGATGCATAATTTAAAAAGGTTTAGCGAGGAAACCATGCACTTTTCTTATTTTTAGTTATTACTTTTACTGTTACCATTTTTTACGCTTTTGTATTGTTTTTTTTAACGGCCTTCCAAATATTGTTCGTATTCTTTTTGAGTGATTTTGAAAATTGTAAAAAGTTTATGCCTATGTTTAAAACATTTCGGGGGGGCCGTCGCATTATGGACGGAAATGGGAAATTGTGGCCAAAATGCTGTAAAATCTACAAAAATGCTTGGTTTTTGATAAAATTTGGAATGAAGGCAAATAAAGTACCATTTATTCATATAGCGCACACTTTTTTTTACAAATTTTTTTATTTAAAAAAAAAAAAAAAAAAATAAGAGCTTCGTAAAAACATCGGAAAATGCACAATATTTAAATTTTTTATTATTTTATGTAATAATAATACCTCACCGCAGACTAAAAAGTGACGCCTCGTGACGTTTCGCTTCTGTAGTATATTGTCACAAACATATTCGGCTTGAAACATATATATGTTTAGGGTACACTCTAAACATATAATATTTGGTGCACACAAAAAACTGTGTATTTTGGAAGATAGTGTTCTAAACAAATATTGGTTTACATCCCAATGGGACTGTTATTTCCGAAACAAATATTTGTTTGCATTTAAGTATTCATTAAATACATAAAATGTGTTAAATTTGTCAGTAACTCAAAGTTAAATTTTTTGAAATTTTTAATGTTCGTAAAAATAATAATAATTGAAATCGTATGATAAAGAACTTAGAGGATTGACAACTAATGATGGCTTGGAATACTCAGAAATTTGATATGATTGATTTAAAAAATATGTTAATGCTGCATATGGTATCATAAATGGGAGGTACAATTCGAAACCAAGGAAAAATTAAAACTGAAATTCGAAAAAATCAACAAAAGTTTTGGAAATCGTTTTTAAATAAAATATATTTGGGAAATATCCTAAATAATAATTTTAATTTTATGTAAACACTAATTTTATTTGAGAAATTTAGTTTGCAAATACAATTTGTTGTAATATATTAATATATGCGATCCAAATATATTTTGTTGATTTTGAAATGAAATTTATTTGCTAAGAAATATATAATATTTAAAAATTTTTGTTCCAAATATATTTTCTTTCGGTTCAAACATATCAAAAAAGGCGATTTTGTCCCGTGTATATATGATATCACACCTCATAAAGCATGCCTGAAGTTGATATGTATTTTTGTCCGATATGTTTTTCATTTCTATCTTCTCAACAGTTCAAATTTCAGCAAACTGTACTATAAAGGCAGATTCAAATACATGCCTAACTTTGGGCAGTCGTTTGATCATCTAAATATTACGATATTTTGTTTATATTTTGGATACAATATACTGAATATGTGGAATATTGGCATAACAATTTTTCCAATATTACATGTGCCATTACGTGAATATATTTGCACTTTTTAAATTTAAATTGCATTTATTAATTTAAAATATGTACTAAAACTCGTATTAAAGCTATAAGCAGTTAACTTTTGGTGCAAAATGGTACATTTGTGTGGGAGGTACCGTATTTCGCCCATATTTCTTGAGGTGATAGCGACAAATAAATAAATACTATGTGTGTAATTTCAGAACAGTCGTGTAAGTAGAATAGAATGGTCCATGGTCCATCTTTGAACTTAGACTGATATAGAAAAAAAATATTACGGAATACCAAATTTGAAGTCGATCGGTTAATCGGCTTTCGAGAGTTATCATGCGCACCAGTCAGCAGACAGACAGACAGAGAAACGGACGGACAGACGGACATTTTTTAAATGACTTGAAACAAGTAAGAAAGTTCAGTCGGGTAAACTGTAAACTTTAGTAAATTGATTTTTTTGTATACCCTCCACCATAGGATGGGGGGTATATTCATTTTGTCACTCCGTTTGTAACACCTCTAAATATAGATCTGAGACTCTTAAAGTATATATATTCTTAATCGACGTAAAATTCTAAGACGATTTAGCCCTGTCCGTCTGTCCGTCCGTCCGTCTGTGGTAATCACGCTACAGTCCGCAATAATAGAGCTAGGTTGATCAAATTTGGTACAAATACTTATTATAGTTGCAGGCTGTTTGGGATTGCAAATGGGCCATATCGGTCCATATTTAGATATAGCTCCCATATATAGCATCTAACTTGTTGTGATCCCTACTGTTCTCATCTACTATATTTTTTGTGATTTCGGTGTTATTTTCTTTAGTTTTGAGTTATTTTGTGAGGTCACATGCTATTCATGGTGAAGGGTATATAAGATTCGGCATGGCCGAACTTAACGCTTTTACTTGTTTTGTTTTAATTAAATTATTATCAATTTAATTATTAGCATAGCATTAGCAACATGTAGAAACTATGCCATTACTAACCAGTAAGGAAAGGCTAAAGTCGGGCGGTGCCGACTATATAATACCCTACACCACTCTCGTAATATTGAATAACTCTGATATATAAATTTTGTAATTCATGTATAAATTGTTTACATAAATTTACTTTTGGGACATTTTATACTTAAATAATACCCTGTACCACAGTGTGATGTAGGGTATAAAAACGATTGGATCTAAAGAGCCAAATCGGATGAAACATATATATGGGAGCTATAGCTAAATCTTTACCGATTTTCTTCAAATTCGGCAATGTTGGTTCATGAATCAAGAAACTCTACCATTCTAAATTTCAAAATGATTGGATGTAAAATACAGCTTCTACAGAACTAAAGGGCCAAATCGGACGAAACATGTATATGGGAGCTATAGCTAAATCTTAACCGATTTTCTTCAAATTCGGCAATGTTGGTTCATGGATCAAGAAACTCTACCATTTTAAATTTCAAAACGATCGGATGTAAAATACAGCTTTTATAGGACTAAATGGCCAAATCGGACGAAACATTTATATGGGAGCTATAGCTAAATCTTAACCGATTTTCTTCAAATTCGGTAGTGTTGGTTCATGGATCAAGAAACTCTACCATTTTAAATTTCAAAACGATCGGATGTAAAATACAGCTTTTATAGGACTAAATGGCCAAATCGGACGAAACATTTATATGGGAGCTATAGCTAAATCTTAACCGATTTTCTTCAAATTCGGTAGTGTTGGTTCATGGATCAATAAACTCTACCATTTTAAATTTCAAAACGATCGGATGTAAAATACAGCTTTTATAGGACTAAATGGCCAAATCGGACGAAACATTTATATGGGAGCTATAGCTAAATCTTAACCGATTTTCTTCAAATTCGGTAGTGTTGGTTCGTGGATCAAGAACTCTACCTCTTTAGGAGCTATATCTAAATCTGAACCGTTTTCAACCAAATTCAATAGCGATCTTAACAGCCGCGAAATACTCTAAACTGCAAAATTTCAGAACGATAAGGTGGGTCTAACTGTGTTATTTTCAGGTGTTACAAACATCTGCCGTGAAACAAACTTATAATACCCTGTACCACAGTGTGGTGTAGGGTATAAAAATGGAACGATACACGATCATCGAACGAAAATCATCTTGACTGATGAGGCCCATTTCCACCTCGGTGGCTACGTCAACAAGCAAAATCGTCGCATCTGGGGATCGGAAAACCCAAGAGTTATTGTTGAGACGCCAACAGCCCAGCGTCGATTCAAGACCTCAAAGATAGAATTCGTGAGGCTATCGAGGACATAGGGAAGCCACTTTGCGATTTGGTTATGGAAAATTTCATGAATAGGATATGGTCCTGTAATCGTGGTCGTGGTGGCCATTTGGCTGATGTTGTTTTTCATTACTAACGGCATACCTGCCTCTTTATTATGAAATAAACATACGATCATTTATCTCAAAAAATTGCATTTTTCTTTGAATACCAAAATAACACCTCTTGTTGGAAAACCCTTTATAATCCATGAAATTTTCTTTAAGAAGAATATAAATATGTTATATGTTTTTTTTTGGAATACCCTTTTGTATAGCTCGAATTTTTTTTTTCACAAAAAATATAACTTCAAATTGTCTTAACTTTTGTCTTGATGAGTATATCATACTGAAATGTTTATGTGAAAGAAATCGTTATATATTCTGCCCTGATTTCAACAAAATACAAGGACAGAGTCGGGGAAAAAAAATTGAAAATGCAATTTTCAACTGCAGATATCTCGCGAATTATACGAGATAGTGTAAAGAGCCTTTTGTAGACCTCTTTTAGTAAAATACGCACAAACACTCAGGCGACAAAGACAGAAGTTACACGCGCTAAAACATTTTGTACATCCGAGGTGGTCAACTTTGAGGCCCTGTAGTTCAGCCCCTGTGTTCCACAGGAGGCCCAAATGTTAAACTTAAATTATCTTATACCTATTCTACAATCATGCAAAATACTGTTGCAATTGTCTTATTTTCCTTATTGTGGAATTATTTCAACTGTGCGATGTACATATGTACATATGTACATATGATGTAGGAAGTAATAGAGGAATTCAACTAAATTACCCTTTTTAAAGATGAAGTTGATTAGAATGATCACAAAAACTTTATAAGTAACTTCAATCAAATAGATGTGTCTTGACAGTCACTGCATTGAATAGATAATATATATAACATTATTAAAAACGATAAAATATTGCTGATTATTGTTAATAGTTTACAATTTGAAACATTTAATTTACACTGAATTTTAATATTGTAGAGTTTATTTATTTATATGAATTACAATACAAAGTTAATTTATATTCTAATTTTACGGTCCAGGGAGAAGCCGGGTGACAAAGACCATGTTGCTTGTAAATTTTTGTTGCGACAGACCAGAGCCTCTGGTGGAAATCGAACCCACGACCCCCAAACTCATAGGCGAGCTCGCGACCAACTCACCTACTGGGGCGCTCCAAATAATATTGTAGAGTTATTATACATTTTTACTAATTGATTTCTTTTCTTTCATTTTCAGTGGAAGAGGATGTGCCAGAAAAGGAACAATCTTCGACATGCGGGACATTGCTGATATGTCTATCGGTGGCTATAATTATTTTAACTCTGCCCTTTAGTTTGTTTGTATGTTTCAAGGTAAGTCACGATACAAACAATATACGTACTTACTTGAGTTGTCTATTAAGTTTTAAAATAACGAGATTTGAAATAAAAGCAAATTTTAAAGATGCTATCAAATATTGAAGATAAAATAGATAGAAATTATTAACTTCTTTAAATTTAAATTTAATTTTTTTATAATATAGATTTGTTCTTTCTAACAACACAATGTTACCCACTCTAGTGCACATAAATGTTCAGTCATTTGAACTTGTTAAAACTTCACTTAATTTCCATTTGCCATTGCCCCGATATCTTACAGGTCGTTCAGGAATACGAAAGAGCGGTTATATTTCGTCTCGGTCGCTTAATGTCCGGCGGTGCTAAAGGACCAGGTAAATATGAAATGTCTATACATATATGTATACTTATACATATGCATGTGTTCCTGTGAAACACTTCGTGAATGTGCTTGTGAATATGCTTGCGTTAATGTGAAGGTCTGCGTGGCAATCACTTGACATCTGTAATTATAATTATCTCAATTGAAATCTCTGCCGAATTTCAGGTATCTTCTTCATTCTGCCGTGCATCGATTCGTACGCCCGAGTGGACTTGCGTACGCGAACCTATGATGTGCCACCGCAAGAGGTAAAGTCAATTGAGTTTCATTTCATTTCACAATTCATATTTGTGTTGGTTTTATTCTTAAGTTAATTTTGGGAAGTGGTCAACACAATTTTCGCAGATAATGAAGTAGCAATATTTTTGTGACATTTACAAAATGGGAAAATTGGGAATGACAAGATACGGACAGAGATTGTGCGAATGCAGGTGACGGCAATGAATGCAAATATATTTTTAATGTTTGAATACTTTAATAGTGGACAGCGAATATTAAACAATATTGTTTTATGCTGAAAATGTCTCCTAATTTTTTTGCTTTAAACTATTCATTGAATGAAATGTACTAAATTGAAAACAAGTTTTTTAAATAGCTGTAAATTAACTATGTTTATTTTCTACTACACCTACCAAAACACTATGTAATAATAATAAAAAACAGATGAGAGGAATTTATAAAGTAAATTAAGGGGTGCAATTAAAATAACTAATTTAGTGTAAGCAATTTTAAAGTCAGCCTGTCTAAAGCAAAAAAAAAAAAAACAAGTAAGAAAGTAAGAAAGTTCAGTTGGGTAAACCGACTTATGAATACCCTCACCCTGAGTCCCAAAGAAATATTAGTAAATTTATTTATTTTTTTTTTAATTAAATAGTATCAATTTGAATTGCATTTAATAACTTTAAAGTATGTACTGGTATTTAAGTTATAATTTGTTAACTTTTGGTGTAAAATGGTACGTTTGTGTGTGGGATACCAACAGGGGCGTGCCAATAACGACCACTTTTCTCTAGACTACAGGTACTATAAAAGCATTGCATTGTATGAAATTTCATGTATTTGTATGCACTGGTATTAAAGTTATAAGCTGGTAACTTTTGGTACAAAATGGTCCACATGTGTGGGAGGTACCAAAAGGAGCTTGGCAATAATACAAATATTTTTCTGTATTGTAGGTACTATTAAACCATTACACTGAACAACATTTTACGGCTTTGTATACACTGGTAATAAAGTTATAATGTATTCAATTTTGGTTCGATATTATCCATTTGTGTGGGAGGTCCCAAAAGGGGCGTGGCAATAACGCCCATATTTCTCTGGACTCTAGGTACTATAAAAGCATTACACTGAACAAAATTTCAAGTCTTTGTAGCACTGATAATAAAGTTATAAGGTATTCACTTTTGGTTAAAGATTGTCCATTTGTGTGGGAGGTACCAAAAGGGCCGTTGCACCTGCGCCCATTTTTCTCGAGGTAATAGTGACTAATAAACTAATACTATGTGTAGAATTTCAGAGAATTCAAATAAGTAGTATAGAAGTTATTACATAATCAATATTTCACTAAATGTTAACACTTTGTGATGGAGGTACTAGAAGGAGTGGACCAATATGCCCCATCTTCGAACTTAGCCGGAGATAGAAGAAAATATTACCACATACCAAATTTGAATTCAATCGGTTACTCCTTTCGAGAGTTATCGTGCGAACCAGCCAGCAGACAGATAGACAGACGGACGGACATTGCTCATTCGATTTAAAATGACCCAAAACGGATATCCGCCGAACATACTTAGGGTCTTAGGTCACTCCTTCGATGTGTTACACTTTTGACTCGTAGCAAATGATATATACCCTCCTCTCTAAGGTGAGGGGATAAACATATGTAGTGCACGACCTCAGAGTTCGAATTTAGTAAAGAGGAAGACTTCTGGGGTCGACTCTAGTTAGAGGAAGACCTCAGAGGTCGACTGTAGTTTAGAGGAAAGCCTCGACCCTACTATAGAGGATAACATCATAGGTCAAATCCAGTACAGAGGAAGACCTCAGAGGTCGACTCTAGTATAGAGGAGGACCTCAGAGGTCGACTCTAGTATAGAGGAGGACCTCAGAGGTCGACTCTAGTATAGAGGAGGACCTCAGAGGTCGACTCTAGTATAGAGGAGGACCTCAGAGGTCGACTCTAGTATAGAGGAGGACCTCAGAGGTCGACTCTAGTATAGAGGAGGACCTCAGAGGTCGACTCTAGTGTAGATGAAAACCTTAGAGGTCGACTCTAGTATAGAGGAAGACCTCAGGGGTCGACTCTGGTCTAGACGAAGACCTGAGATGTTGACTCTGGTCTAGAGGAAGACCTCAGGGGTCGACTCTGGTCAAGAGGAAGACCTCAGAGGTCGACTCTAGTATAGAGAAAGACCTCAGAGGTCGACTCTAGTATAGAGGAAGAGCTGAGAGGTCGACTCTAGTATAGAGGAAGACCTGAGAGGTCGACTCTAGTATAGAGGAAGACCTCAGAGGTCGACTCTAGTATAGAGGAAGACCTCAGAGGTCGACCCTAGTGTAGAAGAAGACCTCAGAAGTCGACTCTAGTATAGAAGTAGACCTCAGAAGTCGACTCTAGTATAGAAGTAGACCTCAGAGGTCGACTCTAGTATAGAGGATGACCTCAGAGAAGTACTCTAATATAGAGGATGACCTCAGAGGTCGACTCTAGTATAGAGAAAGACCTCAGAGGTCGACTCTAGTCTACAGGGTGGCTGATATGTATTGCAACCAACTTCAGGTTGCTATCATTTCTAAACCGCTAGTCTGATTGCTGACAGATTTATTTCAGTGACAGTTTGTTTTATTGTCTACAAGCTTACAAAAGCATTTTGATCTATTGCATTCAGAAAAAAGTTATTCGTGATGGAATTCAAGCGTGGTAGTGTGATTTTTTTTTATTTGGGTGGAAAAACACAAGTGGCTATCGTTAGAGCCCTCCAGCATTTAAATGTGAATAAATCTTTTGTTTCTCGTACCATTGCTCGTTACCGTGATACTGGCAGTGTTGCATCGCGTCCAAAAAGAGGACGAAAAAAAACTGTAACAACACCAGAAATGATCCAAAAAGTGAAGGCCAGATTTGATCGAAATCCACGCCACAGTGGTAGAAAAATTGCTCGTGAGCTGAGCATATCGCGAGAGCGGATACAACACATATTAAAAAACAAGTAAGAAAGTTTCAGTCGGGTAAACCGACTAAGGTATACCCTCACTTTGTGAGTAATGTAATATGGAATATTAAACGAATTATTCTGTCAATTTGTATGGGAGGTACCAGAATGTTTTTAACAAATACACCTATTTTTCACTGAATAGTAGGTTCTTTAAATACATTACACTGCGCCGAATTATAAACGTTTATTGCACTGGTGTTTGGTTATGAAATATTAAATTTTGGTATGATTTGGCCAATTTGTGTGGGAGGTACAAAAAGGGGCGTGGTGATAACGGCCATTTTTTACAGGGCTATAGGGACTTCAAAAGCGTTATACTGTGCAAAATGTTGTTGCATTTTCGGGCATTGGTACTCATGTTGTGAGCTCTTAACTTTTTGTGCAAAATGGTACCTTTGTGTGGGAGGTACAAAAAGGGGCGTGGAAATAGCGTCCATTTTTCACAGTTCAAAAGACACTATAAAAGCATTACACTGTAAAAAATTTCAAGTATTTTTATACACTGGTATTAATGTTATAAGCTGTTATCTTTTGGTGCAAAATGGTACCTTTGTGTAAGAGGTACCAAAAGGGGCGTGAATATGACACCCATTTTTCACTGGACTGTAGGCACTATGAAAGCATTACACTGTACAAAATTTCAAGTATTTTTATGCACTGGTATTAATGTTATAAGCTGTTAACTTTTGGTGCAAAATGGTGCATTTGTGTGGGAGGTACCAAAAGGGGCGTAGCAACATGGCCCATTTTTCTCGAGGTAATAGTGACTAATAAACTAATACTATGTGTAGAATTTCAGAGAATTCAAATAAGTAGTATAGAAGTTATTACATAATCAATATTTCACTAAATGTTAACACTTTGTGATGGAGGTACTAGAAGGAGTGGACCAATATGCCCCATCTTCGAACTTAGCCGGAGATAGAAGAAAATATTACCACATACCAAATTTGAATTCAATCGGTTACTCCTTTCGAGAGTTATCGTGCGAACCAGCCAGCAGACAGACAGACAGACGGACGGACATTGCTCATTCGATTTAAAATGACCCAAAACGGATATCCGCCGAACATACTTAGGGTCTTAGGTCACTCCTTCGATGTGTTACACTTTTGACTCGTAGCAAATGATATATACCCTCCTCTCTAAGGTGAGGGGATAAACATATGTAGTGCACGACCTCAGAGTTCGAATTTAGTAAAGAGGAAGACTTCAGGGGTCGACTCTAGTTAGAGGAAGACCTCAGAGGTCGACTGTAGTTTAGAGGAAAACCTCGACCCTACTATAGAGGATAACATCATAGGTCAAATCCAGTATAGAGGAAGACCTCAGAGGTCGACTCTAGTATAGAGGAGGACCTCAGAGGTCGACTCTAGTATAGAGGAGGACCTCAGAGGTCGACTCTAGTATAGAGGAGGACCTCAGAGGTCGACTCTAGTATAGAGGAGGACCTCAGAGGTCGACTCTAGTATAGAGGAGGACCTCAGAGGTCGACTCTAGTGTAGATGAAAACCTTAGAGGTCGACTCTAGTATAGAGGAAGACCTCAGGGGTCGACTCTGGTCTAGACGAAGACCTGAGATGTTGACTCTGGTCTAGAGGAAGACCTCAGGGGTCGACTCTGGTCAAGAGGAAGACCTCAGAGGTCGACTCTAGTATCGAGAAAGACCTCAGAGGTCGACTCTAGTATAGAGGAAGACCTGAGAGGTCGACTCTAGTATAGAGGAAGACCTGAGAGGTCGACTCTAGTATAGAGGAAGACCTCAGAGGTCGACTCTAGTGTAGATGAAAACCTTAGAGGTCGACTCTAGTATAGAGGAAGACCTGAGAGGTCGACTCTAGTATAGAGGAAGACCTCAGAGGTCGACTCTAGTATAGAGGAAGACCTCAGAGGTCGACTCTAGTATAGAGGAAGACCTCGGAGGTCGACTCTAGTATAGAGGAAGACCTCAGAGGTCGACTCTAGTATAGAGGAAGACCTCAGAGGTCGACTCTAGTATAGAGGAAGACCTCAGAGGTCGACTCTAGTATAGAGGAAGACCTCAGAGGTCGACTCTAGTATAGAGGAAGACCTCAGAGGTCGACTCTAGTATAGAGGAAGACCTCAGAGGTCGACTCTAGTATAGAGGAAGACCTCAGAGGTCGACTCTAGTATAGAGGAAGACCTCAGAGGTCGACTATAGTATAGAGGAAGGCCTCAGAGGTCGACTCTAGTACAGAGGAAGACCTCAGAGGTCGACTCTAGTACAGAGGAAGACCTCAGAGGTCGACTCTAGTATAGAGGAAGACCTCAGAGGTCGACTATAGTATAGAGGAAGACCTCAGAGGTCGGCTCTAGTATAGAGGAAGACCTCAGAGGTCGGCTCTAGTATAGAGGAAGACCTCAGAGGTCGGCTCTAGTATAGAGGAAGACCTCAGAGGTCGACTCTAGTATAAAGGAAGACCTCAGAGGTCGACTCTAGTATAAAGGAAGACCTCAGAGGTCGTCTATAGTATAGAGGAAGACCTCAGAGGTCGACTCTAGTACAGAGGAAGACCTCAGAGGTCGACTCTAGTACAGAGGAAGACCTCAGAGGTCGACTCTAGTACAGAGGAAGACCTCAGAGGTCGACTCTAGTATAGAGGAAGACCTCAGAGGTCGACTCTAGTATAGAGGAAGACCTCAGAGGTCGGCTCTAGTATAGAGGAAGACCTCAAAGGTCGACTCTACTATAGAGGAAGACCTCAGAGGTCGACTCTACTATAGAAGAAGACCTCAGCGGTCGACTCTAGTATAGAAGAAGACCTCAGAAGTCGACTCTAGTATAGAAGTAGACCTCAGAGGTCGACTCTAGTATAGAGGATGACCTCAGAGAAGTACTATAATATAGAGGATGACCTCAGAGGTCGACTCTAGTATAGAGAAAGACCTCAGAGGTCGACTCTAGTCTACAGGGTGGCTGATATGTATTGCAACCAACTTCAGGTTGCTATCATTTCTAAACCGCTAGTCTGATTGCTGACAGATTTATTTCAGTGACAGTTTGTTTTATTGTCTACAAGCTTACAAAAGCATTTTGATCTATTGCATTCAGAAAAAAGTTATTCGTGATGGAATTCAAGCGTGGTAGTGTGATTTTTTTTTTATTTGGGTGGAAAAACACAAGTGGCTATCGTTAGAGCCCTCCAGCATTTAAATGTGAATAAATCTTTTGTTTCTCGTACCATTGCTCGTTACCGTGATACTGGCAGTGTTGCATCGCGTCCAAAAAGAGGACGAAAAAAAACGGTAACAACACCAGAAATGATCCGAAAAGTGAAGGCCAGATTTGATCGAAATCCACGCCGCAGTGGTAGAAAAATTGCTCGTGAGCTGAGCATATCGCGAGAGCGGATACAACACATATTAAAAAATGAGCTTGGACTAAAGCCATTGAAGTTCCAAAAAGTGGAAGAGCTCACCGATGCACAAAAAAAAGTTAGACTGGAAAGAGCCAAGGAGTTGCTTCGCTTGCACGAAAGTGGCCAGTTACCGAATTTGGTTTTCTCCGATGAGAAGCCATTCCAAATTGAGCAGTTTGTGAACAAACAAAATGATCGGGTTTACTTTCCAAAGAGGTCAGCTGAAAATGTACACCTTCGATTGGCCACCAGAAATCAAGCGCCGCCGATGGTAATGGTGTGGGCCGCCGTAACGGCCGATGGTCGCTCCCCGCTCGTATTCATCGACCATGGGGTCAAAATAAATGCCGAATATTATCGGGAAAATGTCCTAACGACAGTATTGAAGCCCTGGGCAGACAAACATTTCGTCCGCAGACCATGGACATTCCAACAGGACTCATCACCATCGCACTCAGCACGCGTCAACCAAGAATGGCTTAAAAAGGAGGTTCCTCGCTTCATTTCTACCGCACAATGGCCACCAATGGCCACCTGGGGCATTTTAGAGAGTAAGGTTCGCACTAAAAAATACCAAAGTATCGATCATCTCAAGATGGCGCTTCGCCGGGAATGGGCCAAAATACCGCAGAGCCACTTTCGTGCAGCGGGTGATGGCTTTGTCGGAAGTTAGAAGGCCATAATTCGTGCTAAAGGTGGCCAATTTGAACAAATCTAAACTGTTTCAAAATTTTATGTTATTTCCGACATTTTTTGCTTTTGAACAATAAAATTTAAAAAAAAAATTAAAAAAAAAATTAAAAAAATTTAGCACTTTACTTTGTTGCATTACATATCAGCCACCCTGTAGAGGAAGACCTCAGAGGTCGACTATATATGTAAGACCTATGTGTCACCTCACAAAGCTTAATAGGAATACTGAATTTAAAGACATTAATATCTTGGTAGGGACGTTATTCGATACAATTTTTTCGTACAAAGTGCAAGAAATATGTTCTGAATTGTGAAAATACAGCAATTCTTAAAATGTTAAAATACATATTATATTGAAAGACGTTAAATTCCCTTTTCTTTTACTTAAAATGTATCCACTATGTGTAGCTGGTTACAGTGTTTTTGTGCAAACAAACATTTTTTTATGGTTCCGTCATGATTTATGGCTTTAAGTTTATGCAAAAAAATAAAATGAAATAAAATATTAAGGACAACATTAAACAAGATACAAATCCGCGAAGCATTTGCACGGAACAGTAGCACGAAGCATCACACACCGAAGAACCAGTATCAGCCCTTTTTTGTTAATTCTACTTCCGAAAAAAAATTGAGAAAATATCCTGAAAGGAGGCCAAAGACATCACAAAATCACTGAATTGTATTTTTATACGAAAAAAAAACTTTAATACATATGTGAATTGGGATGTGCCGAACAATATGTTGAAATTATATTTACTGTAAGACATTAGGGCGGATTAAATTATTCTGAGCAAATGAATATATATAAAGGGTGGCTAAATTGTAAGGGCCGATGTTGAATGTGAACCACACCTAAAGGTCAAGTTTTTTTCTGCATATCATTTGACATTTCTCAATTTCAGACTAACTCAATTTGAACCGTGGAAAGATACACAATCGAGCAACGCGTTAAAGTTTTTTAAGCCTTTTACGAAAATGGGCGTTCAAATCAAAATGCATTTCGTGCACTTCGTGATGTTTTTTTGATCAGCATAATCGGCCAAATGTGTCCACAATCGGGAGAATTGTGCACAAATTTCAGCAAACCGGGAGATGTGATAACATCTGTGCATGCTCGCCCAGTTCGTTTGGTGCGGCTTATGGCCTGGCGACGTCATCGGACCATACTTCTTCGAAATGAGGCCGGTCAGGCCGTTACTGTCAATGGTGTTCGCTATCTAGATGATAACGAACTTTTTATGGCCCGAATTGGAAGAGATGGATGTGGACAATATGTGGTTTAAAGATGACGGTGCCACTTGCCACACAGCTAACAAAACAATGGCTCTTTTGCGCAACAAATGCAATGGCCGTGTTATCTCACGTCGTGGCGATGTCAATTGGCCTCCAAAATCATGTGATTTGACACCGTTGGACTTCTTTCTTTGGGGTTATTTGAAAGAAAAGGTGTACGTCGATAAGCCAGCAACAATTCAAGAGCTAAAGGATGAGATAATTCGGCACATTAACGGCATAGAACCTCAATTATGCCTCAGCGTCATCGAAAATTTGGATCATCGGATGGAGGTGTGCCGCCGAGGTCGCGGCGGCCATTTGGCCGATATTTTGTTCCATACATAATTGAACCATACCTATATTATCATAATAAAACCAGTAAGGAAAGGCTAAAGTCGGGCGGGCCGACTATATAATACCCTACACCACTCTCGTAATATTGAATAACTCTGATATATAAATTTTGTAATTCATGTATAATTCATGTTTACATAAATTTACTTTTGGGACATTTTATACTTAAATAATACCCTGAACCACAGTGTGGTGTAGGGTATAAAAACGATTGGGTCTAAAGAGCCAAATCGGATGAAACATATATATGGGAGCTATAGCTAAATCTTTACCGATTTTCTTCAAATTCGCCAATGTTGGTTCATGGATCAAGAAACTCTACCATTCTAAATTTCAAAACGATTGGATGTAAAATATAGCTTCTATAGAACTAAAGGGCCAAGTCGGACGAAACATATATATGGGAGCTATAGCTAAATCTTAACCGATTTTCATCAAATTCGGTAGTGTTGGTTCGTGGATCAAGAAACTCTACCATTCTAAATTTCAAAATGATTGGATGTAAAATACAGCTTCTTCAGGACTAAAGAGCAAAATCGGACAAAACATATATGTGGGAGGTATAGCTAAATCTTAACCGATTTTCTTCAAATTCGGCAATGTTGGTTCATGGATCAAGAAACTCTACCATTCTAAATTTCAAAACGATTGGATGTAAAATACAGCTTTTATAGGACTAAAGGGCCAAATCGGACGAAACATATATATGGGAGGTATAGCTAAATCTTAACCGATTTTCTTCAAATTCGGTAGTGTTGGTTCATGGACCAAGAAACTCTACCATTCTAAATTTCAAAATGATTGGATGTAAAATACAGCTTCTACAGGACTAAAGAGCAAAATCGGACAAAACATATATATGGGAGCTATAGCTAAATCTTAACCGATTTTCTTCAAATTCGGCAATGTTGGTTCATGGATCAAGAAACTCTACCATTCTAAATTTCAAAACGATTGTATTTAAAATACAGCTTTTATAGGACTAAAGAGCCAAATCGGACGAAACATATATATGGGAGCTATAGCTAAATCTTAATCGATTTTCTTCAAATTCGGTAGTGTTGGTTCATGGACCAAGAAACTCTACCATTCTAAATTTCAAAATGATTGGATGTAAAATACAGCTTCTTCAGGACTAAAGAGCAAAATCGGACAAAACATATATATGGGAGCTATAGCTAAATCTTAACCGATTTTCTTCAAATTCGGTAGTGTTGGTTCATGGATGAAGAAACTCTACCATTCTAAATTTCAAAACGATTGGATGTAAAATACAGCTTTTATAGGACTAAAGGCTAAATCAGACGAAACATATATATGGGAGCTATAGCTAAATCTTAACCGATTTTCTTCAAATTCGGCAATGTTGGTCCATGGATCAAGAAACTCTACCATTCTAAATTTCAAAACGATTGGATGTAAAATACAGCTTCTATAGGACTAAAGGGCCAAATCGGACGAAAGATATATATAGGAGCTATATCTAAATCTGAACCGATTTCAATCAAATTCAATAGCGATGTTAACAGCTGTGAAATACTCTAAACTGCACAATTTCAGAACGATCGGAGTGAAATTGCGACCTGTAGTCGACGAACAACTTTACATGGACAGACGGACGGACGGACGGACAGACATGGTTAAATCGACTCAGCTAGTGATTCTGAGTCGATCGGTATACTTTAAGATGGGTCTAGCTGTGTTATTTTCAGGTGTTACAAACATCTGCCGTGAAACAAACTTATAATACCCTGTACCACAGTGTGGTGTAGGGTATAAAGAAATGACAATAATTTGCTAAATAATTTGTGTTTTATTCAAAATCATAAAAGGCCCCTAAAATTTAACCACCCTTTATATACCACAAAATAATTTTAGAACCTCCATTATTTTAAAATGGAATATATGTCCCTCATTAACTTCGTCATAAATCCAAATAGAAAAATTTTGAGTTTACGGAACAAAAATATGTAAAAAAATAGCTAATGCTGACAAATGCATTCCAAAAAATATTTTAACTTTTGAGTTATTAGATTTAAAGGCTAAGACTTGGCAGATGTTCCTCACTTGCGACCACCTGTTATTTTTTGCCATAAGTATTACTTTTCTGTTGGTTTGATTTGGGAACACTCTAATAAACATATGTAATATATATTTTCCCCCATTTTATTTTCATTCGCCTTCACCCTCTCAAAGATTATCATTGCCCGTTTTCCCTACCGTTCGTTTCTTGCAGGTCCTTACCAAAGACAGTGTAACGGTTTCGGTGGATGCCGTTGTCTATTATCGCGTCTCGAATGCCACCGTCTCCATAGCGAACGTGGAGAATGCTCATCACTCGACGCGTCTTCTGGCACAGACAACGCTGCGCAATACAATGGGCACCCGGCATTTGCATGAGATCCTAAGCGAACGTATGACAATTTCCGGTACAATGCAGGTAAGAAGATGACATTTAATTTCTTTCGTCCTCTGCCAGCCCTCCTCCTCATTCACGGCCCACGCTTGTTTTATTTTTTGGCGGAGATTTTGTCGTTAAAGCAATTTTTGCAAGAACAGCAAAACAGTCGCTTGAAGAGCTTTATGCATTTTTTATTGCGAATAAATGTTTTTACATAAGTAATAAATGTGATACAGTGAGATACTTTTTTGCTTCTCGAAAGTCAGTTAAAGGAAGCAACATTGTTTTTTTAGCAATGGAAATAAAACGAAAGAAAAAAAAACAATGGAAACGGTTGATGATCTGTTGTTAAACTTTCGACTTGAAACTATGATTTTTTGGCAGTTCAAGTGGCACCGACAAGAAAATTGGTTGCCTCTGGGCTATTTGGAATAGCCACAGGGCTAATTGAGAAAATTTGTGGAATAAAAAAGTAGCCAACTGGAAGTTGGACTCGTTAGAAGACTTTATGGCAGGGTTCTTCATAAAAGAGTTTACGGAACTTTTAAACTAAAGTTTAGAGTAAACAAAACTCAAACAAGTTTAGAAGAAACTAAACTCAAACAAGTTTAGAACTAGAGACATTTTTATAGTTTAAAGGAATTACCCTAAGGTGTCAGTTATCAAACTAAAATAATTTGGAAAACATTGGTCCTACCTGCGAAGAGAATAATAAATATAAAGAAAACATTAATCATAATATTTTATTGAATTTAATGTGTATTAAATTGCTTTGAATTATTTGGGAAAGATAGCAAGCAGCAGTTTTAGTATGAAAAACTTTGGTACAAAATTTTTTTAAGGACAACACCGATAGACTCGTAAAATGCGTTAAGTTTAAGGCAATTATGAAGGCTACAAATTTCTCTTTCACGTAACAATCAAAGTTATAAGCCGTTAATCTTATGTGCAAAATGGTTCCATCAACCATTTCTCAATGTGATGGCGACTAATAAACTAATATAATAAGCAAAAATCCGGAAGATTTCAATAAATAATATAGAAGTTATTTAAGAATAAATATTTCATTAAATTTTAACTCTTTGTGGGGGAGGTACTCGAAAGAATGGACCTAAAATAGAAATAGAAAACAAAAGTCCACATACCAAATTTTGTCAGTCGGTTACTCCTTTCGAGAGTTCGTGCGCACCAGCCAGACAGACAGAGGGACGGACATTGCTCAAGCGACTTAAAATAGTCCGAAACGGATTTCGGCCAAATATACTTGAGGTCTTAGGTCATTCCTTCGATGTGTTACACTTTTGGCCCATAGCAAATTATCGGGTTTGATCTGTAAAAATGCGATTTAAAATCATCGGCGAATTAAAATCACTTTTGGAGTTGATTTTCAATGAAAAACAAATGACAGATCATGACATATTACAAATGGCCGAAACGTCACTTCAAAATCATATCATCCCTATTGGAAAACCCTTTCTTTGTAATTTGGTAAAGATTTTCAGTTATTATAATGTAACGTCTGAACCAAAGTCGCTCCCACTCCATATGTACTCCACCACTTCGGTGGAGTACATATGGACCACTTTTTATAAAAAAATTAAGGAAAAACAAGTACAAGCGTTAAGTTCGGCCTTGCCGAATCTTATATACCCTCCACCATGGATAGCATGTGACCTCACAAAATAACTCCAACCTAAAGAAAATAATACCGAAAAACAAGTAAGAAAGTTTCAGTCGGGTAAACCGACTAAGGTATACCCTCACTTTGTGAGTAATGTAATATTGAATATTCCACGATTTATTCTGTTAGATTGTATGGTAGGTACCAGAACGGGTTTAACAAATACACCTATTTTTCGCTGAATAGTAGATACTTTAAATACATTGCACTGCGCCGAATTATAAGCGTTTATTTGCACTGGTTTATTAACGTTATGGGATATTAAATTTTGGTATGATTTGGAAATTTTGTGTGGGAGGTACAAAAAGGGGCGTGGTGATAACGGCCATTTTTTACAGGGCTATAGACACTTCAAAAGCGTTGCAAAATGTTGTGGCATTTTCGTGCATTGGTACTCATGTTGTGAGCTCTTAACTTTTTGTGCAAAATTGTACCTTTGGGTGGGAGGTACAAAAAGGGGCGTGGCAATAGCGTCCATTTTCCACAGGGCTATAGACACTATAAAAGCATTACACTGTAGAAAATTTCAAGTATTTTTATACACTGGTATTAATGTTATAAGCTGTTAACTTTTGGTGCAAAATTTTACCTTTGTGTGGGAGGTACCAAAAGGGGTGTGAATATAACACCCATTTTTACCATAATTAACCTTTAGTGTGTCATAATTAACCACCTGCACGATTGTACAATATTATAAAATGATAATTGATATTTCAAGATCCAAATTCGCAAACTTAGGCCACTGTTCCATATTAAACACTTTTTATTACACTGTCCTTCTAAAGTACGAATTTTTATACATATCTGGGACTATTTTGTTCTCCACTTACCACATTTAACCATTTTACCGTATTTAACTTTTTTGCTTCACCGTACCATATTTAACCCTTTTTGCTCCACGAAACCATATTTAAAACATTTTTTCCCTCTGTAACACGTTGAACAATTTTTGCTTGCCCCAACTGCATCATATTTTTAACCTTTTTGCACAACAGTGCTACATAATTGCTTCGCATCATAATTTTAACCTTTCTGCATTTAGAAAAAAAACATTCTTATTTCATATTTAACTTACCCTCTTTCCCTGCATCCATATTTTTACCCACTGTACAAAATGTACGCTGTTTAACCCACTGTGCCATATTTAACCGTTTTGGGTCCACTGAATCAAATTTAACACCTTTTTGTCCTACTATATTTTGTCCGCTATATTTAACCATTTTTGCCCCACTGTTCCATAGTAAACGCTTTTTGCCCCACTGTACCATACTTAACCCATTTTGTTCCATGTTACCATATTTTACTATTGGTGCCCACTGTAGCAATTTTTGTCATACTGTACCATAATTAACCATTTGTGTCCCACTGTACCATTCTAACACATTTTTTCCCACTGTTCCATAGTTAAAGCTTTTTGCCCCACTGTACCATATTTAACCTATTTTGTCCCACGTTACCATATTCAACTAATTGTGCCCCACTGTACTATAGTTAACCCGTTTTGTCCCACTGTGTCATAGTAAATACATTTTTGCCCACTGTTCCATAGTTTAAGCTTTTTGTTCCAATGTACCATTTTTAACCCATTTTATTCCACGTTACCATATTTTACTATTTGTGCCCAATGTAACCATTTTTGTCATACCGCATCATATTTAATTATTTGTGACCCACTGAACCATAGCTAACACATTTTTTCCCACTGTTCCATAGTTAAAGCTTTTTGCCCCACTGTACCATATTTAACCCATTTTGTCCCACGTACCATGTACCGCAGTTAACCCTTTTTGCCCCACTGTGTCATATTAAACGCTTCGTCTCACTGTACCATATTTAACAGTTTTTGCACCACTGTACCATATTTAACCCTCTGTGCTCCACTGTACAATATTTAACATAGTTATGCCCCCTGTACCATATTTAACCCTTTTTGCCCCACTGTATCATAGTAAATACATTTTTGCCCCACTGTTCCATAGTTAACGCTTTTTGCCCCACTGTACCATGTTTAACCCATTTTGTCCCACTTTACCATATAAATATTACTTTTTTTTGTACCCCACTGTACCATAGTTAACCCTTTTTGCACAACTGTGCCCCATTCAACTCTTTATCTCACTGTACAAAATTTTTACCCCACTGTACCATATTTAACAAATTTTTGTCTCACTGTACCGTAATTAAAATGTGTCTCCATGCTAGCATACTTAAACCTTTTTCCCCGACTGTAACATATTTAATCATAGAGCTTCTAAAACCATATAAACTATTCATATCTCATGTTTAAGTTCAAGTTTTGGCAGATTGTTCCCATTTTTCCCCATGCTACATAATTAACCCGTCTTGTCCCTCTGTGCCTCTTAAAGTTAGAGTTACTAAAAATCACTTCCAATCTCTAGTTTATGCCCCAAAATTTACCTGGAACCATTGATTCATGTTTGAAAATTTGAAGCCTATATTTTACACTTTTTGCCCGACTGTGCCCTGAAAACTACGAATACAAAAAAATCTGAACACCCCGATTCGTTGTCATAAAGACATCACTCGCTTCAATTTTCACCATTCTAATTTAAGGCTTTAAATTTGGCGGTGGTACCATATTTATACCTTTCTGTCCCACTGTGTCCCTACATTTTTAAAAAATCGCTAGTTGTTCTTGTTTACATCCCAAGAGCTGCTCTCACACCAAATTTCACGATTCTAGGTCTTGCCATTTGGACTTGGCTGTTGTACGACATTTTTCCCTTTTTACCCCACTGTGTACGTAAATGTTCGAATTTCGAAAAATCCTGTCAATTTCAGAGTCTACCTCATAAGGGCTACCCTCACACAACATTTCACGATTCTAGCTCTTGCCATTTAGATTTGGCTGATGTACCACATTTATCACCTTTTACCCCACTGTGTGCGTAAATGTTCGAATTTCGAAAAATCCTGCCAATTTCTGAGTCTACCTCGTAAGGATTACCCTCATACCAAATTTCAATATTCTAGCTCATTTCGTTTAGATTTGGCGGTGGTACCATATTGTGCGGCTAATAGTACGAATTTCGAAAAATCCCGCCTTATTGCTCGTCTACGTCCTAAGGACTACCCTCCCACCAAATTTCATGGTTCTAGCTTCAGCCGTTTGGCCTGGGCGATGATCAGTCAATCAATCAGTCAGTTAGTCAGCCAGTCACGCAACAATTTTATATATATAGATTTCCGCGAACAGTGACCGTAATAAATTGTTTAAGATAAATTTAATATTTTTTATGAAAAGTGCACGGAAAATCCTTTAAGAATCAATATTTTGTATTTTCAATTTCTTATAATTTGTAGCATTAAAATCAGAGTTCGGAAAAAACACTAAGGAACGGTTCCTTAGCGTTCCTTACCGTTCCTTCGTCGCGAACGGAACAGTATCGCAACCCTTACAAGAGAACAGAATACACTAAAAATTTGTTTAGTGTTACTGTTCGCGAACGGTACCACTACGATAACGTACCGTTCTAAGAACACGACGAACGGTATCACTATGATAACGTACGGTTCATAGAACAGTATCACTACGTCGTCGTGATACTGTTCTTTTGAACAGAACACTAACAGTATCACTACGTTTAGCGTTCCGTTCTTTTTTATAAGGCGTTCACACCAACCGGTTTTGGCTCATTTGTTTTGGGAAAACATCTCACCGTTCACACATGTTGCCTGCTTAATTATGACATTTATTATGTTTTCAAATGGCATATGTCAACTAATTGTGTACAAACAACTTTTACTGAAAATATAAAAAGGAAACATGGAAAGTACCAAAAAAGCATTGTTAAATTATTTGGTGCTCACAAATCAATGCACAATTGCTTTATATTTCCACTAGATTCCATTTCAATTGTTGCTTCCATTTTTATTGTTGACAAAATTTTAAATGTATATGTTCAGTGTGCGACAGATTGACAACTTAAGGGGATTCACATACTTCAAAATGCAGTTTTGGGACGTGTTATTGAGAAAAACATGCCGATTGAGACGGTTTCAATTGACATTTCTATAAGGGGAAAGCAAATCGTTTTGGCTCGAAAACATCTCAATGAGCCAAAACGCGTTGTTGTGAACGCCTTATTATATTCGACACCACATGACGTAAATATGAAGCAATCTTAATGAAAATTAGTACAGAGGCATTTCTTAACCCAGGGATGATCCCTATTTAAAATGGGGCATATAGGTCCACACTTTGAAATAGCCCCCATACGAATAGCCCCCTTTCGATTAGATATATTTAACCGATATTTAGCCGAAATTTTAATATATGTTCATTCTATTGCATTCACCCATGCCTAGTTAAAATGATGTATATCGGTTAATAAATGCGCCCTCATAGCGTAAATATGTTTTATCCAAAGTACCTTTGTATGGGGGATATATGAAAATATGGATCGATATGCCTCATTTCCACTAGACATGATTAAATGCAATAGAAAGCATACATATTTAAATTTCGGCATGCTCGTATAAAGTAAATAGGTTTAATCGAAAGGGTCCTACACGCTGAAAAAAATCGCTTCTGTAGTATATTGTCCCAAACATATTCGGCTTGAAACATATATATCTTTAGGATACACTCTAAACATATAATATTTGGTACACACAAAAAGTATATATTTGGGAAGATGTTGTTCTGAACAAATATTTCTTTACATCTCAATATGTGCTTATTATAGACTATTTTTTCCAAAAAAAAAATTTATTTGCATTTCAGAAAATACCTAAATTGTGTTAAATTTTTCAGTAATTCAAAGTTAATTTTTTAAAAAATTTTAACGTCTTAAATATAATAAATAATAATAATTGAAATCATATAATCTTGGATCAAAATATATACTTGGAGGACTGACAACCAATGATGGCTTGGAATACTCAGAAATTTTAAATGATTGATTTAAAACATAAGTTATTGCTGCATTTGGTATCATAACTGGGAGGTTCAAACCAAAAAAAAAAAACCCAAAAAAATAAAATTGAAATTCGAAAAATTCTACAAAAGTTTCGAAAATATTTTTTAAATAAAATATATTTGGAGAAATTCCTAAACAATCATTTTATTTGTATTCAAATACATATTTTATTTGAGAAATTTAGTTTGCAAATATTTGTTAGAACAATAAAACAGCAGAATTCCGAGATTTTATATAAAAAGAACAATGCGTATTTATTTGATAAAAGTATACACGAGAATGAAAAAATGAAAAACTAAAATGTTCAAAAACGTAAATAATTTCATTTCTATCAAACATAAAAATCAAGTAGGCTTGACAGAAAAAATTTCACAAACAAGTTATTCAAATTACAACAACAACATTTTCGTTCGTTCAAAGTATAGAAAAATAAATGGTTTTCATTATTCGATTCCAACACTGTCCCTTAATGAAAACTCTCCGATGCCAAGTTTTTCTGTCAACTTCCTATGTGGAAATGGCTTCAAATTTTTCGTCAGAAGATCTGCGATGTTTTCAGTTGATGGTATGAATGACAGTTTTATATCGCCTCGTTCATATACCTCCCTTACATGATGAATCCGAGTGTCAATATGTTTGCTTCTTGCGTGATATACTGGATTTCGAACTAGCTGTTGAGCGCTGAGGTTATCTCCATATATCTGTATTGCCGTTTTGACGATGTCTCCAAATCCGAGCTCCGTGAGTAAATTCTTCAGATAAATTGCTTCTTTTGTGGCAGCAGATATAGCCATATATTCTGCTTCTGTACTACTTAGCGCAACTGTCTGTTGCTTTTTCGACTCGTAGGAAATTGATGCCCCAGCCAAAAGGAATGTATACCCAGTGTAAGATTTTCTGTCATCACAGCCACTTGCCCAATCAGCATCCGCATATCCTTGCAGCAATTTGTTGTTAGGTCTATAACAAAGTTCATAATCGACAGTATTTGACAAGTATCTGAGAATATGTTTGGCTCCTTGTAAATGCTCTACATGTGGATTTTTATTAAATTGCGATAACTTGTTAACAGCATGTACAATATCAGGTCGCGTACAAATACCAATGTACATCAAAGATCCAATGAGAGATTGATATTTGCTTTCATCTAGTTTTTCGCAGCTCGAACAATCTAGACATATTTTAAACTTTGTTCCTGGATCGAGGGGAGTACTGCATTTTCTCGTGTCTTGCATATTTTGTTCTCTCAATAACTCTCTAATCATTTTCTTTTGTGACAATCTTATGCAGCCAGTCGATTCTTTCCTTTCAACCTCCATCCCCAGGAAATAATTTACTGGACCCTTGTCTACAACGTCAAATTCTCTTCCAATCGCAGATTTCACTAACTTCAAAGTTTTATCGTTTGAGCTCGCAATTAATAAATCATCCACATATACAACAATTATGTTATATTTCCCTTCGCGATTCATAACATAAGCACATCGATCCACTGTACAACGACTAAATCCAATTTGTTTCAATGCAACATCAAGTTTCTCGTTCCATTTGCGGCCGGATTGCTTTAAGCCGTAAATTGACTTCTGAAGTTTGCACACCTGTTCAGGGTGATGTGCATCTTGAAATCCTTCAGGTTGCTCCATATAAATATCTTCGTCCAAATTGCCGTTCAAATAGGCTGTTTCAACATCCATTTGATGTACCAGTAATTTATATTCTGCAGCCAATGCTAATACAGTTCTTACAGTTGAATATCTTGTAACTGGCGAAAATGTCTCGGTATAATTAACACCATATTTTTGGCCGCAGCCCTTAGCCACCAAACGTGCTTTATAGCGATCTAAATTTCCATCCTTATCTTGCTTAATCGTGAATACCCACTTATTCTTCAAAATTGGCTGATTTGGTGGTTTATTTACTAAAACCCACGTCTTCTTAGACACAAGTGAGTCGAATTCACACTTCATTGCCTGCAACCAAATTGCACTGTCGGTTCTAGACATCGCCTCGGTGATATTCTGTGGACAATCCGATATTTCTTGTTGTGTAGCCTGTACATAATTACTAATTATTCTCCTTCCAGATCTCAAAACTTTATAGTTCGGATCATCAGTATGTCCTGTTATATCTTCTCCAGCAATAATTTCCGGATTAGTTATGTCGGTGACATTCTCAGAAAACGTCCCTGGTTGATTGTCAACAATATCATTAACAGATCTAATTACATCTTGATGTACACCATCATCGACGTTGTCAGTCTCTCTTTTAAGAACTTCATCTCTGCTTCTTTCCAATTGTTCTTGCGGGAAAATTTCATAACTTTGCTTTAAAGATCCTACCGAATCCTCTATAAACTTCACGTCGCGACTTTTATACAATTTACCGGTCTTTGTACCAAATAGGCGATACGCTTTCGACTCCGTTGAATATCCTGTTAAAATGCATTCAATACCTTTCGATGAAAACTTGAATTTTCCAGGCCTTTTGTCAAGCATTATAGCCTTGCAGCCAAAAATTTTTAAATGTGATACAGTTGGCTTTATACCACTCCATAGCTCTACAGGTGTATTGTCACTTAATGATTTTGATGGGCACCGGTTTCTCAAATAGACAGCTGTACCCACTGCCTCGCCCCATAAATTCTCATTTAAGCCGGCTCCAATCAACATACACCGTGCCATTTCAACTATCGTGCGATTGGCTCTCTCGGCCACTCCATTTTGTTGGGGCGTGTATTCCACAGTAAATTGTCTCCTTATTCCCAACATCTCAAGGTTAAGTGAAAACTCGGTGCTTAAATATTCCCTTCCATTGTCGCTACGGATGATTTTCAATTTCTTCGACGTTTGCCGCTCTGCCTCTTTTATAAAATTCTGGAATGCTTTAAAAACTTCGCTTTTATGCTTGAGAAAATATACAAATGTCATTCTAGAGTAATCATCAATAAATAACAAAAAATATCTAGATCCACCAGCCGATGTTACTCTCATTGGTCCACATACATCCGTGTGAACTAACTCAAGTGCTTCTTTCGCTCGAAATGTTGCTCCTTTGGAAACGGTTGCACACAAATTTTTGCCTTTAAGCAGGTCTCGCAATTAAAATTCTGTGGAATATTATCAACATTCATGCCGTGTACCATCCCCTTTCTTGATAATTCAGAAATACTTCTAACATTTAGGTGGCCCCACCGCTGATGCCACTTCATAAAATTATTTTCGTAATACATACCATGTATCTTTTGAGACAACTTGCTTTGACACACATAAAGTTGGCCACTTCGACGCCCAGTTAATATTACATCTCCTGAAGAATTTGTTATTTCAACTTTGTCATTGCCAAAAGTCACGGCATTATAATCCTCAAACAGCTTAGCAATGCTAATGAAGTTGTATTTTATCTTGGGTACGAAAAGGACATCCTTCAGTTCAACACATTCGTCGCTGTTAGAAAATAGCCGAATATTGCATAGTCCCTCAGAGAAAATATAGTATCTCCCAGCTAATTCGATGCGTTCTTTGTGTTCACGGAATTTTGTCACATTCTCACGGCTACAACACATGTGGCACGTTGCTCCACTATCAAACACCCACGTGTCTTGCGATAAATCTTGAGATTCTACACCATGCAGCATTGCGTTTGATTCAGACATTTTTTTCCAGCAATCACGAGCGATATGTCCCATTTTTCCACAGTTACAGCACTTCACATTTCTATATTTTCGCTCACCTGTACTTTTCGCTGCTTTCTCCTGATTTTCTTTTGACAAAAAAACTTGTTGATGTTCTTCGATTCCAATTTTGCTGTTCCTCCTTTCAAATTCTTCAAGTAATTTATTATTGAGCACGGCTAAAGACGGCAAACTATCTCTCGATTCCATAGCAACTACAAAATTCTCGTAGTGCTCTGGCAAACTACTTAGCATCATTATTACCAGTAACTCATCCGGAACAGAGATATCCACTTCCACGAGCTTTCCAATAATGTCATTAAAAATTGCTTGATGTTCATTCATACTTTGCCCATTGCTCATCTTTGTTGATAAAAGCTTTCTAAACAGCAACACTTTTCTTGAAGGACCTCGTGGTTGGAATTTCTCTTGCAACTTGATCCACGCTTCCCGCGAAGTTCGGCAATTTTTCACAACGCCTAATTGGTCGCATTTCATACATAGAAATATTGATGATAACGCCTTTTGATCCTTCTTGATCCAATCTTGCAGTTCGTCGTTGTTTTCAGGTATCCCAATATCTCCTGATACGTAACCCCAAAGATCCGAATGTATTAGGAGACTTTTCATATGTATACGCCATCCATCATAATTTCCTTCCTCCAACTTCTCAATATTAAACGATGAAGCCATTATATATTATTGTAGTCTTAAGCTTCCGTGCAAAAGGCCCATAACCTTTGTTAGAACAATAAAACAGCAGAATTCCGAGATTTTATATAAAAAGAACAATGCGTATTTATTTGATAAAAGTATACACGAGAATGAAAAAATGAAAAACTAAAATGTTCAAAAACGTAAATAATTTCATTTCTATCAAACATAAAAATCAAGTAGGCTTGACAGAAAAAATTTCACAAACAAGTTATTCAAATTACAACAACAACATTTTCGTTCGTTCAAAGTATAGAAAAATAAATGGTTTTCATTATTCGATTCCAACAATATTATATGTTGTAACATATTAATATACGAGTTCCAAATATATTTTATTGATTTTCCAATAAAATGTATTTGCTCAGAAATATATAATATTTAAAAATTAGTGTTCCAAATATATTTTCTTTCTATTCAAACATATCATACGGGAGATATATCAAAAATATGGACCAATATGCCTAATTTTCACTAGACGCGATTGAATGTAATACACAGTACAAATATTTAAATTTCAGCATACTCGGTTGAAAATGCGCTCTCTAGCGTAAATATGTCTTATCGAAAGGGACCTGGGGGGAAAGTGGGGGCTATATAAAAATATAAACCGATATGCCTAATTTTCACTAGGCACGATTGAATGTAACATACAGTACAAATATTTAAATTTCAGCATGATCGGTTAAAAAATTCGCTCCCTAGTGCGTAAATATGTCTTATCGAAAGGGACTTTCGTATGGGGGCTATATCAAATTATGGACCGACATGCCCTATTTTAAATAGGGATCGTCCCTGGCTTAAGAAATGTTTGTACCAATTTTCATTAAGATTGCTTCATATTTGCGACCTGTGGTGTCGAATATAAAAAAGAACGGAACGCTTTTACTTGTTATATTGTTGTGGACCACGTGTAAATCTAGTTTTGAAATATGCTAATTTAAGCCTTAAGTACCACATTTTTCAGCTCAGTTTTTATACCCTACACCACACTGTGGTCCAGCGTATTATGAGTTTGTGCATTTGTTTGTAACACCCAGAAGGGGAAGAGATAGACCCATCGTTTATTATACCCATCGACGTGAATCACTTCCTGAGTCGATTTAACCATGTCCGTCCGTCCGTCTGTAGATGTATCGTTGTAATCAAAGTGCAGGTCGTATTTATGGTCCGATTGTGATCAAATTTAGCACAGTGCTCTTTTTTGGCCCAAGGCCGATCCCTATTGAAATCATTCAAAATCGGTTCAGATTTAGATATAGCCCCTATATACTGTTACTTATTATTATATGTTACACCCGGTTGGACATGTAAGCGCTTAGAAACTGTATTTTTCTCTTATTAGTACATGAATGAACTCTGCCTAATTCGGAGATTTTCAGATTTAGATATAGCCCCAATATATATGTTTCACCCGATTTGACATGTAAGCGCTGTAAAAACCGTATTTTATATCCGATCAGTACGAAATTCGGCAGAGAGAGTTTTCTTATTACATGTATGAACAATGACAAATTCATTTCGCAATGCCCATTTTCGCAATGTTAGGGAGGTGTAGGGTATTATATAGTCGGCCCGCCCAACTTTCTGTCTTTCTTTACTGGTTTTTTAATAATTTGTTTAAACAAAAAGGGTCGTTTCATGATTTGCTCCATATCCAAAGATTTTTCCAGTAATAGAATTGAATGCAATCCAATGGAGGTGGAGGGTATATAAGATTCGGCATGGCCGAACTTAACGCTTTTACTAGTTTAATATTGTAGTTGATTACTTCCACATACTACGATAGCGTTTTCTGAGAATTTGAGAAAGATCTAATTTTTGACGTGTGACCTAGAACTACCATATATAGGAATAGGATATATGTATATATGATCTACCATATAAGAACTACCCATATATAGGATCATAAGTCCCTTCTTTGCTGTGTTATAGCTTTGGCCTGTAGCAATTGATATATAATATTCTTATTTACTAAAGTGGTGGTACTCGTATAAAAATGCTCAATTTTAAAGAATCCCATAGTGAATAAAAATGACCAAAAATTGCATGCAATTAGTTCATCAAAAATGAATTTTAAAAACAATTAAAATGAACGCATGTATTGTTTGAGTATCACTCTTTTTAAATTGCTTCATATCCTCTCGCATAACAAAAAATAATAGTTTATTTTTCTTTCACTTTTTCAGCAAGCACTGGACGAAGCCACAGATGCTTGGGGCATTAAGGTTGAGCGTGTTGAAATGTAAATATCCGTTTCCTTTTTGTACAATAACACACACACACAACCACATTTCCGCACCTCCTCCTCTTAGGCAAATACACAAAAACTGTTCACTGTTTATCTAAACGGTGGCATGCGATGAAAATCGCAATGAAACAGAAAAAAAGAACAGCGCTAACCAGAGACAATCCACAAAAAAAATAAATTTTATTTTCACACTTTTTACAGAAAAGATGTACGACTTCCGGTACAATTACAGAGAGCCATGGCAGCGGAGGCGGAAGCGGCACGCGAGGCCAGAGCCAAAGTTATAGCTGCCGAGGGTGAGCAAAAGGCATCGCGTGCTTTGCGTGAGGCATCAGAGGTTATAGGAGCTTCACCAGCAGCCCTTCAATTAAGATATCTACAGGTTAGTCGGTCGTTGGCTTGCCGAGCAGAGCAGATGCAAAGCAAAACAAATTGACTTCATGAAATGTTTGTATTGTTACCAAATATTTTAATGGCTTTTTTGGTGTGTCTTTTCTTTGTTTGTGTGTTAATTTCGTTTGCAGACCTTAAGTCAAATTTCCGCTGAGAAAAATTCCACCATTGTCTTCCCCATGCCCATAGACATGGTGACGTATTTCCTCAAATCAAAGGATGCCCAAACACTGAAGCTGGCCGAGGCTGCGGTGGCAGCCATGGACAACAATAAGTCAACAGCAACAACAACAACGAAGGCGTCAACGCCAACAAACAATAATGGGAACAAGGACGTTAAGTCATTAGAAAAATCTGCCTAAAGCCAAAGGAGCAATGTTAATGATAAATTCCCCACCCCGATCCCAGCGTCCCCACTACCCCAATATAAGGCTTCCTTCCTTCTTCCTCTACCCATTTACCCCCTATGAAATTGATTTTGGATGGTTGTCGGAAGAGCAGCTGCTGTCACAATAAACATTGCTTCTTGTCTCCTTTACATCGAAATGCTTTCGAGTTAATTAATTACTTAAAATATCATTTTTTTTTAATCACAATAATTCAAACCAAAGAAACTTAATCTTGTAAACAAACTACGAGTATGTATGTATAGTTGAGACCACTTCAAGTCATTTATTTGCCTGAAGATGTTGAATAATCTATGAAGACAAGGACGACGATGACGCAGACGAAGACTCTGTATTACTACTGCCACTTGGGGGTATGTAATTCTCCATCTGCTGACTGTCCTCGACCTCCCTCCCCAAAAGCAACTTTATTTGTAGTTTTAATAGTTTCTATCTATCTATCTATTGTTCACTATCAATCTACTCTAATTATTATTAAAAGATTTATCAAGCATATACATTAGGACGTATCGATGAACAACAAGAACTGCTTACAATTAAAATAAATTAAATTTGCATTTATTTTAAAATTATAGTCGCCTAAATAACACTGGGTGTTCTCAGGAATGTTTTCTCTTTGATTTCGAAGCGCATAATGTTATAACAAGTAAGAAAGTTCAGTCGGGTTAATCGATCTAAGAATCCCCTCACCTTGAATCCCAAAAAACATTTCTAATTATACCCTACACCACACTGTGGTACAGGGTATTATAAGTTTGTTTCACGGCAGATGTTTGTAACACCTTAAAATAACACAGCTAGACCCACCTTAAAGTATACCGATCGACTCAGAATCACTAGCTGAGTCCATTTAACGATGTCCGTCCGTCTGTCCGTCCGTCCGTCCGTCCATGTAAAGTTGTTCGTCGACTACAGGTCGCAATTTCACTCCGATCGTTCTGAAATTTTGCAGTTTAGAGTATTTCGCGGCTGTTAAGATCGTTATTGAATTTGGTTGAAATCGGTTCAGATTTAGATATAGCTCCCATATATATCTTTCGTCCGATTTGGCCCTTTAGTCCTATAGAAGCTGTATTTTACATCCGATCGTTTTGAAATTTAGAATGGCAGAGTTTCTTGATCCATGAACCAACATTGCCGAATTTGAAGAAAATCGGTTCAGATTTAGATATAGCTCCCATATATATCTTTCGTCCGATTTGGTCCTTTAGTCCTATAGAAGCTGTATTTTACATCCGATCGTTTTGAAATTTAGAATGGTAGAGTTTCTTGATCCATGAACCAACATTGCCAAATTTGAAGAAAATCGGTTAAGATTTAGCTATAGCTCCCATATATATGTTTCGTCCGATTTGGCCCTTTAGTCCTATAGAAGCTGTATTTTACATCCGATCGTTTTGAAGTTTAGAATGGTAGAGTTTCTTGATCCATGAACCAACATTGCCGAATTTGAATAAAATCGGTTATGATTTAGCTATAGCTCCCATATATATGTTTCGTCCGATTTGGCCCTTTAGTCCTATAAAAGCTGTATTTTACATCCAATCGTGTTGAAATTTAGAATGGTAGAGTTTCTTGATCCATGAACCAACACTACCGAATTTGAAGAAAATCGGTTAAGATTTAGCTATAGCTCCCATATATATGTTTCATCCGATTTGGCTCTTTAGATCCAATCGTTTTTATACCCTACACCACACTGTGGTTCAGGGTATTATTTAAGTATAAAATGTCCCAAAAGTAAATTTATGTAAACAATTTATACATGAATTACAAAATATATATATCAGAGTTATTCAATATTACGAGAGTGGTGTAGGGTATTATATAGTCGGCACCGCCCGACTTTAGCCTTTCCTTACTGTTTTTTTTTTTATTTTTTTCTTTTAATTAAATTATTGTCAATTTATTTATTTATTTATATGAATTACAACACAAAGTAAATTTATATTCTAATTTTAAGGTCCAGGGAGAAGCAGGGTGACAAAGACCATGTTGCTTGTTAATTTTTGTTGCGACAGACCAGAGCCTCTGGTGGGAATCGAACCCACGACCCCCAAACTCATAGGCGATCTCGCTACCAACTCACCTACTGGGGCGCTCTATTATCAATTTAAATTGCATTTAATTACTTTAAAGTACGTGTTGGTATTAGAGTAATAAGCTGTTTACTTTAGGTGCAAAATAGTCGATTTGTATGGGAGGTACCAAAAGGGGAGTGTCAACGACGCCCATTTTTCGGTGAACTGTAGGTACTATAAAAGCACTACACTGTACAAAGTTTATTAAGTTTTTGTATGCACTGGTATTAAGTTTATAAAAGGTTTACTTTTGGAGCAAAACGGTCCATTTGTTTGGGAAGTACAAAAAGGGGGGTACAATAATGCCCATTTTTTACCGGACTGTAGTTACCATTAAAACATTACACTGTAAACAAATTTTAAGTAATTTTATGCACTGGTATTAATGTTGTAAACTGTTAAGTTTTGGTACAAAATGGTCCATTTGTGTGGGAGGTACCAAAATGGGCATGGACAACCATCGTTCACTGGACTGTAGGTACTGTAATAGCATTACACTGTACGAAATTCAAAGTATTTCTATACACTGGTATTACTGTTATAAGCTGTTAACTTTTGGTGCAAAATGGTCCATTTGTGTGGGAGGTGCCAAGAGGGGCGAGGAAACTTCGCCCATTTTTCTCGAGGTGATAGCGACTAATAAACTAATACTATGTGTGAAATTTCATCAGATACGAATAAGCTGTATAGAAGTTATTAATGAATCAATATTTGACTAAATGTTATCCCTTTGTGGGGGAGGTACTAGAGGGAGTGGACCAATATGGCCCATCATCGAACTTAGCCGGACATAGAGCAAAATATTATCGCATACAAAATTTGAAGTCAATCGGTTAATCCTTTCGAGAGTTATCGTGCGCACAAGCCAGCAGACAGACACACAGAGAGACAGACAGCAGAACGGACGGACGGAGCTCAAATGATCCAAAACGGATAAAAATATTTTTTTTTAAAATTTTTTTTTTAAGTTTTATTTGCAATCTATTTAAATACAAAATAATAAGCAAATTTATTGACATCTTACAGCTAACAGCGTCGTTAAGATCCAATGAACTTAACTAAATTTAAAATGTTTCATTGTTAAAATAAGATTAGCGTGATCCATTTCGAGGTTCCCTACTTTTTTAAAGAAAAAAACAGAAAATTCAAATTGAATAGGGAAAGTTTATTATCATTTGAAAGAACATTCTTTGGCACTTATTTGTTGAAGATTATGTCTACCAAATGTTGGCCGCGGCTAGGTCTCAGATGGTCCATTCGTTGAGTCCAATTTTCGATGACTCGTTCGAGCATTTCGACTGGTAACTGGCGGATGACACGCGTGATGTTTTGCTCCAAGGCGTGATTCGAAGCGGGTTTGTCCGCATAAACTTTAGATTTTACATATCCCCACAGGAAAAAGTCTAACGGCCAATCGACCGGCCCAAAACGTGAAATTATCTGCTCAATATATCCATTGATTGATGCGATGTGTGGGAAGTGGCGCCGTCTTGTTGAAACCAAATGTCGCCGAGATCACGAGCTTCAATTTCAGGCATCAAATAGTAGGTTATCATGGCATGATAACGGTCGCCATTGACGGTTACGTTCTCACCGGCATCATTTTTGAAGAAATATGGACCGATGATTCCACCGGCCCACAAACCACACCAAACCGTTGTTTTTTCTGGATGTGGCAGCTCTTGAATCTCTTCAGGTTGCTCTTCGTCCCAAATGCGGCAATCTTGCTTGATTACGTTCCCATTGAGCCAGAAATGGCCCTCATCGCTGAACAAAATGTGGCTCGAAAACGTCGGATCTTCTTGGAACTTTTCAAGAGCCCATAGTGAGAAGCGATGTCGGTTGGGAAGGTCGGGCGGCTTCAGTTCATGCACACGCTGTATTTTGTATGCCTTAAATTTAAGATCTCGACGTAAAATGCGCCAAGTCGTTCCAAACGTCAGTCCGAGTTGCTGCGAACGGCGCCGAATCGACTCTACACGGTCTTCGTGTACACTCTCAGCTACGGCCGCTACATTTTCTTCACTGCGTACTGGACGTGCCTATTCGGCCGAATATTATCCAATAATGAATGCTGGGTCTCAAGATGGGTGATGGTGGATACTTAACAAAAATGACATGACAGCATGACACGACTCACACGTGATCTGGCAAGAAAGGCTATTGAAAAAAGCATCTCTACTTGGATCACCCGTTACACATATATTTTTATTTACAATATTATCTTAAAAAAGGGAGATCTAGAATGTGAATTCTCTTCTTACTTCGTTGCTGTCATCTAATAAACTTATGGCTAGGATATTTGGGTGATTACTTAGTCTATTGAGGTATTTAGTACTCAACCGTGCTATTTCATCCCTTACTTTAGGGGTTCGAAGATCATTATGAATACAGCTACTTTTGACAAACCAAGGCGCGTTGGATAATAATCTAAGAATTTTAGATTGCTATTTTTGTAAAATTTAAATATTTGATGAACTTGATGTACCCCATAGTTCAATGTCATATGGCCATACTGGCTTCAAAGTTGTTTTATACAGTGTTACTTTATTTTCGAGACTGAGTTGCGATTTCGGGCCAAGTAACCAATACATTTTCTTAGTTTTTTTATCTGCTTGTTCTCTTTTAGATATAATATGGTCTTTCCAAGTTAATCTTCTATCAATACGAAGACCCAAAAAATTTCTGTGATATCGAAAAGTTTAAGCACTTCAGTAATGAACTTGATTCACAAATTGAAATTAAATACATTTTTATATTCTACACCACACTGTAGTATTATATTTTAGTGCATTCATTATGTAACACCCAAACGGACAAAAGATTGACCCATTGTTTTTATCCCCTCACCTTAGATAGGAGGATATATATGTATATCATTTGCTACGGACCAAAAGTGTAACACATCGAAGGAGTGACCTAAGACCCCAATTATGTTCGGTGGAAATCCGTTTTGGGTCATTTGAAGTCGAATGAGCAATGTCCGTCCGTACGTCTGTCTGTCTGCTGGCTGGTGCGCACGATCACTCTCGAGAGGAGTAACCGATTGACTTCAAATTTGGTACGTGGTAATATTTTCTTCTATCTCCGGCTACGTTCCAAGATGGGCCATATTGGTCCACTCCTTCTAGTACCTCCCCCACAAACATTTAGTGAAATATTGATTATTTAATAACTTCTATACTATTTATTTGAATCCTCTGAATCTCTACTCATAGTATTAGTTTATTAGTCACTATTACCTCGAGAAAAATGGGGGAAGTTGCCACTCCTCTTTTGGTACATCCTACACAAATGGACAATTTTGAACCAAAAGTTAATAGCTTATAACTTTATTACCAGTCTATGCAAAGACTTGAAATTTTATACAGAGTAATAGTTTAGTCGTACCTAGAATGCAGTGAAAAGTGGGCATTATTGCCACGCTCCTTTTGGTACCTCCCACACAAATGGACCATTTCGTACCAAATGTTACCAGCTTATAACTTGAATACCAGTGCATACAAATAATTGAAATTTTGTACAGAGTAATGTTTTTATAGTACCTAGAGTCTAGAGAAAAATAGGCGTTATTGGCCCGCCACTTTTGGTACCTCCCACACAAATGGACCATTTTGTACCAAAAGTTACTAGCTTATAACTTTAATAGCAGTGCATATAAATACTAGAAATTTTGTACAGTGTAATGGTTTTATAGTACCTAGAGTCCAGAGAAAAGTGACCGTTGTTAGGACGCCCCTTTTGGTACCTCTCACACAAATGGACCATTATGTACCAAAAGTAAAAAGATTTTACTTTAATACCAGTACATACTTTAAAGTTATTAAATGCAATTTAAATTGATAACACTGTGCTTGTCCAAAAATGTAACAGAAAGGAGACCCTATGTATAGACTTATTTCGGCCATGCTGAATCCAGTGGCATTAGCCGTTTTTCAATGTTAGCTCTTGTTTTCGCGATATTCGACCACAAAGTTTGTTGGGAAATCAGAGTGGTTACATATCTCTTTGGTGATTTTGAAGTGGAAGACTTCGGAATATACGCTTCAGTCCAAAGATAGAAATAAAGAGAAAATTTAGAGAATTATTTCTCTCAAAACAGTCGTGCACGCATCTCACCCCCTTAACCCTGAAAAAATGCAATGAAATCTTATCCTGTGTTAAAAACCATACATATCGTCGACATTTTTAGTAGGCGTTGTTGAGAAAAATATTTCTCGCGAGAAAATATTATAAGTCCTTTCTCACCTTTTTTATGAGAATTAAGCAGATTTCTAGTTATTACACAATTTGTGTATTTTGCTACTTATAGCAGAAAATATTTGTAATAAAATTTTTCGACTTAAATTTTTGTAAATTATTTTTTGGGTTAGTGTCAATGGAAATTTCAAAGGTAACAAAAAAACCTGCTAAATTATTAAACCTGTTAATTTTTCCTAAATATGTTGAAAGGAGACTCATAGTAATTTTTCGCGAGGAATATTTTTCTCAAAGACACAAGCTAAATATGTCGACGATTTGTATGACGTTTGCATATGGTAAGATTTGATTGCACTTTTTCAGTGGTAAATGGGTGAGAAGCGTGGTTGACTATTTTGAGAGAAATAATTCTCGAAGGGTTCTGTTTATTACATTCTTTGGAATGAAGAGTGTATTCCGATGCCTTCCACTTCAAAATCACATCCGATACAACGAATCTCTGTGATTTCCTTGCAAACTTTGTGGTCGAATATCGCGAAAACAAGAGCTAACCTAGGAAAACGGCTGGCACCACTGGATTCAGCAATGTCGAAATAGGTATATCCATAGGGTCTCATTTCTGTTACATTTTTAAAGTGTCAATTTCAAGTACAGTGTAATTTAAATAAAACAAAAAGTAAATAAATTTAATAATATTTTTGAGACTCAAGGTGAGCGGATTCATAAGTCGGTTTACCCGACTGAACTTTCTTACTTGTTTTTATACAAATCGACTTAGAATCACTCTCTGAGTCGATTGCGCTATGTCCGACCATCCGTCCGTCTGTCCGTCCCCATGTATCATTGTAATCAAAGTACATGTCGCAAATATTTTGTGATCGAGAAAAAATTTAGCACAGATATCCAGCTTGGCCTAAGGATATAGTCTTCCAATTTGATATTTAAGCGTTTTAGAAGCTGTATTTTAAATTCGATCCGGTACGAAATTCGGCAGAGTGAAGATTCTTAGTCAAAAAACGAACACTGTTAAGTTTTTAGAAAATCGGCTGAGATTTTGATATCCCTAACACAGTACAGCATTTTTCAGCTCATTGATTTGGGACTCAATTCTGAGATTGGGACGTGAAAGTAGCCCCTTTTGCATCATTCATTTAGTCAAGTTGGCTCAATTAATAATTTAATGGCCATACGATTTTTTTTGCACAAAGTGGAATTTAAGCACTTTTTCTATATTTTTTCTCGGTATACCGTGCGGAATATATCTTTTAAAAATCGCAAAAATGCCCACAAAGTAATAAAATATATGACAGTTATATATTGAAAAATACGTATACGCATACGTATACATAAAACATAATTTCCAATACACCACAAAAAACCTCTCTTTCGAAAGGAAGAGTTGATCGAAAAGCTGAACAATTCGAGTGTGAAAACATTCAATAAATAAATCTAATTAAAAATTAAATCGATCATTAACAAAAAAACTTCTAAAAAAACATTTAAATAATAAGGATCAGCCCGCCTAAATACAATTAGAAGGAAGCTGCTCATCTTCAACACGTAGTGTTAATGAATTCTAAATAATAACATAAAATATTTGATATTCAACAAAAAAAAAAATACTATGCTTACTGAAATGTAGTAAAGTCTTTCTAATCGTCCAACTAATCTCAGAATCCACGCCATCTACCTGGCGATTGGTGTAGAGACAACTGTGTCGAACTGGCAACCCTTATCAGTCACATGGGTGGTGAAAATGGTGAATTTAAGTCTCGCTTAAAGCTTTGGCTGTGTGACTTGTACGCTTTCTTCGTAGGTATATATAATTCCCATATGCAAATTTCTTTGTAGATTGGTATATATACAAGTGATGATCGCCACAACTACAAGCTCACACTGTGTCATGTATAAGACCCTCTGATGATATCCCCGCACAGGATTGAAATACGTATAAGGGTATGTGTTTACATGGCTTTCAGAGCGCAGTGTCTTATCTTTTCCAATACACCACAAAAAACCTCTCTTTCGAAAGGAAGAGTTGATCGAAAAGCTGAACAATTCGAGTGTGAAAACATTCAATAAATAAATCTAACATAAAACATAACATTAAAACAGAACAGAAAATTTTTGCGATTTTTAAGGCACTGGATGCACTTTTTTCGTGTAGGTTTGTTCCGTTTTTTGTTAGCTCCTATTCAATATCTACACGTTTGCTTCAGACACAAAATAGATATTCCGTACGTCATACCGAGAAAAATAAAGAAAAAGTGCAAAAAATCCACCTTGAGCAAACAAATTTTTATAAATTATTAATTGAGCCAACATGACTAAACGAATGATGCAGAAGTTCTTATTTTTAGGGCTACTTTCACGTCCAATTCTCAGAATTGGGTCCCAAATCAATGAGCTGAAAAATGCTGTACTGTGTAAGTTCAGATTTATGTATAGCCCCATATAAAGGGTTTTCCAACAAGAGGTGTTATTTTGAATCACCCGGTATTTCGGTAGCTGTCACTTTTGAAGCTTTTATTCTTTGACATTTGACAAGTAGAAACTACGCCATTGCTAAAAATGGAACGATACACGACTCAACTACGCACTGAAATTATTAAAATTCGAAAAATCTAAAATCATCGAAAAATCATCTTGACTGATGAAACCCATTTCCACCTCGGTGGCTACGTCAACAAGCAAAATTGTCGCATCTGGGGCTCGGAAAACCCAAGAGTTATTGTTGAGAAGCCCCTTCATCCTCAACGTGTGACTGTTTGGTGCGGTTTATGGTCCGGAGGGGTCATTGAACCTTACTTTTTCGAAAATGTGGTTGGATCAACAGTTACGGTGAATGGATTGCGCTATCGAGAGATGATTAATGATTTTTTATGATCGGAGTTGGATGGTATTGATCTGGAGAACGTTTATTTTCAACAAGACGGCGCTACGTGCCACACAAGCAACGCCACCATTGCTCTGTTACGGGAAAGTTTCCGGAACGTGTTATCTCTCGAAGAGGTGATCACAATTGGCCACCGAGATCTTGTGATTTAACACCTTGCGACTTCTTCCTTTGGGGCCACGTGAAAGATAAGGTCTACGCCAACAGCCCAGCGTTGATTCAAGACCTCAAAGATGGAATTCGTGAGGCTATCGAGGACCACTTTGCGATTTGGTTATGGAAAATTTCATGAAAAGGATATGGTCCTGTAAGCGTGGTCGTGGTGGCCATTTGGCTGATGTTGTTTTTCATTATTAACGGCATACCTTCCTTTTTATTATGAAATAAACATCCGATCATTTATCTCAAAAAATGGTGTTTTTCTTTGAATACCAAAATAACACCTCTTGTTGGAAAACGCTTTATAATTGTTCCTCCCGATTTGGGCCTATGTGCTATACACTCTGTTTCTACATCCATTATGAATTCTATCAAGAAAGAGTTTCTTAACCCAAGAACGAACACTGCCACATTTGAAGATAATTTTGATATACATACACCCCATATTTTGTTGGATAAAGAAGCTACTGAAGCCATTTTTTTGCAACGAACTTAACGAAATTTGAGTTTCAGATATCCATAAATTTTATTAACCTATCAAGATGGTGTAGGATATCATGTAGTCGGCTCCGCTCGAATTTATTCTTTCCTTGCTGGTTAAGTCTACGAAAGATATGTAAGGATAATTTAAAAAAAATCGATTCTCTAGATTGTCATGTTATTCCTAATAACTACTAGAAAATTGCAATTTAAAGAATTAGCAGTTTTAATGATAGCACAGATTTTCTCCATAATCCGTGTGACCAGTTGAAACATTTAAATAGTTTCATAAATATGTGATGCAGAGAAACTTGCCATAATATCGACTGGCCCGACAATTTACTTAATATTAATACAAATTATCTATTTGTTAAGTACAAAATGTACTTATTTTTTAGATTAAGACTATCTTCGGCGTCAATCTTTAAAAAAACGAAAATACTGTTGTTTGTATATTTTATTTAATCCCCAAGCAGAATTGTTGTTCATCGATGTGTCCCAATACTCTTGTATGTATTTACTTATAAACCCATATACGTAAACGTATGTCAATGAAAGGGGGTTCACATAATATAAAATTTATATTATGTGTAAGAATTTCGTATGGAAATTCTACTTCGTAAGTTTTACTAAGTACTCGTGGATAGTATAACCGAACAATTGCCACATAAAGACATAAAGCTATATAGTGTGAACCTCCTTCATGTCATTCCTACAAATATCTATCGTATCAACTCGTATTGTATCTATCTATCATTCTATTGATTATGTTTGGTAATAAAAATTTTAAAGTTTTATTAAAAATAAATAAATATATATATAAAATAAAACCTTTGATTTTTTAATGTTTGTGTTTTTGTGAAAGTAAGAAGTAAGGTGGTTGTTGAAACTGATAAACAAACTCTATGTAACTATAATGCCCTCCTAAGAAAGAAAGTCACATCTCCATTTTAGTAGTTTTAAGATACATATTTAGCTTTTACGTATTTTAGCATTAACTTTTAATCTTCAACTCCTCCTTTGAATAAGCCTTGATGAGGAGGTGGGGCTAAGCACTTTTTCGACGGAGACGATAACAATTATTCCAAATTCTTATAGCAATGACCCTATTCGCATTGTTATGCAGGTGTTGGGTATTATGTAGTCGGTCCCGCCCGACTTTCTGTCTTTTCTTAAATTTTAAACGTTAAAACGTATGTATATATATATAACGGTTGAAAACGTAGTTTCTACTACGCTTAGATGTCAGATCGCTTGAATGGAAGCGATATATATCTATATATCTTAACCAAATTTCAACATTTCCAACAGCCAAGCAAGAGCTATAATCAGATTTTCACAGCTCATTATATTGTCTCAGAAAATGTTTTTATGTCAAACGTTATAAGAAACTACCCAGCAAAAAATAAAAGAAGTACTTCCAAAAGAATAACATTATAAATACTTCCAATTCATAAGTATGAACATTTTTTCGGCATTTAATGAAGTTCTTCTAAATAACTAACCAAAATGTAATTTCGGAATATAAATTATTAACCCAAGAATGCATAATTTTAAAACGATTGGATGTAAAATGAATATTGTGAAGTGATAAAAGTCCAGATCGGAAGGAACATATGTATGAGGGCTATGATATATATGTAAAATACTGCGTCTATAGTGCTAAAGGGAAGAAATATATATTTATATGGCGGCTATATCAGAATTAGTGAATGGTTCTGGAAGCTAGTCGACTTTTTCATCAATTAAATTTCGTTTCAGTCGACTAGGTCGATAAATCGGACCTACAAGTCGACTTTTTCATAGCCTAATCGGCTATGAAAAACATAAAGTCATTTCAAAGTTTGCTGATTTTCTTCGAAATATGTTAAATTTTGGAATTGTAGTACATTGGATTGCGATAAAAGCTGAATTTATGAACAACACTTTATACTTTTCAAAAATGTTAATGTAGCGTCACCAGAAATGCCCAAGAGCGTAACCCTCAAAAAATTAAAATTCGCTTTTCGTCAAAAAATCACGATTTTATTCAAGAAAAAAAGACGTAGCATCAAGTGCTCGTTTTTGATAAAGAACAAAAGGCGTAACTCACATTGTATTAGACAGAACGTACTGTATTCATCTATTTAACCTTTGTAGTTGTTCTCTTGTTGCTGTTTTGATTTTTATAAATCGTGTTTGACACCTATTTTAGATGCAAAATTCTATATGGGTCTGTATTTAAATTTGGCCTTTATCTGAAGGGTATCCATTTTTTTATCAAATTTCGCAGTGTTCGTGATTCTATAAACTAATCTCTGCCAAATTTAATAATGCTCTGATGTAAAACATGAAAACACATTTTTCCAACCTTGCTAGTAACCGTTTATTCTCGGATTATAAAATTCTTTGTGCAAAATATAGTACATTTGGCTAAAATATGACTTCTATGGAGCTTAGATGCTAAATCGGAAGGTACACATCCATGCGAGTATGTGGGGCTATATGTAAATTTGAACCGATATTGTTCACACAGATATTAACTGTTAAAATAAGACACTCTTTACCAAATTTCATGAACATCGAAAGGAAATTATATCTTCTATAGAGGGTATAAGCTAAATCGAAGGTACATTCATATATATTACGATATCTGGTTCTAAACTGATATTCAAATAGTTAAGAGATTTTTGATCGTTCGCCGTAGACGAAAGAAATACGGATTGTCTTTCAATTTCAATACGAATTGTCTGCACAAACTGACATAGCTAAATCTGTTCAGAAAGTGATTCTAAGTCGATCGGTATAATAAACGATGGTTCTATATATCTCTTCTCATTTTTGGTGTTATAAACAAATGCATAAAATCATAATGAATTGTACCACAGTGTGGTGTAGGTTATAATTAAATAATTTTAAAAGAAATTATGGTAATTAAATATACCATACCACACATACTGTACCACACTGTGGTACTTTACAACTCTCTGAACCGGGGCTACGGAAAACTTTTTTTTGTGAGAATGTTAATTACACTATGGGGTCACACTTTTCAAGAGCCATCTACACCATACAGATTACAGACATCTTCAAATGCCCTAATCATACATACATATGTATATATGATCGTTAATCTCTTTGGCCAATAGTATATTATTTATACGTTCCCTTCCCTATGTCAACATTTGTATTCCTTTAAAATATGAAATCTCTGGACCCAAAGATGTCAATAAGAACGACATACATTCATCAAATAAATACAACACCAAAAAAGCAAATCTTACAGTGCTTTAAAAGAGTTGTGCAAAAGTGGTGACAAAGAAGTACTTCCCCGGCGCGACAACCCCTTGTTAAATTCATTGGTGAAAATCCAAATTAGAACAACTTCCGGATGATAAGTTGGGGATTTTTATTGCTTCTTTGGGTGCTCTTTTTTTGCTGGGTATGTGTATATATTTTGCCTTTTTGGGCGCCACTAACAAATCTACAAAGTCATAATAAACTGTGGTCAGTAAAAATGAATATATCAACCAATTTTGCAAACTGTGTAACAAGTGCATAAAACTTGTTTTATATTTGGATTTTTTATTTCATTTCAAAAAGAATTTAATGTTAGTTAGTTTTCTACGAGGGTTGCTATATATAATTTTGGTATAGGCAGCACGAAGTGTTGCCTGGCGCCATCTGACATTTCCATTGGAAAGCTTGACATTTTTTAGCATAAACGTACGCAGACCGTTTTGTCATTTGAGCGCGAATTGTTTTGGTTACAGTGTATTGAAAATTCACCTCCAAAACATGGTTCTTGAACGGTTCGACAGCTGCTTCAGGCGCAGAAAAACGTTGACCAAGCATTGTTTTCTTGATGTGAGTGAATAAGAATAAGTCACTGGGTTTTAAATCAGGGCTGTACGGCGGATGACCCATCAACTCGACGTTTTGGCCGGTCAAAAAGGCGATGGTTTGAGCCGATGTCTGAGAGCTCGCACTGTCATGGTGCACAATGATTCGTCTTCTCTTGTTCGTTTTTCGAATTTCTCCGAAGACTTCAGGCAAACAAATTGTGGTGTACCACTCAGAATTGACCGTCCTACGTCGTTCAAGCAGAACAGTCGCCACATGACCAGTTTTGCCGAAGAAACAGTCGACCATTTGCTTCGAAGTGCTTCTTCCACGAACAGCTTTCGTTGGATTTGGCTCGCCTTCGAAGACCCACACGGTCGATTGCTGTTTTGTTTCGGGCTCGACGCATAGATCCAAGATTCGTCACCTGTGACAATCTTATAAACGTCTTTTGAAGCACCGAGATCGTATTTTTTCAAAATTTCTTTGCACCAATCGACACGAGCCTTCTTTTGAGCGATTGTCAAATTGTGCGGGATCCAACGAGAACAAACCTTTTTTTACGGCCAGGTGTTCATGCAATATCGAATATATGCTGGTGGAAGAAATGCCCAAGGATGCCTCTATCTCACGGTATGTCACTTGACGATCTTGCATTATCAGTTCACGCACGGCATCAAGTTCTCTGGCACAACGGCCGATTTTGGACGACCTTCACGACCTTCGTCTTTGAGCGAGCGTCGGCCACGATTGAATTCATTAAACTAGTTTTTAACAGTGCTATAGGATGGTGCTTCATCGCCATACAAAGATTCGATTCATCGATGCACTCTTGTCGTGATAATCCACGTCGAAAGTTGTGAAAAATGATCGCACGAAAATGTTCACGAGTTAATTCCATTTTTTTTGCCAAATTGATTTTTTCAAGTCACTGTAAACAACACAAATGATGGTCGTACGTCAAAACGTTCTGAGTACGTTTATGCTGAAAAATGTCAAACTTTCCAATGGAAATGTCAGATGGCGCCGGGCAACACTTTGTGTTACCTAGACCAGAAATATATATAGCAACCCTCGTATGTACATTGCAACAAGAACAGGAAAAACGTTTTAGACGAAATTCATTATTTTTAACCTTTGACCAACTGTACAATCAACCAGTAAGGAAAGGCTAAAGTCGGGCGGTGCCGACTATATAATACCCTACACCACTCTCGTAATATTGAATAACTCTGATATATAAATTTTGTAATTCATGTATAAATTGTTTACATAAATTTACTTTTGGGACATTTTATACTTAAATAATACTCTGTACCACAGTGTGGTGTAGGGTATAAAAACGATTGGATCTAAAGAGCCAAATCGGATGAAACATATATATGGGAGCTATAGCTAAATCTTTACCGATTTTCTTTAAATTCGACAATGTTGGTTCATGAATCAAGAAACTCTACCATTCTAAATTTCAAAACGATTGGATGTAAAATATAGCTTCTATAGAACTAAAGGGCCAAATCGGACGAAACATATATATGGGAGCTATAGCTAAATCGTAACCGATTTTCTTCAAATTCGGAAATGTTGGTTCATGGATCAAGAAACTTTACCATTCTAAATTTCAAAACGATTGGATGTAAAATACATCTTCTATAGGACTAAAAGGCCAAATCGGACGAAAGATATATATGGGAGCTATATCTAAATCTGAACCGATTTCATCCAAATTCAATAGCGATCTTAACAGCCGCGAAATACTCTAAACTGCAAAATTTCAGAACGATCGGAGTGAAATTGCGACCTGTAGTCGACGAACAACTTTACATGGACAGACGGACGGACGGACATCGTTAAATCGACTCAGCTAGTGATTCTGAGTCGATCGGTATACTTTAAGGTGGGTCTAGCTTTGTTATTTTCAGGTGTTACAAACATCTGCCGTGAAACAAACTTATAATACCCTGTACCACAGTGTGGTGTAGGGTATAATAATTTCAAAATATTACTATGAAAAGGCTAGTTAGATTTTTATACCCTACACCACACTGTGGTACAGGGTATTATAAGTTTGTTTCACGGCAGATGTTTGTAACACCTGAAAATAACACAGCTAGACCCACCTTAAAGTATACCGATCGATTCAGAATCACTAGCTGAGTCGATTTAACCATGTCTGTCCGTCCGTCCGTCTGTCCATGTAAAGTTGTTCGTCGATTACAGGTCGCAATTTCACTCCGATCGTCCTGAAATTTTGCAGTTTAGAGTATTTCGCAGCTGTAAAGATCCCTATTGAATTTGGTTGAATTCCGTTCAGATTTAGATATAGCTCCCATATATATCTTTCGTCCGATTTGGCCCTTTAGTCCTATAGAAGCTGTATTTTACATCCAATCATTTTGAAATTTAGAATGGTAGAGTTTCTTGATCAATGAACAAACACTGCCGCATTTGAAGAAAATGGGTTTAGATTTAGCTATAGCTCCCATAGTCCGATTTGGCCCTTTAGTTCTATAGATGCTGTAGTTTACATCCAATCGTTTTGATATTTAGAATGGTAGAGTTTCTTGATCCATGGACTAACATTGCCGAATTTGAAGAAAATCGGTCAAGATTTAGCTATAGCTCCCATATATGTTTCATCCGATCTGGCTCTTTAGTCCTGTAGAAGCTGTATTTTACATTCAATCGTTTCTATACCCTACACCACACTGTGGTACAGGGTATTATAAGTTTGTTTCATGGCAGATGTTTGTAACACCTGAACATACTATAGCTAGACCCACCTTAAAGTATACCGATCGACTCAGAATCACTAGCTGAGTCGATTTAACCATGTCTCCGTCCGTACGTCCGTCTGTCAGTCCGTCTGTCCATCTTAAGTTGTTCGTCGACTATAGGTCGCAATTTCACTCCGATAGTTCTGATTTATATTTCAGAGTTATTCAATAGTACGAGAGTGGTGTAGGGTATTATGTAGTCGGCCCCGCCCGACTTTAGCCTTTCCTTACTGGTTATTATTATAATTTAATAAATTAAATTTTCTTGTAAATATTATAAATATAATTTGTATAATTAGATGAGAAATTATAGAGCCCGAAAAAGATGTGTACAATTTTTTCCAACTCATGTAATGTTTTCTATCATCTGTTTGTTTGTTTGTTTGTTTCTGTTTTCATTTGACAAATGAGTTGTTATTAACGATAATTGAACATTGAACAACTTTTTCCATAAACCGTCAACAACAAATGTTGGGGGGCATTTTACCAAAACCATTATACGTTTCTAAATAAATAACCATGTAGACCGTACAAATTGGTCGCATGTGCTCTGAAGGTCATTCCAAACCTATTCGCTATTCCTCCGTGGGCAAAGTGCCATAGGTAGTTCGATGGAACGACGTCAATTTATTTTGCGGATTTATTTCAACAAGTAGGGTTTTTTTTGTCACAGCAAAAAAATCAATCATTTTTTTAAAAACGCTAAATAAATATATCACGTCTGGGATATATTGTATAGGGGGGAGTGTGCATATTAGGCTGGATCAGCACAATATGGAAAATGTTCATTTTTACCTATAGCGGTATGAAAATTGCCTAAATCAGGAGATGAATTCTTGCCAAAATAAAATACAAACTGCAAAGTTTCAGCTAAATTTCTTAGCAAATGTGGTGTTTATGGCTTAAATAAGCTTTTTTGGGAGCGACATCTATAGATGGACTATAACAAAATATGAACTGATTTAAAAATTTTTACTTGTTTTAATTAAATACAAATTTTTGTCTTAATTAAATACAAAGTGCAAAGATTCAGGTAAAATGCTTCGAAAATGTGGTATTTATGGCTTAAATGCGTTTATTTTGGAGCGACCTCTATATGGTGACTATAACAAAATATGAGCCCATTTGTAAAATATTTGCTGTGATGAATTCTTGTCAAAATAGAATACAAAATGCAAAGTTTCTGATAATTTGCTCTAAAAATGTGGTATATATGGCTCAAAAACCGTATTTTTGAGTGACTTCTATTGGGGGGCTATATCAAAACATTGACCGATATGACCCATTTGCAATCCCAAAACACCTGAAACTATAAGATATATTTATACCAAATTTGATCAACCTACCTCGATTATTACGGACTATAGCATGATTACAACAGACGGACGAACGGACAGACGGACATGGCTAAATCGTCTTAGCATTTTACGACGTTGACGAATATAAATACATTATGGGGTCTCAGATCAATATTTAGAGGTGTTGCAAACGGAGTGACAATATGAATATACCCCCATCCTATGGTGGAGGGTACAAAAACACAGTCACTTCATCGATGTGTTAAATTTTTATAACCTCACTTTAGTGTGACGAGGGTATATATCATTTTCTACGGAAAAAAGTGTAACACGTCGAAGGAGTGACCTAAGACCCCAAGTATGTTCGGAGGAAATCCGTTTTGGGTCATTTTAAGTCGAATGAGCAATGTCCGTCCGTCTGTCTGCTGGCTGGTGCGCACGATAACTCTCGAAAGGAGTAACCGATTGACCTTATATTTGGAATGTGGTAATATTTTTTTCTATCTCCGGCTAAGTTTGAAGATGGGCCATATCGGTCCACTCCTTCTAGTACCTCCCCCACAAAGGGTTAAAATGTTGTGAAATATTGATTATTTAATAACTGCTATACTACTTATTCGAATCTTTTGAAATTCCACACATAGTATTAGCTTATTAGTCGTTATCAACTCGAGAAAAATGGGTGTTGTTGTCACGCCCCTTTTGGTACCTCCCACACAAAGGTACCTTTTTGCACCAAAAATTAACAGCTTATAACATTAAAACCAGTGTATAAAAATACTTGAAATTGTGTACAGTGTAATGTTTTTATAGCCCTGTGAAAAATGGGCGTTATTGCCACGCCCCTCTTTGTACCTCCCACACAAAATGCCCAAATCATACCACAATTTAATGTCTCATAACGTTTATACCAGTGCACATAAATGCTTATAAGTCGGCACAGTGCAATGAATTTAAAGTATCTAATGTTCAGCAAAAAAAAGGTGTATTTGATAAACCCCTTCTGGTACCTCCCACTCAAATTGACAGAATAATTCGAGTAATATTCAATATTACATTACTCACAAAGTGAGGGTATACCTTAGTCGGTTTACCCGACTGAAACTTTCTTACTTGTTTTAGGATCGAATGATATAAACATACCCGATGTTTATATCATATGTGGGATGTTCTGTATATATTTCTGGGAACTGGAGGAGACTTCCTCTATTTTAGACTAGGTCGTTAAAATATTATCAACTAAAAGGAGAGTAAATAATATAGGCCTTTCGTAGGTCATTGACGACGGATAAAATGAGTGACAATTCATTTTGTCACTCCGTTTGTAACACCTCTAAATATTGATCTGAGACCCCATAAAGTATATATATTCTTAATTGTCGTAAAATTCTAAGACGATTTAGCCATGTCCGTCTGTCCGTCCGTCTGTTGTAATCGCGCTACAATCTATAATACTTGAGCTAGGTGGCTGACATTTGGTATAGATACTTCTTATAGCTGCAGGTAACTTGAGATTGAAAATGGGGGATATCGGTCCATATTTAGATATAGCTCCCATATAAAGCATCTAACTTGTTGTTATTCCTACTGTTCTCATCTACGAGTACTATATTTTTCCTACTGTTCTCATCTACTATATTTTTTGTGTTTGCGGTGTTATTTTCTTTAGGTTTGAGTTATTTTGTGAGGTTACATGCTATCCATGGTGGAGGGTATATAAGATTCGGCATGGCCGAACTTAACGCTTTTACTTGTTAAGTTTTTTAAGACCAAAATAGAAAATGACGATTTGGCGATTTTTGCTCTGAAATGACGATTATTAATGATATGAAAACAAGTAAGATAATTTCAGTCGAGTAAACCTATTAACGTATACCCTCACTTCGTGAGTTATGTAATATGGATGTCAGAACGTGTGGAAAAATTGATCAAATAAATTTGTCTCAATTACTTAGTGGAGCATAAGTATTGTTACACATATTTTAAGCAATAACATTAAAATTGTTGAATGCTTTTGGACCAAATGTGTTATATATACATATTTATTTATATATATTGTAAACAAAAAGCAAGCATTCATTCGAAATGTCCGCCTTTGGCCTTCACACTGGCCAATCATCAAAAGCAGCACACACCTCGTCCATTGGAAATGTGTCCACAGTACGAATCAAAGCAGTCTTAAGAGAATTGATTTCGGGTTTTTTTTTGTGGCAGACAATGTCCTCTAAAACTGTCCACAATTTGGAACCCAGTCGTTTTAAAATCAGAGCTACCAGAGAGCCATTCTTCAGATGAAATGAAAGCCGGCAAATTGTCTCGAGGCCATGTTCTGGGGGCAGAATTCTGCTGGAAAGTCCATGCCTGGGTTTGGAATAGAGAATGGGTGACTGCACAACAGCTTCTAAAACGGTTTTGCTGGCAAACTTTGGCCGATGTCTTGACCCGTTGTTCACAGAAATGCCAGTCAGTGATCCCTTCGTAAGAGACACCCCACCAAACCATGACTGAAGCTGGATGATGGCCTTTTTCGACCCGTGGAATCAGTTCAGATGCTTCCTTAGACGTCCGTGCATACACCATTTTGTTTGTTAAATTTTTCTTGCACGGTAAATTTTTTTTTATCGGTGAACCAAATTTTTCTCCGCAAGTTATCAGCGTACTATCCTAAAGACGTTTGCATTTGTCTTTCCTATTTTTTTAAAGCTGTAGTCAACAGATGTAAATTACGGCTTTTGAAAGCCCCAATTTTTTTTTTGATAATTTGACTCATGGATTTCTATGTAATATTCATCTCACGGGCCATGATTTTCTGTTTTCGGAGCGGATTTCGCAGAATTCTTGAATTGACGGCTTTGATGACCTGCGGCGTTCGAACAGAACGAGGGCGTCTTCACCGGTGGCGGTCTTTGACAACTCTAGTCTCCTCAAACAGTTTTATGCACCGGTAGACGAACATACGACTAATCCCCAGCGGTCGGAGCGTTTTGAAAATGTCGCTGTTTTTATTCCACACTTAAAAAGCGCTATAACAGCGGTACGGCTCTCATTGTCTGACCACTCCATGGTGAAAACTGAAGCAATTTTGAATTACCGTTACAAACTTTAGAGGTTAGGTTTCATAATCCACACGGTATTCATAGGGTATGTTCAATTCTACTCATGTTATGGGTGTGTTCAATGTTGTAACAGTATTTATGTCCCTACTAAGTATATAATTTGAAAACATTTAGATTATTGCTACAGAAGTTATGGGAATGTTGTGTTTTAATGAATGTGCCAATTTATGTGGAGGTTCCAGAAGGGGCTTCACAAATTCTCCTATTTTGCGCTGTATAGTAGATACTTCAAAAAAATTTCACTCTACCGAATTGTAAGTTTTTATGCGCGTTGGTATTAACTTTATGAACCACTTAATTTTGGTATAAATTGGATAATTAATTCGGTATAATTTGGACATTTTGTGAGGGAGGTACTAAAAGGGAGGGTGGTAATAATGCCAATTTTTTACAAGACTGTAGGTGCTTTAAAGCATTACACTGCACAAAATGTCATAAGCAGTTATTATTTTATTACAAAATGCTCCCTTTGTGTTGGAGTTACCATAGAGGCAGGGCCGCTTATCGCACTTATCTCAAGGTGGTAGCGACTGATATACTATTACTACGTATGGAATGGCAGAGTATTCATATTGGTAGTGTTGAAGCGTTAACAGCTGATCTTCATAGCAGCGCCCCCTAGTTTTTATATTTGTAATTAATAATATCGCCACCTATCGACATCGATTGAAACCGAAAACGCACTGATGGTGGAAATGAAAATTTGTGTTCTTTTTTTAACTTCTGCCACTCTGGCGCGGAGTTAAACAGGTAGTTTAGCAGTTATTAGAAAATAAATATTTTACTCAATTTTAACCCTTTGTGAATAAGGTACTAACAGGAGTGGACCAATATTCGCACTAGCCAGACAGATGGACGGATATTGCTAAAATGACAGAAAATCTCCTAAAACGGATTTCCACCGGGTACAAATCAACTCATATTACAAAAAATCAACCAGATTCGTTGAAATTTGTTATTTTTGATGCGTTAAGAAGTAATATATAGAGGGACCTTTGTATGGGGGCCAGATTAAGCTTTTAGGTTAGGGTTGCAGCCTGCTTTGCCAGCTCACATATACCAATGTAGCTCGCTAGCTACCCTACAGGTGCCGATTTATGTTCATCACTAATTGGACTGCCTTATTACATCTTGCCTCAGTCAAAGCTTGCATGAGGATAGTGGCACACCAAATATGCAAAGTTTTCGAGAATTTGTAATGCAGTTCGCTTCCAAGCAAGTTCATCGGCTTTTCAGTTCCCCGGCATATCCCTATGTGCAGGTACTCATATGAGGTGTATGTTAAACTGTTCAGCCATCTCGTTAAGATATCTGCGTCGAGGGCTGTTTGTGAATTTAGGAATGTGGCCTCCAGAGAATTGATGGCAGCCTGACAGTCAGAGTAAATGACAAAGCCAGACTATGAGCTATATCAACACTGAGTTCTTAACTGTGCACTCCGAAGCCAACCTTATCATCAAGCTTCTATTTCCTGGAGTTCTGCCAACACATTCCTCTCTGGTATTTATCTTGGTTTTATCGTGGTGAAGTTCCACTCGAAGGTGTACACCGTATCAATCGGAGTGGAAAAAGTGCTTCGATAATTGGTTTGAGCGCATGCAAAAGTGTATAAATAATGCCGTAGAATTCTTTGAAAAACAATATAACCATTTTTTATGACAAATATTCGCATTTTTATTATTAGGCCAGAAATATATATAGCAACCCTCGTATTCTCATATGGCCATAGTTCATGTAACTCAGCATTGATAGGCAGTTCAATCTTAAAGACGCTCTGGTGGAAACTTCTCTCGCCACAATATCAGTGGGCAGTAGGGCTTGTAGAGTCTCAGTCGCTGTAGTCCTCAAGGCTTCCCTTCTGCAAAGGCAGACGGTTCTATGAACCTTTGATAATTGGTTTGTTATGGGTAATTTATGACATGCCGTTCCGTACAATAGAATTGGGCGAACTACAGCTATATATATATCTCAAATGGACAATGTTAGGAGAGAGGCCCCAACGCGACCTTACAGTTTTCCTTTCACACCTCACAGGTGTGAAGTTAAATTTCCTGTTTGAATTATACCTAGAAATTGTGCACTTTAAGAAAAGGTATATTAGTTCCATTTAGCCGAGGAGGGTTCACAGGTAGAACCCTATTCTTTGTAGTAAAGAGAACCAATTATTTATTGTTTGGGTTAACGCTCAAACCATTGCTTCTGGGCTATCGGGTTTATTTGTTCAGAAACACCTGCATAATATCTCTGAGGACGTTTTTGAATTTTCTGGATACTGCGATTGCAATGTCGTCCGCATATGTTACGATTTCGCAGTCACAACGTTCTAGATCTAACAGGATTCCATTTACCGCTGGATTCCAAATTAGTGGAGATAGTATAAGTATAACTCCCTGTGGAGTCCCCCTGCTTATAAATCTTGCTAGAGCTGTAGTCCGGAGTCTTGTTAGTCTTAGTCTTATAAAGATGTAATTTACCCTTTAGATGCGACAGCGCCGCAATTACTGCATCTGAGTGAATGTCGGTAAATGCACCTTCAATATCAAGAAAGGTCACAATAGTGTATACATTGAAATGTAGGGGCTATTCGATAGTGTCCATCAGTTCACGCTGGGCCGATCCCGTAGACTTGTCCTTGTTGTATGCATGTTGGTTTACCGACAAGAGTTTTGTATCCAGATTATCTCTAATGAATTTTAAGTTCAGAGCACAATTAATGTAGAATTTCCATTGGAAATTACGAACTAATTAACTGAAAATCCGAATTTCCAACTGAAATTCCGAAGTCTTGATTTTTTTAAATTCAGAACTCATCAATTGAAAATCTGAATTTCCATTTGAAATTCGGAATTCATTAATTGAGACTCAAAATATCGATTTATATTACAGAACTCATAACGTGTGAAACCCAGAACCCGTCATTTGAAATACGGAATTCTTTATTTGAATTAAAGAAATTTAATTTTTACTTCTTCTGACTGAAAAACATGGCTGGTTCTGTCTCTGAAGTATTTCTTTCGCCTAAAAAGTTAAAAATCTGAAATTATATTGTATTCTGACAATTTTGAAGATTTGTATGCCATAATTTTGACGATTTTGGGCATAATTTGTCTGGCAATGCGCATCACGAGAGATTGAAATGTGCAACCAAACGAAGAGGACGAAATGTCAGTAAAATCTGTCATATAATCTGTGTGTGCTTCAAACTTTCCAAATAAAGTTTGGCGACTCTGGGATCCTGAGCTACCTTAGTCGATGTCACCATTGGCCTTTTTAAGGCAATGACCTTTTTAAGGCAATCTCTCCTAATTCAATATGACGGACCAGATAAATTAATTGGCAGTCCCTGTGGTATATATATAAGGGCTATAAGCCTAACTGAGTCTGACCACTGACTACCACAAAACCTTAATCGAAATTCGTTAATTCATGATCTTAAACTAAAAAATATTGAACAAGTGAAGAATAAAAATTAGAAACTGACAGCATTCACCCTAATGTACATACATAGATGTGTATGCAACTACAATGGATATTTATCACTATACCAGGAACATTTTTATTCATTCACATGATATTTTTATTCACAAATGTATTTTTCATTTCCATGTTGTAACCGCATTAACTACATTTAATTTCTCTAATGCTATTTGTTTTAGTCGCTGCTCTAAATGTCCTGTAAAATATCAATACATGACATAGAATACAAATACACATCAATGTGTAGTAGTAGTATGAAGTTGGATTGAACAACAATTCCCATTTACTTTAATTGCGAATATTGTACACTCGAAGATAAATCATAGTAATTTTGAGAAATATGATTTCAGATGTAGTCGTCAGGTGTTGGTGAATTCCATAAAACTCAAGCAAGGAAGGAAGATTTAAGTAAAAGATTTTTAACATTACATTGCGACCACTTGCAAAGTCAGAAAAGTAGCAACTTTATGACATAGCGTATTGTATTCACTGCTTGTAGCCTTCCACATTATTTGTGGTTAGACACAACACATCTTGGGTCGATTTAGTGACAGCCTTGTTTTGCAGCACTTCCTTCCACCACTTTCTTCCACCACTTCCTTCCTTCCCCCTCCTCTGACCAAAGCAATGTGTAGCCTTTAATTAACAGCGAATCGGTAAATAAATATCTCACGTCGAATAATAAATAAGCAGTTTGGTGTATAATACAAAACTATATTAAACAGTGTCCTGTAAGAAGCCCTCATAAGACTATTTCCTTGAGCTTAACTAGAGACTTTGTATATATCCACATGGAACTGAATAATTGTACACACTTTAATGTACGTATGTATGTAATGAACGTGTCTTCGACCTGTTTGTTCCCTTTGCGTTCAACACAAATACGAATAGGTAAGTGTAGAAAGGGCCACATTGTGTGACAGCAAATAAATCCCAACATACACAGCCGAACAAATTTATTAACCTTTAATAATTCATTAGGACCGGGGTTCAGCGGTTGATGGCGTTTGTTATGGCTAGGTTGGCGAGGCTATTGAGGACTTTCAACGTTTGAATATTAAACAGTGGGGTAAATTTCTTAAAATATGTAAATAAGCAGCAAATTGACTCCAATACAATTTAGCATACATGCACTGAAAAAAACTTCATTAAATTTATGAATACCTACTATGACCTGATAAAACTTTTCATCGTTTTTCAACATACAACACATTTCATTGGTCTAATGTAAAATGTTGCATAAATATTTCATTCAGAAATCACATTGATTCAAAAAATAGTTGGCATCATTTTGAAGTACATTCGACATTGATTTAATGTAAAACTTTCTGTTCATTTAGAATTTACCTCAATTTAATGTGATTTTGACATCAATTCAAAGCAAAATACGAGTATACATCGAAAATGCGATAACATTTCATTAACTTGATGTACTTTTTACATTCAATTGATGTCAAAACTACATTGAACTGAGGAAAAATATACGATGAATTTATCAAATTATTCATTCAATTAATGTAATTGTTATGTTTAACAAAACTGAAAACAAAACGTACGGAGAATCAATGAAATTATCCTAACTTTTATGATTTTGCCTTTGCTTTGGCGCCAAAGACAATGATAATTAATATAAGTGCATCTTATGTAGGGTTTTCCAATAAGAGTGATATGATTTCTTTGAAAAAAAACACACTTATTGTTAAAGAAAATTCAAAAGTTTTTTATTTAATATCAAGTACAATCGCTACAATTAAGTTCTAAATAAAACGTCATTCAAATGGCCTCCACGACTTCTTCTGCAGGAACGAATTCGATGAACCCAATTTTCGAACACTTTTTCCACTAAATCAAGTCGTATGTCATGAATGGCACGTTCAATATTGACTTGTAAAGCTTGAAGAGATTCTGGTTTATTTCGAAAGACCAATGACTTCAAATAACCCCACAAGAAATAGTCTAATGGTGTTAAATCACAACTTCTTGGAGGCCATTCAATATCACAATTTCTTGAAATAATCGAATCTCCAAACTCTTCTCGCAACAATTCAATTGTCTCAATTGTTGTGTCGCACGTAGCCACAATCGGTCAATGGCCCTTAACGAGAGCTAAAATATTGCTCATGGGTGTCAAGGTCGTATGTCGACTGGAAAGTGTTTTTATGGATTTAAAAAAAAATTGACTTAGCGCACGAAAAGTTGCAATTGGAGAACGATTATTTTGATAATAAAACTGAATAATCTAGCGTATACAATGAAAAACAAATGACAGATCATGACATATTATAAATGGCCGAAACGTCACTTCAAAATCATATCATCCCTTTATGTCAAAGCACCCTCAAACATTTTTATACCCTACACCACACTGTGGTACAGGGTATTATGACTTTGTGCATTTGTTTGTAACACCTAAAAGGAGAAGAGATAGATCCATTGTTTATTATACCGATCGACTCAGAATCACTTTCTGAGTCGATTTAGCCATGTCCGTCTATCTGTCCGTCTGTCCATGTATTCTTGTAATCAAAGTGCAGGTCGTATTTATGGTCCGATTGTGATGAAATTTAGCATAGTGCTCTTTTTTGGCCCAAGGACGATCCCTATTGAAATTGGTTAAAATCGGTTCAGATTTGGATATAGTCCTCATATATATGTGTCACCCGATTTGACATGCAAGCGCCGTAGAAACCACATTTTACATCCGATCTTTATGAAATTCGGCAGAGAGAGTTTTATTATTACGTGAATGAACACTACCAAATTCGGCGAAAATCCGACCAGATTTAGATATAGCCCCCATATATATGTTTCACCCGATTTAACATTTAAGCGCTGTAGAAATCGTGTTTTATATCCGATCCGTACGAAATTTAACAGAGAGAATTTTCTTATTACATGTATGAACACTGCAAAATTCGGGGAAAATCGGTTCAGATTTAGATATAACCCCCATATATATGTTTCACCCGATTTAACATTTAAGCGCTGTAGAAATCATGTTTTATATCCGATCAGTACGAAAGTTAACAGAGATTTTTCTTATTACATGTATGAACACTGCCAAATTCGGGAAAAATCGGTTCAGATTTTAACATAGTCCCAATATATATGTTACACCCGATTTGACATGTAAGCGCTGTAGAAACCGTGTTTTGTATCCGATCAGTACGAAAATCGGCAGAGAAAGTTTGCTTATTACATGTATGAACACTGCCAAATTCTTATCGCAATGCCCATTTTCGCATTGGTAGGTAGGTGTAGGGTATTATATAGTCGGCCCCTCCCGACTGTCTGTCTTTCCTTACTGGTTATTGATCTTTCAGTGTCAAAGCGTTAGTTGAAGTCAACATTTTCATGATGGTAAAGCTCACTTACGTGCGACGTTTAGAAATTATTAAAAGTTACGGTGATCGCAACTTTAAGGAAATCATTAAAAATTACGGTGGTCGCATTTTTAAGAGCGCTTACTCCAATTTTAGGCCGTAATAATCGAAGCGAAACTTTACTAACTCAGTCAATTGCAAATGGATTTTTAAGAGACTGGTTACATTTTTTTCCTTATAATATCTAATATGGGCCTTATTCATAAATAGTTAAAGAAGGTTTGAGGAAAGCTTTAGCAGTGTTAAAGCGTTCTTCAAACCTTCATTAAATTTTTATGAATAAGGGCCTATATATGTAAATTAATCAATCTTGCGGTTATCTCAGATTGTAATTGGTAAAAACCTTCCCTAAACTTGAAAATGACGGACAAAAATGGAAAAAATGTGCTTGTAGGACAAATAAACCTATATTACTACAACTTCAAATAAACAAAATATACATCGTTCGAAAGGTCTAATTCTCTTCTTTCGGCGTTCAAGTGAAAAACGGCAAGACAATCGTTTTTTATCCTTAAATACGGATTTTGGGGGTGTCCGGGGAATTTCAAAAAAAGATTCGTGTTTCTCCGAAAAAATAAAAAAGGGCGCCACGAAATAACCCCCAAGTGAAAAAACCCCCAAGCCTAAAATGAAATAACCCCCAATGAAATATGCCCCAAATGAAATGAAATAACGCCCAAAGATTAAATGTGAAATAAAGTCCAAATTAAATGAAAAAACAGCCAAATAATAAATGAAACAACCCCCAAAAAATATTAGTTAAATTAAAAAAAAAATAATTCCCCACAAAAAAGTGAAATAACCCCCAATGAAAAAACCCCAAATAAATGAAATAAACTCCAAATTAAATTAAATTCGTCTAGACAAATATTTGTTTGTGCAATATACATAATTTTTCCCAAAAACTGTTTGTAGTAACAAATTAGAATAAAAACCAATGGGAATACCTGCAAATTGCAAATTGATATTTAACAATGGACGTAAAAACAACGTTTCAACTGCTTTGCAACGGTTTTTATCCTTTGCAATTAAATGAAACAGAAAACATAAAGAAATAGAAATTCTGACGAAAAATTTTAATAAATGTTTCTGGAATATTTTTTGTAATGCATTACTATTTCTTGACGTTTGAAAACTTTTGGAATATAATACATGAGAATACATGAAAACTTTTGGAAGAGAATTCTCTTCCAAATCGCGGCGATTTTTTAACCCATTTTTCGTCTGCATTACTATTTCTTCATGTTCAAAAACTGTTGGAAGAGAACTGAAACTTCATGTGTGAAATATGTATGTTGGAAGAGAAAACATGAATAGGAATTAATGGAGACGAAAAATAGGTTAAAAATCGCGGCGATTTTTTAACTATTTTTCGTCTCCATTAATTCCTTTTCATGTTTTCTCTTCCAACATATTTCCATACAATTTTCTGACATGAAGAAATAGTAAAGCAGACGAAAAATATGCCAAAAAATCACCGTGATTTTTGTCTCCCTGTTTCACTTGCTTCATCTTTTCTTAAATTTTTCTCTTACAGCAGTATTCAATCGTAAATTGTTAAAAGGGAACAAACCCAATTAGTTCAGTTAGTGATCGGCTCTCTATAGTCGCAAATCTTATTTTACTTACCATTTCCAAACATTTAAAGCTTATTATGTAATTTCATGATATAATGCAATCGTACCATCTGGTATGTTTTCTGTAATCTGATATACATGACCCTACAACTCAAATTTTCATATTTGTTATAATTTAAAATTTGTAAATTTTCTTCTCTGAAGCACTGATTAATACTCTCAAGGCCCACCCTAAAATTACCCCGTTCAATATGTTCATTCGATTCTAACCGTCTAACAATAAGGAAGCGATATCTAACAATTTTATTATTAAAAACTTTCCTAAACTTCATTTTGAATGTCAACAAATTAGATTTCGATGAAAATGTAATAAATCCCAAACAATGAAAAAATTCCCAAAACCCAGAATGAATGACATAAATCCCAAATTCATTTTATTTTGGGTTTTATTTGATTTTGGTCTTAGTAACAAAAATTTAAAAAAACTTGAAAAAATGAAATGAAACCCAAAGTTAGTGAAATTTCACCCAAACCCAATTTTGAATCTTTATTTTGGGTGTTATTTCACTTTCTGCTTGGGGGTTATTTCACTTGGGGGTTATTTCACTGCGCCATAAAAAAGATTAATGAAAGAAATGTCATTATTGGCGGAATGGAAATGGGCCATATGAAAATACACCCCAATATTTTCAAGAAAATGGGCCCCAAAAAATAACACATCAAAAACAACAATAATATTTGGGTGTATTTGCATTTCATGTATTCTTGATTAGGGCTTAATTATACCCTCACTTTAGTGTGACGAGGGTATATATCATTTGCTACGAAAAAAAGTGTAACACATCGAAGGAGTGATCTAAGACCCTAAGTATGTTCGGCGGATATTCGTTTTGGGTCATTTTAAGACGAATGAGCAATGTCCGTCCGTCTGTCTGTCTGTCTATCTGTCTGTCTGTGTGTCTGCTGGCTGGTGCGCACGATAACTCTCGAAAGGAGTAACCGATTGACTTCAAATTTGGTTCGTGGTAATATTTTTTTCTATCTCCGGCTAAGTTCGAAGATGGGCCATATTGGTCCACTCCTTCTAGTACCTCCCCCACAAAGTGTTAAAATGTTGTGAAATATTGAATCTTTAATAACTGCTATACTACTTATTCGAATCTTCTGAAATTCCACACATAGCATTAGTTTATTAGTCGCTATCAACTCGAGAAAAATGGGTCATGTTGCTACGCCCCTTTTGGTACCTCCCACACAAATGCACCATTTTGCACCAAAAGTTAACAGCTTATAACATTAATACCAGTGCATAAAAATACTTTAAATTTTGTACAGTGTAATGCTTTCATAGCGCCTACAGTCCAGTGAAAAATGGGTGTCATATTCACGCCCCTTTTGGTACCTCTTACACAAAGGTACCATTTTGCACCAAAAGATAACAGCTTATAACATTAATACCAGTGTATAAAAATACTTGAAATTTTTTACAGTGTAATTTTTTTATAGTGTCTTTTGCACTGTGAAAAATGGACGCTATTTCCACACCCCTTTTTGTACCTCCCACACAAAGGTACCATTTTGCACAAAAAGTTAAGAGCTCACAGCATGAGTACTATTGCACAAATGCAACAACATTTTGCACAGTGTAACGCTTTTGAAGTCCCTATAGCCCTGTAAAAAATGGCCGTTATCACCACGCCCCTTTTTGTACCTCCCACACAAAATGGCCAAATCATACCAAAATTTAATATTTCATAACGTTAATTTACCAGTGCAAAAAACGTTTATAATTCGGCGCAGTGTAATGTATTTAAAGAATCTACTATTCAGGTGTATTTGTTAAAAACATTCTGGTACCTCCCATACAAATTGACAGAATAATTCGTTTAATATTCCATATTACATTACTCACAAAGTGAGGGTATACCTTAGTCGGTTTACCCGACTGAAACTTTCTTACTTGTTTCCTAATACATTTTGGTATCGAAAATAGGCCCCAATTTTGGTGTTCACCCTCATTTTCAATTTGGGGTGCATTTTCCAGGGGCCTAACTTCCGTCCGCCTTCATTATGATCAAATTGAAGAAGGTAGTCGTTAATTCGATGAAATTCTTACATTAATTCAATGTAAAACACTTGATGAAACTCTTACATTATTTTAATGTAAAATTTTGTATACAGCGTACAGCAAATGCATCGGGTGTTTTTTTAAAAGGTTTGTTTTTCCGATAACGACTAAACGGTCACAAATTGGTGAAATCTTGTAACGTTATTATACCCTCCACCATAGGATGGGGGGGTATATTCATTTTGTCACTCCGTTTGTAGCACCTCTAAATATTCATCTCAGACCCCATGAAGTATATATATTCTTAATCGTCTCTTAATTCTAAGACGATTTAGCCATGTCCGTCCGTCCGTCCGTCCGTCTGTGGTAATCACGCTACAGTCCGCAATAATAGAGCTAGGTTGATCAAATTTGGTAAAAATATTTCTTATAGTTGCAGGTTCTTTGGGATTGCAAATGGGCCATATCGGTCAATGTTTTGATATAGCCCCCCTATATAGCATCTAACTTGCTGTGATTCCTACTGTTATCATCTACTATATTTTTGTGTTTTCGGTCTTATTTTCTTTAGGTTTGAGTTATTTTGTGAGGTCACATGCTATCCATGGTGGAGGGTATATAAGATTCGGCATGGCCGAACTTAACGCTTCCACTTGTTTTTAGTTTAGTTTGCATAGACTTAAAAAACAAAAATTAAATATTTCCAAAATTGCGACAACATTTATGTGAAATCGGTGATTTAAAGTTCACACTGAGATTTTATGGGTCAACAATTTAGCGACGTTTGTAGTCAACTCGCTTTCCTGTCAGAACTCGAAGAACTGAGCAGAGTTCTGTCAGGGAGTTTCCCGATTAGTGACTGCTAGCAGTTTTTTGTGCGGTTGTTTTCCTCGTCCTTCAGGTAACACACTGTACACGGTGTTGTGGATACATTCCTCCTCAGACTTGCGGCGTCTGAGGCATTTTCCACTTCGTCAGCGAAGGTATAATAAAAACGTCTTTGTGCTTTCCTTCTTATAGATTTTGAGTGTATCTTTATAGGCATCACAGACAATAATGACCCCAGTATATTTGGCCTTGTTGAATAGCCTGTTGCAGGTTCTTTTCTAAGCCTGTAGCTCAAAAGTCTATCATTGTGGATTAGATTTACATTTATACCTCAATTTTGGACAAGCTTATTTAATGGAACTATTGAAGGATGTAGTGATGTGGTCGATCGCATTATCCAGATAGGACTATGTCATTTGGCTCGAATACAAGTTTAGAATTGAAGATTTTTTTGAATATGTTCTCTTACAGGTGCCACTTTATCTTTCTCACATTTCTGTGGACGGCAGGCTTACAACACAAAAAAATCTATTTGAAAAGAATCTATGAAATAACTTAATAACAGTAATGTCAGCATGTCGAACGTCTTTTCTACATCTAAAGATGCCGCCGCTGTACAATTTTGATTTTGTAATTTACAAAAAATATAATTTTGAAATTTTAAAAGAGCATATGTCGCTGAATGTTTCTTCTTAAAAACGAATTGTAAGTCAGGGATATACTGATAGCACAGTGCGACAGTCCAAAAACCAAAAACAGCGATACTATTTTTCTTGTAGGTCTTGGCGGGTAGAACTTGTTGCATTTTTTTCCTTATAAAATATACTATATTTGTAAATTAATTAATCGTACGGTTATCTCACAATATAATTGGTAAAAACATTGCCTAAACTAGAAAATGACGGACAAAAATGAAAACCAGTAAGGAAAGGCTAAAGTCGGGCGGTGCCGACTATATAATACCCTACACCACTCTCGTATTGAATAACTCTGATATATAAATTTTGTAATTCATGTATAAATTGTTTACATAAATTTACTTTTGGGACATTTTATACTTAAATAATACCCTGTACCACAGTGTGGTGTAGGGTATAAAAACGATTGGATCTAAAGAGCCAAATCGGACGAAACATATATATGGGAGCTATAGCTAAATCTTAACCGATTTTCTTCAAATTCGGTAGTGTTGGTTCATGGATCAAGAAACTCTACCATTCTAAATTTCAAAATGATTGGATGTAAAATACAGCTTCTACAGGACTAAAGAGCAAACTCGGACGAAACATATATATGGGAGCTATAGCTAAATCTTAACCGATTTTCTTCAAATTCGGCAATGTTGGTTCATGGATCAAGAAACTCTACCAATCTAAATTTCAAAACGATCGGATGTAAAATACAGCTTCTATAGGACTAAAGGGCCAAATCGGACGAAACATATATATGGGAGCTATAGCTAAATCTTAACCGATTTTCTTCAAATTCGGCAATGTTGGTTCATGGATAAAGAAACGCTACCATTCTAAATTTCAAAACGATTGGATGTAAAGTACAGCTTCTATAGGACTAAAGGGCCAAATCGGACGAAAGATATATATGGGAGCTATATCTAAATCTGAACCGATTTCAACCAAATTCAATAGCGATCTTAACAGCCGCGAAATACTCTAAAGTGCAAAATTTCAGAACGATCGGAGTGAAATTGCGTCCTGTAGTCGACGAACAACTTTACATGGACAGACGGACGGACATCGTTAAATCGACTCAGCTATTGATTCTGAGTCGATCGGTATACTTTAAGGTGGGTCTAGCTGTGTTATTTTCAGGTGTTACAAACATCTGCCGTGAAACAAACTTATAATGCCCTGTACCACAGTGTGGTGTAGGGTATAAAAATGTGTGTGTAGGACAAATAAACCTATATTCCTACAGCTTCAAATAAACAAAATATACATCGTTCGAAAGGTCTAACTCTGTTCTTTCAAAATTCTTTCAGAGATTGAAAATCGGTTAGTAATTAACAAAGTTAAAGGCGTTCAAGTGAAAAAAGACAAGAAAATCGACAAGACCTACAGGAAAAATAGTATCGCGTCATTTGCTTCTCAACATGAGTTTATTTTGTCGCACTGTGTAGTCAATCCCAATATCCATTTTTATACGAATTATTCTCTCGAAGATTTTTCCAAATTAGAATGTAGGGAAATTGGTTATTTATGTCAGAATCATACGGTTTCTCTCGTATCGAAACTATTGTTGAAATCTTCCAAGATTTTATATTATCGTAAGATATTCTAAAGCCTTCATTGGAAATTTTCGTATTATGAAATTTGAAATTTTGTCCAAACCGCACGATTTTTTATTGTTAATGTCATTGGCAATAAATCTCACTTCGTCCAAAGTGATAAGTTTTGAAGATGAATGGTCAGTATTGAGAGAAGAATTAGTTAAAATCTCATTAACGGCCTCATCCATATCAGACATATTATCATTAGTGGTTGAATTGTTATAAAGGGTTTTCCAATAAGAGTGATATGATTTATTTGAAAAAAAAACACACTTATTGTTAAGGAAATTCAAAAGTTTTTTATTAAATGTGAAGTACAATCGATAATAAAGCTGAATAATTTGTAAACGTTGTTCTTGCGTATATCTCTCCATGATGAAATTGTAAACACTACTGAATACAATGAAAAACAAATGGCAGATCATGACATATTACAAATGGCCGAAACGTCACTTTAAAATCATATCATCCCTATTGGAAAACCCGTTATATATTGCAAAAATTTGTCTTAAGTTTTTCGCAATATATATGTTTATCATCAACTACTACTCCGTCAGTAGATATAGTCCTGAGTCCCGATTTCTTCTTATGACATAGTTCTGCTTTAATTTTCTGAAGTCTTTCATTTAATATACCGGACTGTTCAATTTGAACCCTTTCTTTAATTATAATACGTATTAAGTAACTGAATCTGTTTAGATAGCATCAAGTACCGTGGATTCATTCTATTAAAAGTTCTAGTATATATCGACTTCATCTCCCTTTGCCATCTATACTTAATTCTATACAGAGCCTTAATATTGTCTGAGATGACATATTCCCTATTATGCAAAATAATCTCCTCCGAATGATTACAAGAAATCTGTGTTATGGTACTAACACATTCTGTGATATGTCGGTCGATCTCCTCATTAGATAAATTCCTTAAAGATTCTGGAAAAATGTCCAATAATGGCATGACAACATCATTCTGATAATTCTCCCAATTTGTGTTTCGATATGAGGTAAAAGTGTGAGGACCGTTTTCGTATTATATCAAAATATGAAATATTGATCGACAGTTTAAGAGGGAAGTGGTCAGAAAAGGTAGTATGATTAGAAATCGATAAATTAGGTTTGGCAGGGCAGGTTACAAGCGGGACATGTATTCAACGTGGTGCCATCAATCCTTGCCCAGTGTGAATTGAGGCGGATACACCAGCCAGATCTTAATTGGGCCAAAAGTACTCTTGTCTGTTATGGTAATTCCTCTTCCTCTGAGGCCACTGATGGAGGGTGGTCTCCTAGTATGACGTTGACTCTGTAATTATTCACGGCTTTAGCGACGGCGTCAAAGTGTATGTCAGCCAGACCTGCCTTGTAAGCTCTTTGATCTAGAGGTTCTCTCTTGTAGCGTTGGACCTCGCGCTCTAGATCATGAAGGTCGTTTCTGATCTGCCTGGGAGGTGGGCGCCTATCCACTAGATGGTGATTGGGATGGCTGGGACAGCAGATACTGCTTCGACGTCGCACGGTTATGATCTACGTCTCCTCGTGTAAGTGGTCCACAGAAGACATGAGGAGGCACCCTGTCGCAGTTCTCAGGGCGGCATTTTGGCAGGTCTGTATATTCTTCCACTGCGTTTCGCTAACATTCGGTGACCACACTGGTGCTGCATAGTTTACCACAGACCGACCTATCGCTTTGTAAGAGGTCAACAAGGTTTCTTTATCGTGTGCCCCACGTGCTGCCGGCTAGCGACTTGAGGACCTTGTTCCTACTTCTCATCTTATTGCAGATAGCTGTGGCATGCGCGTTTGACCTGAAGAGGCTATCAAATGTGACACCAAGAACCTTAGGGTATTTGGTGGTCGGAATTCTTGTGCCATCGACTATCACATTGAGTTGCTCCTTCACTTGCGCTGACCATGCAGTAAACAGTGTGGCCGATGATTTGGTGGCGGATATTTTTAGGGTCCTCGCAGCGAAGAAATTGGCAATCTCAGCCAGGTAGATATTCAGTCTTTCACATATGTCATCGATTAAAGGGCCCGACGCCAGAATCGTACAGTCATCAGCATATGTTACGATTTCAACGCCGTCAGGTGGGGGTGAAATTGCAGAGAGGTAGAGGTTAAACAGTGCCGGAGATATCACCCCACCTGGGGGAACTCCCTGTTTCACTTGGTTTGGACTTGTTGTTTCTGAATTCCACATACGACTGGCGCCCACACATGTAATTGATGGTCCAACGTTTCAAACTATTCGGGAGAGACGTGTTGACTATGTCCTCAAAAAGCGTGGCGTGGCTGACGGTATCGAAGGCCTTCCATAGGTCTAGCGCCACGAGGACGGTCCTGCCACCGGGCTTGTTCTGGTTAAGACCGCGGCTCACATGCGTGGATATGGCGTGTAAAGCAGTAGTCGTACTATGCTGCTTTCGGAATCCGTGCTGATGATCAGCAATTGGAAGATGTCCAATCAGGCTCAGGAGGATTAACGCCTCAAGCTTCTTCTCTGAACCCGTTCCAGCCCGCTTTCCTTTGATTCAGGAAAGTACGGCGTTCAGAGATAATAAAATCGGCTGGTCTGTCTATGGAGAGGATTATGGGGAGGTGGTCTGATCCCAATGAAACGACGGGCTGCCAGATGACGTAATTTATCAGACCAGGCGACACGATGGTGATATCTGGCGAGCTGCTGCAATCACCCATAATCCGTGTGGGGGCTCTATCTCGGCATTCCCGGCCTTAACTGCTACCCCTATACTACATTCAATGTATGGATCTCTAGAGTCAAGCTCAGGCGAAATAGGTCTGTAGTGCCCAGAATGGTGTAATAGGAAAGCCAGTCCCAGACCTCCACTTCTAGTGCGATCCTTATGTAGCACATTGTAACCCTGCAAGCTGCATGTGTCGCTCAGACCTACATTCACTAGACCAAAATCTAGTGAATGTAGTTGAGGCCAATTGAAAAATATGTTTCCTTTGAAATTATTCATAGAGTCTTCCCATGACGTATTTTTAGAGTTAAAGTCGTCCGCAAAATTGTTCCATAATAATTGAGAGAGAATCGATGAATATAAGATAGCCCTTCCATCAAGATATTAGGATTACCATTACATGGGAATTATATAGAAGCAAAAATAATCTTTTTATTCAAAGCATTCAATTTAATGTCTATATGTACAAATAAATTGTGAAATTGTATATGTACTTGGAATTAAAATTTTCTGAAATTTAAACGTCCTCTCTACGACAACTCCAACCCCCTGAGAACTACAGTCACGTATAAATAAGTAATCGTCAAAATATACCCTATGTCTTTCCGTTAAATGTGTCTCCTGGATAAAGGATATGTTAATGTTATTAAATTTAAATATGTCTAGTAATTCAATTATCCGGCTTACTTCTATGAGGGAACTTATATTATATGTCATAATATTTAATAATCTATGGTCCATAATGCAATTTTACTTCTTCTAGGAGATCCAGACTATTGACCTCATCTATGTGCAGTGTTCTATTAGATTTTATAAAAAGTTAAATTCTAAGTTCTAAAGAAGGGGACAACAAAACACATATACTGCTACAACATCAAAACTCTGAGTTAACATTTTCTCTTGAACTTCGTTTCATCTGAAGACATGAGGAGGTTCCCAGGGCGTCAACAGTTTTGTTCAGTTTACTCAAATAAACTTTTGATGAACGTCTATGTCGATAAACCAGAGACAATTGAACACCTCGACAAAATTCGACGAGTTATTGGCGAATTACGGCCGCCATTGCGGCGAAAAGTGTGTGGACTTTGGAGTTCCCGATTACAAGATGTACGCGCTAACCAGGGAGGCCACATGGCCAAAATCATACTATGAGTTTATGCCTAAGATGGTTTACTTGAATTTCTAATAGGGGAATGAGAGCCAAAAGGGTCCGGATTCCAAGTTCAGAGTTCTACTCGTAGTTCCATTTTGGGAGATACTTCTTTTGAGATACTCTTTTAAAATTTTTGACTACACTGACATATGACATTTGACAGAGAGGAGTTGCTTGATGCAAGCACGAGCACCACAAGTTTTTAGGGATTTTGGTTCACATTTAAATTTCATACCTTTATGCCTTGCAGCTTCGTCCCTGTATATTGCAAATAGTCAATATGGCAAATTATTTACCTCATGTCCCCCACTGTGTGGCGTTTGCTTTGGTTGGCATGACTCTGCATGAGTTGTGACTATGGCTAGAACGTGTTGAATACGTGGTGGAATGTGAGGGCGTGTATGTGTGCGGATGATTGTGATTGTTGGTACCGGACGTCCGCTGAGTCTAATGGCCTAATGTCAGATTGACACCACGGCTAAATTAGCGGCAAAGGTGTTTTCGACATTTTAGTATTCGTTTTATTGTCCCGGCCAACAGAACTGAACACAACAGAACAAAAAAAACCGAAACCCGAATCCAAAACATTTGCATATACTCCGGCCCCAATGTAAGTGTTATTGAGTTTGTGAATTGTGAAATGTGAAATATTGGCGCGGCTTCTCGTCGACGTCTCGCTATCGTTGTCGTTGTCATTGTCGTCGTCGTAGTTCACAATTGTTGTTAATCGCACCTGGTGATCTTTTTAAATTACCAATAAAAAAGATAAAATAACAAAGGAGTAATTGTGCAAATCGAATGGCTTTATTTCTGTCATTGTCTGTATTTCGTTTGTCTTTCGGGTTTTAGCTCTATTTTTTAAAGTGCGCTTTTGTTGACATAACATAACGTTTAATTCCGCTCGGAAACGCAAAACATTCAGCCATGAAAGATGAACTGGAGTTGTGGAATGGCGAAGGCTCGGTGGACACCCAATGCACTCACCTGGTATAAATTATTACATTGTGAATAAACATTAAACAAAATATGTATAAAAAAATTAATTAGAATATGCTAAATGAACGTATAACAATTCCAACCTATATTTTGAGGACACAAAATCCAATGGTGATAGAATTTTTTGCAGGACATTCGAAAAAGTTAATTTACTTAAATAACTAGACGAAATACTTATCAAATATTCTCTAACTGCCAGATAACATAACTGCAGAGAGAAACAATCAGTTTCAATAACGAAAATATATATCACATACATGACCCCTTAAATCCCTTAAACATTTATTATTTTCCCTAAATTTATTAAAGTGTTACACATAGAAGGATTGACCTAAGACTCTAATAATTTGGGAAGGAAATCCTGTTATGATGTTTTCGGTCATTTGGGCATTGTTCGCAACTGCGTAATTGTTTGGTAAGCGTCAGTCTGTAGGTTACAAGCCTACAGAAGCGTAGCGTTTTCCTTTGCAGTTAAAATATTATACACGCTGAAAAAAAATCGCTTCTGCAGTATATTGTCCCAAACATATTCGGCTTGAAACATATATATGTTTGGGGTAGACTCTAAGCATGTAATATTTGGTACACACAAAAATTGTGTATTTGGGAAGATGTTGTTCTAAACAAATATTTGTTTACATTCCAATATGTTTTTATTTGGGACCATTATTTCAGAAACAAATATTTATTTGCATTTAAGTATTCATAAAATACATAAATTGTGTCAAATTTTTCAGTAATTCAAAGTTTAATTTTTAGAAATTTTTAATGTTCGTAAAAAATAATAATTGAAAACATACAATCTTGGATCAATATAAAGTACTTAGAGGATTGACAACTAATGATGGCCTGGAATACTCAGAAATTTGAAATGATTGATTTAAAACATGCTGCATATGGTATCATAACTGGGAGGTACAATTCGAAACCCAAGAAAAATTGAAACTGAAATATGAAAAACTCAGCAAAAGTTTTGGAAATATTTTTTAAATAAAATATATTTGGAAAAATTCCTAAATAATAATTTTATTTGTATTTAAACACATATTTTATTTGAGAAATTTAATTTGCAAATATAATTTGTTGTAATATATGAATATATGAGTTCCAAATATATTTTATTGATTTTCAAATAAAATTTATTTGCTAAGAAATATATAATATTTAAAAATTTGTGTTCCAAATATATTTTCTTTCGATTCAAACATATCAAAAAAGGCGATTTTGCCCCGTGTATAAATAGAATTCAAATGTCACATTAATTTGTATTTGCCTGAAAATTGCAACTAGTCATTTTGAATAAGCTACGAAATTTACGTGGGAGCAATATGTTTGTGTATCGAAGTATTACACATTCTTATGGTACTGGTAGCAATAAACAAATCTAGTTTGGCCATGCCGAATCCTATATACCCTCCACCAAGGTTCCTATGTAAATGGTTTCGGCTATATACAGGGTGGCGCAGGGTCTTAGGGTCTTAGGTCACTCCTTCGATGTGTTACACTTTCGGTTCGTAGCAAATGATATATACCCTCCTCTCTAAGGTGAGGGGATAACAAGCGAAGGGTTTTCCAACAAGAGGTGTTATTTTGGTATTCAAAGAAAAATGCAAGTTTTTGAGACAAATGATCGGATGTTTATTTCATAATAAAGAGGAAGGTATGCCGTTAATAATGCAAAACAACATCAGCCAAATGGCCACCACGACCACGCTTACAGGACCATATTCTTTTCATGAAATTGTCCATAACCAAATCCCAAAGTGGCTGCCCTATGTTCTCGATAGCCCCACGAATTCTATCTTTGAGGTCTTGAATCAACACCGAACTGTTGTCGTAGACCTTATCTTTTACGTGGCCCCAAAGGAAGAAGTCGCAAGGTGTTAAATCACAAGATCTCGGTGGCCAATTGTGATCACCTCTTCGAGAGATAACACGGTCCGGAAACTTTTCCCGTAACAGAGCAATGGTTTCGTTGCTTGTGCGGCACGTAGCGCCGTCTTGTTGAAAGTAAACGTTGTTCAGATCAATACCATCCAACTCCGACCATAAAAAATCATTAATCATCTCTCGATAGCGCAATCCATTCACCGTAACTGTTGATCCAACCTCATTTTCGAAAAAGTAAGGTCCAATGACAGTCACACGTTGAGGATGGGGAGGCTTCTCAACAATAACTCTTGGGTTTTCCTTGACTGCAAGATTTTCACCATTTTTGTAGTGAACTTTAATAATTTCAATGTGTTGTTGAATCGTGTATCGTTCCATTTTTATACCCTACACCACACTGTGGTACAGGGTATTATAAATTTGTTTCACGGCAGATGTTTGTAACACCTGAAAATAACACAGCTAGACCCGCCTTAAAGTATACCGATCGACTCAGAATCACTAGCTGAGTCGATCGAAGAATATCAGATTTATACTCATTTTAAATGAGACGTCTCACAGAATATGCTAGAGAAAATCCGAAGCCAAAATTTTAATTGGTTCGGATTTAGATATAGCCCCCATATATATGTTACCCCCGATTTCACATGTAAGCGCTGTAATAACTGTATTTTATATCCGATCAGTATGAAATTCGTGAGAAAGAGGTTTCCTATTATATGAATGAAGACTTTTAAATTTGGAAGAAATCGGTTCAGATTTAGATATAGCCCCCATATATACGTTACCCCCGATTTGAACTGTAAGCGCTGTAAAAACTGTATTTTATATCCGATCAGTGCGGCAGAAAGAGGTTTCTTATTACATGAAGGAATACTGCCAAATTCGGAGAAAATCGGTTCAGATTTAGATATAGCTCCCATATATATGTTACCCCCGATTTGACATGTAAGCGCTGACTGTATTTTATATCCGATCAGTACGAAATTCGACAGAAAGAGGTCTTTTTACATGAATGAGTATTCAGGGAAGATCGGTTCAGATTTATATTAAAGCTCCATATATATGTTCCTCCTGATTTGGTATCAAATCGCTATAGAAGTTGTATTTTCTATTTTCGATCATTAAAATTTTCCAGAAAGATGTTTCTCAATTTAGGAAAGAATATTGCTTAATTTAGCGATTATTGTTTCAGAATTACATAATATGTTTCTACCCATTTACCAATTATTCCAAATTATTATGGCAATGACCCTTATCGCAGTGTTAGGGAGGTGTAGGGTATTATATAGTCGGCCCCGCCCGACTTTCTGCCTTTCCTAACTGGTTTTAATTATAACCTACACCACAATGTGGTACAGGGTATTATAACTTTGTGCATTTGTTTGTAACACCCAACAGGAGTCGAAATAGACCCATCGTTTCTTATACCGATCGACTCAGAATCATTTTCTGAGTTGATTTAGCTATGTCCGTCTGTCCCTCTCTCTGTATGTCCGTCTGTCTGTGCATGTATTCTTGTAATCAAAGTACAGGTGGCAATTATGGTCAGATCTCGACGAAACTTTATACATATTTTTTTTTTGGCCCAAGGACGATCCCTATTGAATTTGGTTAATATTGGATCAGATTTAGATATAGCCCCCATATATATGTTAGGCCCGATTTACATGTCAAATCGGGCCTGTAAAAACTTTATTTTATATCCGATCAGTATGAAATTCGGCAGAAAGAAGTTTCTTATTATATGAATGCACACTGTTAAATTCGGAGAAAATCAGTTCAGATTTAGATATATCCCCCATATATACGTTACCCCCGATTTGACATGTAAGCGCTGTAAAAATGTTATTTTATATCCGATCAGTGCGAAATTCGGCAAAAAGAGGTTTCTTTCTACATGAAGGAATACTGCCAAATTCGGAGAAAATCAGTTCAGAATTAGATATAGCCCCAATATATATGTTACCCCGATTTGACATGTAAGCGCTGTAGAAACTGTATTTTATATCCGATCAGTGCGAAATTCGGCAGAAAGAGGTTTCTTATTACTCGAAGGAATACTGCCAAAGTCGGAGAAAATCGGTTCAGATTTAGATATATCGCCCATATATATGTTACCCCCGATTTGACATGTAAGCGCTGTGGAGACTGTATTTTATATCCAATCAGTACGAAATTCGACAGAAAGAGGACTTTTTACATGAATGGGTATTCAGGGAAAATCGGTTCAAATTTATATATAACCTCCATATATATGTTCCTCCTGATTTGGTTTCAAAGCGCTATAGAAGTTGTACTTTACTTCCGATAATTAAAATTTTCCAGAAATGTGTCTCATGTTAGGAACGAATATTGCTTAATTTAGCGATTATCGTTTCAGAATTAGATAATATATTCCTACCCATTTACCAATTATTACAAATTATTATCGCAATGACCCTTATCGCATTGTTAGGGAGGTGTAGGGTATTATATAGTCGGCCCCGCCCGACTTTCTGCCTTTCCTTACAGGTTATACCTGTCAATGATTAAGGGTTTCCTAGAAATAGTGCCAGAAAACAATGTTTTCTGAAAGGTAAATCTTACTAAATTTTATTATTGTTTGATAAAAACATGTGATCTACAAGAAATCAGTGCATATTGACTGATATAATAACTAATAAGTACAAGAAGGTAGGGAAAAACTAAAAAACAAATTTGCATATGGACAGAAACGTACATAAAATTCTTAAAAATGTATATATTTCGATACATTTTTTTTTAAAGTTCTTTATTTTGATATTAGAAATAATAATCAAACGCAACATGTGGAAATTTCTAATGGAAAATCCCTCAATTCCCAAAAAATTGGACCCTAAATACGAATTGGACTTTTTTCGCGAAAAAATCCCCAAAAATTAAATTTTTTCAAAAAATTTACTTTATAGGGCCATAACTTTCTTATTTCTTCACATATTTTGATTTTCTTTCATGATATTGAGAATTTTATTGGCAATCCATAAAAAAACACGCGAAGAAAATCGGTAAAATTTTTACTGAGATATTGGCTTAATTCCAAGGAAAAGTCGGCGTATAAATGAAAAATTCAAATTTAAAATCCACATATCTCGGAAACTATTCAAGATATCTTGAACCTATAAAATGTTTATTGTAGGTCTGGTCTAGGAGTATCCACAGAAAAGATAGCCACTAAAACCGGACACTCCATTCAAAAGTTAGAAGCCGCTGACAATTTTGTATACCCGAGGTGGTCAACTTTAGGGCCCTGTAGCTCCGCCCCTGTATGAGATAGGGGGCCCAAGTTCCGAACTTAAACTCTCTAACACCTCTTGTATACACACCTAAAATTTCATCGATTAGTGGTTTTGAAATGGCAGAATTATGTCCATTTTTTTCCATTCGTCGAGATCTTAAATTGAAAGCATACAAAATACAGCTTGTGCAAAAACTGAAGCCGCCCGACCTTCTAAAGCGACATCGCTTCGCTCTATGGGCTCTTGAAAAGTTCCAAGAAGATCCGACGTTTTCGAGTCAAATTTTGTTCAGCGATGTGGCCCATTTCTGGCTGAATGGGTATGTAAACAAGCAAGTGAAGTGATTCAAGAGCTGCCACTTCATCTAGAAAAAACAACGGTTTGGTGTGGTTTGTGGGCCGGTGGAATCATCGGTCCATATTTCTTAAAAAATGATGCCGCTGAGAACGTAACCGTCAATGGCGACCGTTATCGTGCCATGATAACCGACTATTTGATGCCTGAAATTAAAGCTCGTGATCTCGGCGACATTTGGTTTCAACAAGACAGCACCACTTCCCACACATCGCATCAATCAATGGATTTACTGAGAGAACACTTCGGTGAGCAGATAATTTCAAGTTTTGGGCTGGTCGATTGGCCACCAAGATCGTGTGATATCACACCGTTAGACTTTTCCTGTGGGGATATGTAAAGTCTAAAGTTTATGCGTACAAACCAGCTTCGATTCAGGCCTTGGAGCAAAACATCACGCGTGTAATTCGCCAGTTACCAGTCGAAATACTCGAACGAGTCATCGAAAATTGGACTCAACGGATGGACCATCTGAGACGTAGCCGCGGCCAACATTTGATATACATAATCTTCAAAAAAAATTCCAAAGAATGTTCTATCAAATGATAATAAACATTCCCCGTTCAATTTGAATTTTCTGTGTTTTTTACTTTAAAATGGTCACGCTATATAATAATTGGTAAATCACACAAATCACATGCGGCTACGATTAAGATGGAATTTAATGATTTGACTGAAATTGTTTTAAAACTGTGGTCTCAATATTCCCTAGCCACGAGTAATGCACACAAATGTATTTAACTATTCGTTTTCAAAAACTTTCATTTAAAATAGATTTTCAAAGTTAAGCAAAAAAAAAACGCCACCAAAAGTGTACATCACATTTTCAGCACGAATAACGCCAAACGGCATGTTTGAGTGACTGAGTGAGTAGTTATTTATGAAGTTTTCTTGTGTAAATTGAATAAGTTTTCATTTCACGTCGTCTCACGTTCAGAACTCTCCATAGATTTGTAATGCATGAAATCTTCATACTTATAGCATTGCATCTTATTACACAGGGCAACAAGAACACACTACAAAGATACCTTCATCAGTTTCGGATTAATAACACTTTGTATTTTTGTAATTAGACTTTTATGGTTTTTACAGTATCTGTCATTTTGAAAATATTAATAACTCATGTCATGGGATTCTTAAAACACGAGTATACATTACTTCTTCTGCCGCATAGTGTAGAAGCATGACACGAACCTTTAAGCATTTTCGCCATTAGCAGAATAGACAAATAAGTAAACCAAGGCAGGAATATTACCTCAGCTGTGTTGTGTGTAGATACTTCCAATGAGGATGGAGAATGGAAAATGTATGTACAGAAAATAGACAGTTTACATTTAAATAAAACTGACAAACTGCCACACATTCTGCTCATCCTCGTCCTCATCCTTGTGGCATTGACTCTGCTGTTGTTGATGATGATGAGAGCGATGCTAGCGGTAGGTGCTTCATTGCTAGCGGCAATTTGGCTCTACCGCCATTGGCGTCGTCGTCGACGAATGTAGGAGCAATTTGAATAATTTATAACATGAATTCGGAAATGTTGTTGAACGATGTGCTAACGTGTTCCACGATATCATTATCAAATGCACGAGATGCCTTCGAATCGCAGGACTAGAGTGGGGCTCATGCATACGAGTACAACATACCCACAACTGGTAGACACATTCACACATACACACAACACTCGGCGCTAATGTTTTATTTAGAAAATTCAGGATTTCCGGCAACATGCAACTTGATCGAAAAAGAAGCGGTTATCTGCATGTGTTTGCATGTGGCAACACATATCTGAATTGTCCAGTTCACAAACTAATTGTTATGCGATTACTAATAAAATAAATATGTTGAGCTATTGTCGGGTATTGTCCCAACTGTGTATTGTAATCTTTGCATGTTTGTTGATTATAACAATAACTAAACATGACTGTCAAATAGTTTTACACATCAAATCTATAAAAAGTCTCCACTCAATTGTTGACAAAGCCAATTTTCTCTTTTCAACATTTTTTAGTTCTTTTTGGCGTAAATCCTTTCCACGACATTTTATGTTCTTTTACATATTTACAAAATTTTCACATGTATCACTATCAGCTCGAGAAACTGAGCGAAATTTCGAAGTCTCTTTTGGAACAAGTTGGAAAAGAATCTACAATTCACTGAAAAATTGTATGTACGATATTTTAACGGCTTTTCCAATTGAGATGATATAATTTTGAAGTGACGTTTCGGCCATTTGTAATATGTCACGATCTGTCATTTGTTTTTCATTGTATTCGATAGTGTTTACAATTTCATCGTGGAGAGATATACGCAAGAACAACGTTTACAAATTATTCAGTTTTATTATCAAAATAATCGTTCTCCAATTGCAACTTTTTTAAAATCCAAAAAAAAAAAACACTTTCCAGTCGGCCTACGACCTTGACACCCATGAGCAATATTTTAGCTCTCGTCAAGGGCTATCTGTTTGCCATTGACCGATTCCCGATCCGACGTACCGTGAAACATTCCGTTCACATTTGAAAACGATGCTAAGTTCATTTAAAAAAAAAAACAAAAAAAAACTCTTTCCAGTCGACCTACAACATTGACACCCAAGAGCAATATTTTAGCTTTCGTTGAGAGCTATCTTTCTGCCATTGACCGATTGTGGCTACGTGCCACACAGCAATTGAAACAATTGAATTGTTGCGAGAAAAGTTTGGAGATTCGATTATTTCAAGAAATTGTGATATTGAATGGCCTCAAGAAGTTGTGACTTAACACCATTAGACTATTTATTGTGGGGCCATTTGAAGTCATTGGTGTTTCGAAATAAACCAGACTCCCTTCAAACTTTACAAGTCAATATTGAACTTGCTATTCATGACATACGACTTGATTTAGTGGAAAAAGTGCTCGAAAATTGGGTTCATCGAATTCTTTCATGCAGAAGAAGTCGTGGAGGCCACTTGAATGACGTTTTATTTAGAACTTAACTGTATCGATTGTACTTCACATTAAATAAAAAACTTTTGAATTTCCTTAACAATAAGTGTGTTTTTTTCAAAGAAATCATATCACTCTTATTTGAAAACCCTATACCTATAATATCAGAACATACAAGCACTTTAAATATATTGTAAAATATTTTCCCACAATTTTCGTAGTAATAGATAATTCATTCATAAATTAAGAATGTCTTCATATCCTGTATTTTAGATCATTACTTCAACAACTATACATATACGAGGGTTCATATATATATTTCTGGCCCAGGCAACACTAACGGCCTGTTTCTGTATTTCTAACGAAAATCTCTGCGAAAGAAAACCAGTCACTCACTTTCGTCCGGAATTTGGTTTCTCTAACGTTCTATCGTTCGTTCGCCTGGCCTTACGTCAATGACGTTAGCAATTAACCGATTGGAAAATAATGTAATTGCCAGATCAATAATTTCACAACTTCCGGTCTAAAAAAGCACACATTTTATATGGTCGACCTTAGCAAATACATCTCTGTACTATTTACACTAGCGATGGCCAAAAAAGCAACCCTGGGTGGTCAGCTGAGCTGCAACATGACTCTCATTTCTTTCTCTCTCACGTCTCCCTCATTGTGCACTGATAATTTTTTTCCATCATAGCGAACAACCGATATTGACTTCTTTACGCTAAAATATGTACACATATGTACACAATTTTATTATTATTTAATTGTTTTTACCATAATTTTATTAATATCTACTTATTTTTTGCTTTTAATAATGTTTATTTTGTCATTGTTCCTATCAGTCGACAAATAAAATAATGTGACTCGATCTGACATTTGTGTTCGGCGAGATGACAGCAAAGAGAGATAGAGATACCAAAATTTGCACTGAAATGATTACGTTTTCGTACGAGTTCATTATCGTACGACTTCTGGTTGTGATGGTAGTTAGTGAAACCCAAATCAGCTGTTCGTCGTCTGGCAGGCGAAAGAATGCAAATTTTTAAGTTACAGAAACAGGCTGTAAGTGCTGCCTGGCGTCATCTGACATTTCCATTGGAAAGTTTGACATTTTTAGCATAAACGTACTCAGAACGTTTTGACGTACGACCATTATTTGTGTTGTTTACAGTGACTTGAAATAATCAATTTGGCAAAAAATGGAATTAACTCGTGAACATTTTCTTAGAACGGATCTTCTTGAAATTTTCCCAGAATGTAGTTGTTTATCTGCTGGGGGAAATATTCGAATTTAATTTTCAAGAAGGTGTGATCCTTGTTTATCACTCAATTTTTCAAAATTTAAATTAAATATGGATCTGAATCGGTGACAATCTACGTGATTCCTCTAAAAAATGGTCGGGAACGGACCAGTGGGCTTGGACCCGTTCGGATAAATGGGCGTCGCTAGCCGATACGATTACACAGTACAACACGTGATTTTGTGACTGAATTCTGAGAATTGGACGTAAAAGTAGCCCCAAAAATAAGAACTTCTGCATCATTCATTTAGTCAAGTTGGCTCAATTAATAATTTAATGACCATACGATTTTTTTACACTTTTTCTATATTTTTTTCTCGGCATTTTTTATGAAAAAAATATATAAAATAAAGTAAATATCCTTTTTGAACAAATTTTTTTTGATTTGTTTCGAAAAAAGTTCCAAATTGTCCCATTAAGGGATCTAGAGGGTTAACATCTTCCACAAAAATGCTCCTCATAAAATTCCACTATGTAACTCTGACAATAAGAAATACTTCAAACATTAACTTATAGTATTTTTTCATTTAGTATAATGATCCCTACGAAGAAATAATTAAAACATTGACCCACTGTAAAAAAAACTCAGACAAGCTGAACCATAAGCTTATTCTAAAACAAGTAAGAAAGTTTCAGTCGGGTAAACCGACTAAGGTGTACCATCACTTTGTGAGTAATGTAATATTGAATATTACTCGAGTTATTCTGTCAATTTGTGTTGGAGGTACCAGAAGGGGTTTATCAAATACACTTTTTTTTCGCTGAAAATTAGATACTTTAAATTCATTGCACTGTGCCGACTTATAAGCATTTATGTGCACTGGTATAAACGTTATGAGACATTAAATTGTGGTATGATTTGGGCATTTTGTGTGGGAGGTACAAAAAGGGCTATAGACACTATAAAAACATTACACTGTACAAAATTTCAAGTATTTTTATACATTGGTTTTAATGTTATAAGCTGTTAACTTTTGGTGCAAAAAGGTACCTTTGTGTGGGAGGTACCAAAAGGGTCGTGGCAACAACACCCATTTTCCCTGGACTGTTGTTAATGTTATAAGCTGTTAACTTTTGGTGCAAACTGGTGCATTTGTGTGGGAGGTACCAAAAGGGACGTGGCGACTTCGCCCATTTTTCTCGAGTTGATAGCGACTAATAAGCTAATACTATGTGTGGAATTTCAAAAGATTCGAATAAGTAGTATAGCAGTTATTAAAGAATCAATATTTCACAACATTTTAACCCTTTGTGGGGGAGGTACTAGAAGGAGTGGACCAATATGGCCCATCTTCAAACTTAGCCGGAGATAGAAAAAAATATTACCACATACCAAATTTGAGGTCAATCGGTTACTTCTTTCGAGAGTTATCGTGCGCACCAGCCAGCAGACAGACAGACAGACGGACGGACATTGCTCATTCGACTTAAAATGACCCAAAACGGATTTCCTCTGAACATACTTGGGATCTTCGGTCACTCCTTCGACGTGTTACACTTTTTTCCGTAGCAAATGATATATACCCTCGTCACACTAAAGTGAGGGTATAAAAATAATCTACTCAACATGCCCTTTCAGAATTATAGAGTCACTCTTCTGCTTAAATAATTCCACAGATATCACGGCTGTAAATTAAGATTATAGTATTTATCCCCTCACCTTAGAGAAGAGGGTATATATCATTTGCTACGAGCCAAAAGTGTAACACATAGAAGGAGTCACCTAAGACCCTAAGTATGTTCGGCGGATATCCGTTTTGGATTACTTTAAGTCGAATGAGCAATGTCCGTCTGTCCGTCTGTCTGCTGGCTAGTGCGCACGATAACTCTCGAAAGGAGTAACCGATTGACTCCCAATTTGGTATGTGGTAAAGTTTTCTTCTATCCCCGGCTAAGTTCGAAGATGGGTCATATTGGTCCACTCCTTCTAGTACCTCCCCCACAAAGGTTTAATATTTAGTGAAATATTGATTATTTTGTAGCAAAAGTTACCAGCTTATAACTTTAATACCAGTACATACAAATACTTGAAATTTTGTACAGAGTAATGATTTTATAGTACCTAGAGTCCAGAGAAAATGGGCGTTATTGGCACGCCTCTTTTGGTACCTCCCACACAAATGGACCCTTTTTTTTACCAAAAGTTAACAGCTTTTAACTTTAACAGTAGTGCATACAAATACTTGAAATTTCGTACAGTGCAATGCTTTTATAGTACCTAGAATCTAGAGAAAAGTGGCCGTAATTGGCACGCCTCTTTTGGTACCTCCCACACAAATGGACCATTTTACACGAAAAGTTAGTAGCTTATAAGTTTAATACCAGTATATTCTTTAAAGTTATTAAATGCAATTTAAATTGATAATAATTAAATTAAAACAAAAGAATAAATAAATTTGCTAATATTTTTTTGGGACTCATGGTAAGGGGATTCATAAGTCGGTTCACCCGACTGAACTTTTTTACTTGTTTTTTGTATAAGTTGCCGTGTCATTTTGCTAATTAAACGTAAAGAGCTATATTTACAACTTTGGTGTCTTTGGCGACCCCAACTGAAATTTTTCGGCAAAAGTTTTTGTAAAATATTTTAATCCCTAAATGTCCTTTTTGAAGGGATTTTTTTGGATTTTTTTGAAAAAAAAGGCCAAATTGACCCATTAAGAGGGGAGCTAGAAGGTTAAGATCTTCCACACAAAGTCATAAAATATCAGTCAGTAAAATATTGAAAAATGCGTATACTTAATACGTATAAAACAGCTCATTATAAAACAGAGAAGAACATTTTGTATGAAAAAAAAATGATTTGTTTCGAAAAAAGTTCCAAATTGTCCCAGTAAGAGGGGAGCTAGAGGGTTAACATTCTCCACAAAAATTATCCTCATAAAATTCCACTATGTAACTCTGACAATGAGAAATCTCGCAGACATTACCTTACATCATTTTTTTCATTTAGTATAATGCTCCCTTCGACCAAAAAAATTAAAATTTTGACCCACTGTAAAAAAAAACTCGGACCAGGTGGACCATAAGTTTATTCTACAAAAATGACCTGCTCTTCATGCCCTTTCCGAATTATGTATAGGGTCGCTATCCTGTTCCAATCAAAAAGTCTTAATATGTTGGACAGTGTAATTTAATTAACACAAAAAAAATATATGTATGTATATGGGACTGATGGTGAGGGGATTCGTATGTCGGTTTACCTGACTGAACGTTTTAACTTGTTATAGTTGTATATTGCCATATAAGTTAAGATTATCTAAATAAACCACTAATCCTGTGACTATATATAACACGGATTCTATGTTTATCTGATTTGTGAAATCTCAATATTACATTACTTTATACCCTCACTTTAGTGGAGAAGGGTATATATCATTTCCTATGGGTCAAAAGTGTAACACAATGACGGAGTGAACTAAGACCTCAAGTAAGTTTAGCAGCAATTCCGTTGAGGACATTTTAAGCCATTTGAGCAATGTCTGTCCGTCTGTCTCTCTGGCTGGAGCGCACAATAACTTTCGAAGAGAATTTGGTATGTGATAACTTTTTATACCCTCACTTTAGTGATACGAGGGTATATATCATTTGCTACGGAAAAAAGTGTAACACATCGAAGGAGTGACATAAGACCCCAAGTATGTTCGGCGGATATTTGTTTTGGGTAATTTTTAGTCGAATGAGCAATGTCCGTCCGTCTGTCTGCTGGCTGATGCGCCCGATAACTCTCGCAAGGAGTAACCGATTGACTTCAAATTTGGCATGCGGTAATATTTTTATCTATCTCCGGATGAGTTCGAAGATGGGCCATATTGGTCTACTCCTTCTGGTACCTCCCACACAAAGGGTTAAAATTTAGTGAAATATTGATTCTTTAATAACTTCTATACTACTTATTCGAATCTTCTGAAATTCTACACATAATATTAGTATATTAGTAGCTATTATCTCGAGAAAAATGGGTGAAGTTGGCATGCCCCTTTTGGTACCTCCCACACAAATGGACCATTTTGCATCAAAATTTAACTGCTTATAACATTAATACAAGTGCATAAAAATGCTTGCAATTTTCTACAGTATAATGTTTTTGTAGAGCCTATATTTCCGTAAAAAATGGAAATTATTGTGCAGCCCCTTTTGGTACCTCCCAGACAAATGGACCGTTTCGTACCAAAAGTAGACGGTTTGTAACATTAATACCAGTGCATACAAATACTTGAAATTGTGCAGTGTAATGCTGTTATAGTGCCTATAGTCCTGTAAAAAGTGAACGTTATCGCCCCGCCTGTTTTTGTACCTCCCACACAAAATGACTAAATCATACCAAAATTAAATGATCAAATCATACCAAAATTCGTAACTTTAATATACCAGTGCACATAAAGGCTTATAGTTCGGCACAATGCAGTGTATTTAAGAATATACTGTTTACCGAAAAATAGGTGTATTTGGAAAAACCCTTCCGGTACTTCCCACACAAATTGACAGATTTATTAGTGTAATGTTATATATATTACATTACTCACAAAGTGAGGGTATACCTTAGTCGGTTTGCCTGACTGAAACTTTCTTACTTGTTTTTCTTTCTCAGGCTATGTTCGAAAATGGGCCATATTGGTCCACTCCTTCTAGTAACTTCCTCAAAAAGGGTTAACATTTTGTGAAATATTGATTCCCTAACAGTAATAGTTCATCTGTTGCTATAACCTTAAGAATGGGCGCAAGCCTCTTTGGTTATCTCCTATACAAAGGATCCATTTTGTACAAAAAGTTAACTGCTTATAGCTGTAATACCAGTGCGTATAAATACATCAAATTAATTATTGCCACGCCTCTTTAAGTATCTCTCACAAAAAGTAATTAAAGAATCAATAGTTCACTAAATGTTAACCCTTTGTGGGGGAGTCATTGGAAGGAGTGGGCCAATATGGCACGTCTTCGAACTAAGTCTGAGATGGAGAAAAATATAACCGCATACCAAATTTGAAGTCTATCGGTTACTCCTTTCGAGAGCTATAGTGCGCATCAACCAGCAGACAGACACACAGACGGATGGACATTGCTCAAATGACTTATGGTGATTTCGTTTGTGCAAAAAAATATAAAATTTGTTCTACATTTTACACTGAAACCGCACTTTTAGGTTCGTTTGTAAAAATGGTGCAGTCGTATGAACGGGGTTTGATTTCGTTTGTAAAATTATTACACTCCGCAAAGCGAAAAAATCGCACCTCCACACTCAGCCCAGTCCACGGTGTGGAGTGTTGCACCGTCAAAAAGCAGACTTCAGAACCAAACCTAAATGAAAGCGTATATTCGTAATGCACTACCAAATGGTTGCGCCATAATGTAGGTATCACCGCAGGATTTTTGTTCGATTGTTCGCATGTAAAATTCGAAATTAGCAGAGGGTGCAGGGGGAATTTTTAAAATGTCGCAACATGATGTGGTGACAATATTTTTCAGAAACGAAATCACCATTAAAATGACACAAATCGAATTTCCACCAAACATAATTGGGGTCTTCGGACACTCCTTCGATGTGCTACACTTTTGACTCGTAGCAAAAGATTACAAATATTTTTCGTCGTTCTGGTATTTCCTACCCGTAGAGCCGCGTTTCTGTTTCACTCACAAGGTGAGGGTATACGGGTATTTTAGTCGTTTCACTCAACTGAACTTTTGTTACTTGTCTTACCTGTTTTCCACTTCAGTAGCATTTTCCACTTCTCAAAATGTGTCTATGGACTGACAGAGAATGAAGAAAAACTGTCCACAGTTTTCCATCTGTTATAAAAAGTTCCGTACTATATTTCTCACAATTTGTACCGATATTTTCAGTTTAATATACCTGTCATCGAATCGATTTAGCCAGATCTGCCTGTCTGCCTATATGTCCCCATAAACAATGTCTAGGTCGTGAATATCAACCGATCTTTACGAAAATTGGGCCAGAGGTTTTGCTTAGATTAGGACCTACTATTTAAGATTGACCATCTAAGTTTTGATGTAGCCCCCCATATACAAGGGTTGCTATATACAGGGTGGCTGATTTGTATTGCAACTTCAGGTTGCTATCATTTCTAAACCGCTAGTCTGATAGCTGACAGATTTATTTCAGTGACAGTTCATTTTATTGTTTACAAGCTTACAAAAGCATTTTGATCCATTGCATTCAGAAAAAAGATTCGTGATGGAATTCAAGCGTGATAGTGTGATTGCTCTATATTTGGGTGGAAAAACACAAGTGGCTATCGTTAGAGCCCCCCAGCATTTAAATGTGAATAAATCTTTTGTTTCTCGTACCATTGCTCGTTACCATGATACTGGCAGTGTTGCATCGCGTCCAAAAAGTGGACGAAAAAAAAACGGTAACAACAACAGAAATGATCCGAAAAGAGAAGGCTAGATTTGATCGAAATCCACGCAGCAGTGGTAGAAACATATCGCGAGAACGGATACAACACATATTAAAAAATTAGCTTGGACTAAAGCCATTGAAGTTGCAAAAAGTGCTAGAGCTCACCGATGCACAAAAAAAAAGTTAGACTGGAAAGATCCAAGGAGTTGCTTCGCTTGCACGAAAGTGGCCAGTTACCGAATTTGGTTTTCTCCGATGAGAAGCCATTCCAAATTGAACAGTTTGTGAACAAACAAAATGATCGGGTTTACTTGCCAAAGAGGTCAGCTGAAAATTTACACCTTCGATTGGCCACCAGAACTCAAGCGCCGCCGATGGTAATGGTGTGGGCCGCCGTAACGGCCGATGGTCGCTCCCCGCTCGTATTCATCGACCATGGGGTCAAAATAAATGCCGAATATTATCTGGAAAATGTCCTAAAGACAGTATTGAAGCCCTGGGCAGACAAACATTTCGGCCGCAGACCATGGACATTCCAACAGGACTCAGCACCATCGCACTCAGCACGCGTCAACCAAGAATGGCTTAAAAAGGAGGTTCCTCGCTTCATTTCTACCGCACAATGGCCACCAAGATCTCCGGATCTCAATCCGTTGGACTTTTGCACCTGGGGCATTTTAGAGAGTAAGGTTCGCACTAAAAAATACCAAAGTATCGATCATCTCAAGACGGCGCTTCGCAGGTAATGGGCCAAAATACCGCAGAGCCACTTTCGTGCAGCGTGTGATGGCTTTGTCGGCCGTTTGAAGGCCATAATTCGTGCCAAAGGTGGCCAATTCGAACAAATCTAAACTGTTTCTAAAATTTTATGGTATTTCCGACATTTTTTGCTTTTGAACAATAAAATTTAAAAAAAGAAAAATAAAAAAATATAGCGCTTTACTTTGTTGCATTACATATCAGCCACCCTGTATATGTTTATAAGATGGTGCAGGGCATAATATAGTCGGTTCCGACCAACTTTTGGTTTTCCTTACGGGTTTTCTAATAAATTTTTGGAAGATGTTAACAAATACTTGAATTATTCTCTGAACAGGGTCTATGGAAGTTAGGGGTTACTAGAAGTTAGTTACACTATGGAGTCATTTGGTCACACTTTTCAAGAGCCAGCCATACCATACGGATTACAAACATCTTAAAATGCCCTCAACATACATACATAACAGGTGGCGCAAAAGTAACCTTTCGATGTTAAGTTAGACGCGATTGGCGGTCAGCAGCTAACAGCTGATGCACCGTCTGGACTTTGTACGGAAACATCTTCAAATCTTGTACCAAAATTCGCTGTAGAGACCGTCGACTGATACCCATTTGCGTGGCACGTCGTCTGGTATGACATCCTCGTCGTCTGGCATGACATCCTCGGCTACAGCAGCAATATTCTCTGCAGAACGGCTACTCCGGGGTCTGCCACGCCTGGCAGTATCTCGTGTTGTGCCAGTCTCTTCGAGGCGAGCGGCTAAACGTCGCAGTGTTTCACCAGTAGGCGCTGGACGGCCAAGAAATCTGTGCCAAAGTCACCGACCGATTATTGGTCAAATAAATAGTCAGCAATATTCCGCGTTCTGGAGCAGTGTAGCGTAACATTGTTTATTAACGTGTATTTCGCATGTGTTTACTACACAAATGTCAAAACAGAACTGACATTAGGGGCCAATCGCAAAATTTATAGCATTTTCTGATAGGAGGATTACTTTTGCGCCACCTGTTATATATGATCACTTTGGCCAATAGTATATTATTTATACCTTCCCTTCCCTATGTTAGGAAGGCTCAACATTTGTATTCCTTTAAAAGAAGAGAATTATCACTGGACCCAAAGATGTTAATCAGAACGACATACATACATTCAGTAATAATTCAATAAATACAACACCAAACCAGTAAGGAAATGCTAAAGTCGGAAGGGGCCGACTATATAATATCCTACACCACTCTTGTAATATTAAATAACTCTGATATATAAATTTTGTAATTCATGTATAAACTGTTTACATAAATTTACTTTTGGGACATTTTATACTTAAATAATACCCTGTACCACAGTGTGGTGTAGGGTATAAAAACGATTGGATCTAAAGAGCCAAATCGGACGAATCATATATATGGGAGCTATAGCTAAATCTTAACCGATTTTCTTCAAATTCGCCAATGTTGGTTCATGGATCAAGAAACTCTACCATTCTAAATTTCAAAATGATTGGATGTAAAATACAGCTTCTACAGGACTAAGGAGCAAAATCGGACGAAACATATATATGGGAGCTATAGCTAAATCTTAACCGATTTTCTTAAAATTCGGTAGTGTTGGTTTATGGATCAAGAAACTCTAACATTCTAAATTTCAAAATGATTGGATGTAAAATACAGCTTCTACAGGACTAAAGAGCAAAATCGGACGAAACATATATATGGGAGCTATAGCTAAATCTTAACCGATTTTCTTCAAATTCGGCAGTGTTGGTTCATGGATCAAGAAACTCTACCATTCTAAATTTCAAAACGATTGGATGTATAATACAGCTTCTATAGAACTAAAGGGCCAAATCGGACGAAACATATATATGGGAGCTATAGCTAAATCTTAACCGATTTTCTTCAAATTCGGTAGTGTTGGTTTATGGATCAAGAAACTCTAACATTCTAAATTTCAAAATGATTGGATGTAAAATACAGCTTCTACAGGACTAAAGAGCAAAATCGGACGAAACATATATATGGGAGCTATAGCTAAATCTTAACCGATTTTCTTCAAATTCGGTAGCGTTGGTTCATGGATCAATAAACACTACCATTCTAAATTTCAAAACGATTGGATGTATAATACAGCTTCTATAGAACTAAAGGGCCAAATCGGACGAAAGATATATATGGGAGCTATATCTAAATCTAAACCGATTTCAACAAAATTCAACAGGGATCTTTACAGCTGCGAAATACTCTAAACTGCAAAATTTCAGAACGATCGGAGTGAAATTGCGACCTGTAGTCGACGAACAACTTTACATGGACAGACGGACGGACGGACGGACAGACATAGTTGAATCGACTCAGCTAGTGATTCTGAGTCTATCGGTATACTTTAAGGTGGGTCTAACTGTGTTATTTTCAGGTGTTACAAACAGCTGCCGTGAAACAAACTTATAATACCCTGTACCACAGTGTGGTGTAGGGTATAAAAAGCAAATCTTGCAATGCTTTAAAAAGTGGTAGTACTTCCCCGGCGCGACAAGCCCTTGTTAAATTCATTGGTGAAAATCCAAAATAGAACAACTTCCGGATCATAAGTTGGGGATTTTTATTGCTTCTTTGGATGCTCTTTGTTTTGCTGGGATAGGTCACATTTTGTAACCGATATGGCTGAAATTTAAGCATTTAAAACTTATATTGCCTAAAATAAAACCTAGAGCAAATGGGGTTTATCGGTTCATGTGACCATGTAAAAATTCCTCTATAGAAAACATTTTTCAAACGATGTGACTGAAATTTAGGAATTTATACTTTAGTTTCGTGGGCCATGCACGTTCGGGTTTCGTAAGCCCATAGCTCAACTAGCTCAAATGACTTAAGATGTTCTAGAAAGCATTTCCTCCAAACATACATAGGGTCTTAGAACACTTCTACGATGTGTTACATTTGACCGAAGCAAATGATATAGAGATTTACGACCAATTTCGGTGTGATCTATAATTGTGTTGTAAACAAACTTCTTTAAGCTTTTTTGCTATTTCTATGAATAGTTGACAATTTTTTTTTAAATTTCAACCTGAACTGTACATGCAGAATTGCATACGAATTTAAATGCAACTCGGTGTGAAGTCATTCAAATGCCGAGAGTTTTGGGTTTTATGTAAATTTTGTTGATTCGTTCTGTTTGTTGTCTGTTATGTCTTTGTAAATCGCATTTCGGAACTCTTTTTTCAGATTATTTATGCATTTATGTAGATATCTATGTGTTTGTGTCTTGTTGTGTACCATGATTTTTCTATCTCAAAATGTTGCCTTGTCTTTGTCTTCCCTCCCATTTTCCATTTCCGCATATGTAGAGTCTTACAATGGAGACGCCTATGCCGATTTCAACGATTTCGAATGGCGGAAATGCTGCCATAGCCATACAACGCGACGATGAGTATCGGGAACGGATGCTGAGGAGTAAGTTAATGGCTGTACATTTGATTTTAATTGGGCAACACATGTTGGCAACAACACTTCATTTTTTTTTGCCCACATTTCCTTCTTTTGTGTCTATATATTTATAACGTATATTCCATATGACGCCTTGTGTTGCTGCTGTTGCTTTTCTTGGGATGAACTCGATTTGGTTAACTGGACTAATTAGTACGAAGGTTAAGTAAGTAAAATATGATGTGATAATTCAAATTAAAAATGTATATATTTAATTAAAATTTGGGCAAACTTTTTAGATATTTTATAAAAATTAATTGTAGTTTTATCTCAAGGGATATAAGACTTTATACATACATATAAATACATACCCGTATCTAATATTTTTGTAATATCCATCAACAAGAAATGTTGTTGATGTACACAATTTTGGTAGAAGTTATTATCTTCAATCCATTTTAAGTTTTTGCAGAAAACTTAAATATTTTCAAAGGTACTAACTTTTGATTGGTAGTAAACAAGTAATTGCAAGTAAAAACACGTAAACATAAATAAGAAATTCTCTGCAAATTAAACGGACCAAGGATATGCCCCCTTCCTTCAAAAAAAAAATGTAATTTGGAATGTCGTGTATTTTGTGTGGCAGATGGCAAAACGTATAAGAGCGAGCTATGGGAACCAGTATCATCACAACTTTTTGTTACAACCCACACATGGGAACCAAATCGCACCAAAAATTAATATCTTAAAGTTTTTAATTGCAGTTAACAAAAAATACTTTAATTAAGCCACAGGGCAATGATTTTGACGTATCTTCCATTTAGATAGAAATGGTCGGTAAGCCCCTACCGATACTCCCTACACAAATTTTCAAATTTAAATTAAAGTCAATTCATCATACTTTTGTACAAATTACCCTTTGTATGGAAGGTACCAATAGGGACGTGGTAACTTTTTCTATTTCTCCGAATGTAATAGCGGCAGATAAACAATTACTACGTTTGGAATTTCCAAATATTCGGATAAGTGATACAGAAGATATTATAAAATATTATATAAATGGTGGTTAAATTTTAAGTGCCGACGTTGATTTTGAATAAAACACAAATTATTTAGGAAATGATTGTCATTTCTTTTTATTACTCGTATGATAATATTGGTATGGTTCAATTATGTATGGAACAAAATATCGGCCAAATGGCCGCCGCGACCTCGGCGGCACTCCTCCATCCGATGGTCCAAATTTTCGATGACGCTGAGCCATAATTGAGGTTCTATACCGTTAATGTGTCGAATTATCTCATCCTTAACTCTTAAATTGTTGCTGGCTTATCGACGTACACATTTTCTTTCAAATAACCCCAAAGAAAGAAGTCCAACGGTGTCAAATCACATGATCTTGGCGGCCAATTGACATCGCCACGACGTGAGATAACACGGCCATTGAATTTGTTGAGCTAAGAGCCATTGTTTCGTTAGCTGTGTGACAAGTGGCACCGTCCTGTTCAAACCACATATTGTCCACATCCATATCTTCGAATTCGGGCCATAAAAAGTTCGTTATCATGTCCCGATAGCGAACACCATTCACAGTAAGTGCCTGACCGGCCTCATTTCGAAGAAGTATGGCCCGATGACGTCTCCAGCCCATAAGCTGCACCAAACGAACTGGTCGAGCATGCACAGGTGTTTTCACTTCTCCTACAGACCCGGTTTGCTGAAATTTGCGCACAATTCTCCCGATTGTGGACACATTTGGTCGATTATGCTGATCAAAAAAACATCACGAAGTGCACCAAATGCATTTTGATTTGAACGCCCATTTTCGTAAAAGGCTTGGAAAACTTTAACGCGTTGCTCGATTGTGTATCTTTCCATGGTTCAAATTGGGTTAGTCCGAAATTGAGAAATGTCAAATGAAATGAAGAAAACAACTTGACGTTTAGGAGTGGTTCACATTCAACATCGGCCCTTACAATGTAAGCACCCTTTATAATGTTAACCCTTTGTTGGAGAGGTACTATGTAGAAGGAGTGGATCGAAATGGTCCATTATGGCGATTTATATTCTGGAAAAAGTGCTGCATTTCCTTTTCCCATTTTCCGAAAATTTCACTTTTCTAACATGTTTTGGAAATTTGATTTTATTTTCTAGAAACGAAAACGTCATTGGCCTAAGGCTGATTACAGAGTAGACGCTGCACAGTGGGAGGAGGGACTTAATTCGGAGGATACTTAACCAGACATCTTAGTGCCACAAAACTTGGCAGTTTTGTAGAAGATGTATTAGAAAAGTTAAGTTTTAAATTTGGGCGACCTGTGGTATACGTGCGCGGAGCTACAGGGCCTCGAAATTGGAAACCTCGGGTGAACAATATGTTCAAGAGTTATAGGAGAAGTTATTGAAAAAAGTATAACATTTTATAATCATTTTTAAGGAAACTTTCTACACGCTGAAAAAAAATCACTTCTGTAGTATATTGTCCCATACTCGGCGTGAAACATATCGCTCATTTAGAAAAATAACGTAACAACTCAAAATCAGAAATTCCGCCTACAGACTACGGATTTGTGTAGCCTATAGAAAATGAACCTGACAAGCAGGATATTTTTGTATGCACGGGGGAAAATCGCAATTTTTTATGTTTGAATTGAAATAAAGTATATTGTCATCAAAAATGAAAAAGGGCGTAACAACAAGGAAAATGGAAATTCAGTTTTTGATGGACTTCGGTACACTGCATCAAAATACACATCCTGACAAATTTTTGGCGGTGTAATATTAAAAATGGCGAATTTATTAACGAAATTCAAAAGGGGTTAACAACAAAAAATTTTTTTTTATACCCTACACCACACTGTGGTACAGGGTATTATAACTTTGTGCATTTGTTTGTAACACCCAAAAGGAGAAGAAATAGACCCATCTTTTATTATACCGATTGACTTAGAATCACTTTCTGAGTTGATTTAGCTATGTCCGTCTGTCTGTTCGTCTGTCTGTGCATGTATTCTTGTAATCAAAGTACAGGTCGCAATTATGGTCCGATCTCGACGAAACTCTTCACATATCTTTTTTTTGGCCCAAGGACGATCCCTATTGAATTTGCTTAAAATCGGTTCAGATTTAGATATAGCCCCCATATATACGTTACCCCCGATTTGACATGTAATCGCTGTAGAAATTGTATTTTATATCCGATCAGTGCAAAATTCGGCAGAAAGAGGTTTCTTATTACTCGAAAGAATACTGCCAAATTCGGAGAAAATCGGTTCAGATTTAGATATAACTCCCATATATATGTTACCCCCGATTTGACATGTAAGCGCTGTAAAAACTGTATTTTATATCCGATCAGTGCGAAATTCGGCAGAAAGAGGTTTCTTATTAGATGAAGGAATACTGCCAAATTCGGAGAAAATCGGTTCGGATGTAGATATAGCCCCAATATATATATGATACCCCCGATTTGACATGTAAGCGCTGTAAAAACTGCATTTTATATCCGATCAGTACGAAATTCGACAGATGGAGGTCTTTTTACATAAATTAGTATTCAGGGAAGATCGGTTCAGATTTATAGTAAAGCTCCATATATATGTTCCTTCTGATTTGGTATCAAACCGCTATAGAAGTTGTATTTTACTTCGGATCATTAAAATTTTCCAGAAAGATGTTTCTCAATTTAGGAACGAAAGTATCTCTACTTGGATCGCCCTTTATATACATATAATGGTGCATATATAAAATCACACAAGCATGATTTATAACTTGGTTGTGAAGAGTTGAGTGAAATAGGGGTTTTTATCTTTGAAACCAGTAAGGAAAGGCAGAAAGTCGGGCGGGGCCGACTATATAATACCCTACACCTCCCTAACAATGCGATAAGGGTCATTGCCATAATAATTTGGAATAATTGGTAAATGGGTAGAAACATATTATCTAATTCTGTAACGATAACCGCTAAATTAAGCAATATTCGTTCCTAAAGTGAGAAATATCTTTCTGGAAAATTTTAATGATCGGAAGTAAAATACAACTTCTATAGCGGTTTGATACCAAATCAGGAGGAACATATATATGGAGCTTTAATGTAAATCTGAACCGATCTTCCCTGAATACTTATTCATGTAAAAAGACCTCCTTCTGTCGAATTTCGTACTGATCGGATATAAAATACAGTCTCTACAGCGCTTACATGTCAAATCGGGGGTAACATATATATGGGAGCTATATCTAAATCTGAACCGATTTTCTCCAAATTTGGCAGTATTCCTTCATGTAATAAGAAACCTCTTTCTGCCGAATTTCGCACTGATCGGATATAAAATACAGTTTTTACAGCGCTTACAGGTCAAATCGGGGGTAACATATATATGGGGTCTATATCTATATCTGAACCGATTACTTCCAAATTTAATAGTGTTCATCCATATAATAAGAAACCTCTTTCTGCCGAATTTCGCACTGATCGGATATAAAATAAGGTTTTTACAGCGCTTACAGGTCAAATCGGGGGTAACATATATATGGGGGCTATATCTAAATCTGAACCGATTTTCTACGAATTTAGCAGTATTCCTTCATGTAATAATAAACCTCTCTTTGCCGAATTTCGCACTGATCGGATATAAAATAACATTTTTAAAGCGCATTTTCAAATCGGGGGTAACGTATATATGGGGGCTATATCTAAATCTTAACCGATTTCTTCCAAATTTAACAGTGTTCATTCATATAATAAGAAACCTCTTTCTGCCGAATTTCATAGTGATCGGATATAAAATAAAGTTTTTACAGCACTTACATATCAAATTGGGGCTAACATATATATGGGGGCTATATCTAAATCTGAACCGATTTTAACCAAATTCAATAGGGATCCTTGGGCCAAAAAAAGATATGTGTAAACTTTCGTCGAGATCGGACCATAATTGCGACCTGTACTTTGATTACAAGAATACATGCACAGACAGACGGACAGACGGACATAGCTAAATCGACTCAGAAAGTGATTACAAGTCGACAAGTGTAGGGTATAAAAAAACGCCTTTTAATTTAATTTTTATACCCTACACACTGTGGTACAGGGTATTATGACTTTGTGCATTTGTTTGTAACACCCAAAAGGAGAAGAAATAGACCCATTGTTTATTATACCGATCGACTTGTAATCACTTTCTGAGTCGATTTATCAAAGTACAGGTCGCAATTATGGTCCGATCTCAACGAAATTTTGCACATATCTTTTTTTAGGCCCAAGGACGATCCCTATTGAATTTGGTTAAAATCGGTTCAGATTTACATATAGCTCCCATATATATGTACCTCCGATTTGGCATATATGCACTGTATAAGCAACATTTTGTAGCCGATTTGTACAAAAATTGACAGAGAGTAGTCTCGTGATACACTTAGATACAATACAAAATTTGGGGGAAATCGGTTCAGATTTAGATATAGCCCCCATATATATGTTGCCCCCGATTTGACAACTGCATTTTATATCCAATCAGTACGAAATTCGGCAGAAAGAGGTTTCTTATTACATGAAGGAATACTGCCAAATTCGGAGAAAATCGGTTCCGATTTAGATATAGCCCCCATATATATGTTACCCCCGATTTGAAATTCAATAGCTGTAGAAAATGTATTTTATATCCGATCACAGCGAAATTCGGCAGAAAGAGGTTTCTTATTACTTGCCAAATTTGGAGAAAATCGGTTCAGATTTAGATATAGCCCCCATATATATGTTAGCACCGATTTGACATTCAAGCGCTGTAGAGACTGTATTTTATATCCGATCAGTACGAAAGTCGACAGAAAAAGGTTTCTATTTTACAAGAATGAGTATTCAGGGAAAATCGATTCAGATGTATATATAACCTCCATATATATGTTCCTTCTGATTTGGTTACAAAGCGCTATAGAAGTTTTACTTTACTTCCGATCATTACAAAATTCTCCAGAAAGATGTTTCTCAATTTAGAAACGAATATTGCTTAATTTAGCGATTATCGGTTCAGAATTAGATATATCCACATAAATATGTTCTTACCCATTTACCAATTATTCCAAATTATTATCGCAATAACCCTTATCGCATTGTTAGGGAGGTGTAGGGTATTATATAGTCGGCCCCGCCCGACTTTCTGCCTTTCCTTACCGTTTTTTTTTGCTTTTTGTATTTTAGACCAAATTTTCCTCTGAAATATAGCTCAAGTTCCACAAAGTCCGCTTCTGAATAAAGGGTGTTTTTTAGACGTGTGGTTTCAAGAAGAAATAAAACACATATTATTTAATGTTATGTCCAACAAATGTGGCTTTATTATAAAGATAAGGGTTTGCCATTATGTTTTACAAATGATTTCGGGCATGTGTCCACAAAGGCTGTATGACAGCAATAACGCGCCGAATAACCTCTTCCTAGGCGTCAATCGTGTGGGGCTTATTTGCGTAGACAAACGACTTCACATAACCCCACAAAAAGTAGGCCAGCGGTGTTAAATCGCACGATCTTGGAGGCCTCGACACAGGCCCACGACGCGAGATAATGCGCTCACCAAAAGTTTCCTTCAATAAATTAATTGTTTCGTTGGCTGTATGGCATGTAGCGCCGCACAGTGTCACGGCTGCGGCCATAAATGGTATAAGTAAACCTGCAAATTTTGAGACAAATTGAAATTAGAATTAAACACTACAATTAGATGAAATATAAACTTTAACTTTGATACGCCAACTAGTTTTTATTTTATTGTATCTCAAAGTTGGTTGTTCTTAGCAAAGTGCTGGAATTTTGAGTTTTGGTTCTTGGTGTGAATTCAAATATTTAAAGTAACTGTCGGTATAAATTGTACTCGAATTATAAGTTCGGTGAGTATTTAATCTGGCAACGCTGTTTCTAATTCATAAAATTCGTTGAAATGATAAGTACCGTAAGCAAATAAATAAAAGGAAAAAAATTACAAGTTGAACACAAATTACAAGTTAAGCGGACAATTAAAAAATTTATCGCAAAATACCTTCGCAATTTTTTCATATTTTGTTGCTAAAAGCAGGGCTGTGGAGTCGGAGTCGGAGTCTTGAGTCGGAGTCGGGGATATTTGCCCGGAGTCGGAGTCCGGAGTCGAAAAGTTATCGTCGACTCCGACTCCGAGATGGATTGTGCAAAATGTACCTTTTATGAGATAAAATTTTTGCACTCAACAATTTTTGAGAAAACCATTCTGGAACTAAAGAAGGATAAACCAGTAAGGAAAGGCAGAAAGTCGGGCGGGGCCGACTATATAATACCCTACACCTCCCTAACAATGCGATGAGCGTCATTGCCATAATAATTGGTAAATGGGTAGAAACATATTATCTAATTCTGAAACGATAATCGCTAAATTAAGCAATATTCGTTCCTAAATTGAGAAACATCTTTCTGGAAAATTTTAATGATCGGAAGTAAAATACAACTTCTATAGCGGTTTGATACCAAATCAGGAGGAACATATATATGGAGCTTTAATATAAATCTGAACCGATCTTCCCTGAATGCTTATCCATGTAAAAAAAAACCTCCTTCTGTCGAATTTCGTACTGATCGGATATAAAATACAGTCTCTACAGGGCTTACATGTCAAATCGGGGGTAACATATATATGGGAGCTATATCTAAATCTGAACCGATTTTCTCCGAATTTGGCAGTATTCCTTAATGTAATAAGAAACCTCTTTCTGCCGAATTTCGCACTGATCGGATATAAAATACAGTTTTTACAGCGCTTACAGGTCAAATCGGGGGTAACATATATATGGGAGCTATATCTAAATCTAAACCAATTTTCTCCGAATTTGGCAGTATTCCTTCATGTAGAAAGAAACCTCTTTTTGCCGACTTTCGCATTGATCGGATATAAAATAACATTTTTACAGCGCTCACATATCAAATTGGGGGTAACGTTTATATGGGGGCTATATCTAAATCTGAACAGATTTCTTCCAAATTTGAAAGTGTTTATTCATATAATAGGAAACCTCTTTCTGACGAATTTCATACTGATCGGATATAAAATACAGTTTTTACAGCGCTTACATGTGAAATCGGGGGTAACATATATATGGGGGCTATATCTAAATCCGAACCGATTTTCGAATTTGGCAGTATTCCTTCATGTAATAAGAAACCTATTTCTGCCGAATTTCGCACTGATCGGATATAAAATACAGTTTTTACAGCGCTTACATGTCAAATCGGAGGTAACATATAGATGGGGGCTATATCTAAATCTGAACCGATTTTAACCAAATTCAATAGGGATCGTCCTTGGGCCAAAAAAAAGATATGTGTAAAGTTTCGTCGAGATCGGACCATAATTGCGACCTGTACTTTGATTACAAGAATACATGCACAGACGGACAGACAGACGGACATAGCTAAATCAACTCAGAAAGTGATTCTAAGTCGATCGGTATAATAAACGAAGAAATTCCAAAAGGAGAAGAAATTCCTTTTGGGTGTTACAAACAAATGCACAAAGTTATAATACCCTGTACCACAGTGTGGTGTAGGGTATAAACAATGGAAACTTTTAACCAAATATTTTTGTATGTCCAATATATCTATAAAGTCAACCAAATTATTGACTTTTTATGTAAAGACAGTTTTAGGATAGTTCTAACAAAATAAAAATTTTGCACGACTATACGCTAATCATAGGCGAGTAAAAAACCAGTAAGAAAATACCAATGACTGACGAAGCCAACTGTATGATATCGTAAACCACCTTGTTAGAGCAGAATAAGCTCACATATAGCAAATATAAATATGAAATATAAATAATAATTATAAAACTAAATCTAAACTGAATTAATCAAATTCGACAATATGCGTTGCTGCAGAAATAAACTCAACCCATAGGTTACAAGACCAAATCTAAAGAAACATTTATATCTGGGGGCATATCGATCTGAACCGATTATGACCAATTGCAATAGGTTTCCTCCCTGTTGTGAAAGAGTTCTTATCGCCAAATTTTAGCAGGATCGGAGTGAAATTTTGACCTTAACTCTATGAACAACTGAAGATGGACAGACAGACGGACTGCTAGTGATTCTGAGTCGCAGAGAATATTTTAAGGTGTGTCTATCTGTAGTATTTTTAACAAATCTGCCAAAAAAAACAAAGTTACAGTAACTAACGAAGAAACTGGATCCCTGTAGCGAACATAATTTCCAAAAATTGCGGTATACGCGTATTAAACCAGAGGCAGTGATTGTAGAAAATTTAATCATGATTTCATTTTGAAAGAATTGTCATAATATTTGCAAGTCAGGCGTCGATAAATAAATAATAATTTAATTACTGGAATTTAGGACCTATTGTTTTGTGGTTTTTTATCAAAGCTATATCTTATTTTCAATAAAATGAAATCACGTTTTAGTAGAAATATAATTTCAGAAATTTATGTTATTTAACTGCCGGAGTCGGAGCTGGAGTCGGTGTCGCAGTCGCAGTCGAGTAGTTTTGGCTCGACTCCACAGCACTGGCTAAAAGTATGTATTTACATACATGTATACAAATATCATCTGACTGTGGCTACGATTTTTATCCACTCAGGTTACATATGGGTACATTTGTTACGAGTCAAAATTCTAATACATCGAAGCAGAGACCTAAGACGCCAAGTATGTTTGGTGGATTTGGGTCATTTTAAGTCATTTGAGCATTGTCCTTTCGCCGGTCTGTTTGTCAGTTTGTCTGGCTATATGTGTATCTGTGTGTCTGTCTGCTAGCTGGTGCGCACGACAACTCTCAAAAGGATTAACCGATTTACTTTAAATTTGGTATGTGGTAATATTTTTCTTCATCTCAGGCTAATTTCAAAGATGGGCCATATTGGTCCCCTTCTTCTAGTACCTCTCCCACAAAGGGTTAACATTTAGTGAAATATTCTTCTTCTGAAATTTCACACATAGTATTAGTTTATTAGTAGGCATCACCCCGAGAAAAATGGAAGAAGTTACCACGCCCCTTTTGGTACTTCCCTCACAAATGGACTATTTTCCACCAAAGGTTAATACAAGTGCGTACTTCAAATTTATTAAATACAATTCAAATTGATAATAATTGAATTAAAACAAAAAAAATTTATAAATATTTCTTGGGACTGAAGTTGAGGGGATTCGAAAGTCGGTTTACCCGACTGAACTGTCTTACTTGTTTTTGGCAAACATTACTACGAAATTAAATTCAGGGATGTCTGGGGGAATCCTTTTCTGAGATTCTTCATACAAAACTCCACCTCGAATATAAATACTTTCATATTTGGTCCAATTCTGGCAACAATTTCAAAAATATGCAATTTTTTGTTTCAGGATATAAGGCTGATAGACGTATCCTTTGAGATAATTTTCATAAATTCCGCAGAACTATTTACTATACACAGTGCACAAATCGTGCCAATTTTGGCTCAAATCGGACAATAATTTCCAAAATTATGCAATATTTTCATTTCAGGATGAAAGGGAGGTATGCGTGTCCTTCAACCAATTTTCACAGAACTTTATATATTTTCTTTCTTACTCACAAAAATGACGTGTGCCAATTTTCATTCGCCTACGACATCTCCTTCTATTTTTGGCCAACGTTTACATGAAATCACGGCGTCCACATTAACATCCTCCAATTCAGGCACGAAAAAGTTAATCATTGCTCTATAGCGTTCCCCATTGACAGTAACATTATGGCAGGTTTAATTTTTGAAGAAATATGGAACAATGATACCTTCTGCCCATAGAGCAGACCAAACAGTGACTTTTTGTGGATATAACGGCGTCGGAACATTGGCTTGCAACAATTTTGTTTATTGACGTACTCATTCAACCAAAAGTGAGCTTCATCGCTGAACAAAATTTTCTTGTGAAAATCGGGATCCGTGGCCATCTCGTTTTGGGCCCATTCACCGAACGTGCGACACGCTTGATGATCGTTCGGCTTAAATTCTGGCACGAGTTGGATTTTGTAAGACCGCAAACCATGATCCTTCCAAAATCTTCCATAAAGTCAATGGGCACAGCTCCAATTGCTGCGCGCGATGACGGAATGACCCATTCGGGGTCCTTCTTCAATACTCTGCTCCACAACAACCTTCGGTGCGCACTGTACGGCGTCTCTGAGGATGCGCATTATCCACTAGAGTAAACGTGGTGCGAACCGGAGCCATGGTTGCTCGAATGGCCGACTCTGATAGGCGATTATATCGACTGAATATTGGAAGCAGCGCGCGATTCGTCGCGTGAACCGAACCATTATTGTTCCGGAGTAAGTCTATTCATTATGAAATGGCAAACCAAACTGAGCATAAATCAAGTAACAGCTGTCAAAAAGACCAACTCCGAAAAAAGTATTGCCAGATTGAAAACCACAGGTGTAAAAAAACACTCTATACATTTTTAACTACATACTGCTACACCCACTGTTCTAAAAGTTATGATCATATCAATTTATATTTTCGAAAAATAGTTAATTCTTGTAATGCTTCTGCCACACGAATTTTTGTACTTCTTACACAAATCGGGCCAAATCGTATAAAAATGTAATTGATGATTGTTTAAGTTCGTAACATTGTCGCGCAACTTCCCCAGCTTGTGCATCTCCTTCGTTGATTGGCAACCCTGGTGGGTTGAAGGAGAAGAAGCCTCTGCAACGACACTCCCAGAACGATATTCGCTTGTACGGATTGTGAGAGGGCTTTTCAGCGTCTGGTGCTCTCATTCAACTCTCTTGGGACGAATTCGCTCAGAACGGATCGTAGAGGGATTAAAAGAATCTCTCTACAAACTCTCCAAAGATGATATTCGCATGGCCAGTGTTGCCGTTTTTGGGTTTTTCTACCAAAATTGGTAGATTTTTTCTAGTTTGGTAGAATGGAAGAATCAATGTAAATTTGGTAGATTTACGCCCCTCAAGATGTTTATTTATATTTATTATATTATGAAGTTTTGACAAAAATATATTTTGACGTCGTGTAGTAAATTTCTTTGCTTTCGTAACAATTACCCGATACAAGTAATAGGTAATATCGCTGACTCTTGAAGACCTAATTCTCTCTATTCTCTTGCGGAGGGCCAAACAAATTCAATATTAAATCATGAAAAAGTAAATGAAACAGAATGGATAAGTAAGATTATAATACAAATGCGAAATAACTATATACAGTCTGACGGAGCCGACTATATGATACTCTACACAACTTTGTGCGAGCAGAATAAGCAAACATATAGTGATTCTAACAGTCTGTTTCTCTATGTCGGACATAAGCGATGCGAACGAAGAACAGTTGATTTTAGACCTTCTAAAAGGTATCAGAACGACAAAGCGAATGCAAACATACTGGCTGATGCCAGTTTGTAGGTCTAAAGTCAGCTATTTTTCGTTCGCATCGCTGTCGTTCGACATAGAGAAACAGGCTGTAAATGTTTTACCTAACATTCTCTACGTAATTTCATAACGATCGGATGTTTAAGAAAGTTTCTAAGCACTTTACTATCGAATCGAAAGGAACATATATATATGGGGGTTATATATAAATCTGAATCGATTTTCTTCAAACTTGTTAAAGTTCGTTTCTGTAACAAGAACTTTTTTTTTCCAAATGTTTAATAAAGTTTCTATAACGCTTCGATGCAAAATCGGAAGGAATATACATATATGAGGATATATATATAGATCAGAACCGATTTTCTTTAAATTTTACAATATTCGTTACTGTACAAAGCAACTCCTCTCTGCTAAAATTCATGGGATCGGATGTTAAATAAAGTATCTATAAGTAGCACATTGATAGCAAGTCGGGAGAAACGTATATATCTAATTCAGAGTCTATTTTGTTCAAAATTTACAATGTTCATTCCTTGTTAACTAAAATCTTTTGTGTCAAATCTAATAATGATCAGACGTATAATACTACTTCTAAATCAGAACCGATTTTCTCCTAATTCAATACCGTTCGTCATAGATGCGAAAAAGTTGTCCGTGGATTTTGTCCAGAATTGCGACTTGTACTTTGATTACAGCGTTTAGATGGAATCAGCTGGGGATTCCAAGTCTATCCGTATACTTTAAATAATACATTACAATAACAATTTTTAGATATGTTCTTCGTAAAATAAACAAGTAAGAAAGTTTCAGTCGGGTAAGCCGACTAAGGTATACCCTCACTTTGTGAGTAATGTAATATATAACATTACACCAATAAATCTGTCAATTTGTGTGGGAGGTACCAGAAGGGGTTTTCCAAATACACATATTTTTCGGTAAACAGTACATTCTTAAATACATTGCATTGTGCTGAACTATAAGCGTTTATGTGCATTGGTATATTAAAGTTAAGAGCTATGTAATTTTGGTATGATTTGGTCATTTTGTGTGGGAGGTACAAAAAGGGGCGGGGTGATAACGCCCACTTTTTACAGGACTATAGGCACTATAACAGCATTACACTGTACAAAATTTCAAGTGTTTGTATGCTCTGGTATTAAAGTTACAAGCCGTTTACTTTTGGTACGAAACGGTCCATTTGTGTGGGAGGTACCAAAAGGGGCTGTACAATAATGCCCATTTTTTACCGGACTATAGGCGCTACAAAAACATTATACTGTAGAAAATTTCAAGCATTTTTATGCACTTGTATTAAAGTTATAAGCAGTTAAATTTTGATGCAAAGTTGTCCATTTGTGTGGGAGGTACCAAAAGGGGCATGCCAACTTCACCCATTTTTCTCGAGTTAATAGCGACTAATATACTAATATTATGTGCAGAATTTCAAAAGATTTGAATAAGTAGTATAGAAGTTATTAAAAAATCAATATTTCACTAAATTTTAACACTTTGTGTGGGAGGTACCAGAAGGAGTAGACCAATATGGCCCATCTTCGAACTCATCCGGAGATAGATCAAAATATTACCACATACCAAATTTGAAGTCAATCGGTTACTCCTTTCGAGTGTTATCGTGCGCACCAGCCAGCAGACACACAGACAGACAGACAGACAGACAGACAGACAGACAGACAGACAGACAGACAGACAGACGGACGGACATTGCTCATTCGACTTAAAATGACCCAAAACGGATTTCCTCCGAACATACTTAGGGTCTTAGATCACTCCTTCGATGTGTTACACTTTTTTCCGTAGCAAATGATATATACCCTCGTCACACTAAAGTGAGGGTATAAAAATGGAAGATTTCAAACGATTTTGGTAGAAATTTTAGACAATTTTGGTAGAAAAAAAAATTATTGGAGTGGCAACACTGCGCATGGCACAGATTGTAAGGAGAGACTTCCAGCGTTGTATCTCTCTCCGACTCTCCCGGGACGTTATTCGCATAGTTCGGATGTAGAGAGAGACTTCCCGCAAGCAGAGGCTGTTGCGGATTCTCGACTCCTTGCTTCATCTGGCTCTCGTATTGAAACTAGTCTTTGTTAGGCGAAACTATCGCGCACATCACTAATAGTCGTTGTTTTGCAATCGCGCATATCTTTTTGTCGTTTCGCTATCGTGCCGTTGGGATCTCTATAGATCATTCGCATCGCTACATGGTAATATACGTTATCATTAATACAAAATAAAGCTCTGCCTTTATCATTATCGAAAATACTAAACTCTTGTGTTTTAATTATTTTCTATTTCGCCCCTTGCATTACTGCATCACCAACATCGGTAACTACGCACGCATGAATAAATACATACGTGAACACACACACACATCGTCCCCCCACTACTGAGCTATCGTTGATATTGGAGTTTGTCATAGAAGGGATTCGTCGCCTCGCCTACCCTCACCTCCCTTGCTGGCAAACCCCCGTCCCTTAACAATGTTAATATTTAATATTTAATAGATCATAGTCTGGTATCGTACAAACAGTTCAGGGCAAACTAGACGTAATTTTAAAGCAGGGTAATTCCAACGGCAGTCGACCCACTTTTTAACACGACTCCCTCCGATTTCGATGAAATTTGGTACACGCTATCTCCTAGTGTGTACAATTTGTATGATGTCTATATTTAGTCCAAACTCGTTATGGTTCTTGTTTTACAGCGTCCGAAAGTTTGTCGAATCTCTACTTTTTTCTTAAAGGATACTGAATTCAACAGAGTATAACTTAAGAACGCGTTATCCGATTTCAACGATTTTAGTGTCATTGTAACCGGCCACTTTCGTACTTCAAAATTTATAATTTAAAAAAATATTGTCCTTGTAGAAGGACATTAAAAATCTAAAAAAAATTTTAATCGTTTAATATCTCGAAATGCACCTAATTTTTTTTCTTCATATTTTTTGTGGTTAAACCGTTAAATGTCCTTTACACGTGACATAGGTTTCACGATGGAGGTCATTTTGGTTTAAAAGATACAGATTTTTTTCTGTTTTCTCCCACATATATTTCAGGATTTTTATATGAAACACATTGTAAATTCTTTCTATGTGAGTGGAATCAGATTATTATTTGTTATGAGAACGTATATCGGACCGTGGTAATAATAATATCTGATTTATATTTTTAAAATTCTTAAGTCAGGATAACCTCAAAAGCAAACCTGGCTTAAAAAATATATTGGTTAGAAGGAATTACAAAGGTGTAACTTCGTGGAATATCCATAATAAGGTCACTTATTTAACATTTGACGTGAATAAATCCATATGACCATACCTATTTGTTTGTCATTCTATATGTAGATAATGATAACAGTTCTCAAAAATGCCAATTTGAGAACTGTTTCACAGAGGATGATTGAAATGTATTCAATTTTCAAGGCGGACGATAAAATGTGCTCAAACTGCAGATTTTTAGAAGAGCAAAAGCAAAATAAAAATGTTGTTGAAATTTCCTCCAACAATTCTAAAATTGGCAGGTTTGCATTTTAAATGCTTTAACTCCAAGGGAGTACAACATTATATAGTTTTAAATCGACCCATATTTTTAATAGATGGTTTTACATCGATCTCTACAAAACGTTTTTTACACGAATACTACTGAATTTTGTTTGTATAGAATGTCAGGCACATTGTCATTATCTACATATAGAATGACAAACAAATAGATATGGTCATATAGAGATATTCACGTCAAATGATAAATAAGTGCCTTTATTATGGATATTCCACGAAGTTACACCTTTGTAATTCCTTCTAACCAATATATTTTTTAAGCCAGGTTTGCTTTTGAGGTAATCCTGACTTAAGAATTTTAAAAATATAAATCAGATATTATTATTGCCACGGTCCGATATACGTTCTCATAACAAATAATAATCTGATTCCACTCACATAGAAAGAATTTACAATGTGTTTCATATAAAAATCCTGAAATATATGTGGGAGAAAACAGTAAAAAATCTGTATCTTTTAAACCAAAATGACCTCCATCGTGAAACTTATGTCACGTGTAAAGGACATTTAACGGTTTAACCACAAAAAATATGAAGAAAAAAATTAGGTGCATTTCGAGATATTGAAGGATTAAAATTTTTTTTAGAGTTTTAATGTCCTTCGACAATGACAATATTTTTTTTAAATTATAAATTTTGAAGTACGATAGTGGCCGGTTACAATGACACTAAAATCGTTGAAATCGGATAACGCGTTCTTAAGTTATACTCTGTTGAATTCAGTATCCTTTAAGAAAAAAGTAGAGATTCGACCAACTTTCGGACGCTGTAAAACAAGAACCATAACAAATTTGGACTAAATATAGACATCATACAAATTGTACACACTATGAGATAGCGTGTACCAAATTTCATCGAAATCGGAGGGGGTCGTGTTAAAAAGTGGGTCGACTGCCGTTGGAATTACCCAGCACAGAACTCTCTGTGTTTGTATACCTTCTCACAAACTGGCAAATTCATATGCAAATAATTTCTCCATAACATATCGATACCTTCATTGCAAAGAATGCTAAGTCGACTTAGCATGTTAGTCAGAAATTTGTGCTTATCCGTCAATTCAATCGAAAGTTTTTTACAAAACAGTACAGGCCGTTCGGTTTGAATTATAAAGAAATTCCATACAAATTTTAAAATGTCCTTAAACTTTGACCGCCTCTCCTGAAAAACTACCTTTTTGCACTTAACATGTTTTGGAATGGAGGAATCGATATGTAGCAATCTCCTAAATACCTTAAAATTCTGTACTTTAGATAACTTTTCCAATGACTTGACAAAGAAAAATTAGAAAAAATTTTCCATCGCATGCGACAAAGTACTTAATTTCATATTCTTTTTCTCCCAATTTGAATGTATTACTCGACGGTAAATTTCTTATTTATTTCTTTTTCAAAACCTAAACTCAATCACTTAAAAACTTAAAAACTTGTCGAGCAAACGCACTGCATATATAAATATACCTCCTACTACTCATGTAGCGTACAACTAGTTTAATTTTTGTGAAATTTCCCTAGTTCCATAGTAAATGGTTTGCTTGCATTTTTAAGCAAGTAAATAAAAAAGTTAGTTATTTATACTACATAAAGAACTGTGAACTGTGTGTAAAGTCGTACGTCTCTCTTTTTTTTTGCTTCCTGCATAATTTAATAACTTTTTCCTGTGAAATGACCAACAATAATTCTTGACATTCATGTGCGGGAAACCCAACACATGTCCCTTCTGTAATCCATAACTTTTCAAATGAAATGAAAATTGTCGGTGGAGACAGAGTGACTTTGGTTGGGTGGTGTTGGACGTACATGGGTCAGATGCATATGTCTGAAAATGTAAAAACGTTTAAAATATTTGACATCATTTGAATAGTGTAGAAATTCTACGGCGCAACCACTAGAGGTCACGTTGACACGATTCACAAATGTCTGATGTGATGCATTGGCATTTGCAAAATTGCATGTTCGCATGGGATATTGATAGGAATTAGTATAAACTGATTTATTTAAACCTAAGTACAGTGGGTCCTCTCATGACAAGAGGAATTGCCTCAATTAAAGGCAAATTACAAGTACTTTGGAAATTGGTTTTTAAAATGAGATCTATTTATGATTTTCTCATCTTCTAGAAAATTGTACATATATAGTAAAACAAGTAAAAAAGTTTCAGTCGGGTAAACCGACTAAGGTATACCCTCACTTTGTGAGTAATGTAATATTGAAAATTCCACGAATTAGTCTGTTAGTTTGTATGGGAGGTACCAGAACGGGTTTAACAAATACACCTATTTTTCGCTGAACATTAGATACTTTAAATTCATTGCACTGTGCCGACTTATAAGCATTTATGTGCACTGGTATAAACGTTATGAGACATTAAATTGTGGTATGATTTGGGCATTTTGGGTGGGAGGTACAAAGAGGGGCGTGGCAATAACGCCCATTTTTCACAGGGCTATAGACACTATAAAAACATTACACTGTACAAAATTTCAAGTATTTTTATACACTGGTTTTAATGTTATAAGCTGTTAACTTTTGGTGCAAAAAGGTACCTTTGTGTGGGAGGTACCAAAAGGGGCGTGACAACAACACCCATTTTTCCCTGGACTGTAGGCAATATAAAAGCATAATACTGTACAAAATTTCAAGTATTTTTATACACTGTTATTAATGTTATAAGCTGTTAACTTTTGGTGCAAAATGGTGCATTTGTGTGGGAGGTACCAAAAGGGACGTGGCGACTTCGCCCATTTTTCTCGAGTTGATAATGACTAATAAGCTAATACTATGTGTGGAATTTCAAAAGATTCGAATAAGTAGTATAGCAGTTATTAAAGAATCAATATTTCACAACATTTTAACCCTTTGTGGGGCAGGTACTAGAAGGAGTGGACCAATATGGCCCATCTTCGAACTTAGCCGGAGATAGAAAAAAATATTACCACATACCAAATTTGAGGTCAATCGGTTACTCCTTTCGAGAGTTATCGTGCGCACCAGCCAGCAGACACACAGACAGACAGACAGACAGACAGACAGACAGACAGACAGACAGACAGACAGACGGACGGACATTGCTCATTCGACTTAAAATGACCCAAAACGGATTTCCTCCGAACATACTTGGGGTCTTAGGTCACTCCTTCGACGTGTTACACTTTTTTCCGTAGCAAATGATATATACCCTCGTCACACTAAAGTGAGGGTATAATTAAAGGAAGCTAGTAAATAACATATACTAAGAAAAATGGTTATACTTGGAAGGAATGGCTAAGTCCTTACTTACATTTGGAGAAATTCCGCTTCAGGACATTTTATGTAATTTGATTTATGTCCGTCTGTCTATATGACTGGTAGGGACGATGCATTTCGAAATGAGTGACCAGACTTTACATTTTGCAGAGGGCCAATCCAGGCAAACATTAACACATGTAATGTAATTTTATACATGAATAGTTCGTCTATAACATTAATATCAATGGACATAAAGGCGGTAAAATGCAGTGATTCTTCAAAATTTCGCATTTCTTACTTATTCGTAAAGAAAGGCTAAAAATTGTTACCGAATAGGTAAAAATTAGATTCCGAAAAATTTCAATTAATCGCTTTCTGAGAATTTTAGTTTCGAATTTGAGTCCCCTATAGAATACAGGGGCGGTGCTTCATGGGCGTAGGTATAGGGCCTCAAAATTGACAACTGTTGGTTTACAAAATGTTTACACAAGGGGTCTACAAGGGGCTTTTTACACCTAATTTTTATATCGTCTAGATCAAGACATATCAGCAATTGAAAATTAGGTGGTCACCACAATAGTCTAAATATTTTGTTGATCTTGCTCCACAAAGTGTTGGTAGAAAATGGCAAAAGTTCTCGTAGTTCTCATTTCGTCTAAATTCTCTAGAAATTAATTTTTTATGAAAAATTAAAATATTGTAAAAAATGGCGAATTTTAACAAGTATCGTACAAAAATTTACCTTCGGCCATTTGAACAAGTTTGACCAACGGCGAGTTTATTCTTGGGATAATTTGTTTTACTCATTTTTATACTCTCACTTTAGTGATACGGGGGTATATAAAGGGTGGGCCATTTAAAATTTTATATTTGAACCGATTACTTTGACTTGTGATTTGAGCCATTTGGATTATTTTCTTTGCGGATAAATGTTACGCAATTTCATTAAGGATAAATGTTACGCCAAGCATCCAGAGACAATTGAAGCGTTGAAACATTAAATAAAGGGTTTTCCAATAAAAGTAATATGATTTCTTTGAAAAAAAGACACTTATTGTTAAGGAAATTCAAAAGTTTTTTATTTAATGTGAAGTACAATCGATACAATTAAGTTCTTAATAAAACGTCATTCAAATGGCCTCCACGACTTCTTCTGCAGGAACGAATTTGATGAACCCAACTTTTGAGCACTTTTTCCACTAAATCAAGTCGTATGTCATGAATGGCACGTTCAATATTGAGCTTTACAATCAATACTTGTAAAGCTTGAATAGAGTCTGGTTTATTTCCAAAGACCAATGACTTCAAATAACGCCACAAGAAATAGTTTAATGGTGTTATGTGGCAACTTCTTGGAGGTCATTCCATATCACAATTTCTTGAAATAATCGAATCTCCAAACTTTTCTAGCAACAATACAATTGATTCATTTGCTGTGTGGCACGTAGCCACAATCGGTCAGTGGCAAAAAGATAGCTCTTAACGAGAGCTAAAATATTGCTCATGGGTGTCAAGGTCGTAGGTCGACTCGAAAGTGTTTTTTTATTTAAAAAAAATAATGGACTTAGCGCACGAAAAGTTGCAATTGGAGAACGATTATTTTGATAATAAATCTGAATAATTTTTAAACGTTGTTCTTGCGTATATCTCTCCATGATGAAATTTTAAACACTACTGAATACAATGAAAAACAAATGACAGATCATGACATATTACAAATGGCCGAAACGTCACTTCAAAATGATATGATCCCTATTGGAAAACCCTTTAGAAGTGTCCATTGAAGAGATGCGACCCGAAACAATCGAAAATGTACTGAAAAATTGGGTTGATCGGATGAGGTACAGCCGAGCCAGTCATGGTAGTCATATGAATGATATTGTGTTCCATTATTAAATGACAAAGTTCAACCTTTCCAATAAACCAGAAATTGTAAAAAAATCAGTACTTTTTTTAAAGCCGATTCAAACTTCAAATTTTAAATGGCCCATTTGGTATATACCATCTTCCCTATAACGTGAGGGGATAAAAATGGTTAAGCTTTCCATATCCTAGCTTTGCAAATGTCGAAAATGTGGCCAGGTTTTGAAATGTCCGTAAAAAAATAGTGTAATTTGGAGAAGCGTAGCAACACTATTAATACAAATTTTTAACTCGTCGTTTTCCCGAAAATATTCTCCAGGGAGTGTCCTTTAAGACGACTAAAAATATGTTATACATTCTTTTTATAAATTCCTCTGGATCTCCAAAATACTATGTACATATCGTCGGTGCGCTTATCTAAACTTTTTTACTAGTTTTCAGGAGAGACAAAAAACGTTGCTATCCCGTCAAATCGCAATATTTTTAATATCTCAGATTTTTGAATTTTTCTTTTAATTATTTACCACCAATACATCACGACAGAAATCGTATATGTGAAAAGGCCATGACGTGGTAAATGGATTTCAAGAAAATCGACATATAGGATATTTTGTTTGGAACATTTTAAATATATATAAAAGAAAAGAAAATACACATAGGAGTTTTGATATTTGAATGTTCACAGCGTATCTCAAGCAATTGAAAGTTGGCCTGGATTGTGGCCGAAAACGGCTAATGAGGTTTTGTACAGAATCATCCCCTCTATCCAGATAAGAAGAGATGAAAATCGGATCTGCTTTCTTTCGCGAGTTATCGCGATAAAACAATTTTTAACCAAAAACCCGAACTTAATTACATTGAATCGCGGAAATTTAAAACTATAACATAATTTCCCACACATAGATATGAACATTAGGCCGGGTCAAAAAAAAAATATTGCGGTTGTCCGCATCTCAAATGAAAGTTTGTTTTGTTTAATGAATATCCCCCTAATATATGTAGGCTTTATCTTTAGCCGCCAGTGAGCTAGAGCGATATTACATAACCTCTAAAATTCATGTTTTTCTTGAAAATGTCGGACATCATTGACTCAATCGGGAGTATTTGTGTGCAGCTAGAACTCGCTACTCCGCTTCTAACGATACCAATATTGTGATTCTCGCGATAATATAACTAAAGATATTCACGTTTTAAGAGCGTAATTTTACGTTTTTTCATTTTTGACTTTGACTCAAATCTTAAAATTAGTGGCAAGTATTTCTCTCTGTGTAATAGGGATGTCCACAATTCCCTGACCACAGCTAATTTCATGCATAACAGCATCGCGAACATATTAGAAGTGCAAAAATATACCTAGCCAATAATCAAAAATATACATTTACAAATTATATTCTGTTCTTCAACAAAGCGTATTTATAAAAAAAATGAAAAAATGACGCTTTGTAATGCCCTCAATATTTGCAATATTATTTATTTATTTTAAGTTCAGAACGATTTTACTATACTCGTATAATGCTATTATTACGTGAACGGTCAGTCCTAAGAAAAAGTGGTCAAAGAAAGTTTGGGAGATATGAAAAAGGACTACAACTCTTTCTTTAACAAAAAAAAAAATTAGAATAATTCGGTAGGGATTTACAAGTGTCGTATCAAAATATGCATTATACATATAAAGGGAGAAGCATACAAAAGTTTTAGCACACTGTAAATCCTTACGAAACTACTATATATTTTTTTGTTAAAGAAAGAGTTATAGGCTTATCTCCCAAACTTCCTTTGAACACTTTTCCTTAGAACTGTCCATATGCGAGATAATAGCATTATATACGAGTAAAATAATTCCGACCTTATTTTTTTTTGTAAAAAATTTATTCGTAATACTCGGGTATAGTAATATATTCCTCAGAGATTATAGAATGCAAATATGTATATTAATCTTATTAAATTCGGTATAATAGTTTTATATAGGTTTTATATATATATTTTATATAGCGCAAAATACTTTGTTGAGTAGTTGTATGACCGCTAGGACATATTAATTTTACAATAAAAAAATCGAAAAATTACACATAGGAGTTTTCGTCGGTGCACCGAAGATATACCTTTTCGCAATAAAATACAAAAATTGTCTATATTTTGAAGTTGTACTTTCTAAGTGTTTCAGTTTTTTTTTTATTTTTGAAATTTTGGCCGTAATTTTTAAATACATACCCAGCAAAATCTTGGTAAGTACCTGTCATTATTCCCTGCATTACAAAATAATGACATATGATTATTCGCTGCATTACTTTCGGCTTATTAATGATGACTTACCAATAATAACAGAAATAAGTGTTTTTATACCCTACACCACACTGTGGTACATGGTATTATAACTTTGTGCAATTGTTTGTAACACCCAAAAGGAGAAGAAATAGACCCATCATTTATTATACCGATCGACTTAGAATCACGTTCTGAGTTGATTTAGCTATGTCCGTCTGTCCGTCTGTCTATCTGTCCGTCTGTCCGTCTGTCTGTGCATGTATTCTTGTAATCACAGTACAGGTCGCAATTATGGTCCGATCTCGACGAAACTTTACACAAGGACGATCCCTATTGAATTTGGTTAAAATCGGTTCAGATTTAGATATAGCCCCCATATATATGTTAGCCCCGATTTGACATGTAAGCGCTGTAAAAACTTTATTTTATACCCGATCAGTATGAAATTCGGCAGAAAGAGGTTTCTTATTACATGAAGGAATACTGCTAAATTCGGAGAAAATCGGTTCGGATTTAGATATAGCCCCCATATATATGTTACCCCCGATTAGACCTGTAAGCGCTGTAGAAATTGTATTTTATATCCGATCAGTGCAAAATTCGGCAGAAAGAGGTTTCTTATTACTCGAAGGAACACTGCCAAATTTGGAGAAAATCGGTTCAGATTTAGATATAACTCCCATATATATGTTACCCCCGATTTGAAATTCAAGCGCTGTAGAAACTGTATTTTATATCCGATCACAGCGAAATTCGGCAGAAAGAGGTTTCTTATTATATGAAGGAATACTGCCAAATTCGGAGAAAATCGGTTCAGATTTAGATATAGCCCCCATATATATGTTACCCCCGATTTGACATCTAAGCGCTGTAGAGACTGTATTTTATATCCGATCAGTACGAAATTCGACAGAAAGAGGTTTCTATTTTACATGAATGAGTATTCAGGGAAAATCGATTCAGATTTATATATAACCTCCATATATATGTTCCTCTTGATTTGGTTACAAAGCGCTATAGAAGTTGTACTTTACTTCCGATCATTACAAAAGTCTTCAGAAAGATGTTTCTCAATTTAGGAACGAATATTGATTAATTTAGCGGTTATCGGTTCAGAATTAGGTATATCCACATATATATGTTCTTACCCATTTACCAATTATTCCAAATTATTATCGCAATCACCCATATCGCATTGTTAGGGAGGTGTAGGGTATTATATAGTCGGCCCCGCCCGACTTTCTGCCTTTCCTTACTGGTTTTGTTATCAAAATAATTTTGACAATTTTTAATATAATGCAATTTTGGCTACATGTGGGTTATTGTACAAGATTAATTTTTTTCAACTTGTTTTTAAATAATACGTGCAGATTTGCATGAAAATACCATAAATATTTACGTATATCGTATGATGTTAGACCTTTGAAGATTTTTTCACATCGGGGTTTGGGTTCAGAAATTCGAATCTGGCATGAGGAAATTGTTTTGTTTGGAGAAACATGCGCGATATGCAAAAAATCTCATTAAATGGTCATTTCTACATATCTACCATATCTACTACTTCATTTATAACTTATTGGTAATTCATTATTCAAGTACTTCAAATCGTGAAAATATAAGCACATATTTATGTGGTATGCCTATGCTAGAAATAAGTACTTATTATGCTACTTTATTGTATGCTTTTGGGGAGTACTTTCCTCCAATGAAAGTATAATAATAAGTACTTACCATTATAGAACTTTGCTTACTCGTCGGATTATTTGGTAATGAGAAATTTTGCTGGGTATAAAATGATATTGCCACAACTTTTGTATAAGTGGCCACATTTGACCGAATTTTTTTACATCATATAACAAATTTTGTTGTCAATTTAGAGAAGATAATGTCAGAGAAACCGGTTTATATTCTGCACTGATATTAAGCAAATGCTAGGGCAGGGTCAGGAAGAAAGTGAAAAAATCACTTTTCAAATGCAGACAGAAATGTAAAAACGACATAAAAAATTTACATATTTCAATGAAATATTTTGTAGTTTGTAGGTCTTGATATCAAAAATTGAATGTAATTCAATTCCCAAAATAATTTTGAAAATACCTAAAACAATGATTATTTTAATTTTCCCCTTATCTACTATACATACTAAAAGCCAGGATTCCAATTCCCTCTGCAGTTCAACTTACAACACTTTACCACATAAAAATATGGCAGAGTAGTATCCAATTCAATTTCAATTCCATTTATTCAATTCAGTCAATTTAGTTTAAATGTTTATTTATAGGTTTATTCAGTGCTAAAAAGATTTGTTGTTAATTATACCCTACACCACACTGTGGTACAGGGTATTATGACTTTGTGCATTTGTTTGTAACACCCAAAAGGAGAAGAGATAGACCCATTGTTTATTATACCGATCGACTTGTAATCACTTTCTGAGTCGATTTAGCTATGTCCGTCTGTCTGTCCGTCTGTCTGTAGACGTATTCTTGTAATCAAAGTACAGGTCGCAATTATGGTCCGATCTCAACGAAACTTTGCACATATCTTTTGTTAGGCCCAAGGACGATCCCTATTGAATTTGGTTAAAATCGGTTCAGATTTACATATAGCTCCCATATATATGTACCTCCGATTTGGCATATATGCGCGGTATAAGCAACATTTTGTAACCGATTTGTACAAAAATTGACAGAGAATAGTCTCGTGATACACTTAGATACAATACAAAATTTGGGGGAAATCGGTTCAGATTTATATATAGCCCCCATATATATGTTGCACCCGATTTGACATGTAAGCGCTGTAGAAACTGTATTTTATATCCAATCAGTACGAAATTCGGCAGAAAGAGGTTTCTTATTACATGAGGGAATACTGCCAAATTCGGAGAAAATCGGTTCAGATTTAGATATAGCCCCCATATATATGTTAGCACCGATTTGACATTCAAGCGCTGTAGAGACTGCATTTTATATCCGATCAGTACGAAATTCGACAGAAAGAGGTTTCTATTTTACATGAATGAGTATTCAGGGAAAATCCATTCAGATTTATATATAAGCTCCATATATATGTTCCTCCTGATTTGGTTACAAAGCGCTATAGAAGTTGTACTTTACTTCCGATCATTACAAAATTCTCCAGAAAGATGTTTCTCAATTTAGGAACGAATATTGCTTAATTTAGCGATTATCGGTTCAGAACCCATTTACCAATTATTCCAAATTATTAGCGCAATAACCCTTATCGCATTGTTAAGGAGGTGTAGGGTATTATATAGTCGGCCCGCCCGACTTTCTGCCTTTCCTTACTGGTTTTTTTTGTCAATATTTTGTTTATTTAAATTATAAATTTTTATCCGAATTTTTTAAATATTTGAGTAGTTTCAATTCATCCTTATTTATAGATAGTTTTTATTTTTTATGTCTAAATGTTGTAGACTGTTTAACCATATATGGCCATAAGGCTTGGTTATACTTTTGAATTAAATAAATAAAATAAAAATAAAAAAAGTTTTAACATTTTAGCGTTGCGATTGGAGAAAATATGGCTTACTTTTGAAATTTGTGTAAAAAATTGGGTAAATTGGAGAAGCTTGGTAACAATACCAGCTTTTGTCCCGTTATTTCATTGAGAACATTCTCTGGAAAGTTTCCTTTAAGATGATAGTAAATATGTTATACTTTTTATACCCTACATCACACTGTGGTACAGAGTATTATAAGTTTGTTTCACGGCAGATGTTGGTAACACCTGAAAATAACACAGCTAGACCCACGTTAAAGTATACCGATCGACTCAGAATCACTAGCTGAGTCGATTTAACTTTCGTCCGATTTGACCCTTTAGTCCTATAGATGCTGTATTTTACATCCAATCGTTTTGATATTTAGAATTGTAGAGGTTATTGATCCATGGACTAACATTGCCGAGTTTGAAGAAAATCGGTTAAGATTTAGCTATAGCTCCCATATATATGTTTCGTCCGATTTTACTCTTTAGTCCTGTAGAAGCTGTATTTTACATCCAATCATTTTGAAATTTAGAATGGTAGAGTTTCTTGATCCATGAACCAACACTACCGAATTTGAAGAAAAACGGTTAAGATTTAGCTATAGCTCCCGTATATATGTTTCGTCTGATTTGGCCCTTTAGTTCTATAGAAGCTCGATTTTACATCCAATCATTTTGAAATTTAGAATGGTAGAGTTTCTTGATCCATGAACCAACATTGCCGAATTTGAAGAAAATCGGTTAAGATTTAGCTATAGCTCCCATATATATGTTTCGTCCGATTTAGCCCTTTAGTTCTATAGAAGCTAGATTTTACATCCAATCATTTTGGAATTTAGAATGGTAGAGTTCTTGATCCATGAACCAACATTACCGAATTTGAAGAAAATCGGTTAATATTTAGATATAGCTCCCATACATATCTTTCGTCCTATTTGACCCTTTAGTCCTATAGATGCTGTAGTTTCCATCCAATTGTTTTGAAATTTAGAATGGTAGAGTTTCTTGATCCATGAACCAACATTGCGGAATTTGAAGAAAATCGGTTAATGTTTAGATATAGCTCCCACACATATCTTTCGTCCGATTTGACCCTTTAGTCCTATAGAAGCTGTATTTTACATCCAATCGTTTTGAAATTTAGAATGGTAGAGTTTCTTGATCCATGAACCTACATTGACGAATTTGAAGAAAATCGGTTAAGATTTAGCTATAGCTCCCATATATATGTTTTATCCGATTTGACCCTTTAGTCTTATAGATGCTGTAGTTTACATCCAATCGTTTTTATACCCTACACCATACTGTGGTACAGGGTATTATAAGTTTGTTTCATGGCAGATGTTTGTAACACCTGAAAATACTAAAGCTAGAACCACCTTCGAAGCTAGACAGATCGACTAATACCCTACACCAGTCAATATTACAAGAGTGGTGTAGGGCAGGGACGTATACAGACGGGGGGGCCCGAAATGTTTGAAACATATGCATAAACTGCTTACAATTTTCAAAATCACTCAAAAAAATACGAAAAATATTTGGAAGGCCGTTAAAAAAACAAAAAAGCCTAAAAAATGGTAACAGTAAAAGTAATAACAACTAAAAATAAGAAAAGTGCATGGTTTCCTCGCTAAAACTTTTTAAATTATGCATCGATTTTTCTTCGGAATGGTCTCAATTTATTCATAACCTTTCAGAGTTTACGATAAAATCACAAAAATATGACAATTATGCGTTTCTAGACGTTTTTATGAGGCTTTTATTTAAAAATTATTAAAATTTTCTCAAAAAATATGATTTTTTGCAATACTTTGTAAGATATCGTCGAAACCGCTGAACGGATGGAAAATTGTATTGTGCGAAGTTGAAGGCTACTTAATTCTGAAGTTTGTAAAGCTTACCTGAACCAATTCGGATGAATGGTTCTCTAGTTATGCCATAATATGTGGTTCAACCTCTCTTTTTTCTTATCCTAAAGGGTTGTCTCTTTAAATTCTCGCGATAAGCTGTGATATGGAAAGAAATTAGTGGTTGAACCACATATAGTGGCATAACTCGAGAACCATTTATACGATTTGGTTGAGGAAAGTTTTAAAGAATTAAATATTAAGTAGCCTTCAACTTCATATAATACCATTTTCCATCCGTTCAGTGGTTTCGACGATATACGAGTATTACAAAATATTGCAAAAAAATTTGATTTTTTGATAAAAATTTTAATATTTTTAAAATAAAACTCCCATAAAACAATCTAAAAATTAACAAATGTTATATTTTTCTGATTTTATCGTAAATTCTGCTCGGTCATGAATTAAACGAGCCCATTCCGAAGAAAATCGATGCATAATTTAAAAATTTATAGCTAATTTAGTAAGGTTTTAACTTTAAAACTTTCTTATCGATGTAAAATTTACAAAAACAAACTTTAAAAGCTAAGATTGGAGATTTTGACGTTTTTTGACGTCTAGAATCAGAATCTATGCATTAAAACAGAAACCCAAGAAAACATGTTGTTTATGTCGACCGGTGTAATATTGGTTGACTTTAAATTTATAATAACCAGATATGGCGAAAATTAAGTTAAAATTACATTTATTATTTCTTATCAATCTACCTTTTTAACATGTAGGTTGTAGTGATGGAATGAGTTTGCACAACCGTGTGTGTAAATTTGACTTTATATTGGGTGTGGTAATAAGTAGTACGGTTTTGGCCATTACACAGCACTTATCACGGTATTTGCAAACGATTAACCTAGATATAATAAAGGCTTACGAAATCATAAAATTGGCAACGACTAAATTAAGTGACATGCGTAGAAATTTTGATGCTGAGTTTGATAAACTATTTGAAGAATCCACACAACTTGCAAGAAGTTTTGGAATAGAAGCTGCACTACCTAGAAGAGTACACGCTGAAAAAAAATCGCTTCTGTAGTATATTGTCCCAAACATATTCGGCTTGAAACATATATATGGGTAGACTCTAAGCATGTAATATAGATGTTGTTCTAAACAAATACTTGTTTACATTCCAATATGTTTTTATTTGGGACCATTATTTCCGAAACAAATATTTATTTGCATTTAAGTATTCATAAAATACATAAATTGTGTCAAATTTTTCAGTAATTCAAAGTTAAATTTTTAGAAACTTTTAATGTTCGTAAAAAATAATAATTGAAATCATATAATCTTGGATCAATATAAAGTACTTAGAGGATTGACAACTATTGATGGCTTGGAATACTCAGAAATTTGAAATGATTGATTTAAAACAGAAGGTAATGCTGCATATGGTATCATAACTGGGAGGTACAATTCGAAACCCAAGAAAAATTTAAACTGAAATATGAAAAACTCAGCAAAAGTTTTGGAAATATTTTTTAAATAAAATATATTTGGAAAAATTCCTAAATAATAATTTTATTTGTATATAAACACATATTTTATTTGAGAAATTTAGTTTGCAAATATAATTTGTTGTAATATATTAATATATGCGTTCCAAATATATTTTATTGATTTTCAAATAAAATTTATTTGCTAAGGAATATATAATATTTAAAAATTTGTGTTCCAAATATATTTTCTTTCGATTCAAACATATCAAAAAAGGCGATTTTGCCCCGTGTAGGCACTCAAAAGTATAGGGCTAATATTCCTGGTTCAGATGCCAAGGCGTATTTTAGGACAACATTGTTCATACCATATCTGGACGAAGTAATATCACATTTAAATAATAGATTTTCCGAACATGAAGCTATAATTACAAGTCTGTTTAATATCGTTCCGATACGAGTTGTAAATCTAATAAAGGAAGATTTCGAAGAAGTCAAACTTTTTTACAAAAACGATTTAAAAAATTCAGCAAAATCTGTTTTAGCTGAAATAAGTATATGGATTGATTATTGGAAGCAGAAGAATGATAAGCCATCAAATGCATTAGATGCTATTTCAGTTTGTGATGAGGACATGTTCCCAAGCATCTTTACCCTTTTGCAGATACTGGCCACAATACCTGTGACAACGGCATCTGCTGAGCGAAGTTTCTCGACGTTAAGAAGAATAAAAACTTATCTCCGGAACAGAATTTGATGTCTATATACAAAGATGAAGTCAAAATCGATTAAATAATTGATATATTTCTTTCAAAAAATCGAGAATTACATTTTTAACTCTTACGTATTTTATTATAAAAAGTTTTACTGATCTCGTACTACAGTACACATTTATATTTAGGAATAAAATTCGAATAAAAAACTAAGGAACTTAACTTCCATTACCTACACAATAAACGCAATTTTTTAATTGTTTATCTTTGTTATGGAAAAAAAGGTTGGGCCCCCCCGAACCAAAATCCTGGATACGTCCCTGGTGTAGGGTATTATATAGTCAACCCCGCCCGACTTTAGCCTTTCCTTATTGGTTTTATCTAACTTCTTCTAAAACTCGTTAATACCACAATTTTTTTTTCTAAAAAATTTCAAAAATCCGTTTTTTTTTTGGAAAATATAATTTTAAGTGGCCATAACTTTTGTCCTATATGGTATATCAAACCAATTGTTTTCATCCTGTAGGAAATTTTATTGCCAATCCAGACGTGTTTTAGTGGATAAAATCGGTGCATATTCTGCTTCGATATTTACAAAATACTAGCACAGGGTCAGGGGATAAATTAAAAATTCAATTTTCAAATGTAGATATCTGGATAACTATACAAGATAATGTTAGGTGCAAAAATCTTTTTGTAGACCTTTGTTATAGAATGCACACAAAAAAAGATTTTGTGAATCGGACGAAAAAGACGAAAGTTACACGGGCTTAAACATTCTGTTCACCCGAGGTGGCCAACTTTGAGGCGCTGCAGCTCCGCCCATGTACACCACAGGGCGCCCAAACTCAAAACCTAACTTACCTAATACCTCTTCTACAAACATGCCAACCACAATCGTTTATCTGGTTCAAAAAAGGGCAGAATATTTCACTTTTTTATTTCCTCCCACTGTGCAATGTTCAGTCATACAGGTTAAGGACTGTGCGAGTAAGAGGGTGCTGAATTTTGAAATTTTGTTCAAACGACCCTTTTTCCCGTATAACTAATTATCTATTATATTAAGAAACTTTTACCAAAGTGTTTTCTACAGCTTTTTCTTCGATGATTTTTAAAAAATAAAAAATGATTTAAAAAAAAAAAATAAATTCGCAAAAATATATATAGGTGATTTTTTGCGAAATCAAACTTCTTTTGTCATTTTTATCAAAAAAACATTTATATATTTTACTCTCATACGAAAGCGTAGGTCATTTCCTTTAAGAGTTTATTGTTCTTTTAGTGGGATGGGACTTGTTTATCTATCAAAATAAAGTTAAACATCTAAAAAACGCGGTTGAACCACATATTTTAACATAACTCGACAACCATTTATCTCAATTGGTTCAGAAAAGCAGCGGTTTCACATATATCTAATAACTCTTCTACAGGCATGCCAACTTGTTTGCAATCGGTTGACTGGTTAAGAAACGACCAAATTATTTCCATTTTTTTAATTTTCTCCCACTGTGCTAGTTTTAAGGGCTAACTTTTCTAGCCATTGGTTTTTGGCGGTACCATATTTTCCCCTTTCATCCTGACAAATTCCACAGAACATATTTCAAATGACTTAAATGTTCCCCAGACGGTTTTCCTGCAGGTCCATGGACCCTTCTACTGTCGGACCTTCTCTCTGTAGAGAAAGAGTACACTAATTCACAGAGTTTAAAATAATTGACAAATTACCACAAACACGAAGAATCGAAAAAGATTTATTATGAATTTGTTCATTTGGTTCGTGGCATATTTCACAAATATAACTCCCTTCTGCAAATAAAACTGAAATAGTGTTTATCCAATTCAACTAATTAATAGTTTTTATCTTACAGAGTAAATAGAAATTTGTTCTTGTACTGTTAAAAAAAAAGTTTATTTTATAATAACAAATTGGCCGGTGGTTGCTAAGTGCCACTAATGGCCTTACAACCGATATATGTGAAGTCAAAGGTTCATACGAGTTTATTCTTCTGTTCGGTGTATACTTTAGGTACTCCCCCAGTATCGAGTAGAATTACCACTGAGTAACTACTGTAAAGAAACGCATAAGTATAGACATACAGGTGTACAATTATAGCGGCATTTTTCTGCGATTATTGAGTTGTTGTGTCCATGATTTTTTAATGAGGCCACCACAATGGCCACAACCGCTCAACCACACACTGCCACGCGACCCACAACTCAGTCAGTCACCGCTAAGCCAAAAGGACAATAATATATATATTCAAGCAATCAATTGGTCAACGTGTTCCATTGCGAGTGGTTGTGATAAAGAAAAAAAAAACCGAAAACCTTCGAACGGTTTGTTGTTCCTTGCCGGGGCACAACTGTCTCTCTACAGTTGTAAATTCTCCAGTTGTCGGGAAGGATGACAAAGTCTGTAATTTAAGTGGGTGGACAACGGACAATTGTGATTACAAAACAAAAATTTTTATTCAGTCGAACTGACAAAAAGTGTCCCGTCTCCTCTCGTCTCGTCTCGATTCCATACAGCCGAGGAAAATGACTGGCAGTGCCTCTAGTATCAAAGCAATAATTGGTGGGTTTTTATGGAGGGGTGGTTGGGTTGTGTGTTCTTCAGCATTAGTTGGCAGTTATAGTGTTAATGCCAAGTGAAATGAAAATAAATATTCTGCTCCAATGATGAGGATGATGTTGTCGTCCTTTTTGATGTGAATGTTGACAATTATGTTGCTTTGCTAATGATCTGTGTTTTTTCTTTCTGTCGTTGTACAGCCGAAGCGGATAGTGGCGATAAGGCTTCAACATTTGGCAAGGTACTACAATATCTGTCCATAGTGCTGGTGGTCCTGACAGCCCCATTCAGTTTGTTTATATGTTTCAAGGTAAGTACTTTTGATTATTCTATTGGCTTGAGTTCAATTGTATATGGGATATTCCATAGGAGACGTGTTGTAAATATTGTAGTAAAATTTCTATATAAAAAACCTTGCAGAATGATAATTAAAAAAAAAATAGAAGATTCAATGATTTTTCTAAAAATTTGAGATTTCGATTTCACAACTTTTTAAAATTAATAATATTGTACAGGGTTTACCAACAAGAGCTGTTATGTCGAATCACCCGGTATTTCGGTAGCGGTCACTTTTGAAGCTTTTACTCTTTGACATTTGACAAGTAGAAACTACGCCATTACTAAAAATGGAACAATACACGATTCAACAACGCATTGAAATTATTAAAATTCACCCATTTCCACCTCGGTGGCTACGTCAACAAACAAAATTGTCGCATCTGGGGCTCGGAAAACCCAAGAGTTATTGTTGAGAAGCCTCTCCATCCCCAACGTGTGACTGTTTGGTGCGGTTTATGGTCCGGCGGGGTCATTGGACCTTACTTCTCAGAAAATGAGGTTGGATCAACAGTTACCGTGAATGGATTGCGCTATCGAGAGATGATTAATAATTTTTTATGGTCGGAGTTGAATGGTATTGATTTGGACAACGTTTACTTCCAACAAGACGGCGCTATATGGCACACAAGCAACGGACCGTGTTATCTTAACACCTTGCGACTTCTTCCTTTGGGGCCACGTGAAAGATAAGGTCTACGCCAACAGCCCATCGTCGATTCAAGACCTCAAAGATAGAATTTGTGAGGCTATCGAGGACATAGGGCAGCCACTTTGCGATTTGGTTATGGAAAATTTCATGAAAAGGATATGGTCCTGTAAGCGTGGTCGTGGTGGCCATTTGGCTGATGTTGTTTTCCATTATTAACGGCATACCTTCCTCTTTATTATGAAATAAACATCCGATCATTTATCTCAAAAAATGGCATTTTTCTTTCAATGCCAAAATAACACCTCTTGTTGGAAAATCCTTCATAAAAATTAAGGATATAAAGTTTGGAAATTTAAATGTCGAGCAGTTGCTCATACAATCTAATATACTTTCGATTGTCAATCCAACCTTTTGCATTACCAGTCACATTCTTTTTAACAAAAAAGTAATGCCGAAATATTTGTCTGCAAAATAATGTATGTATACTTTGAATGAAATATAACTAAACTACAAGATTGTCCTCTTTATTTATTCGACTCAAAAACTAACAATTGATTTATTGATTCCAAAGAATTGATTATTTTAGATTAAGCCTTGTTAAAAAATTGATTGGGGAACACTAGTTACAAAAATGTTGCAAGAGGCAAACAATTTTCTGGTGTAATTTGGAATTCTAAACTCTGAAAACATTTAAAAAAAACAGTAAGGATTGGCACAAAGTCGGGCGGGCCCGACTATGTAATACCCTACACCTCCCTAACAATGCGACATGGATCATTGTGATAATAATTTGGAATAATTGGTAAATAGGTAGGAACATATATGTTGCTATATCTAAATCCGATTATCGCTAAATAAGCCAATATTCGTTACTAAATTGAGAAACTTCTTTCGGCCAAATTTTGTAATGATCGGAAGTAAAGTACAGGTTCTATAGCGCTTTGATACCAAATCAGGAGGAACATACCTCTTTCTGCCAGTTTAATACCCTGTACCACAGTGTGGTGTAGGGTATAATTATATTAATTTTTTTAATTCCAATTATCCATGGTATTATAACTTTGTGCATTTGTTTGTAACATCCAAACGGAGAAAAACTATACCCATCGTTTATTATACCGATCGACTTAGAATCACTTTCTGAGTTGATTTAGCTATGTCCGTCTGTCTGTCCGTCTGTCTGTGCATGTATTCTTGTAATCAAAGTACAGGTCGCAATAATATTCCGATCTCGATGAAACTTTACACATATCCTTTTTTTCGCCCAAGGATGATCCCTATTGAATTTGGTTATAATCGGTTCAGATTTAGATATAGCCCCCATATATATGTTAGCCCCGATTTGACATGTAAGCGCCGTAAAAGCTTTATTTTATATCCGATCAGTATGAAATTCGGCAAAAGAGGTTTCTTATTATATGAATGAACAATGTAAAAATTGGAAGAAATCGGTTCAGATTTAGATATAGCCCCATTAGGGCGGGTCAATTTAAAAATCGCCCATTGCTCAGTGAAAATCGTATTCTAGGGATCAAAATAAGAAACTTTGCCGAAGGAACTATAGCTCTAAAACGAATTCTGATGTCCCGGAAAAAATCCCACTTTGACCCATTTAGAGTGCTCCAATCGAGTCCAAATGTATGGAACCCCCAGGGGGTTCCAGGGGGTGTGCCACTGGCATGGGTGGGTCGGGCCTCCAAAGTTAGTGGGGGTCGGTCATACATTTGGACTCAATTGGAGCACTCTAAATGGGTCAAAGTGAGATTTTTCAAAATTTGCCCTACCCAAAAGTTCGACCCAAATTCCGGGACATCAGAATTTGTTTTAGAGGTATGGTTCCTTTGGCAAAGTTTCTTATTTTGATCCCTAGAATACGATTTTCACTTAGCGATGGCAACTTTTTTTGCCTCCCCACAAATCGACCCGGCCTAAGCCCCATATATGTATACGTTACCCCCGATTTGACATGTAAGCCCCATAAAAATGTTATTTTATATCCGATCAGTATGAAATGCGGCAAAAAGAGGTTTCTTATTATATGAATGAACGCTATTATATGTGGAAGAAATCGGTTCAGATTTAGATATAGCCCCCATATATACCTTACCCCCAATTTGACATGTAAGTGCTGTAAAAACTGTATTTTATATCCGATCAGTATGAAATTTGGCAGAAAGAGGTTTCTTTCTACATGAAGGAATACTGCCAAATTCGAGAAAATCGGTTCAGATTCAGATAAAGCCCCCATATATACGTTACCCCCGATTTGACATGTAAGCGCTGTAAAAATGTTATTTTATAGCCGATCAGTGCGAAATTCGGCAAAAAGAGGTTTCTTTCTACATGAAGGAATACTGCCAAATTCGAGAAAATCGGTTCAGATTCAGATAAAGCCCCCATATATATGTAACCCCACGATTTGACATGTAAGCGCTGTAGAGACTGTATTTTATATCCGATCATTACGAAATTCGACAGAAAGTGGTATTTTTGCATGAATGTGTATTTAGGGAAAATGGGTTCAGATTTATATATAACCTCCATATATATATTCCTCCTGATTTGGTATCATTGCGCTATAGAAGTTGTACTTTACTTCCGATCATTAAAATTTTCCAGAAATATGTTTCTGAATTTAAGAAATATATTGCTTAATTTAGCGATTATCGGTTCAGAATAAGATAATATGTTCGTACTCATTTACCAATTATTCCACATTATTATCGCAATGACCCTTATCGCATTGTTAGGGAGGTGCACGCAAAGAAAAATTTCGTTTCTGCGAAACGAAATATTAGACAACTACAATTCTCGTTTACGACAACTGAAATTTCTTTTGATCAGAATATGTTTCTTTTACAACAAACGAAATTTTAGTTCCAGCAAACGAGAATTGTAGTTGTCTAATATTTCGTTTCGCAGAAACGAATTTTTTCTTTGCGTGTGTAGGGTATTATATAGACGGCCCCGCCCGACTTTTTGCCTTTCCTTACTGGGTTTAAAGTATGATTTTGATAAAGCCGGGAAACACTTTAAAATTAAAGGAAATTATAAGTACTACAAGACACATTCACGTTAAAACAAAATGGTATTTAATGCCACTTTCATGTGGAAACAGAAGTCTAGTAACAGTCGTTAAAACAATTAGGAGAAATTTGTAGCTGATCCAAATTCTAGTATAAAAATTCTAACTATAATAAAAATTGAGTTTGTAACATTTCTTACTAAAATTTAGTTGTATATATTTGCTTTAGGACTAAACGACAAATTGTCAAAGACTGGCAATTTTAAATTTTAAGATAGTTATAGTGGTCGATAGATTTGCAAATATTTTGAATGTAGCATACTTTGATTTGGAATTTCGCCAAGTGATTTTCGATTACTTCTGCACTGATCACAGTACAAATCGTCAGAATGCGAATAGCGTATTCCACTTAACTTTATGTGTGCAAATTTTCAGATTCATATTTTTGCATAGGGTCAGTGGTCAAGATGTGGCGGAGGGAAAAATGCTTAATATCCTACGTATTTTCCAAGTTTCATGATAACAGAAATCATATCACATAGTTCAAACCTTGATCACGTGCATAAATCGCACATTTGCCACACTCAAAAATTAACTTTGGTTAACAGTTGTTTTTGGAAGATTTTTGCGAAGTGAGGTTTCACGATAAAACTGCAGCAGAACTGTTGATAACGAGTGTCACGGCTCAGATCGTCCAAAAGAAAGATTATGTACACATCTCTCACTCTACTATGGAATTTCTCATATGTCAAGGTTTATCCACTAATTTAATGAATTTATTTTTTCAGGTTGTCCAGGAGTATGAACGTGCTGTCATATTCCGTTTGGGTCGTCTACTACAGGGAGGTGCCAAGGGTCCTGGTAAGTAGGACAATTCGGTTGGGGTCATCCATAATAATTAGCAGTTTATTATATTTGATGACAAGTTTTTTCTTTGATACGGCGGCACATTTTGTTTGAATTAACATTAACAACTACTTATTTGTGTTAAATATTTATTAATTTTAATGTGCACATTCCTCTGCTGGGGCGTTAAAAAAATTCGATTGAGTTCGGTAGCTTTGTACAAACTGTGACGCACAATTTTGTTATTTCATAATCAATATAATTCTAGAGTACAAACAAATATAAATTTATATAGGAATGGCCGTTTAATAATGCAAGTTAATAAAAAACTAAACATATTTAGATGATTTGTAAAAAAAAAAACAAGAAATACGTGAATAACCACAATGGTATATGGGTGATCCCACATAAACCGACCCTATCAAACATAAAAAATTAAAACCAATTTTAGCAAAAAAAGAAATACTATAAGGGATATCACGAACAATTGAATTTTAGAAATTAATGAATAGTTGATGAAATTTAGGACTAGTTTTATTCCTAACAATGAGTTTCAGTGTCTGCAAACGTTTCTGTAACAGAGTGCTTTTTTTGTCACACCCGATATGGAAAATATACAAAAGTTAAATTTAATAAATTTTATTTAGATATGCCTATATCATAATTATACCCTACACCACACTGTGGTACAGGGTATTATAAGTTTGTTTCACGGCAGATGTTTGTAACACCTAAAAATAACACAGCTAGACCCACCTTAAAGTATACCGATCGACTCAGAATCACTAGCTGAGTCGATTTAAGCATGTCCGTCCGTCCGTCTGTCCATGTAAAGTTGTTCGTCGACTACAGGTCGCAATTTCACTCCGATCGTTCTGAAATTTTGCAGTTTAGAGTATTTCGCAGCTGTTAAGATCGCTATTGAATTTGGTTGAAATCGGTTCAGATTTAGATATAGCTCCCATATATCTCTTTCGTCCGATTTGGCCTTTAGTCCTATAAAAGCTGCATTTTACATCCAATCGTTTTGAAATTTAGAATGGTAGAGTTTCTTGATCCATGAACCAACATTGCCGAATTTGAAGAAAATCGGTTAAGATTTAGCAATAGCTCCCATATATATGTTTCGTCCGATTTGGCCTTTTAGTCCTATAAAAGCTGTATTTTACATCCAATCATTTTGAAATTTAGAATGGTAGAGTTTCTTGATCCATGAACCAACATTGCCGAGTTTGAAGAAAATCGGTTAAGATTTAGCTATAGATCCCATATATATGTTTCGTCCGATTTGGCCCTTTAGTCCTATAAAAGCTGTATTTTACATCCAATCATTTTGAAATTTAGAATGGTAGAGTTTCTTGATCCATGAACCAACACTACCGAATTTGAAGAAAATCGGTTAAGATTTAGCTATAGCTCCCATATATATGTTTCGGCCGATTTGGCCCTTTAGTTCTATAGAAGCTGTATTTTACATCCAATCATTTTGAAATTTAGAATGGTAGAGTTTCTTGATCCATGAACCAACATTTGCCGAATTTGAAGAAAATCGGTAAAGATTTAGCTATAGCTCCCATATATATGTTTCATCCGATTTGGCTCTTTAGATCCAATCGTTTTTATACCCTACACCACACTGTGGTACAGGGTATTTTTATACCCTCACTTTAGTGTGACGAGGGTATATATCATTTGCTACGAAAAAAAGTGTAACACATCGAAGGAGTGATCTAAGACCCTAAGTATGTTCGGCGGATATTCGTTTTGGGTCATTTTAAGACGAATGAGCAATGTCCGTCCGTCTGTCTGTCTGTCTGTCTGTCTGTCTGTCTGCTGGCTGGTGCGCACGATAACTCTCGAAAGGAGTAACCGATTGACTTCAAATTTGGTACGTGGTAATATTTTTTTCTATCTCCGGCTAAGTTCGAAGATGGGCCATATTGGTCCACTCCTTCTAGTACCTCCCCCACAAAGTGTTAAAATGTTGTGAAATATTGAATCTTTAATAACTGCTATACTACTTATTCGAATCTTCTGAAATTCCACACATAGCATTAGTTTATTAGTCGCTATCAACTCGAGAAAAATGGGCCATGTTGCTACGCCCCTTTTGGTACCTCCCACACAAATGCACCATTTTGCACCAAAAGTTAACAGCTTATAACATTAATACCAGTGCATAAAAATACTTGAAATTTTGTACAGTGTAATGCTTTCATAGTGCCTACAGTCCAGTGAAAAATGGGTGTCATATTCACGCCCCTTTTGGTACCTCTTACACAAAGGTACCATTTTGCACCAAAAGATAACAGCTTATAACATTAATACCAGTGTATAAAAATACTTGAAATTTTTTACAGTGTAATGCTTTTATAGTGTCTTTTGCACTGTGAAAAATGGACGCTATTTCCACGCCCCTTTTTGTACCCCCCACACAAAGGTACCATTTTGCACAAAAAGTTAAGAGCTCACAGCATGAGTACCAATGCCCGAAAATGCAACAACATTTTGCACAGTATAACGCTTTTGAAGTCCCTATAGCCCTGTAAAAAATGGCCGTTATCACCACGCCCCTTTTTGTACCTCCCACACAAATTGGCCAAATCATACCAAAATTTAATATTTCATACCAGTGCAAAAAACGTTTATAATTCGGCGCAGTGTAATGTATTTAAAGAATCTACTATTCAGTGAAAAATAGGTGTATTTGTTAAAAACATTCTGGTACCTCCCATACAAATTGACAGAATAATTCGTTTAATATTCCATATTACATTACTCACAAAGTGAGGGTATACCTTAGTCGGTTTACCCGACTGAAACTTTCTTACTTGTTTAAGTATAAAATGTCCCAAAAGTAAATTTATGTAAACAATTTATACATGAATTGCAAAATTTATATATCAGAGTTATTCAATATTACGAGAGTGGTGTAGGGTATTATATAGTCGGCCCCGCCCGACTTTAGCCTTTCCTTACTGGTTTTATTTTTCTTATTTTATTTCTGATATGAAATTTTATATATTAAGACAGCAGAATTTTCTATATAAATTGTAGAAATAAATAGATGGTATAGAAGCAATTATTAAGAGAGCGATGTGGGCGGCAGTGAAGGTTCATGAGAACATTTTAAATCTGCCTATTCTTTGTTACAATTTTTTGACTGTCTCCGGAGTAACCCATCTCAAATGGAGATAGAGAATATTAATATATTTCAGAAAATTGGTGGTAAATTAAAAGAGAAATCAAGATTATTCGAAAGGAGTTGTGCTTATTTACAAATAGATTCTTTGTAGAGAGTAAAAAATAGAATTTTCATAAACTTTGATACAAAAATGGAGAGGAGTTGTAAGATGTCGAAACTAGTTTTCTATGTGATAAAGTAAGTCGGAAATATGAACATGATTTATTGAATAAAACAACTTCAATTTTGTTTTTGCGAAGAAAAAAACAAGTAAGAAATTCAGTCGGACAAACCGACTTACGAATCCCCCTCATCTTTAGTCCCAAAATATATGCGTACATACATTTATTTATTTGTTGCTTTAAATAAGTTATTATCAATTTAAATTGCGTTAATATAATCCATTTGTGTGGGAAGTACACTTAGCCGGAGATAGAAAAAAATATACACACATACTAAATTTACTCCTTTCGAGAGTAACCAGCGGAAAGACAGACAGACAGACGGACGGACGGACATTGCTCATCCGACTTGAAATTACCCAAAACGGATATCCGCCGAACATACTTAGGGTCTTAGGTCACTCCTTCGATGTGTTAAACTTTTGGTCCGTAGCAAATGATAATGGGTTTTCCAATAAGAGTGATATGATTTCTTTGAAAAAACACACACACAAAAAATTTTAAAAAAAAATTTTATTTAATTTGAAGTAGAATCTTCTTCTGCAGAAACGAATTCGATGAACCCAATTTTCGAGCACTTTTTCCACTAAATCAAGTCGTATGTCATGAATGGCACGTTCAATATTGACTTGTAAAGCTTGAAGAGAGTCTGGTTTATTTCGAAAGACCAATGACTTCAAATAACCCCACAAGAAATAGTATAATGGTGTTTAATCACAACTTCTTGAAGGCCATTCAATATCACAATTTCTTGAATTAATCGAATCTCCAAACATTGCTCGCAACAATTCAATTGTTTAATTTGCTGTGTGGCACGTAGCCACAATCGGTCAATGGCAAAAAGATAGCTCTTAACGAGAGCTAAAATATTGTTCATGGAGGTCAAGGTCGTAGGACGACAGGAAAGTGCTTTTTTGGATTTAAAAAAAAATAGACTTAGCATAATTTTCGGATCGGGAATCGGTCAATGGCAGAAAGATAGCTCTTAACGAGGACTAAAATATTGCTCATGGGTGTCAAGGTCGTAGGTCGACTGGAAAGTGTTTTTTTATTTAAAAAATGGACTTAGCGCACGAAATGTTGCAATAGGAGACCGATTATTTTGATAATAAAAATGAATAACACAGTGCAACAACCAAAATGGGAATGGGATGACACCAATTGCAAATGAAAGTTGACCATAACAAAACCTTTAATGGTTTTTTTCAGTTCAGTGCGAGATTTTTACACGCATTTCAAGTTGGTGATTTTAGAACGCTGTCTAACAAGAAAAGATAATTGCAAATTTGATAAACTAATACCTATTATACCCTCCACCATAGGATGGGGGTACATTCATTTTATCACTCCGTTTGTAACACCTCTAAATATTGATCTGAGACCCCATAAAGTATATATATTCTTAATCGTCATAAAATTCTAAGACGATTTAGCCATGTCCGTCTGTTGTAATCATGCTAGAGTCCGTAGTAATAGAGCTACGTTGATCAAGTTTGGTATAAATATTTATTATAGTTGCAGGATGTTTTGGATTCCAAATGGGCCAAATTTGTAGGACAATTAATTCCTCGACCCCAAAAACAGTAAGATAACACAGCTTTCCATGATAATAAAAACAAGTAAGAAAGTTTCAGTCGGGTAAACCGACTAAGGTATACCCTCACTTTGTGAGTAATGTAATATTGAATATTACTCGAATTATTCTGTCAATTTGTGTGGGAGGTACCAGAAGGGGTTTATCAAATACACCTATTTGTCGGTGAACATTAGATACTTTAAATTCATTGCACTGTGCCGAATTATAGCCATTTATGTGCACTGGAAAAAACGTTATGAGATATTAAATTGTGGTATGATTTGGGCATTCTGTGTGGGAGGTACAAAAAGGGGCGTGGCGATAACGCCCATTTTTTACAGGGCTATAGACACTATAAAAACATTACACTGTACAAAATTTCAAGTATTTTTATACACTGGTTTTAATGTTATAAGCTGTTAACTTTTGGTGCAAAAAGGTACCTTTGTGCGGGAGGTACCAAAAGGGGCGTGGCAACAACACCTATTTTCCCCTGGACTGTAGGCAATATAAAAGCATAATACTGTACAAAATTTCAAGTATTTTTATACACTGTTTTTAATGTTATAAGCTGTTAACTTTTGGTGCAAAACGGTGCATTTGTGTGGGAGGTACCAAAAGGGACGTGGCAACTTCGCCCATTTTTCTCGAGTTGATAGCGACTAATAAGCTAATACTATGTGTGGAATTTCAGAAGATTCGAATATGTAGTATAGCAGTTATTAAAGAATCAATTTTTCACAACATTTTAACCCTTTGTGGGGGAGGTACTAGAAGGAGTGGATCAGTATGGCCCATCTTCGAACTTAGCCGGAGATAGAAAAAAATATTACCACATACCAAATTTGATGTCAATCGGTTACTCCTTTCGAGAGTTATCGTGCGCACCAGCCAGCAGACAGATGACAGACAGACAGACAGACGGACGGACATTGCTCAATCGACTTAAAATGACCCAAAACGGTTTTCCTCCGAACATACTTGGGGTCTTAGGTCACTCCTTCGATGTGTTACACTTTTTTTTCGTAGCAAATGATATATACCCTCGTCACACTAAAGTGAGGGTATAATAAATAAGCATTATTTTATCAAATTTTCAATGATCTTTTCTTGTTAGACAACGTTCCAAAATCACCAACTTCAAATGCGTGTAAAATGAAATCTCGCACTGAACTGAAAAAACCCCTTGAAGGTTTTGTTAAGGATAATGTCAACCTGCATTTGTAATTGGTCTAATCCCATTCCCATTCGGAAAGTTAGATTTTGTATCACAGTGTAATTTGTAAACGTTGTTCTTGCGTATATCACTCCATGATGAAATTGTAGACACTACTGAATACAATGAAAAACAAATGACAGATCATGACATATTTCAAATGGCCGAAACGTCGCTTCAAAATCATATCATCCCTATTGGAAAACCCGTTATATCGATGGCTTATATGCAAAAAGCTGCTGTTATAAATTTGTCCAAGACCCTTTTCAGCGTTTTTATTTTTTGGCTATCATATTTTAATGAATTTGTCAAAAACATGATTTTTTCAAAAGTCTGATATTATCGAGTTTTCCAAATTATTGCAAATTCAGAAATCTCCTAATTGGACGTGCTTCGAAAATATATTCCACAAGCTTCTATTGGTAGCCGTTGTTTTTATAGGGTTACGTTGAAGCGACTTTTTTGTAACATTATTATATATATTTTAGGGATGAGGTTTTTGAAAAATATTGTCAAAATGATGCCATTTTTATTATTTTCTATTACAAACTCATCGCGAACGAACATGTATTTTTAATTTTTTGAAAAAATATTGCCTAGTGGGTATACTCGTATCTGACTGAATTTAACATCGTATAGCTAATTTTGTATAAATAACAAGGATAAAATCGGGAAAAAAATTCAAAAATCTATTTTCACATGCAGACAGGAATGTAACAACGCCATGAAATATTTAAAAACTATTATATTTCAATAAAATATTTTGTTGTATTTATTGAAATCAGAAATCGGAAGTAATTCACGAACCATTATATTTGCAAAAGTCAATCCCAAACTATCTTCGAAAATCCACAATAATGGGTTTTTTTGGTCTTTCTCATATATCTACTATACTAAAAGCCGGCCACTTTAGCACATATAAAAGTTGTAAAGGTTTTAATATTTTAGTTTTGCAATTGGAGAAAATGTGGCTTAGTTTTGAAATTTGTGTAAAAAATTGTGTAAATTGGAGAAGCTTTCTTCAGGAATATTCTCTAGAATTTTTTTCTTAAAGATGTACATATATTAATATGTTATACTTTTTTATACCCGCTACCATAGGATGGGGGGTATATTCATTGTGTCACTCCGTTTGTAACACCTCTAAATATTGATCTGAGACCCCATAAAGAATATATATATTTTTAATCGTCGTAAAATTCTGAGACGATTTAGCCATGTCCGTCTGTCCGTCTGTTGTAATCACGCTACAGTCCGTAATAATAGAGCTAGGTTGATAAAATTTGGTATAAATATTTCTTATAGTTACAGGTTATTTGGGATTGCAAATGGGCGATATCGGTCCATATTTAGATATAGCTCCCAAATATAGCATCTAACTTGTTGTGATTCCTACTGTTCTATATATTTTTTTTGTTTTTCGGTGTTATTTTCTTTGGGTTTGAGTTATTTTGTGAGGTCACATGCTATCCATGGTGGAGGGTATATAAGATTCGGCATGGCCGAACTTAACGCATTTACTTGTTTTTAATTACTTTTTCTATAACTGCAAACTTTTTCGCAAAAAATTACATATCAATTTAAGTTTTTTGAAAATTTAAATTCAAAGCAATAACCTTTGTCCTATATCGGATATACTTTCTCATCATATAGCAAATTTTGTTGCCTATTCAGAAAAGTTGATGCGAAAAAATCAGTGCATATTCTGCTCCGATATTTACAACACTCTAGGATAATGGGAACAAACCAAATTTCCAATTGCTGATACTTACTATACAAGATAACTCTTAGTTATAAAAAGTCTTTTGTAGACCTCGGTTAGTAGAATGCACACGAAAAACGATTTTATGTAAAGACAATAGTTATACAGCATTAAACATTTTTTTCACCCCACTTGGCCAACTTTGAGGCCCTGTAGCTCCGCCTCTGTATACCATAGGGCGCCCAAATTAAGAACTGAACTTATTTAATACGTCTTCTACAAACATGCCAAGTTGTGTTGCAATCGATTGACTTGTTAAGAAACTGCCGAATTGTTTCCTTTTTTTAATTCCTCCCACTGTGCAATGGTCGTCATAGTCTCATATTTTCATATAGCTACCATACAAATTTCTCCCAATTTCACTTCATAACGCCATAGATAACGGTTTGAAATTTGATAAAATGAGTTTATTTGCACGATTAACAGGAACAACGGTCGTCATAGTTTCATGGTTAGATGAAGCCTCAAAAGTCCAGTTCTGTACAATTATCTGACTAAATATTTATTTATTTTAAATTTATTTTTCAATATAAAGGGTGTGTCATTTAAATTTGAATCGGCTATAAAAAAAGTACGGATAATTTTGTAAGGTTGAACTTTGTCATTAAATAATGGAACACAATATCATTCATATGACTACCTCGGCAGTACGTCATCCAATCAATCCAATTTTTCAGTACATTTTCGATTGTTTTGGGCCGAATCTCTTTAATGGAAACTTCGATTTCATGTTTCAACGCTTCAATTGTCTCTGGAAGCTTTGCGTAACATTTATCCTTAATGGCTCCCCAAAGAAAATAATCCAATGGTCTCTAATCACAAGTTAAAGTAATCGGTAGTTTACATTTTAAATGGCCCACCCTTTATCTCCCACACAGATATTTCGTTTTTTTTGTATATTTTTTTTTATATCCTCCACTATGTGAAATGCGATTCAGCATGGCCGAACTTAACATTGTGTTTCCTTGTTTTTAATTTTGATGTGTATTTCGAAACTATGTTTAAACTATTTTTTAACTGTATAATGTTTATTTTACAAATTCATGTGAATATTGTACATCAAAACTAATTTTCACAAACATCCGACTTTTGTCCCCAGAAATAAATCTCACCGCAAAACTCTGCCATAAGTTCATCCATTTTAAGTTGTTCATTCATTTGTGGTTAGTGTTCTTAACCCAAAATTGCCCTTTCGGAGCAATTAATAAAATCCATACATAATGTATAGCCTTAGTTTCGACTATGGCCCAACAACAGACCGCTCTAATATTGCCATACATTTATTTTCAGGAATTTTCTTCATCCTTCCCTGCATTGATACCTATGCCCGGGTAGATTTACGCACACGAACTTATGATGTTCCACCCCAAGAGGTACAGTATATTGGTCCCCGCTCCCCTCTCCCTTGTCCATTCCCATTTCACATTCTAGGAAAAGAAGACATTCCATTAAATCATTTTGGAAATTGCCTTTAAAAATTCGTATAAAGCTGTTGGATATTTTTGTTGCTGCTGTTTCCCTTTTCCTGTTGCTTTTCCGAGTTTTTTTTTGTTCCTTGATTGTGATTATCGTTGTTTTTGTTGTTCTTGGTGTTTTACAGGTCCTAACTAAGGATAGCGTTACAGTATCTGTCGATGCTGTGGTCTACTATCGCGTATCGAACGCCACCGTATCTGTGGCCAATGTGGAGAATGCCCATCACTCGACAAGGCTTTTGGCACAAACGACGCTTCGCAATACAATGGGTACGCGTCATTTACATGAAATACTCAGCGAACGAATGACCATATCGGAGTCTATGCAGGTTTGTTGTATTTTCCTGGCCAGGAATCCACTCAGCCAATGTCTGGCAGTAAAAGGTATGGGCAAAAAAATCGTGATGTACGTAGACGGATGAAGCATATCTATTAATATTTAGGGAAAACGATAAAGATCGATGAGTCGACTTAATGACAATGACTCCTGACTAATGGCCACTGCCCGGATTAAAGGTCGTTGACTTTATGTAATACCTACGAAGTTTTCTGGAAAAATTGCAATTTAAACAAAATGTTCTAGAAACATTTTACAAATTTCCAAGAAAATCGAAATTTTCAAAAAGTTTCCAATGAAAATATTAATTTAGGGAATATTTTTTATAAGAATGTTGACATCATTTTCTAATAAAACTAAATTTTCTATAATTATTTTTTATAAGAAATTTTCTAAAAATTCAAATTTGGGGACATTTTCTACTAAATGAAATTTTCAACAAAATTTTTGTATTGAAATTAAGTTTTACTAAATTCTTTAAAAATACAAATTTTGATATTTTTTCTATTAGAGAAAGGATTTTGATATAATTATTTTGATATAATTTTCTAAAAAACGAAATTTTCAATAAAAATGTATTTTCTACAAAACTTTCGAAAAATACAAATTTTAACGAAATTTTCTAGAAAAATCCAATTTTTTATAAGAAAAAGAAGATCGTGTATAATTAATTCAAAGTAATTTTCTATAAAAAAAGAAATTTGGAATAAATATGTATTTTCTAAAAAAAATTTCCAAAAAGTCAATTTTAACGAAATTTTTTTGGAATTTTTTTAAGAAATTTTATAGAAACATGCAAATTTTAACGAAATTCTATAATATAACCTATTCTGACAACATTTTCTATAAAAATTGGATTACTATTATATTTTGCAGAAATTTTTTATAAAATTGGAATTTCAACTAAGTTTACTGAAAATACTCGATTTTGATGAAATTTAAAAAAAAATAATTTCGAAGAATTATTTTAGAAATATTCAAAGAATTTGTTGAAAAATCGAAATTTTAAAAAAAAAATTGATAAAATTTGCAAGAAAATGTTAACTTAGGGAATATTTTCTATAACAACGTTGACATAATTATCTAAAAAAAACGAAATTTTCAATAATATTTTTTATACGAAATTTTCAATAATTTCAAATTTGACGAAATTTTCTAGGAAATGGAATTAGAAATTAAATCTTACGAAATTCTTTAAAAATGCAAATTTAGATTTTTTCTATTAGAATAAGGAGATTTGCGATAAGTATTTTGACATAATTTTTTAAAAAAAACGAAAATTTCAATAAAAATTTATTTTTTTACAAAATTTTCCACAATCCAAATTTTAACGAAACATTAAATTTTTTATAAGAAAAAGAAGGTCTTGTACAATTATTTACAATAATGTATTTTCTAAAAAAAAATGTTATCTTAACGAAATTTTGTAGAAAAACCCAATTTTTGAAAATATTTATAGAAAAATGGAAATTTCAACGAAATTCTTTGAGAATACATATTTCGACAAAATTTTCTATAGATTTTAAAATTCTATTCGATTTTGCAGAAATTTTCTATAAAAGTGGAATTTCAACTATATTTACAATAAATATGCAATTTTGATGAAATTTGCAAAAAAAAAAATCTAGAAAAATTTAATTTCGAAGAATTTTTTTAGAAATTTTCAACGAATTTCTAGAAAAATATAAATATTCAATGCAATTCCAGATTAAATTTGCAAGAAAATAATTATTTAGGGAAGATTTCCTATAATAATAACGTAGACATAATTTTCTAAGAAAACTAAATTTTCCAAAAAAGTTTTATACAAAATTTTCCAAAAAATTCTAATTTGATTATTCAAAATTTTGATTTTTTTTATTAGAATAAGGAGATTTTTCGACAAGTACTTTGACATAATTTTTAAAAAAAAAAAAACAAAATTTTCAATAAAAATTTATTTTTTTTACAAAATTTTCCAAAATCCAAATTTTAACGAGATTTTCTAGAAAAATTAATTTTTTTATAAGAAAAACAAGATCTTGTATAATTAGTTAGACACAATTTTCTAAAAAAACGAACTTTGCAATAAAAATGTATTTTCTAAAAAATTTTCTGAAAATTCAATCTTAACGAAATTTTCTAGAAAAACCCAATTATTGAAAATATTTATAGAAAAATGCAAATTTCAACTAAATTCTGTAAGAATACCTATTTTGACAAAATTTTCCATAGAAATTAAATTTCTATTCGATTTTGCAGAAATTTTCCATAAAAGTGGATTTCAACTAAATTTACAATAAATATACAATTTTGATGAAATTTGAAAAAAAAAAATAAAAAAATTTAATTTCGAAGAATTTTTTTAGATATATTCAACGAATTTCTAGAAAAATCGAAATTGTTAATACAATGTTAGATTAAATTTACAAGAAAATAATAATTTAGGGAAGATTATCTATTACAAGGTAGACATAATTTTCCAAAAAAAAAAAAAATTTAAATCAAAAAAATTTGTATACAATATTTTTCAAAAATTCTGTTTTGACAAAATTTCTAGGAAATTCAATTTTGAATGAAATTATCGAAATGGTATTTTGCGAAATGTTTTTTTAAAACCACAATTTTGGCTTTTTCTAAAAGAAAAATTTCTAAAAGAAAAAGAATATTTTCCATAAGTATTTTGACATTAATTTTCTAAAAAAAAAACAAATTTTCAATAAAAATTTATTTTCTACAAAATTTCCAAAAATTCCTTTTTAACGAAGTTTTTTGAAAAATTTAATTTTTCTATAAGAAAATCCATTTTAATTTTCTAAAAAACCAAATTTTAAATAGAAATTTATTTTTTTACAAAATTTTCTAAAAATTCAAATTCAACGGAATTTTCTAGAAAAAACCAATTTTGAAGACATTTTATAAAAAAAAATGCAATTTCCAACGAAATTCTTAAAAAAAAAATGTTTGAGAAAATTTTCTATAAACAGATTTTGCAGAAATTTCTATAAAATTGGAATTTCAACTATGTAAGCAATTTTGATGAAGTTTGCAAAAAAAATATAGATAGCAGATATTCTAGAAAAACAAAATTTTTTCAATTTCTATGAAATTTTCAATAAAATTCCAACTTCTATCAAATTTTCAATAAAAAAATTTAATTCGTCGAACCTTTCTAGAGATGAAGCTCAGCAAAAGAGAGACAAAGTCATCAAATTTAATAGCATATCTAAAGTGCAAGGCAAATCCATGGTGCACCATGGTTCAACAAAATGGTTTTTTCGATTTTTTTTAAATATTTTTTACGGCTTTTTCGTTCCAGCAAAAAAATCAAAAAGGTCATATTTTTCTAATTGTTTTAACGACGGTTGTTAAACTTATATTTCTCGTGATATGTCCAATATCTTTAACCCTTATCATTTCTTTTAGTTAAAAAAATATCACGGCTTTATCGACCCTATACTTCAATACATATGGCACAAATACTAAAGCCACCTTTCCAATAAAAAAATACAGGGTGGACCAAAATGGCCGAAGGGTTTGAGTTCATTATAACTTAATATTTTTTCTTTTTTAAATACAGTACTGTATTATTGGGGAACATTTTTGTTGGACACGTTGTTCAATTGTGATCAGCTCCATTTTAAACTCCCTTCTACAGGGTTTTCCAATAAGAGGGATATGATTTCTTTGAAAAAAACACACTTATTGTTAAGAAAATTCAGAAGTTTTTCTACCTAATGTGAAGTTCAAATGGCCTCCACGACTTCTTCTGCCGGAACGAATTCGATGAACCCAATTTTCGAGCACTTTTTTCACTAAATACAGTCGTATGTCATGAATGGCACGTTCAATATTGACTTGTAAAGCTTGAAGAGAGTCTAGTTTATTTCGAAAGACCAATGACTTCAAATAACCCCACAAGAAGTACTCTAATGGCGTTAAATCACAACTTCTTGGAGGCCATTCAATATCACATTTTCTTGAGATAATCGAATCTCCAAACTTTTCTCGCAACAATTCAATTGTTTCATTTGCTGTGTGGCACGTAGCCACAATCGGTAGAAGATAGCTCTTAACGAGAGCTAAAATATTGCTCATGGGTGTAAAGGTCGTAGGTCGACTGGAAAGTGTTTTTTTTTTGATTGTTTAAAAAAATGGACTTATCACCATTTCCTTAACGGTACGTCTGATCGGGAATCGGTCAATTGCCAATGGCAAAAAGATAGATCTTAACGAGAGCTAACATATTGCTCATGGTAGTCAAGGTCGTTGGTCGACTTTTGGATTTACAAAAAAATTGACATATCGCACGAAAAGTTGCAATTGGAGAACGATTATTTTAAAAATAAAACGGAATAATTTGTAAACGTTGTTCTTGCGTATAACTCTCCATGATGAAATTGTAAACCAAAAGCCAAAAGTGTAGGAGATCGAAGACCCTAAGTATTATTTATTTATAATAATTACAATACAAAGTAAATTTATATTCTAATTTTAAGGTCCAGGGAAAGGCCTGGTTACAAAGAACATATGGCTAAATGTTTGCAGCGACAGACCAGAGCCTCTGGTGGGAATCGAACCCACGACCCCCCAAACTCATAGGCGAGTACGCTACCAACTCGTCTAGAATCTTCTGAAATGTCACACAGATCCTTATATTGTTAGTCGCTAACACGTCAAAAAAATGGGCGACGTGGCTACTCCCTTTTTGGTACCTACCACACAAATGGACCATTTTGCATCAAATATTAACTGCTTATGGCTTTAATATCAGTTAATACATATACTTGAAATATTTTTCAGTGTAGTGTTTTTATGGTACCTAGAGTCCAGAGGATAATGGGCGTTATTTGCACGTCCCTTTTGGCACCTCCCACACAAATGGACCTTTTTGTACCAATAGTTAACAGGTTTTAACTTTTAAAACAGTGTATACAAATACTTGAAATTTCGTACAGTGTAATGCTTTTATTGCATCTAGAGTCCGTAGAAAAGTGACCGATATTGCCACGCCCCATTTGGTACCTCCCACACAAATGGACCATTTTGTACCAAAAGTAAACAGCTTTTAACTTTAATACCAGTAAATACTTTTAAGTTATTATATGCAATTTAAATTGATAATAATTTAATTATAACCAAAAATAAATAAATTTACTAAAATTTTTTTGGGACTCAAGGTGAGGTGATTCATAAGTCGGTTTACCCGACTGAACTTTCTTACTTGTTTTTTTCTATTTTTTATGTATTTTTTCGTGCCAGCAAAATGATTTTTTGGAATAAAATAAAATTTTTTCTAACTGTTTTAACGACAGTTGCTAAGCTTCCGTTTCTACGTGAAACTGAGGTTTTCGGTATTTCTAGCCCTTATAATTTCCATTAATTTAAATGGTATCTCGGCTTTATCGAGCTTATACTTCAAAAATATGGTCCAAATACTAAAAGTATCTTCCATGAAATTTGGAATTTTAGAAAAAATGATTTATAAAACAAGTAAGAAAGTTCAGTCGGGTAAACCGGCTTATGAATTCCCTCACCTTGAGTCGCGAAAGAATAATGGGTCGTGTAAAGAAACGTTCAAACGATATAGTAGATGCAAATGGTATACTTGTGACAGACAATAGCGTAAAATGTGAAATTTTTAATAGATACTTCGTGGATGTGGTGAAAGATCTGAAAAGCAATATTCCAAAATATCAGTACGACCATTGTAATTTATTAAGGACTTTGAGAAGTCACAGCTGTCGTTTCTTGTTCAAAAGTGTTACATCGGAAGATTTGCGTGAAATTATAATGAATTTAAAGAAATCGAAAAGTCCTGGGCATGATAACATCTCTTCAAATTTGTTAATAAGTTCTTGCGATGTTTTAGTACCGCATTTGACAAGGATTTTCAATTCTTTGGTAGATACGTGCACATACCCAGATATTTTGAAACTGCATAAGATCATACCCATACCAAAAATATCACAAGCGAATACATTAACACATTATAGACCTATAGCATTATTGTCTATTGTTGATAAAATATTTGAACGGGTTATGCATACGCAACTTTTGGAGTTTATGGGAAGGGAATCGCTTTTAAGCAGGAATCAGTTTGGGTTTGTGAAGGGAGTTGGTACGAATGATGCGGTTGTCAAAGTAGTTAATATCATATGTGAAGGACTGGACAAGGGATTCAATGGCGTAGTGGGTATTTTTTATGATTTCAGCAAAGCCTTTGATCTGGTTGATCATAAGATTCTTCTCCAGAAACTTACGTACTATGGTTTAAGTGGAAATGCAGTGAAACTCATGGAAAGTTATTTAGCAGACAGAAGACAATACGTCCAAATTGGCGAGTATAAAAGTTCTATACTTCCCATAGATTGTGGAGTTCCACAGGGAAGTGTTTTGGGTCCTCTACTATTTACAATTTATTTGAATGACCTTAATAATCTTGGTTTGTTTGGCACCATTGTGATGTTTGCTGATGATGTTTCCATTTTTTACCCCTATAAGAATGATTTGGTTCTGAAAACGCAAATAGAAAGAGACGCATCATTAATAATCGAATATGCTAGAATAAACGGTCTTGTTCTGAACCCAGATAAGACTAAATTGTTACGATTTAGACCACATTCACCGTCAATAAACAGTGATTTCTCCATATATATCAATGGAAAATTAGTAAGAGAGGAACATGAAATCAAATATTTGGGAATTGTTCTAAAAAGCAATTTGTCTTGGGATGGTCACATTAAATCTTTAAGAGCAAAAATTTCATCTGCGTCTGGATTGCTATTCAAATTAAGTAGGAAACTGGCGACTAAAAATAAACTATTGATATATCAGTCTTTAATTCACAGCCATCTCGAGTATATGGCAATAGTTTATGCTTTCAAGAAAACTAATGAATTGAAAATTCTTCAATCAGCACAGAATAAAGCTTTGAAATGTGTTTTTAATTTGGATATCAGACATAATACGATAGGTTTATATAAAGATTATTGTAAAACTATAATGCCTATTTATGGATTATATAAGAAACAACTATTATTGTACGTATATAAATCAGTGCATAACATTGGATCTAGATTTATCAACTTATCGGTAAATCAGAATATTTGTAACACTAGAAACTCATCAAATCTTAGAATCGCAAGATGCAGGCTCGAAACTACTCGGCAGCGGATTGAATATGCTGGATGTGTAATTTTTAATAATTTGCCAAGTAATGTTAAAAATTGTACTTCAATATCTATTTTTAAAAGAACTGTGAAAGAGTATATTTTGCATAATATTGAAATTCTTCTTGATTACTGATTATATTCTATATAATATATTATTAATATATTTTTTTTTTTTGTTTTTTTGCTCACCTAATACGAAATGAAGTAAACAATATTCTAAAAGAAAATATTAATATACATATGTACATATTTATTGTATATACGCATATGCATATTTCAGTATAAATATTCTTTGTCAACACGCCTCTTTAAGCCTACATAGGCGCGAGGCAACACATATTGTATTATATATATTATGAAATTTTCAATCTAATAAATAAAAAAAAAAAAAAAAAAAAAAGAGTATTCGCAAATTTATTTGTTTTTTGTTTTAATTAAATTATTATCAATTTAAATTGCATTTAATAACTGCAAAGTATATACTGCTATAAAAGTTAAAAGCTGTTTACATTTAGTACAAAATGGTATATTTGTGTGGAAAGTACCAAAAGGGGCGTGCTAACAACGGCCACTTTTCTCTGGACTCTAGGTACTATAAAAGCGTTATACTGTACACAATTTCAGATGTTTGTATGGACTGATATTAAAGCTATAAGCAGTTAATTTTTGGTGTAAAATTGTCCATTTGTGTGAAAGGTACCAAAAAGTGAATGGCCACTTCGTCTATTTTTATTGATGTGTTAGCGACTAACGAACTAATACTATGTGTGAAATTTCAGAAGATTCGAGTAAGTAGTATAGAAGGTATTAAAGAATCAATATTTCACTAAAAGTTAACCCATTGTGGGGGAGGTGCTAGAAGGAGTGGACCAATATGGCCCATCTTCGAACTTAGCCGGAGATAGAGAAAAATATTGCCGCATACCAAAGTTGAAGTCAATCGGTTACTCCTTTCGAGAGTTATCGTGCGCACCAGCCAGCAGACAGACAGACGGACGGACGGACATTGCTCAAATGACTTAAAATGACCCAAAACGGATTTCCGCCAAACATACTTAGGGTCTTAGGTCACTCCTTCTATGTGAGGGGATACATAAACTGCATCAACAAAAATTTTTTGGTTTTATAAAATAGTATGCCTCGATATATTGAAAAAAAGAGTTTAGGTCTTGGACACAAAAAAAAATTTTGTTGCATAGTAAAATCGACATTTACTTTTTTAGAAAAGAAAATCTGAAAAATTTTAATTTTCTAAAGATGGTCATAACTTTTGTCCTGGAAGGTATGTCATATCGAATTTAAAAGGCCTATACGGGATAACTCTTAGGTGTAAAAAGTTGTTTGTATACCTTGGATAGTAGAATGCGAAATATCTTTGGAAACAAACGATCACCAATGTTGAAGAGCCGAGGTGGCCAACTTTGAGGCATTGTAGCTTCGCCCCTGTAAAGCACAGAGGACCCCAATTTAAAACTTAAATTTTTTAATATATCTTCGACATTCTTGCCAAGTGTGGTTGCATTCGGTTGTCTGTTTAAGAAGTGGATTAATTATATCTCTCTTTCCTGAATTCTTTCCGCTTTGTAGTGTTGGTGGTAACAAAGTCCGACGTTTCTCGTACAAAGTCCGACGTTTCTCGTAGAGTTTGAAATCAGGAAACTATATATATATCATAATAGTTTTATATTTCCACCACCAGTAGCTATATACACATACTTACACAGAAGGAGTAAAACGTCATTGAAAAGCATCAATTGGATTTTTTTGCCCACACCTTTTGCCATTAAATGAAAATAACAACTCATAGATTTTCTTGCTCATTTCAAGGTACAATTGGATGAAGCCACCGACGCTTGGGGTATTAAAGTGGAACGTGTCGAAATGTAAGTTTAGCTAAAACCCCAGCCACTTTAAACACCGTGATAGTCACTCTTTATCTTTCCTTTCTCTCTTTCTCTATGTCTGTCTCTCTCCCTATCTCTGTGTCATTATCAACTATTCAAATTTATTCATTTAAATTATTAGCAAAGACGTCCGCCTCCCGGTACAGCTGCAGAGAGCCATGGCCGCCGAGGCGGAGGCAGCTCGTGAGGCTCGTGCTAAAGTAATTGCCGCTGAGGGTGAACAGAAGGCGTCATATGCTCTGCGTGAGGCATCCGAGGTAATTGGCAATTCACCGGCTGCCCTGCAATTGCGTTATCTTCAGGTAAATAAACTTTTGCCAGTTGACTTTTAATACATAGTCTCTCACATACATAAATCCAAGTGTAAATAATTAATGTCAATTTGTTTTGTGCGTATGTATATCTTCTATAGACTCTTAATACCATTTCGGCTGAAAAGAACTCGACCGTTGTGTTCCCACTGCCCATAGATTTGCTGACATTTTTCATGAGAAGTAGTGAGGCCAAGGCTCAACAACAACAAGCGACGTCATCTACCGCTAGCCAATAATCACTATCAGCATCACAATCAACATCATAGTTGTTAAAGGAGCGCAGTTTCGATGGATGATTTGCATTGCAAAATGCCTAATGAAAAACGAATTGTTCGAATTGTTCGAACTGTTCACTTTGTACGTAGTATACGTCCTCAATGGATTTTCTTTTCACAATAACTCGCAAGAGTGTATACGAACGAATAAAGAAATAAAAAACATTTTGAAATCCTTTTTTAGTTTCCTTTTTGTTTTTATTGAAGAATGGACAATTTAAACTATCTTTACCATTACGTATTTCATGATTTGATTTGAATTTAATGCAGTAAGATATCTGCAAATAACTAAAGCAGATATAAATATTATTATTTTCTAATTTAATTTTATTTTTGGTAATCAACCTTAATTATAAACCATAATTTCGTTGGTTTGATAATCAAGCACAAGGCTATAGCATCTACTCGTATAGTTAGTTTGTTATCTTTATTTGTTTAATTTTCCTTTCTATACCCTCCACCATAGGATGGGGGGTATATTCATATTGTCACTCCGTTTGTAACACCTCTAAATATTGATCTGAGACCCCATAATGTATATATCGCTCACTCACGTCAAGATTGTCCTAACTCAAAATTGAAAATTTTTGAGGTTGCCTTAGAGAAATGCTAATTTTGCAAATATCCATAGATAAATCTCAACGAAATTTAGTTTATAAGTTAACAATCATATTTTGGATTATTCCACATTTTTTAAGCGTCTTATTTCACGTTATTTATTTTTTATACGGACTTAAAGTTACACATCTTGACAATTTTAAATTTTGAGTTATGACACTCTTGAAGTAAGTCAGCGATATATTCTTAATCGTCCCTACTAAAAGAGCTAGGTTGAATGATTTTGATAGACATATTTCTTATAGTTGCAGGTTGTTTGGGGTTGCAAATTGGCCATATCGGTCAATGTTTTGATATAGCTCAATCGGTTCACATTTTGTTATAGTCACCCTATAGAGGTCGCTCCAAAATATGTGTATTAATGCCATAAGTACCACATTCTAAGCATCATAACTGAATATTTGTAGTTTGGATTTAATTAAGACAAGAATTCATCGCTGTATCATATATTGTTAATGTCAACCCACAGATGTCGCTCCCAAAAGCACCACATTAAGCCATAAGCACCACATTTTCTAAAACAATTAGCTGAAACTTTGTATACTATTTTGGCAAGAATTCATCTCAATAAAATGTATACAAACAAAATTGTATTTTGTTTTAGTCCCCGTGTAAGTTTTGCTCGCAAAAAAGCTATTTTAAGCCATAAATACCACATTTTTCAAGTGAAGAGTTTGACTTAAGACATGCGGACTAAAAATTGCAGCGTTCGTTTTTTTTATAATTTACTTAAACAAAAAGGATTGTTTCATGATTTGCTCTATATCCAAAGATTTTTCCAGTTATAAAATTTAATGCAACCCATGGTGGAGGGTATATAAGATTGGCCGAACTTAACGCTTTTACTTGTTGTATGATTGTTTTGTTCAAAAACGTTACTATATTACAACAAAAATAGTTTCACATACTACTTTATTTTTTCTAATTACACTATGCAACAAATGAAAACTTTTTGAAAAATACACGGACTTGACAGTATAGATAGGTTCGATTATACTATCAAAGGGTAGTATAACCGTGTACTCGGTTTGGCGAAATTGGTGACCAATTTTTTTTATGGGCCCCAAAGTTTCAGAAAATCAGTGGGCCACTCGAAAAAGGTGTCATCAGCTTTTGTCCAACAACTAATTCAGACTTGGTGATACCGCTTAACTATCTTTGTAGCTAAGAATATGCTGAAAAAAGTTTCTTAACATTTTTTGCGAAAAAAAAAATTTTCCTTTACTTTTTTTTTTAAAAAATGGGTTGCAAAATAATATTTTCTATAAAGTTGCTGAACATACCCTATACCAAAAATATATATTTTTGTTACATAAAGGTGAAATACTTACATTTTTGGGGTACCATGTGCTTTTTCAGCTATTTAGGGTGCCTAGACACGTTCAGATTTTATTGATATGTTAACAAAAGTTGTTCAGATTTACGTTGGCTACAATTTTGCCAAGCATTGTTAGCGAAAAATTACGAGTCCCCGGAAGGTATGCTGAAATAAATGAAAAAAAATAGTTTTCCTTCACTTTTTCAAAAAAAAAGTACCGGATTTTCTTTTTTTTTTGCAAAAACTGTTAACAAACTTTATTCAGCATATTCTTAGCTACATTATTGCCAAACATAGTTAAGCGGTATCACCAAGTCTGAATTAGTTATTGGACAAAAGCTGATGACACCTCTTTCGAGGGGCCCACTGATTTTCAGAAACTTTGGAGGCCCATAAAAAAAATTGGTCACAAATTCGCCAAACCGAGTATAGGGTTACACTACCCGTTGATAGTAGAATCGAACCTATACTGTCAAGTCCGTGTATTTTTTTCTGTTACACAATGTTATGAGTATTGTAAAAATTCTAATTTTAATTATTAAAAAAATTATTAAAAAATTCTATAGAGCTTAGTTTGCCAAATTAGAGGTAAATAGCGGGTTTTCCAATAGCGATGATATGATTATGAAGTGACGTTTCGGCCATTTGTAATATGTCATGATCTATCATTTGTTTTTCATTGTAGTGTTCAGTAGTGTTTACAATTTCATCATGGAGAGATATACGCAAGAACAACGTTTACAAATTATTCAGTTTTATTATCAAAATAACCGTTCTCCAATTGAAACTTTTCGTTCGCTAAGTCAATTTTTTTTTTAAATCCAAAAAAAACACTTTCCAGTCGACCTACGACCTTGTGACCCATAAGCAACATTTTAGCTCTCGTTAAGAGCTATCTTTTTGCCATTGACCGATTGTGGCTACGTGCCACACAGCAAATTGAAAAAAATTGAATTGTTGCGAGAACAGTTTGGCGAATCGATTATTTCAAGAAATTGTGATATTGAATGGCCTCCAAGAAGTTGTGATTTAACACCATAAGACTATTTCTTGTGGGGTTATTTGAAGTCAATGGTCTTTCGCAATAAACCAAACTCTCTTTAAGCAATATTGAACGTGCCATTCATGACATACGACTTGATTTAGTGGAAAAAGTGCTCGAAAATTGGGTTCATCGAATTCGTTCCTGCAGAAAAAGTCGTGGAGGGACGTTTTATTTAGAATTTAATTGTATCGTTTGTACTTCACATTAAATAAAAAACTTCTAAATTTCTTTTTTTTTCAAATAAATCATATCACTCTAATATATGTGGGGGCTACATACATATGTATATATCTGAACCGATTTTCTTCAATGTTAGTAATTTTTGTACATGTGTCAAAAATCTCCTCTCTGCCAAATTTTATAATTATCGGATGTAAATCAAATTTATTAATAATCGGATGACACGAAATTGGAATGAACGTATATATGGGGGATGTATCTAAATCTAAACAATTTCTTTCAAATTCGACTGTGTTCATTCTTGGACCATTGTCCTCAGATGTAAAATATGATTATTGTAGCGTTTAGATGTCAAATCGATGAAAATATGTATATATGGGAGCTTTGTCTAAATCTGAGCCGATTATCTCCAAATTTAATACCGTTCATCCTTTGTACAAACTGGCGTCCAGTGTTTTGATCAGGATTGGTCCAGAATTGCAACCTGTACTTTGATTACAACATTTACATGGACATCAGACGACTGGACATGAGTCGATCCGTATACTTTAAGCTGATTCTAGCTCCAGTATTTTCAGCCATTACAAATCATCTGGCCAAAAAAAAAACTTATAATAACCTGTAACATAGTGTGATGTTAATAAATATGTCGAAGAAGTGACATATTTCTTTGGTGGAAATCCGTTCCAGGACATATTAATGTATTTGGGGGCTGGCTACATCAAACAAGTAAGGGAGGATTAAGTTAGGTCATGCCAAATTTTATATACGCTCCACCATGGTTCACATACGAAAGGTTTCGGGTACAAATAAACTAATTATACCAAATCTCAGCCAACGTTAGAGGTTTTTGTGGCGTTACCAAGTCGAATTTAGAGGGAGCTTTGTATGGCGGCTATATCAAAACATGGACCTATGACTACCGTTGTTCGTGTGGAGTATTCCGGTTATAAATAAACCCCAGCTAACAACTTTCAGCCCGATCAGTTGAAATTTGTTGTAAATATGACGTTAAGAACTCAAATCGGGGAGATGCTATACATATATTGGGGCTATATAAAAAAATTGACCGATATTGTCCATTTTCAATCCCAAGTTACCTGCAGCTATAAGAAGTATCTATACCAAATGTCAGTCATTTAGCTTAATTATTGTCGAATGCAAGTAAGAAAGTAAGAAAGTTTCAGTCGGGTAAACCGACTAAGGTATACCCTCACTTTGTGAGTAATGTAATATTGAATATTACACAAATTATTCTGTCAATTTTTGTGGGAGGTACCAGAAGGGGTTTAAGAAATACACCTATATTTCGCTGAACAGTAGATACTTTAAATACATTGCACTGTGCCGAATTGTAACCGTTTATATGGACTGGTATATTAACGTTGAGATATTAAATTGTGGTATAATTTGGCCATTTTGTGTGGGAGGTACAAAAAGGGCATGGTGATAACGCTCATTTTTCACTGGACTATAGGCATTATAAAAGCATTACACTGTACAAAATTTCAAGTAATTGTATACACTGATATTAATGTTATAAACTGTTAACTTTTGGTGCAAAATGGTACCTTTGTGGGAGAGGTACCAAAAGGGGCGTGACAATAACGCCCATTTTTCAATGGACTGTAGGCACTATAAAAACATTACACTGCACAAAATTTCAAGTATTTCTAAACACTGGTATTAATGTTATAAGCTTTTAACTTTTAGTGCAAAATGGTGCATTTGTGTGGGAGGTACCAAAACGGGCGTGGCAATTTCGCCCATTTTCCTCGAGTTGATAGCGACTATTAAACTAATAGTATGTGTGGAATTTCAGAAGATTCGAATATGTATAATATCAGTTATTAAAGAAACAATATTTCACAACATTTTAACCCTTTGTGGGGGAGGTACCAGAAGGAGTGGACCAATATGGCCCATCTTCGAACTTAGCCGGAGATAGAAAAAAATATTACCACATACGAAATTTGAAGTCAATCGGTTACTCCTTTCGAGAGTTATCGTGCGCACCAGCCAGCAGACACACAGACAGACAGACAGACAGACAGACGGACGGACATTGCTCATTCGACTTAAAATGACCCAAATCGGATTTCCGCCGAACACACTTGGGGTCTTAGGTCACTCCTTCGATGTGTTACACTTTTTTCCGTAGCAAATGATATATACCCTCGTCACACTAAAGTGAGGGTATAATTAGGAGGGCGTGGATGGAATGTTCTACAACAAGTATGAAAGTTTCAGTCGGGTAAACCGACTAAGGTATACCCTCACTTTGTGAGTAATGTAATATTGAATATTACACAAATTATTCTGTCAATTTTTGTGGGAGGTACCAGAAGGGGTTTAAGAAATACACCTATATTTCGCTGAACAGTAGATACTTTAAATACATTGCACTGTGCCGAATTGTAACCGTTTATATGGACTGGTATATTAACGTTGAGATATTAAATTGTGGTATAATTTGGCCATTTTGTGTGGGAGGTACAAAAAGGGCATGGTGATAACGCTCATTTTTCACTGGACTATAGGCATTATAAAAGCATTACACTGTACAAAATTTCAAGTAATTGTATACACTGATATTAATGTTATAAACTGTTAACTTTTGGTGCAAAATGGTACCTTTGTGGGAGAGGTACCAAAAGGGGCGTGACAATAACGCCCATTTTTCAATGGACTGTAGGCACTATAAAAACATTACGCTGTACAAAATTTCAAGTATATTTATACACTGGTATTAATGTTATAAGCTGTTAACTTTTGGTGCAAAATGGTGCATTTTTGTGGGAGGTACCAAAAGGGGTGCGGCAATAACGCTGGACTGTAGGCACTATAAAAGCATTACACTGTACAAAATTTCAAGTATTTCTAAACACTGGTATTAATGTTATAAGCTTTTAACTTTTAGTGCAAAATGGTGCATTTGTGTGGGTGGTACCAAAAGGGGCGTGGCAATTTCGCCCATTTTCCTCGAGTTGATAGCGACTAACAAACTAATAGTATGTGTGGAATTTCAGAAGATTCGAATACGTATAATATCAGTTATTAAAGAAACAATATTTCACAACATTTTAACCCTTTGTGGGGGAGGTACCAGAAGGAGTGGACCAATATGGCCCATCTTCGAACTTAGCCGGAGATAGAAAAAAATATTACCACATACGAAATTTGAAGTCAATCGGTTACTCCTTTCGAGAGTTATCGTGCGCACCAGCCAGCAGACAGACAGACAGACAGACAGACAGACATACAGACAGACGGACGGACATTGCTCATTCGACTTAAAATGACCCAAAACGGATTTCCGCCGAACATACTTGGGGTCTTAGGTCACTCCTTCGATGTGTTACACTTTTTTCCGTAGCAAATGATATATACCCTCGTCACACTAAAGAGAGGGTATAAAAATGTTAGCCATGACCTTTTACTAAATATGTTAGAACACACCAAAGCCCACAACTTAACACAAACAACAAAAAAACATTCAAATTCCAGTCAAAAACTTCTGTTGCCTGTGTTATCCATACGAGCATCAGTCAGTATGAATAACATTAATCGTAGTATTCATACGAACTGGAGTTCGAAGTAATGACAGTGCCGACTGGTCATTTACTATACAGAGATTACCCCACTGGTAATTTACTATATGGAAGATGACCCAACTGGTCATGTACTATTGAGAAGATGACCCAAACGGTAATTTACTATAGAGGTGACCCAACTGGTTATTTACTATAGAGAAGATGATCCAGCTGCTCATTTACTATAGAAGAGATGACCCAACTGGTAATTTATTATAGAGAAGATGACCCTACTACTTAGAAGATAACCCAACTGGTCATTTACAATAGAGAAGGTAACCTAACTGGTCATTTACTACAGAGAAGATGAACCAACTGGTAATTTACTATAGAAAAGATGACCCAACTGTTAATTTAATATAGAGAAGATGACCCATGTGGTAATTTACTATAGAGAAGATGACCCAAGTGGTAATTTACTATAGAGAAGATGACCCATGTGGTAATTTACTATAGAGAAGATGACCCAAGTGGTAATTTACTATAGAGAAGTTGGCCCAAATGGTAATTTTCTAAAGAGAAGATGACCCAATTGGACATTTACTACATAGAAGATGACCCTACTAGTTATTTTCTATAGAGAAGATGACCCAACTGGCAATCTTCTATAGAGAAGCTGACCCAACTGGGAATTTACTATAGAGAAGAAGATCCAACTGCTCATTTACTATAGAAGATATGACCCAACTGGTAATTTATTATAGAGAAGATGACCCTGCTACTTAGAAGATAACCCAAATGGTAATTTACAATAGAGAAGGTGACCCAACTGGTCATTTACTATAGAGAATATGACCCAACTGGTAATTTACTGTAGAAAAGATGACCCAACTGGTAATTTACTATAGAGAAGTTGACCCAAGTGGTCATTTACTATAGAGAAGTTGGCCCAAATGGTAATTTTCTAAAGAGAAGATGACCCAACTGGTAATTTGCTATAGAGGAGATGACCCAATTGGTCATTTACCAGTTGGGTCATCCGTTAAGAAAAAAATTGTGGCCATTTAAAGATAAAATATCCAAAAAAATATCGTATGTTGAAAGTATATTAAAGTATTCCATAAATTATAGCACTTTTTATGTAAATTTCAAAACTAAGGAACATTTTCTCCAATTGCAAAGCTGGAATATTAAGCCCCTTACCAATTGTATATATTGTTAGGTACCACAAGTTAAACTGCATCAGGAATTCGGAGACCGGCTTCTGTATATCAGATTTAGGGGGAAATTAAAACAAATAAATTTTTGGTGATGTTGAAATTTATTTTAGGAATTGTGGAATTTACCTTTGGCAAACTTACAAACTACAAAAAAATTTCAATGAAAAAATTCATTTTTATTACTCGTAGTAATAACAATATTACTAATTTGTGTGTTCCTATGTGTACTTTCAACTATAGTATGAAACAAAACACTACTATTGTGCTTAATTAAATTATTCTTGCTTAGTTGCTTCCATTTTGATGTGATAAAATTCTACAGTTACCCTTAGCAATTAATCTCCTGGGATAAAATTATATTTATAAATGTGTAGCTTCATTTCACATGACTATAACTTAAACCAGCCAACTCCTTATAGAAAACTATAGAAAAATAAAAGTCCGAATTACCAAGTACATGTCCGATAACGCTCTAGTTATTGATGAATACTATTTCATCAACAAAATCCTAAAAAAAGAAACATTCTCACTGATTGGATTAGTAGCATAAAAAAATGCAAAATCCATCACGGTCACTGAATGCTCTTTCTCAGTCGATTCGATTCAATAGAATGAATTTGTGAAGCACAGGCCATCGTGGCGTATGATTTATGGAGTATTTTGAATTGCGATAACACTCATACGTGGTATGTGCTGCTACACACTCGTAGAGGAACACATACACATTCAACTTTGGCTTTACATTCCAAAAACATTTTGAATGAAACTTCGCAACATTTATCAGACGTTGGCACACAGTCAATAAACTAAATCATAAGCCAGATGTTCACGAGGGCATTTTGTTCGGAGCAACAACAAAAACAAAAAAACGTGTATTGTCTCTCGTTGTGCGTATGTATGTAGTATATATAACTGTGTGAAAGGACATGTGCAAAATTATTTTTCTGAAATGTTCAGATTTTAAAATGAAAATCTGTTAATTTTCATTAGGCAAGTATTTATTGCAATTGTTAAATTTAAATTTAAATTTATTTGATCAAATGAAAAGCAAAACAAATAGGATAGTTTCACATGAAACCCCCGGCATGAATATACCCCCATCCCACTCATAGATAAATACAATGAACATATCAAATACTATGATATTCTATATAATTGTATAGAAAATAAATATTATGGTAGAGGTTTTTGTATTTTGAGGTTTGGTACTAGAAGGAGTGGACCAATATGGCCCATCATCGAACTTAGAAAATATTACCACATACCAAATTTGAAGTCAACCGGTAACTCTTTTCGAGAGTTATTGTGCGCACCAGCCAGCATAGAGACGGACGGACATTGCTCATTCGACTTAAAATGACCCAAAACGGATATCCTCCGAAAATACTTATGGTCTTACGTCACTCCTTCGATGTGTTACACTTTTGGCTCATAGCAAATGATATATACCCTCCTCTCTAAGGTGAGGGTAATATTGATTATTTAATAACTTCTATACTACTTTTTTGAATCCTCTGAAATTCTATACATAGTATTAGTTTGTTAGTCACTATTACCTCGAGAAATATGGGCGAAGTTGCCACGCCCCTTTTGGTACCTCCCACACAAATGGACAATTTTGAACCAAAAGTTAATAGCATATATCTTTATTACCAGTGCGTACAAAGACTTGGAATTTGGTACAGTGTACAGGTTCAATAGTGCCTAAAATACAGTGAAAAATGGGCGTTATTTGCATGCCCCTTTTGGTACCTCCCACACAAATGGACTTTTTGTACCCAAAGTTAACAGCATTTAACTTTAATACCAGTGCATACAAATACTAAACATTTCGTACAGTGCAATGCTTCTATTGTACCTAGAGTCCAGAGAACAACGGGCTTTATTGGACCGCCCCTATTGGTACCTCCCATACAAATGGACCATTTTGTACCAAAAGTTACCAGCTTATAGCTTTAATAACAGTGCATAGAAATACTTTGGAATTTTGTACAGTGTAATGCTTTTATAGTACCTAGAGTTCAGAGAAAAATGGGCTTTCTTGGGCCGCTCCGTTTGTACCAAAAGATAACAGATTTAAATTTAATATCAGTGCATAGAAAAAGTTGAAATTTCGTACAGTGCAATGATTTTAAAGTACCTAGAGTCTAGAGAAAAGTGGCTGTAATTGGCCCTTTTGGTACCTTCCACACAAACGGACCTTTTTGTACCAAAAGTTAACAGCTTTCATATTGAATACCAGCACATATAAATACTTGAAATTTTGTACAGTGTAATGCTTTTATAGTACCTAGAGTTCAGAGAAAAGTGACAGTTATTGGGACGCCCCTTTTGGGACGCCCCCTTTTGTACCTCTCACACAAATGAACCCTTTTGTACCTAAAGTAAACAGCTTTTTACTTTAATACCAGTACATACAATGTTATTAAATGCAATTGAAATTGATAATAATTTAAATAAAACAAAAAAAATAAATAAAAATACTAATATTTTTTGAGACTCAAAGTGAGGGGATTCATTAGTCGGTTTACCCGACTGAACTTTCTTACTTGTTTTAATAAAATTTTGTCACAGTTGTTATACAAAACAATGGTTTTCAGTTTTTCAAAATTCCATGTAGTTTTTGTGGTACAGAGCTCCAGAGTCACCTATTTCAATGATTTTTCTCTAAATTACCATTTGTTAAATTTGCCATATCTTCTTAGCCGCTTCATGTATTTTGAAGATATAAACACCAATGAAAAGCCCTGCTACTCCTCTTCAAGAAACAAAATTAAATGTGTATATCGTCACCTGAAATCCAAAATAACGTAACCCACATGTTTATAATTTTTCAGGAGAAGCAAAAAACAAAGTAAAGTAATTTAAAGCTTTTCACCAAATTTAGGGATTTCAGACTATTAAGGCGAAATTAAATAACAAATCTGAATTAAATAAAATAAAATTTTATGAATCTTTCCGTTTTTTTAATGACCCTGTTTGCTGTAACGTCATTTTGAGTATCACTCATAAAATGGACAATTTTTGATATTGAACTCCAAAATTTTGTAGGAATGTGTAGTTTAGCCTAATAGACTATAATCAATCATAAAAATAATTTTGATTTTTTTGATGTTACGTGATTTTGGATTTCAGATGACGATATGCTTTTTGAGGAAGGATTTGAAAACATGGACAATATCCTTAACCCTTGAATATCCTGAAAAAATGTTAATCCATGTCCTTGATTTTTTTTTTGCACAAAACGGTCAAACTATTATGAACGGTCTGTGAAAATTCCAAATGGAATCTTGATGGACCTAAAAGGTATGGCAATTGTATTCAATATATTTTAAAAATTGTTCTTGTATGTTTATACCCTCACTTTAGTGTGCCGAGGGTATATATCATTTGCTATGGGCCAAAAGTGTAACACATCGAAGACCTAAGACCCCATGTATGTTCGGCGGAATTCCGTTATGGGTCATTTTAAGTACAGGGTGGCTGATGAATATTGCTACATTAAGAAATTCAAATAGCTCTTTTTAAGTGTATGGAATTCAGTTTTCTTTTATTCATGTTAAAGCTCATTAAATTTAATTAAATATAGCTTAATTAGTTTTAAAAATAATGTAATTTAAATGCCCCCCCTGCGCGTTGATGCATGTGCGGCATCTTACCAAAAAGTTGTTCATTACTGCTTGCAGAGTTGAGACGGGAATAGCCGCAATTGTTTCTCGAATGGATTGCTTTTGTTCATTCAAATTTGTTGGTTTTGCTTTTTAGACTTCCTGTTTGCAATAACCCCAAAAGAAAAAGTCAGGTGCAGTAAGGGCAGGCGACCTGGGGGGCAAACGGAATGTGGAGTTTCTGGATATCAGCTTATTGGGAAATTTTCGCCGCAATTCCCTAAAAATCAATCTGCAAAATAAAAACAAATTAACCAGATTCATTAAATAGAAAAAAAGTTATTAAATTTTTTTTTGGTAGCAGCTTTCATCAGCCACCCTGTATTTTAAGCAATGTCCGTCCGGCTGTGTGTCTGTCTGCTGGCTGGTGCGCACGATAAACCTCGAAAGGAGTAACCGATTGACTTTAAATTGGGTGCGTCGAAATATTTTTTTCTATAACCGCCTACGTTCGAAGATGTGTCATATTGATCCCCTCGTTCTTGTTCCTCCTCCACAGAGGGTTAGAATTTAATAAAATATTGATTCTCTTATAACTTCTATACTAGTTATTCTAATCTTCTAAAATTCCACACATAGTATGTATTAGTTTATTAGTTTTTACCAACATGAGAAAAACGGACACCAAATGTTAACAGCTTTTAATTTTAATACCAGTTAATACAAATACTTCAAATTTAGTACAGGGCGATATTGACACGCCCGTTTTGGCACCTTCCTCGCAAATGGACTATTTTGCACCAAAATTAATACGAGCATACAAATACTTAACATTGTGTACAGCGTAATGTATTTATAGTGCCTACAGTCCCGGGAAAAATGGGTATAATCGACACGCCCGTTTTGGTAGCTACCAAATGGACCATTTTGTACCAAAATTGAACAGCTTCTAACGTTAATTGCAATGCATACAAATACTTGAAATTTTGTATAATTTAATGGTTCAATAGTACCTAAAATACAGTGAAAAATGGGCGTTATTTGCACGCCTCTTTTGGTACCTTTTGTACCAAAAGTTAACAGCTATACCAGTGCATACACATACTAAACATTTCGTACAGTGAAATGCTTTTATTGTACCTAGAGTCCAGAAAAAAAGGAGTTTTATTAAACGGCCCCTTTTGGTACCTCCCATACAAATGGACCATTTTGTACCAAAAGTTACCAGCTTGTAGCTTTAATAACAGTGCATCTAAATACTTGGAATTTTGTACAGTGTAATGCTTTTATAGTACCTAGAGTCCAGAGAAAAATGGGCTTTCTTGGGCCGCTCCGTTTGGTACCTCCCATACAAATGCGCCTTTTTGTACCAAAAGATAACAGATTTAAATTTAATATCAGTGCATAGAAAAAGTTGAAATTTCGTACAGTGCAATGATTTTAAAGTACCTAGAGTCTAGAGAAAAGTGGCTGTAATTGGCCCTTTTGGTACCTTCCACACAAATGGACCTTTTTGTACCAAAAGTTAACAGCTTTCATATTGAATACCAGCACATATAAATACTTGAAATTTTGTACAGTGTAATGCTTTTATAGTACCTAGAGTTCAGAGAAAAGTGACAGTTATTGGGACGCCCCTTTTGGGACGCCCCCTTTTGTACCTCTCACACAAATGAACCCTTTTGTACCTAAAGTAAACAGCTTTTTACTTTAATACCAGTACATACAATGTTATTAAATGCAATTGAAATTGATAATAATTTAAATAAAACAAAAAAAATAAATAAAAATACTAATATTTTTTGAGACTCAAAGTGAGGGGATTCATTAGTCGGTTTACCCGACTGAACTTTCTTACTTGTTTTAATAAAATTTTGTCACAGTTGTTATACAAAACAATGGTTTTCAGTTTTTCAAAATTCCATGTAGTTTTTGTGGTACAGAGCTCCAGAGTCACCTATTTCAATGATTTTTCTCTAAATTACCATTTGTTAAATTTGCCATATCTTCTTAGCCGCTTCATGTATTTTGAAGATATAAACACCAATGAAAAGCCCTGCTACTCCTCTTCAAGAAACAAAATTAAATGTGTATATCGTCACCTGAAATCCAAAATAACGTAACCCACATGTTTATAATTTTTCAGGAGAAGCAAAAAACAAAGTAAAGTAATTTAAAGCTTTTCACCAAATTTAGGGATTTCAGACTATTAAGGCGAAATTAAATAACAAATCTAGCGCAATTAGTTGTGGCATACATTCTGAATTAAATAAAATAAAATTTTATGAATCTTTCCGCATTTTTAATGACCCTGTTTGCTGTAACGTCATTTTGAGTATCACTCATAAAATGGACAATTTTTGATATTGAACTCCAAAATTTTGTAGGAATGTGTAGTTTAGCCTAATAGACTATAATCAATCATAAAATTAATTTTGATTTTTTTGATGTTACGTGATTTTGGATTTCAGATGACGATATGCTTTTTGAGGAAGGATTTGAAAACATGGACAATATCCTTAACCCTTGAATATACTGAAAAAATTTTAATCCATGTCCTTGATTTTTTTTTTGCACAAAACGGTCAAACTATTATGAACGGTCTGTGAAAATTCCAAATGGAATCTTGATGGACCTAAAAGGTATGGCAATTATATTCAATATATTTTAAAAATTGTTCTTGTATGTTTATACCCTCACTTTAGTGTGCCGAGGGTATATATCATTTGCTATGGGCCAAAAGTGTAACACATCGAAGACCTAAGACCCCATGTATGTTCGGCGGAATTCCGTTATGGGTCATTTTAAGTACAGGGTGGCTGATGAATATTGCTACATTAAGAAACTCAAATAACTTTTTTTCAGTGTATGGAATTCAGTTTTCTTTTATTCATGTTAAAGCTCATTAAATTTAATTAAATATAGCTTTATAATGGAATTTAAATCCCCCCCCTGCTCTTTGATGCATGTGCGGCATCTTACAAAAAAGTTGTTCATTACTGCTTGGAGAGTTGAGACGGGAATAGCCGCAAATGTTTCTCGAATGGATTGCTTTAGTTCATTCAAATTTGTTGGTTTTGCTTTGTAGACTTCCTGTTTGCAATAACCCCAAAAGAAAAAGTCAGGTGCAGTAAGGCCAGGCGACCTGGGGGGCAAACGGAATGTGGAGTTTCTGGATATCAGCTTATTGGGAAATTTTCGCCGCAATTCTGTCATAACAGGCCGGGCTATGTGAGGAGTTGCACCATCTTGCTGAAACCACACAGAGTTGAAAGAAATTCTCATTCGGCGTAATTCTGGATAGAAAAACTCTCTCAACATGCTCAAGTAACGGCCTCCAGTAACTGTAACGATGTGACCGTTTTCTTCGAAGAAGTAGGGCCCGACAATGCAGCGTGATGAAACTGCACACCACACTGTGACACGAAGTGGATGCAATTCTGTCTCATGGAGTATCTGTGGGTTGGAAGCACCCCATATTCGACAATTTTGTTTGTTTATGTTGCCGTTTAAATCGAAATGGGCCTCGTCAGACATGAAAAGACAGTTCAACATGTTTCCGTCCTCTTCCACCATGTGAAGCATCTTCTGGCAAAATTCCAAGCAAATCGGGAAGTCTGCTGAGTTCACTTTGTTGGCGATTTGAATTTTATATGGGAATAACTCCAAATCTTTGTGCATAATTGACTGCAATGACTGTCTGCTTAGACCCATTTGAGCAGATAAGGTTCTTGTCGAAACTCTTGGATTGTTTTGTATGGCATCAGCTACAGCAGCGATTGTTTCCTCCGTCCGAACTGAAGGGTTTCGATGGTAAGGTCTTCTGTTGACTGTCCCATGCTCGGAAAAATTGTTAACAAGTCTCTTTATGGTCCATCTGCTCGGAGGATTGCCGCCAAACGAGCCCCTATAATCCCTTTGAACCGAAACTACGGACTTCAGTGCGTTATAGCGGCGAACAATCCAAATTCTTGTTTCAGTGTCCCAGTTATCCATTTTTGTTATATCTAAAAATCAATCTGCAAAATAAAAAAAATTAACCAGATTCATTAAATAGAAAAAAAAGTTATTAAATTTTTTTTTGGTAGCAGCTTTCATCAGCCACCCTGTATTTTAAGCAATGTCCGTCCGGCTGTGTGTCTGTCTGCTGGCTGGTGCGCACGATAAACCTCGAAAGGAGTAACCGATTGACTCAAATTTGGTGCGTCGTAATATTTTTTTCTATAACCGGCTAAGTTCGAAGATGTGTCATATTGGTCCCCTCGTTCTTGTACCTCATCCACAGAGGGTTACAATTTAATAAAATATTGATTCTCTTATAACTTATATACTACTTATTCTAATCTTCTAAAATTCCACACATAGTATTAGTTTATTACTTTTTACTAACATGAGAAAAACGGACACCAAATGTTAACAGCTTTTAACTTTAATACCTGTTAATACAAATACTTCAAATTTAGTACAGTGTAATGTTTTTATAGTGCCTACAGTCAAATGAAAAAAGGGCGATATTGACACGCCCGTTTTGGTACCTTCCTCGCAAATGGACTATTTTGCACCAAAATTAATACGAGTATACAAATACTTAACATTGTGTACAGCGTAATGTATTTATAGTGCCTACAGTCCCGGGAAAAATGGGTGTAATCGACACGCCCGTTTTGGTAGCTACCAAATGGACCATTTTGTACCAAAATTGAACAGCTTCTAACGTTAATTGCAATGCATACAAATACTTGAAATTTTGTACAATTTAATGGTTCAATAGTACCTAAAATGCAGTGAAACATGGGCGTTATTTGCACGCCTCTTTTGGTACCTCCCACACAAATGGACCTTTTTGTACCAAAAGTTAACAGCTTTTAACTTTAATACCAGTGCATACAAATACTAAACATTTCGTACAGTGAAATGCTTTTATTGTACCTAGAGTCCAGAAAAAAACGGGTTTTATTAAACGGCCCCTTTTGGTACCTCCCATACAAATGGACCATTTTGTACCAAAAGTTACCATCTTATAGCTTTAATTACAGTGCATAGAAATACTTGGAATTTTGTACAGTGTAATGCTTATATAGTACCTAGAGTCCAGAGAAAAATGGGCTTTCTTGGGCCGCTCCTTTTGGTACCTCCCATACAAATGGACCTTTTTGTACCAAAAGATAACAGATTTAAATTTAATATCAGTGCATACAAAAAGTTGAAATTTCGTACAGTGCAATGATTTTAAAGTACCTAGAGTCTAGAGAAAAGTGGCTGTAATTGGCCCTTTTGGTACCTTCCACACAAATGGACCTTTTTGTACCAAAAGTTAACAGCTTTCATATTGAATACCAGCGCATATAAATACTTGAAATTTTGTACAGAGTAATGGTTTTATAGTACCCACAGTCCAGTGAAAAATTTTCTTTTGGTCATGCCCCTTTTGGTACCTTAGTCGGTTTACCAGACTGAAATTTCTTAATTGTTTTCCTATCTAAGGCTGAAATCAAAGATGGACATTTTTGCGTCCACTCCTTCGAGTACCTCGCCCACAAAGGGTCAACATTTGATTCTTTAATTACACATTTACTAATCATCAGAATCTTTCGGTACCTCCCATACAAAGGGACCATTTTGTACAAAAATTTAACTGCTTATAACATTGAGTCCGTCCATACAAATATTTGAAATTTTGTGCAGTGTAATACTTTAATAGTACCTACGTTCCCGAGTAAAATTAACCTATTTGCACGTCCCATATAAATGGACAATTTTGTACAAAAAGGTAACGGCTTATAACCTTAATTCCAGTTAATACTAATACCAAAAATTTTATGGAGTGCAATGCTTTTATAGTACCTATAGTCCCATGAAAAATGGGAGTTATTACCACACCCTTTTTAGTACTTCCCATACAAATGGACAATTTTCCACAAAATGTTAATATCTTATAACATCGAATCCTGCGCAGAAAAAAACTTGAAATTTTGTACAGTGTAATGCTATTATAGTACCCAAAGTCCATTGAAAATAATTTTTGCTACCCCCTTTTTGGTACCTCCCAAACAAAATGGCAAAATAAAAAAATATGAAAGTGATTTTTTGAGTTTCCCTTACTTTAACAATATGGGTTATAATTTAAACATTTATCCATAGATTTTCCCAAATAGGCACTATTTTCTTCGTTAGGGTGTTAACTTTCAAAAAAATGGAACAAACAATTGGTTTACGATTTTTTCTATTTTTTATGTTTTTTCGTACCAACGATATTTTTGGGAAAAAAAAATCAAATTTATTTGGATAAAAATCAAATGTTTTTGGACAAAATCAAATTTTTTCTAGTTGTTTTAACGACAATTACTAAACTTTTTGTATGCCTCTATCTACAAAAAAATGATTTAGGTCTCGGAAAAAAATTGTTGCACAGAATATTTCGTTACTGGTTCTTCACACTAATTTATAAAGAACCGATCCTTTCATATAAAATTGTATATAACAAAATATAACACAAATGGATGTATTTTAGCTAGGATGTTTGTAAAATATTGTTTCTATAATTTCACTATGCTCGAAATGGACACTTTAAAAATGGAACAGAAAGGAGACCCTATGGATATACCTATTTCGACCTTGCTGAATCCAATGGAGCCAACCGTTTTTCTAGGTTAGCTCTTGTTTTCGCGATATTCGACCACAAAGTTTGCAAACAAATCAGAGAGGTTAGTTATATCGGAGATGATTTTAAAGTGTAAGACTTCTCTCAAAATAGTCAACCACGCTTCTCACCACTTTACCCCCGAAAAAGTGCAATCAAATCTTACCATGTGTCAAACGTCATACAAATCATCGACATTTTTAGTTTGTGTCTTTCCTCGCGAAAAATTACTATGAGTCTCCTTTAAACATATTTATGAAAAATTTACAAGTTTCACAATTTAGCAGATTTTGTTTGGTTTACCTTTTCATTAACACTAATGAAAAAATAATCTACAAAAATTTAAGTCGAAAAATTGTATTTCAAATATTTTCTGCTATGAGCAGAAAAATACACAAATTATGTAATAACTCGAAATTCGCTTAATTCTCATAAAAAACTTGAGAAAGGACTTATAGTATTTCTTCGCGAGGAATATTTTTCTCAACGATGCCTACTAAAAATGTCGACGATATATATGATTTTTAACGTATGATAAGATTTCATTGCACTTTTTCAGGGGTTAGGGGGTGAGAAGCGTGGACGACTGTTTTGAGAAAAATAATTGTCCAAATGTTCCCTTTATTTCGATGTTGATTTTGAATAAAACACAAATTATTTAGAAAATTATTGTCATTTCTTTTTATTATGATAATACTGGTATGGTTCAATTATGTACACGCTGAAAAAAAATCGCTTCTGTAGTATATTGTCCCAAACAAATTCGGCTTGAAACATATATATGTTTAGGGTACACTCTAAACATATAATATTTTGTACACGCAAAGGTAATATATTTGATGTTGTTCTAAACAAATCTTTGTTTACTCCCAATTTGTTTTTATTTGGGTATTATTATTTTCGAAACAAAATAAAATGGGAATTTAAGTATTCAGAAAATACATAAAATGTGTTATATGTTCAGTAATTCAAAATAATTTTTTTAGAAATTTATATTGTTCGTAAAAATAATAAATAATAATTTAAATCCTATAATCTTGGATCAAAATAAATTTTTCGGTGGATTGACAACTAATGATGGCTTCGAATGGCTTAGAAATTTTAAATGATTGATTTGAAACAGAAGTCATTGCTGCATATGGTATCATAAATGGGAGGTAAAATTGGGAACCAAGAAAAAATTAAAAAGGAAATTCGAAAAAGTCAGCAAAAGATTTGAAGTCTTTTTTAAATAAAATATATTTGGAGAAATTCCTAAACAATAATTTTATTTGTACTTAAACATGTACTTTATTTGAGAAATTTAGTTTGCAAATATATTTTGTTGTAGTATATTAATATATGCGTTCCAAATATATTTTATTGATTTTCAAATAAAATTTATTTGCCTAAAAATATATAATATTTAAAAATTTGTGTTCCAAATACATTTTCTTTCGATTCAAACATATCAAAAAAGGCGATTTTGCCCCGTGTATGGAACAAAATATTGGTTAAATGGACGCCGCGACCTCGGCGGCACACCTCCATCCGATGGTCCAAATTTTCGATGACGCTGAGGCATAATTGAGGTTCTATGCCGTTAATGTGCCGAATTAGCTCATCCTGTAGCTCTTGAATTGTTGCTTGGCGGCCAATTGACATCGCCATGACGTGAGATAACACGGCCATTGAATTTGTTGCGCCAAAGAGCCATTGTTTCGTTAGCTGTGTGGCAAGTGGTGTTGAAACCACATATTGTCCACATCCATATCTTCCAATGCGGGCCATAAAAAGTTCGTTATCATTTCACGATAGCGAACACCATTCACAGTAACTGCCTGACCGGCCTCATTTCTAAGAAGTATGGCCCGATGACGACGCCAGCCCATAAGCCGCACCAAACGAACTGGCCGAGCATGCACAGGTGTTTCACATCTCCTACAGATCCGGTTAGCTGAAATTTGCGCACAATTCTCCCGATTGTGGACACATTTGGTCGATTATGCTGATCAAAAAAACATCACGAAGTGCACCAAATGCATTTTGATGTGAACGCCCATTTTCGTAAAAGGCTTAAAACACTTTAACGCTTTGCTCGATTGTGTTCCATGGTTCAAATTGAGTTAGTCTGAAATTGAGAAATGTCAAATGAAATGCAGAAAAAATTTTACGTTTAGGTGTGGTTCGCATTCAACATCGGCCCTTATAATTTAACCACCCTTATTACATATTAAGCCTGGTTGGTTCAGAAATATGCTTGCAGGAAACTACACTTCAACACAAAAGTGTGTATCATCGCTGATGTTTGTGAAAGCATGAAAACCATGCACTTAAAATGTTACATCAGATGTTTTTAAATAGAAATTTTTGAAAATAAAAATCTTAACATTGTCCTCATATTCGTTTATATTAATTACTAGCTGACCCGGTGCGCTTCGCTGCCCTCAAAGTGCGTTTTAGTGAAATAGAACCATATGATACATATAACGATGCCGCATGCGAGTAGTCACGCTCTCTAATCCGATATCTCCCAATTTTGTCGATTCACGTGCTAACTTTGAAGGCACTTGAATACTAAACACATTTGGTCAAGAGTCCATTTAGATATAATGGTCTCCAGTTATTTCGTTTTCAGCAAACGTGTCGTATGCACAGATACTTCCACTGATCAGCTTTTTAATCAGATTCCGTAGAGTGCTATCATCAGCATCCACTATAAACTTCAAGGCGATGAGTGCAGCGCGTATCTATATTTCGTTTTGAGTACTTTGTCCATCGATACTATTTTCATGCAAATTTTCAAAACTGTCCTGCAATGATATTGGAAATTTTTCAAATTCACATCTCGGGTTGTATGGGCGGCGCCACGCCCTTATCACTCTCTTTTGCAAAGATATCGCCGCAAAACTATTTCAAATATTGCGTTCTACATTTGTTATTTATATGGGGGTGTCATGCCAACTATTTCCATCGTTCCTGTTTGTAGCTCCATCACACCTACTGGTACCAAGGCCAGACAGCCAAACTTCGAAACCATGGCTGATATAGTGATCGAAATATTGAATTTTGAAATTTCAGGTTGTGTAGGAGTACCCACTGTTAATACGATGCCAGATTTTGGTTCAATCATTGGTTATGTTTCGAAGGTTACACACCCATTTTTACAGGCTAGCTGCAATAGTGCAGGAAATATTATATATTCAGATATCATGTTTCACATTTCAGTAACGGTGTGATAGTAACTCTCACTGTTACTATCACGTCAGCTTCTTGCTCCAGCACTCGATCTGGTTCCACATACCAAATTTCGAGAATTTTGGCCCAACAGCAATTAAAATATTGCACTTCTGAATTTCTGGTAGTGTGGGTGGTACCACGCCTACTGTTACAATCACACCTGTTTTGGCTCCAACACGCGTCGCGTACTTCTACCAAGGCACAAACACAAAATATCGCCGATCTTATTGCAATAGTACTCAAAATATAGTATTTGTAAATTTCTGGTAGTGTGGGCTAACACTATCACCCTAGTTTTCAGCTACATAACGCGTACTGGTACCAAGGTCACACATACTAAATTTCGAGAATTTTAGTGCAATAGTACTCGAAATATTTCTCATTTGAATTTAAGGTTGTGTGGGCGGTACCACGCCCACTATCACTATCACCCCAGTTTTCAGCTACATGACGCGTACTGGCACCAATGTCACACATACCAAATTTCGAGAATTTTACTGTAATAGTACTCGAAATATTGCATCTTTAAATTTCAGTTTGTGTGGGCGGTGCCACGCCCACTGTCACTATCAAACGGTTTTTGGCCCCATGATGTCCACTGGTACCAAGGTCACACATATCGAATTTCGAGCATTTTGAACCAATAGTACCCAAGATATTCCACTTTTAAATTTCACGTTGTGTGGGCGGTGCCACGCCCCTTTGTCCCATCAAAACCGAATATAGCTACGAACCTTCCACACACCAAATGATATACTCATGCACAAATTCAGCAAAATTGATCCAGCCGTTTTCGAGTCCATCGCGTACCAACGAACACCATTTCATTTTTATATATACACGGGGCAAAATCGCCTTTTTTGATATGTTTGAATCGAAAGAAAATATATTTGAAACACAAATTTTTAAATGTTTTATATTTCTGAGTAAATACATTTTATTTGAAAATCAATAAAATTTACTTGGAACGCATATATTAATATATTACAACAAAATATATTTGCAAACTATTTTTCTCAAATAAAATATGTATTTATATACCAATAAAATTATTGTTTAGGAATATCTTCAAATATATATAAAAGATTTTCAAAACTTTGGTGAATTTTTCTAATTTCATTTTTAATTTTTCCTTTGTTTCGAATTATTTCTCCCAGTCAAAAATACCATTAGCAGCATTGCATTCTGTTTTAAGGGACTCATTTTAAATCTCTGGGTATTTCATGTCAGCATTTTTTCAATCCTTCGAGTAAATTAATGTTATCAAAAATTAGACGATTTTAATTAAAAATTTCTAAAAAATTATCATTAAATTACTGAAAAACTTAACACAATTAAGGTTCGATATTTTCGGAATACATAAATTTAAATACATTTTTGTTTCGGAATTAAAATCCCAAATAAAAGGTATTAGGGTGAAAACAAGGATTTGTTTAGAACAACATCTTCCCAAATATATAATTTTTGTGTGTACCAAATATTATATATTTAGAGTGTACCATAAACATATATATGCTTCAAGCCGAATATGTTTGGGACAATATACTACAGAAGCGATTTTTTTCAGCGTGTATAGATTATCTAAAATTTACATAAATTCTTTCTTTACCAAATTATAAAAATCGTCACTTACATACCAAATATCTGTGTATATCAGTTCATCGAAATATATAAAATTTACCTGAAAAAGCAAAAATTTATTATTAGTACAAATTTTATTTTTTAAATAAAGCTTTTTAGATATGATATGATATGACGAATCTTTTTTTGGAATTCCCCGGACACCCCCAAAATCCGGATTTACGGGTAAAAAACCGATTTTCTTGCATTTTTTCACTTGAATGCCTATAACTTTGTTAATTATTAACCGATTTTCAATCTCTACAAATAAACATAATATACATCGTTCGAAAGGTCTACTTATCTTTTTCCAAATTCTTGTAGAGATAGAAAATCGGTTTATAATTAACAAAGTTATAGGCATTCAAGTGAACAAAGGCAAGAAAATCGGGTTTTTACTCGTAAATCCGGATTTTGGGGGTGTCCGGCAAATTTCATAGAACAAACGTTGGTCTACTCGGCAAGACCTACAAGAAAAATAGTATCGCGGTTGTTGGTTTTTGGACTGTCGCACTGTGTAATAGATTGTATAGTCCAAAAAATTAATGCACTCATACATTTTTTTTGGGGATTTTTGAAAAATAATTAAGATTTTGATGTACCATTAAATAACGGGGTTTCCAATAGGGATGATATGACTTTGAAGTGACGTTTCGGTCATTTGTAATATGTCATGATCTGACATTTGTTTTTCATTGTATTCATTAGTGTTTACAATTTCATCATGGAGAGATATACGCAAGAACAACGTTAAGAGAGTATGTATTTAGTTTCATTATCAAAATAATCGTTCTCTAATAGCAATTTTTCGTGCGCTAAGTCAATTTTTTTTAAATCCAAAAAAACACTTTCCAGTTGACTTGACTTGACACACATAAGCCATGACCAATTGCCTTTGACCAATTCCCGATCCGACGTACCGTTAAGGTGCTACAGCAAAAATAAACGTTCCGTTCACATTTGAAAATGCCAAGTCCATTTTTTTTAAATCAAAAAAAAAAAAAACACTTTCCAGTCGACCTACGACCTTGACACTCATGAGCAATATTTTAGCACTCGTTAAGAGCTGTCTTTTTGCCATTAACCGATTGTGTCTACGTGCCACACAGCAAATGAAACAAAAGTTTGGAGATTCGATTATTTCAAGAAATGTTGATATTGAATGGCCTCCAAGAAGTTGTAATTTAACACCGTTACACTACTTCTTGTGGGGTTATTTGAAGTCATTGGTCTTTCGAAATAAACCAGACTCTCTTCAAGCTTTACAAGTCAATACGATTTGATTTACTGGAAAAAGTGCTCGAAAATAGGGTTCATAGGGAATTCGTTCCTGCAGAAGAAGTCGTGGAGGACATTTGAATGACGTTTTATTTAGAACTTAATTGTATCGGTTGTACTTCACATTAAATAAAAAACTTTTGAATTTCCTTAACAATTGGTGTGTTTTTTTTTCAAAGATATCATATTGGAAAACCCTGTATTAAAGCGCCTAAATGTATTCAGGTTTGTCTTTATTCAAACCGATTGCCGCACTTTTATCACATACTGTAGATTTCTGCACACGTGCGCTTCTTTACAAATATTATAAACTTTGCCATACAATTTTCTAAAAGATATTTCACCAAAGTTAGAGAGTAAGACAATGCATACAAGTATCACTTATCATTTTGCAGAGGCAAACATATACGCACATGTAAATCTTTGAAACATTAAAGTGGTTCGTTTTCCGTAAAGACAAACTAGTTTTTGATATATCTAAAAACCGTTTCAAACATAGAAAAATTTATTTCCAAAAAATTCATTTATACCTAATCCATCTCGGAAATGCTTAATTTATAGCCCATTTCATTTATAGACGATTTCAAACCGATTCAATCGATATCGACTATTTCAGATTTGTAAGATCTAAAACTAATGCGATTCAGAAGTAATTAAAATAAGATCGGCATAATAAATTGTGAATCCATCTCATCTATTTTCAGGTGTCACAAAGGAATGCACAAAACCATTAAACCCACCCTTGTGCCACAATGTGGTGGATAACTGAATTGTCAATACAATTTCTTTGCTGTGAGTGTTATCTGACAATTAATTGTAATTAAATTAAATTGCCGTTATTGGCAAACCGCAAATGCCAGTTATTTTTATTCACCTACCCACTCTAGTGAAAGCGGAGTGGTTGGGGTGTGGGGGGTCCTCTTCGACTTTTGCATTCATTAGCAAGAACATCAATTTGCAACACCTGCAGTTTTTCACTTTTCTTTCAATCGTTGTCGCTTTACTTGTGCCATTTTTAATAAGAGCCATTTGTCTTTCTGCTGCTTCTGCTTCTTCGTCCGCTTCTTCTTCGTCTTCTGTGCAGTTGTGGATTCCGTTGCAAAAGTGACAATTAATTTAAATGACAAACAGAATTTAGTTAAAGCCGCACACACATACACACACAAACAGAGACAACACCACAAAACAGGAGGAGCAGCAAAAAAGGATACAAAGGACTCAAAAGGGAGGACATTGTTGCGGCAACACAACTTTCAATTGTTGGCAGTTGAGAAAGTTTTGTGCAAAGGATTCTTTAGCAATTTCATCGCAAGTATCATTGAATTCGGATTGTAGTGCGAGCGACCGACCGTCCGACTGTGGTGAATAACCAAATACCGAAAAGATAAAAACAAAATTAAAACAATGTCAAGTCTGGTACGTTAGAAGAATAAAACGTTAGGGTGAAGTGTAACTAAAGGAATGTGGATAGCAGCAATTATCAAATCAAAATTTAATTAGACTATGTAAATTTTAATAATCAGATTGGTGCAGAGTGAAAAATTTAAATTGGGTACTTCCAAAGAAGTTCGAAAAACACGAAAATTACACTTTTTAATTTTAACAACATTTGACACAATAATTCTTCAAATATTAATCACTCGAGTACGGCCCCACCTAACGGATCCTGATACAGTTACGCATACTCATATTGATAACACAGAGCAACACATAAAAAGTTGACCCCAGTTTTTTAAAATGCTTATCGAATGTAACAAAACGTAATTTGGGGATTTCTGATTTAGCTCCAACTCAAATTTTTTCCTATGTGAATATTTTGGCTGAAACTTGATTTTGAACATTTTTCAAAAAAAAAAAAATCCAATTCCAATATCTACAGGGTTTTCCAATAAGAGTGATATGATTTCTTTGAAAAAAAAAACACATTTATTGTTAAGGAAATTCAAAAGTTGTTTATTTAATGTGAAGTACAATCGATACAATTAAGTTCTAAATAAACGCCATTCAAATGGCCTCCACGACTTCTTCTGCAGGAACAAAATCAAGTCATATGTCATGAATGGCACGTTCAATATTGACTTGTAAAGCTTGAAGAGAGTCTGGTTCACTTCGAAAGAGCAATGGCTTCAAATAACCCCACAATAAGTAGTCTAATGGTGTTAAATTACAACTTCGTGGAGGCCATTCAGTATCACAATTTCTTGAAATAATTGAATCTCCAAACTTTTCTCGCAACAATTCAATTGTTTCATTTGCTGTGTGGCACGTAGTCACAATCGGTCAAGGGCAAAAAGCTAAAAGCTAAAATATTGCTCATGGGTGTCAAGGTCGTAGGTCGACTGGAATGTGTTTTTTTTTGGATTTAAGAAAAATGGACTTGGCATCATTTTCAAATGTGAACGGAATGTTTATTTTTGCTCTAGCTCCATAACGGTACGTCGGATCTGGAATCGGTCAATAGCACAAAGATAGCTCTTAGCAAGAGCTAAGATATTGCTCATGGATGTCAAGGTCGTAGGTCGACAGGAAAGTGTTTTCTTTTTGGTTTTTGGAAAAAATGGACTTAGCGCACGAAAAGTTGCACTTGGAAAATGATTTTTTTTTATAATAAAACGGAATAATTTGTAAACGGTGTTCTTGCGTATATCTCTCCATGATGAAAGTGTAACCACTACTGAATACAATGAACAACAAATGACAGATCATGACATATTACAAATGGCCGAAACGTTACTTCAAAATCATATCATCCTTATTGGAAAACCCGTTAATTAACCGATGGGAATATTGTTTACGGCCCTCAGCATAATTGTAAGTAGCGACGAGGAGAAACGTTTGTAAAGGGTTTTCCAACAAGAGGTGTTAGTTTGGTATTCAAAGAAAAATGCCATGTTTGTAATAAATGATCGGATGTTTATTTCATAATAAAGAGGAAGGTATGCCGTTAATACTGAAAAACAACATCAGCCAAATGGCCACCACGACCACGCTTACAGGACCATATCCTTTTCATGAAATTTTCCATAACCAAATCACAAAGTGGCTGCCCTATGTCCTCGATAGCCTCACGAATTCTATCTTTGAGGTCTTGAATCGACGCTGGGATGTTGGCGTAGACCTTATCTTTCACGTGGCCCCAAAGGAAGAAGTTGCAAGGTGTTAAATCACAAGATTTCGGTGGCCAATTGTGATCACCTCTTCGAGAGATAACACGGTCCAGAAACTTTTCCCGTAACAGAGCAATGGTTTCGTTGCTTGCGTGGCAGGTAGCGCCGTCTCGTTGAAAGTAAACGTTGTCCAGATCAATACCATCCAACTCCGACCATAAAAAATCATTAATCATCTCTCGATAGCGCAATCCATTCACCGTAACTGTTGATCCAACCTCATGCTCGAAAAAGTAAGGTCCAATGACCCCGCCGGACCATAAACGGCACCAAGGTGAAAATGGGCCTCATCAGTCAAGATGATTTTGTATCGTTCGTATCGTTTTTTTTTTGTTCGATCGTTTTTTGATCGTTTTGTATCGTTCGATGATCGTGTATGGTTCCATTTTTAGTAATGGCGTAGTTTCTACTTGTCAAATGTCAAGGAATAAAAGCTTCAAAAGTGACAGCTACCGAAATACCGGGTGATTCAAAATAACACCTCTAGTTGGAAAACCCTGTAAAGCAAATTGGTTTGAAAATTGTCAATTTTTCGACTCATTTCTGCAAATAGTTTATCATAACGCGGAAAAGACTTGTTCGATTTAGTTAAAATAAATATAGGAAGATTTAGACTTGCATTAACTTTAACCGATACCTACACACAAGATTTTAATATCAACAATAGTGTCAGAGCTATGTGCTCCCCATAAACGGTAGGTTTTGGCTCTATTTTAACAAATCACAAAAAAACATCCCTAAGAGCTAGCTGCTCCCCATAAACGGTAGGTTTTGGCTCTGTTTTAACAAATCGAAAAGAACACCCCTAACAAGTAAGAAAGTTCAGTCGGGTAAACCGACTTACGAATTTGTAAATTTATTTATTTTCAATTTTAATTACAATGTGGAATGTTAAACTTTTTCGAAAATAGCAAGGATCTGACAACGGATTCTGATAGAGGAGGTAAAAAAGAATATACGTGTATCGACGGCGTTTTTAAAGTTTATGTATGGTGGTCTTTTTAGAGGGGATCAATATTGGCCCCTTTTGGACATTTTTATGATAAATTGGCATGGAAAACCGTGTGATCCTTACATTTTAGCTGTATGATGTCTTTAGCGGCATTACTTAGAACACTACGAGGAACATTTTAATTCTCTAGCTCCTCAACGTAGGGGACGTTTTGGTCCCTTTTGTGGAAAAGGTTAAAAATCACGCCTAATACAGGTGTTTACCGGGTCAAAATGTTCTACAAAAATATTTGCCATAAAATTCTACCATAGGGTTTTCCAATTGTATTCAGTAGTGTTTACAATTTCATCATGGAGAGATATACGCAAGAACAACGTTTACATATTCTTCAGTTTTATTATCAAAATACTCGTTCTCCAATTGCAACTTTTCGTGCGCTAAGTCCATTTTTTTTTAAATCAAAAAAAAAACTTTCCATTCGACCTACGAACTTGACACCCATGAGCAATATTTTAGCTCTCATTAAGAGCTATATTTTTTCCATTGACCGATTCGCGACGTGCCGTTAAGGAGCTAAAGCAAAAATAAACTTTCCGTTCCCATTTGAAAACGATGCTAAGTCCACATTTTTTAAAATACAAAAAAACACTTTCCTGTTGACCTACGATCTTGACACCCATGAGTAATATTTTAGCTCTCGTTAAGATTCGATTATTTCAAGAAATTGTTATATTGAATGGCATCCAAGAAGTTGTGATGTAACACCATTAGACTATATCTTGTGGGGTTATTTGGAGTTATTGGTCTTTCGAAATAAACCAGACTCTCTTCAAGCTCTTCAAGTCAATATTGACATACGAATGAATGGCATACGTGCCATTCATGACATACGACTTTATTTAGTATAACAAGTAAGAAAGTTTCAGTCGGGTAAACCGACTAAGGTATACCCTCACTTTGTGAGTAATGTAATATGGAATATTAAACGAATTATTCTGTCAATTTGTGTGGGAGGTACCAGAAGGTTTTTAACAAATACACCTATTTTTCGTTGAATAGTAGATACTTTAAATACATAGCACTGCGCCGAATTATAAGCGTTTATTTGCACTGGTATATTAACGTTATGAGATATTAAATTTTGGTATGATTTGGCCATTTTGTGTGGGAGGTACAAAAAGGGGCGTGGTGATAACGGACATTTTTTACAGGGCTATAGGCACTTTAAAAGCGTTACACTGTGCAAAATGTTGTTGCATTTTCGTGCATTGGTACTCATGCTCTAAATTTTTTGTGCAAAATGGTGCCTTTGTGTGGGAGGTACAAAAAGGGGAGTGGCAATAGCGTCCATTTTTCACAGGGCTATAGACACTATAAAAGCATTACACTGTACAAAATTCAAAGTATTTTTATAGACTGGTATTAATGTTATAAGCTGTTAACTTTTGGTGCAAAATGGTACCTTTGTGTGGGAGGTACCAATAGGAGCGTGAATATAACCCCCAATTTTTTACTGGACTGTAGGCACTATAAAAGCATTACACTGTACAAAATTTCAAGTATTTTTATGCACTGGTATTAATGTTATAAGCTGTTAACTTTTGGTGCAAAATGGTGCATTTGTGTGGGAGGTACCAAAAGGGGCGTGGCATTTTGCCCCATTTTGCTCGAGTTGATAGCGACTAATAAACTAATGGTATGTGTGGAATTTCAGAAGATTCGAATAAGTAGTATAGCAGTTATTAAAGATTAAATATTTCACAACATTTTAACACTTTGTGGGGGAGGTACTAGAAGGAGTGGACCAATATGGCCCATCTTCGAACTTAGCCGGAGATAGAAAAAAATATTACCACATACCAAATTTGAAGTCAATCAGTTACTCCTTTCGAGAGTTATCGTGCGCACCAGCCAGCAGACACACAGACAGACAGACAGACAGATAGACAGACAGACAGACAGACGGACGGACATTGCTCATTCGACTTAAAATGACCCAAAACGAATATCCGCCGAACATACTTAGGGTCTTAGATCAATCCTTCGATGTGTTACACTTTTTTTCGTAGCAAATGATATATACCCTCGTCACACTAAAGTGAGGGTATAAAAAGTGCTCGTGAAGTGCTTGGGTTTATCGAATTCGTTCCTGCAGCAGAAGTCGTCTAGGCCATCTGAATGACGTTTTATTTAGAACGAAATTGTATCGATTGTACTTCACATTATGTAAATACAAAACCTTTGGAATTTCCTTAACAATAAGTGTTTTTTTAAAGAAATCATATCACTCTTATTGGAAAACCTTCTATAAGTCTCTGAATACACCAAAACTCCAAACTCAACCTAAATGCCAGAAATAGGTCAAACCCAAAAGACATTTTTTAGGTTTACCACCAATTCCAAAAAGTACGAAATTGACCTAAAAGTGGATCTTAAGTTTTGCCTTATTTCTGGCATTTACGTTGAGTTTTGTGTTTTGGTGTATTGACGGACTTATAGAAGACTTTTATGGCAAATATTTTTGTTGAACATTTTAGCCCTTTAGCTCCTCAATCTAGGGGTCTTTATGGTCTCGTTTGTGGAGAAGGTAAACATCACCCCTAAAACAGGTGTTTAACGGGTCAAAATGTTCTACACAAATATTTGCCATAAAATTCTACTAAAAGTCTCTGAATACATCAAACTAAAAAACTGAACTTAAATACCAGAAATAAGTCAAAACATAAAATCCATTTTTAGATAAATTTCGTAATTTTTCAAATTGGTGGTAAACCTAAAAAATAATTTTAAGTTTTGACTTATTTCTGGCATTTAGGTTGAGTTTTTGTGCATGCAGAGATTTATAGTAGAATTTTACGGCAAATATTTTTGTAAAACATTTTTTGCCCGTTAAACACTTGTTTTAAGGGTGATTTTTAACCTTCACCACAAAAGATACCCCAAAGGCCCCTAGCTGATAGAGGAGGTAATAAAAAAGATTATACGTGTATCTGCGACGTTTTGAAAGTTTAAGTAAGGAGGTAATTTTAGAGGGGGATTAATATTGGCCCCCCGTGTGATCCTTACATTTTAGCTGTAGGATGTCTTTAGCGGCATTATTTAGAAAATTACGAGGAACATTTTTGTTGGACATTTTAACCCTCTGGCTCCTCAACGTAGGGGTCAGTTTTCTGGAAAAGTTTAAAAATCTCCCCTAAAACGGGCTTTTAACGGGTCAAAATGTTCTACACAAATATTTGCCATAAAATTCTACTATAAGTCTCTGAATACACCAAAACTCAACCTAAATGCCAGAAATAGGTCAAAATCAAAAGACATTTTTTTGTTTTACCACCAATTCGAAAAAGTACAAAATTAACCTAAAAATGGATCTTAAGTTTTGACTTATTTCTGGCATTTACGTTCACGAACTTTTCAGCCCTCTATCTCCTCAATCTAGGGATACTTATGGTCTCCTTTTTGAAGAAGGCTAAAAATCACCCTAAAACAGGTGTTTAACCTGTCAAAATTTTCTACAAAAATATTTGCCAGAAAATTCTGCTGTTAGTCACTGAACACATTAAAACACAAAACTCAATTTAATGCCAGAAATAAGTCAAAACTTAAAATCAATTTTTAAATTAATTTTGTAATTTTTCGAATTGGTGGTAAACCTAAAAAAGGATTTTAAGTTTTGACTTGTTTCCGGCATTTAGGTTGAGTTTTGAGTTTTTGTGCATTCAGAGACTTATAGTCGAATTTTATGGTAAATATTTTTGTAAAACAATTTGGCCTGTTAAACACCTGTTTTAAGGTTGAAGAGCTGAAGAGTTAAAACGTTCAACAAAAATGTTCCTCGCAGTGTTCAAAGTAATGATGCAGAACCATTCGTATATCTAAAATGCAAAGATCACACGGTTTCATATGCCGATGTGTAAAATGGGGAAATATTGATCCCCTTTAAAATGACGCCGATATATTATTTTTAACCCCCTCTATCAGAATCCGTTGTTATTTCTTTGGTGTTCCAGTGTTATTATATTACCAATTTAAATTGCATTTAATAACATTAAAGTATGCACTGGTATTAATTTTATAAGCAGTTAACTTTTGGTGCAGAATGATCCATGTGGGTGGTATTAAAAACAATAGTATATGCGGAATTTAAGAAGATTCAAAAAAGTAGTATAGAGTATATTAAAGAATCAATATTTCACTAAATGTTAACCCTTTGTGTGGGAGGTACAAGGAGGAGTGGGCCAATATGGCCCATCTTCGAACATAGCCTGAGATGGGGAAAAATATTACCGCATACCAAATTTGAAGTCAATAGGTTACTCCTTTCGTGAGTTATCGTGCGCACCAGCTAGCAGACAGACATACAGACGAACGGACGGACATTACTCAAATGACTTAAAACTACCCAAATTGAATTTCCACCAAACATACTTGGGGTCTTAGGTCACTCTTTCGATGTGTTACACTTTTGACTCGTAGAAAATGATATATATGTCCTCTTCCCCCGATGTCGTATAAATAACATTAATTACAATATTAATGTTAGTAAAGAGAGTTTTGATTGGAATTTGACTGTTATCTGGTGTGTTCTGACAGACATATATAGTAACATGTTACGATTTGCTTACCGTTATGTGGGGGAGCTAGCTCTGAAACTATTGCTCAGATTAAAGGCTTGTGAAGGCATCGGTTAAAGGTAATGCCAGTCTAAATAGTTCTAAATTTATCTCAACCCAATCGGAAAAGTCGTTTCCGTGGTATGTTAAATTATGTGCAGAAATGTCTCAACAAATTACTAATTTCTCCACAAACTGCGATTTTGAAGGACTAGATGCTGTTTTTTCTATACCTACATAGATATAGAAATACATATACCTACATCGTTATAGAAATATCCAGCAAAAGAATATGACAGCTATTCCTAAGAAAAGTGTGAAACAGTTAGTGATTTTTTTTCACTTCCAAATATGTTCTTTTGTAGTATTCATGAAAATATTTATATTATATGAAAAACATATAATATTATAATATAGTTATGAAAAATAGATTGAAATATATACCCTCGTCACACTAAAGTGAGGGTATAAAAATAGAATACGTTTGAACAAATTAAAAAAAAATAATGAAAAACGTTAAATACCCGCTGCGGGATTTGAACCCGGACACTCTCGTTTAATAATGCTGATATAAGGAGAACTTCCAAAGCAGTGAATATGGTCCAATTTTGCAAAACTTTGCTAAAAAGAACTCATATGGTAAAGTGTTGTTATATATCTCAGGACAGTATTAATTGGAACTCCTTTGTGGCCGTGTGCGTTAAGTTGTGTTGTTATGCTGATGCGGCGCTGGTTCAAATCAAGTAATACCAAACAATTTCACTTTGCATATTTAAATAAAAAAAACTTTCCAATCGTAAAACCAGTAAGGAAAGGCTAAAGTCGGGCGGGGCCGACTATATAATACTCTACACCACTCTCGTAATATTGAATAACTCTGATGTATAAATTTTGTAATTCATGTATAAATTGTTTACATAAATTTACTTTTGGGGCATTTTATACTTAAATAATACCCTGTACCACAGTGTGGTGTAGGGTATAAAAACGATTGGATCTAAAGAGCCAAATCGGATGAAACATATATATGGGAGCTATAGTTAAATCTTAACCGATTTTCTTCAAATTCGGCAATGTTGGTTCATGGACTAAGAAACTCTACCATTCTAAATTTCAAAACGATTGGATGTAAAATACAGCTTCTATAGAACTAAAGGGCCAAATCGGACGAAACATATATATGGGAGCTATAGCTAAATCTTAACCGATTTTCTTCACATTCGGTAGTGTTGGTTCATGGATCAAGAAACACTGCCATTCTAAATTTCAAAACGATTGGATGTAAAATACAGCTTCTTCAGTACTAAAGAGCAAAATCGGACGAAACATATATATGGGAGCTATAGCTAAATCTTAACCGATTTTCTTCAAATTCGGCAATGTTGGTTCATGGGTCAAGAAACTCTACCATTCTAAATTTCAAAACGATTGGATGTAAAGTACAGCTTTTATAGGACTAAAGGGCCAAATCGGACGAAACATATATATGGGAGCTATAGCTAAATCTTAACCGATTTTCTTCAAATTTGGTAGTGTTGGTTCTCAGCTAGTGATTCTGAGTCGATCGGTATACTTTAAGGTGGGTCTAGCTGTGTTATTTTCAGGTGTTACAAACATCTGCCATGAAACAAACTTATAATACCCTGTACCACAGTGTGGTGTAGGGTATAAAAACTTTCTAAGCGTAAAATTAACAAAAGTAATTTAAAGAAAAAGTTATAATTATACCCTACACCACACTGTGGTATAGGGTATTATAAGTTTGTTTCACGGCAGATGTTTGTAACACCTGAAAATAACACACCTAGACCCACCTTAAAGTATACCGATCGACTCAGAATCACTAGCTGAGTCGATTTAAAAATGTCCGTCCGTCCGTCCGTCTGTCCATGTAAAGTTGTTCGTCGACTACAGGTCGCAATTTCACTCCGATCGTTCTGAAATTTTGCAGTTTAGAGTATTTCGCAGCTGTTAAGATCGCTATTGAATTTGGTTGAAATCGGTTCAGATTTAGATGTAGCTCCCATATATATGTTTCGTCCGATTTGGCCCTTTAGTCCTATAGAAGCTGTATTTTACATCCGATCGTTTTGAAATTTAGAATGGTAGAGTTTCTTGATCCATGAACCAACATTGCCGAATTTGAAGAAAATCGGTTAAGATTTAGCTATAGCTCCAATATATGTTTCGTCCGATTTTGCTCTTTAGTCCTGTAGAAGCTGTATTTTACATCCAATCATTTTGAAATTTAGAATGGTAGAGTTTCTTGATCCATGAACCAACAGTACCGAGTTTGAAGAAAATCGGTTAAGATTTAGCTATAGCTCCCATATATATGTTTCGTCCGATTTGGCCATTTAGTCCTATAAAAGCTTACATCCAATCGTTTTGAAATTTAGAATGGTAGAGTTTCTTGATCCATGAACCAACATTGCCGAATTTGAAGAAAATCGGTTAAGATTTAGCTATAGCTCCCATATATATGTTTCGTCCGATTTTGCTCTTTAGTCCTGAAGAAGCTGTATTTTACATCCAATCATTTTGAAATTTAGAATGGTAGAGTTTCTTGATCTATGAACCAACACTGCCGAATTTGAAGAAAATCGGTTAAGTTTTAGCTATAGCTCCCATATATATGTTTCGCCCGATTTGGCCCTTTAGTCCTATAAAAGCTGTATTTTACATCCAATCGTTTTGAAATTTAGAATGGTAGAGTTTCTTGATCCATGAACCAACACTACCGAATTTGAATAAAATCGGTTAAGATTTAGCTGTAGCTCCCATATATATGTTTCGTCCGATTTTGCTCTTTAGTCCTGTAGAAGCTGTATTTTAAATCCAATCATTATTTTGAAGTTTAGAATAGTAGTATTTCTTGATCCATGAACCAACACTACCGAATTTGTAGAAAATCGGTTAAGATTTAGCTATAGCTCCCATATATATGTTTCATCCGATTTGGCTCTTTAGATCCAATCGTTTTTATACCCTACACCACACTGTGGTACAGGGTATTATTTAAGTATAAAATGTCCCAAAAGTAAATTTATGTAAACAATATATACATGAATTACAAAATTTATATATCAGAGTTATTCAATATTACGAAAGTGGTGTAGGGTATTATATAGTTGGCCCCGCCCGACTTTAGCCTTTCCTTACTGGTTTTTTACTTTTTTTTCGATGGTTTTTTATATTCTAAGAGCATCCAAAAAATAACATTTGCATTACTTCCCAAGCACCGGAGCAAATGTACAGCAAAAGGATAGCATTATGGCGCCCTTGTTAAATTCTTTGGTGATGATCAAATTTTTGAACAACTTTGGGATCACAAGATTGGAATTTTTATCGCCTCTTTGGATGCTCTTTTTTGGTGGGTAGGTCAGTTAACTCGATATTGACATGTAGAAATTACATTTGCTCAGAAAAAAATGCTCAAAATCAAGTTCCAGCCAAAACATTTACGATACGATAAAATTCGAATTGGAGCTAAACCATAAAAACTAAAATAGAATTTTGTTACTATCAATAAGCACTTTCAGAAACTGAAGTCAAAATGTTGTACTGTGTAGTGTAAATATATGTAATGTGTAACAAGTAAGAAAGTTTCAGTCGGGTAAACCGACTAAGGTATACCCTCACTTAATGTAATGTAATATATAACATTACACCAATAAATCTGTCAATTTCTGTGGGAGGTACCAGAAGGGGTTTTCCAAATACACATATTTTTCGGTAAACAGTACATTCTTAAATACATTGCATTGTGCTGAACTATAAGCGTTTATGTGCACTGGTATATTAAAGTTACGAGCTATGTAATTTTGGTATGATTTGGTCATTTTGTGTGGGAGGTACAAAAAGGGGCGGGTTGATAACGCCCACTTTTTACAGGACTATAGGCACTATAACAGCATTACACTGTACAAAATTTCAAGTATTTGTATGCACTGGTATTAAAGTTACAAGCCGTTTACTTTGGTACGAAACGGGTCATTTGTGTGGGCGGTACCAAAAGGGGCTGTACAATGATGCCCACTTTTTACCGGACTATAGGCGCTACAAAAACATTATACTGTAGAAAATTTCAAGCATTTCTATGCACTTGTATTAAAGTTATAAGCAGTTAAATTTTGATGCAAAATGGTCCATTTGTGTGGGAGGTACCAAAAGGGGCATGCCAACTTCACCCAGTTTTCTCGAGTTAATAGCGACAAATATACTAATATTATGTGCAGAATTTCAAAAGATTCGAATAAGTAGTATAGAAGTTATTAAAGAATCAATATTTCACTAAATTTTAACCCTTTGTGTGGGAGGTACCAGAAGGAGTAGACCAATATGGCCCATCTTCGAACTCATCCGGAGATAGATCAAAATATTACCACATACCAAATTTGAAGTCAATCGGTTACTCCTTTCGAGAGTTATCGTGCGCACCAGCCAGCAGACACACAGACAGACAGACAGACAGACAGACAGACAGACGGACGGACATTGCTCATTCGACTTAAAATGACCCAAAACGGAATTCCTCCGAACATACTTAGGGTCTTAGATCACTCCTTCGATGTGTTACACTTTTTTCCGTAGCAAATGATATATACCCTCGTCACACTAAAGTGAGGGTATAAAAATAACATCAATCGGCCCAGCCATTAAAAGTTACACTTGTCCAACCGATAAATCTAAAATTCTATATTAAAATATACACGAACAAGTAAGAAAGTTTCAGTCGGGTAAACCGACTAAGGTATACCCTCACTTTGTGAGTAATGTAATATTGAATATTACTCGAATTATTATGTCAATTTGTGTGGGAGGTACCAAAAGGGGTTTATCAAATACACCTTTTTTTGCTGAACATTAGATACTTTAAATTCATTGCACTGTGCCGACTTATAAGCATTTATGTGCACTGGTATAAACGTTATGAGACATTAAATTGTGGTATGATTTGAGAATTTTGTGTGGGAGGTACAAAAAGGGGCGTGGCAATAACGCCCATTTTTCACAGGGCTATAGACACTATAAAAACATTACACTGTAAAAAATTTCAAGTATTTTTATACACTGGTTTTAATGTTATAAGCTGTTAACTTTTGGTACAAAAAGGTACCTTTGTGTGGGAGGTACCAAAAGGGGCGTGGCAACAACACCCATTTTTCCCTGGACTGTAGGCAATATAAAAGCATAATACTGTACAACATTTCAAGTATTTTTATACACTGTTATTAATGTTATAAGCTGTTAACTTTTGGTGCAAAATGGTGCATTTGTGTGGGAGGTACCAAAAGGGACGTGGCGGCTTCGCCCATTTTTCTCGAGTTGATAACGACTAATAAGCTAATACTATGTGTGGGATTTCAAAAGATTCGAATAAGTAGTATAGCAGTTATTAAAGAATCAATATTTCACAACATTTTAACCCTTTGTGGGGGAGGTACTAGAAGGAGTGGACCAATATGGCCCATCTTCGAACTTAGCCGGAGATAGAAAAAAATATTACCACATACCAAATTTGAGGTCAATCGGTTACTCCTTTCGAGAGTTATCGTGCGCACCAGCCAGCAGACAGACAGACAGACAGACAGACAGACAGACAGACAGACGGACGGACATTGCTCATTCGACTTAAAATGACCCAAAACGGATTTCCTCCGAACATACTTGGGGTCTTAGGTCACTCCTTCGACGTGTTACACTTTTTTCCGTAGCAAATGATATATACCCTCGTCACACTAAAGTGAGGGTATAAATATTATATTATTCACTCAATAAAATTGCTTTATCTTTCAAGTATATCAAGTAAAACTTGACCCGTTAGTCCCAAAAAAATTAGGAACCTGAATTAATACTTTTCCAGGATATTCAAGGACTCAGGATGTTTTCTTTATTTTGACCTCTTGTTGCCACAAGGCCATACTTTGAAGATGAGTAGCAAAGCTTTTCTATGGTATTAATACCTTCAAAATACGTGAAGCGGTTATGAATACGAGTATATGACAATTTTAACAAATACATAGTAACTTTGAGAAAAATCTCCGAGATAGGTTACTTTAGAGCTCTATACCACATAAATTATAATGAATTTTGAACTAAAAGAGTCATAAAAAAAATCAAACTTGGAAAATTATTGTGCCAAATTTTGTTAAAATTAAAGGGTGTCATTTTTTGTCAAAAGAAAATGCATGTCTATGGAAATATTTTTAATGAAACATCCTAATGTCCACACAAAACTGTATTTCCTTTTTCATCTTAATTTTTGCCTTTGTTTTCAGAATATTTTACCTCCGGACGACGATGGAAAAGTCAGAGATGACGATTATCGTGAACGAATTATGAGAAGTAGAATTCGCTTCAAAGACATAAAATAACTCAGTGATCAACTAACTTAAGCTCGAACAAAAGAATCGAAATTAGTTTATATTTTTAGGTTTCAGTGAATCGTTAATTTAATATAATATATTTTACAACATATAAAGGATACTACAAATTAATTTTGCAAACATTTCTTTAAATTTAAAAAGTCGAATATATGGTCAAAAGTCAATATTTTTTTAGTAGAGTAGTTTATACAGATTTTGGTGCAGTAACAGATACATAGAAGTTGATAAACAACAAAAAAAATGCAAGCCAAAAAATGTGCTATTATCTCAGAAACTTAGAAAGATATGATCATATACATTTCAAACTTTGGAAAAAAGACTAGAATATTTCATAGTTTTGTCTAATCTTTTTTTGAGTAGAGACCAAAGTATTCCATTTAGAGGAGCTGGTCAGTTGCAAAAAAAAAATCTAGGGATGAATATGTTCATGTGATCCTTGTCAACTTGATTTTTTTTCGCTAACAATTATAGCTCAAAACTTTTGGAAATGCGATTTCAAGTTTTTTTTAACACTATGCAAAAAACAATTTTTTGAAAAATAAAACATTTTTTTATTGACTGCTACTAAACAACTGCATCTTTGTGAAGCGCATATTTCCATTATTCCAATACTTCAAAAAATATGGTCCAAATACTAAAGGTACATTTTATGAAAATTGGAAATTACTAAGAAATTTAAAAAAACTTTTACAATAAATAAAATTTTTTTTTAATATTACGTTCGAGTTTTTTGCACAGCTCATCGAAAAAAAATTTGTAAACTACACTTTTTCAATATATAGTTATAAACACGATAATGTAAGAATCTTGAAATAGGTCACATACGCCGTGCGGTATATACTTGTACATATTAAAGTACTTATGTTAGTTGATCACCAAATTAAAATTGTCTTGAGTTCCTCCTCATACATTTATCATCATTTAATTTTCAGTGAGAAATCGTAAGTATACTGATTTGTACACATTATTATCACATTTAATTAAATTGCACAAGTTTACCAAAAAAATATGTATAATCGGTATATGGCAAAAAACTGCTGTAAGTGAAGTCTGCATTAGAAAATCACATTGTACATTAGCGATGTATGTATCTATATGAGGTATGTAGTACTTGTCGAGACCTACACAGATTTGAATTAAAATTGTTCCAAAAAAAAAACTAACTAATCAACGTGGAAGCAAAAATTTGGATATGAATAACTGAACAATAAGATCCGCAAAATATATTTTTTTACCGTGGATTTTAAAAGGTAATGAAGGACTAAAAGTGGCAGGTTTAGTTGCTCTTTCAAAAAACAAAAATAGTCCGTATCTACATACATAGCCCAAAATGTGCCCTTTCATTTGACACCCGCATTGTCTTACTAGAACTTTGAGAAAAATTACAATTAATTTTTGAATAATTATTTTAATTATTTTTGTCCAAGGAAAGTGGATAACAGTTTCTGGTGCAACTAGGTGTCACAAACACGAAAATATATTAAATTTTTTTTAAATTCCAGCTTTCATGGAAAGTGCATTCAGTATTTCGACCATAATTTTTCAAGTATAAGTCTGATTGAGCCGTGTTTTTTTTTTAAATACACTTTTTCCTGGTACAAAAAAAAAACATTAAAAATAGAAAAAAAAATCGAAAAAAATATTTTATTACATTTTTAAAAAGCCAGCATGCTAAAGAAGAAAACACTGTCTATTTGAAAAAATCTATGGCTATATGTAAAAGTTATGAGCCATGTTGTAAATGTTAGGGAAATTCAAAAAAATCTTTTTTCATATTTTTTCGTTTTTAACTGATGTTTTTGCTTATATTGAATTCGCCATATGTGAGAGAGACATATAAGAGACATTGCACTTGCATTTTAATTTATGAGGATTGATGTGAGACATTATAAAATTATAGAGAGGACGAGGTTTTATGGCCGTTCGTAACCATCCATAAAACATGATATGCAATGTCAGTGTAATTCAGCGCCTTAAAGAGATAAGTCGATAGTCTGAAAAATATTATAAAGTTATATTTCGAAGTATGAGTAAACGGCAAAGAAATTTTCAATGTGTAAATCATCCCGACAATTTCTGCTACATCTGTCGAAAATAAATATGTTATTAAAAAAATCGACGTGGGTTTGTAAAATAATAGAAGAAAAAAATGTGCAATATTTTGGTATACGAGTTAAAAATATGAACGAACCGTGGACACCTAGTATTTTGTGTAATTCGTGCCATGTAAATCTTACTCGATGGAGTAGTGGAAGCATGGGGTAAGTACTTTACAATTAATGTATTACAATGTTTTGTGGAATCAAATGTTTTAATTTTAGACTTCACGTGGAATTTGGAGACGACCATTCATTCACGATACAGACTGATATTTTTGTCTAAGTTAATAGATTGGAGTAGGAAGTGTCCAAGTATAGCTAACAGCCTAATAACGGAAACATCATCAAGTTCAACTGAGTACTAAACTCTGCGCGATTCATGTTTGAGTCAGAAGTCATCGCTTTTAACTCAGTTTCAACTCATTGATCTAGTGAGAGAACTGACCAAATATAAGGCAGAACTACTTGCATCTGGGATGAAACAGTACAATATTTTGTCCCCAGATGTTAACATATCACATTATTGAGTCCATGATATACCTTACAAACAATTTTATACAACTGTCGATAACAGATGCTTTTGCAAGGACATTCCCGGATTGTTCGAGGAACTTAATCAAACATACAATTCAAAGGAATGGCGTTGTTGACAGCAGTAAAGAAAGTTTGAAAGCAGTACTTTTACACAATGGAAATCAGAAACCGTCGATTCCCATTGCTCATGCTGTCAACACTAAGGAATCATACGAAACAATGGCTAAATTGATAAAATACATAAAATATGAACATGACTGGAAAATTTGTTGCGATTTCAAAGTAGTTGGTATGTTATGCCTCTGGGATAGCCGATATTTTGCCACAACTGCATATTAAGCTGGGGCTCTTTAAAAATTTTGTAAAAGCTTTAAGGAAAGATGGCAATTCACTCTCATATTTAAAAAGTTTATTTAAAAGTCGTTCTTTTCAAAAAATCGAAGAAGGAGTTTTTGATTAGCCTAAAATAAGGAAACTGATGAAAGATGTGAATTTTGAATCACATTTGACGTCGGATAAAATTGCAGCATGGAGGTCGTTTAAGCTTGTAGTTTCAAATTTCCTTTGATCCAATAAAAGCCCCAATATGAAACAATGATTAATGATTTGTTAAAAAATTATGAAAAAAATTGGTTAGAAATATATTTTTTTTATATTTATGTATATAACACATATGTATTCTTCCAACTTATTTTTCGCTTTGTGTATTCCAACAGGTGTAAATATGTCCCTCGAAATGAATTTCTTTCATTCTCATTTAAACTTTTTCCCCGAGAATCTTGGCGACGTAAGCGACGAACATGGCGAAAGGTTTCACCAAGAATTGAAGTCCATCGAGCGGCGTTACCAAGGGCACTGGGATGAAAGAATGATGGGAGATTACATTTAGTTCCTCATTAGAGAAACCGATTCCGAAATCTTCAAACGTCAACAAAGAACTCACAATTACTTCTAATGAAACTCGTTCATGTAAATAAACTCAAATGTACATAATATAAATAAGAGTAATAAATAAAATCGCTATTTAAACAGAAATTAAAAAAAAGAGAATTTTTTTGAAATTCTCTTATCTTTACCAAAAAAGCTGTAATTTCTACATTTATCCATAGATTTCAAATAGGCATTATTTTCTTCGCTAGGATGCAAGCTTTTAAAATATAAAATAAAATATTGTTTTCGATTTTTTTTTCTTTATTTATTTATTTATATGAATTACAATACAAAGTAAATTTATATTCTAATTTTAAGGTCCAGGGAAAGGGCGGGTTACAAAGACCATATGGCTAAATGTTTGGAGCGCCAGACCAGAGCCTCTGGTGGGAATCGAACCCACGACCCCCAAACTCATAGGCTAGTACGCTACTAACTCGCCTACTGGGGCGCTCGATTTTTTTTCTATTTTTTATGTTTTTTTCGTCCCAGGATTTTTTTTTTTAAATCTGCTTTTTCCAATTTGTTTAATGACTGTTTCTAAGTGAAAGAGTTATTTCCAACATTGGTAAGTCGACCTGATCGGGCATATACTCCAAAAATTATAGTGCAAATTAATGCAAATACCCTTAGTACACTGAAAAAAAATTTGTCATAAAATTAAAGAAACGCTCCAAAGGCGTCCTTAGTCTTCAAAATAAGTACATTTTGTACTTAAAATATAGATAATTTCAATAATATTAAGTAATTTACTTAATTTGAAGTACATTTTCTTAATTTTAAGTACAAAATGTACTTATTTTGAAGACTGAGGACGTCTTTGGAGCATTTCTTTAATTTTTTGACAATTTTTTTTCAGTGTAGCATCGACGTTGTTTGTATTGTTAATAATGTTTCCATTGGTTTTGATTTTATATAACAGTATGCCACACTCTATACATAAAAAATTTTTAGGCCTGAGACACAAAAAAAATGTTTTGTTGCATAGTGTTTTCAATGGCAGCCGCCGCCGCCAATTTTAGCTCAGCTTCAATCTCTGGTCATGCAGCTTCCGAACAGTGTCCACATTGATAAAGGGTGTCCCAAGAAGAACGCAATTTTTAAATCTCGCAACATTCGAAGTGTCATTGTTTGACATTTGAATAATTGTTATTGTTTGTTAGTAGAAGGTACGAGGTTAGTAAAAATGGAGAAGGACAGCGAAGGGAGTTCGTTAATTGGGTATTGGAGAGACAACATGAAAATGCTGATTTCGCCGATGAAATCATCTTCAGTGACGAGGCCCATTTTCATCTTGATGGCTTCGTCAATAGGCAGAATTGTCGCATTTGGGGTGCGGAAAATCCTCGAGTGATTCACGAGAAGCAAATGCATCCTCAACGTGTCACTGTGTGGTGTGGTTTTTGGGCTGGAGGAATCATTGGACCTTTTGAGGCAGGTCAAGCGCAAACAGTCAATGGTGTTCGGTATCGTGAAATGATAACCAGTTTTTTCTTGCCTAGAATTGAAGAAATTAATGTGGAGGGCATGTGGTTCCAACAAGACGGCGCCACATGTCATACAGCCAGAGAAACAATTCAATTGCTGCATCAGTAATTAAAAAATTGCGCTCTTCTTGGGACACCCTTTATTACTAAAGCTAAAGTCTTTACAAATTTATTTCAAAACAAAATATTTAAATATCTCTCGTAGAACAAAAGATATGAACATTCGAATACAGACACTATTCGATATTTTTTGCTTATTTTGTAATGTTCAAATTTGCATATCTCCCATAGTTTTGAGGATTTTTCAACAAAATTGTGTCCCCCTTATAAGAGCACCATATACTTAACATTTTCACCCTAAGCTTCATCAAAATCGATGACCATAAACAATTTTCCTTAATCACTTAACGTGATTATCGTCCATACTCAAAAATTCGTTGAACTAAATTCATTGGAAAACCAGTAAGGAAAGGCTAAAGTCGGGCGGTGCCGACTATATAATACCCTACACCACTCTCGTAATATTGAATAACTCTGATATATAAATTTTGTAATTCATGTATAAATTGTTTACATTAATTTACTTTTGGGACATTTTATACTCAAATAATACCCTGTACCACAGTGTGGTGTAGGGTATAAAAACGATTGGATCTAAAGAGCCCAATCGGATGAAACATATATATGGGAGCTATAGCTAAATCTTTACCGATTTTCTTCAAATTCGGCAATGTTTGTTCATGGATCAAGAAACTCTACCATTCTAAATTTCAAAATGATTGGATGTAAAATACAGCTTCTATAGGACTAAAAGGCCAAATCGGACGAAACATATATATGGGAGCTATAGCTAAATCTTAACCGATTTTTTTCAAATTCGGTAGTGTTGGTTCATGGATCAAGAAACTCTACCATTCTAAATTTCAAAACGATTGGATGTAAAATACAGCTTCTATAGGACTAAAGGGCCAAATCGGACGAAAGATATATATGGGAGCTATATCTAAATCTGAACCAAATTCAATAGCGATCTTAACAGCCGCGAAATACTCTAAACTGCAAAATTTCAAAACGATCGGAGTGAAATTGCGACCTGTAGTCGACGAACAACTTTACATGGACAGACGGACGGACGGACATCGTTAAATCGACTCAGCTAGTGATTCTGAGTCGATCGGTATACTTTAAGGTGGGTCTAGCTGTATTATTTTCAGGTGTTACAAACATCTGCCGTGAAACAAACTTATAATACCCTGTACCACAGTGTGGTGTAGGGTATAAATACAAAATATGAAGACATTTAAATGATTGCTACAGAAGATATGGTGAAATTATGTTCGTATGAATTTGGCAGTTTGTGTGGGGGATGCCAGAAAAGAGTGCATAACATCGAGGGAGTGACATATGTCCTTATATCCACCGGACTGGATGTGTGGTAATGTTTTCGTATATTTTAGGCTGTGTTCGAAGATGGGCCATATTTATCAACACGTTCTCTTACCTCCCCCACTCAAATGGGAAATAATTTCTGAAACAGTTATGTTAATAACACGGTGCTCGAAATTGACACTTAGGAAATGTAACAGAAAGGAGACCCTATTGATGTACCTATTTCGACCAAGCTGAATCCAGTGGTATTAGCCTTTTTCTATGTTAGCTCTTTGTATCGCGATATTCGGCCAAAAAGTTTTCTGGGAAATCAGAGACATTAGTTGCTTTAGTGGTGGCATTGAAATGGAACGAATTAAAGGGAACCTTTGAAGAATAATTTCCATCAAAACCATCATCCACGCTTCTCACCCCTTTACCCCTGAAAAATTGCAATCAAATCTTACCATATGTCAAACGTCATACAATCGTCAACATTTTTAGATGGCGTCTTCGAGAAAAATATTGCTCGCGGAAAATTATTATGGGTCCCCTTTCAAAATATTTATGAAAAATCAACAGGTTTCACAATTTTATAGGTTTTGTCAGTTAGCTTTGTAATTTCCATAGATTTTAACAGAAAAATAATTTACAAAAATTTATTTCCAAAACTAGTACGAGTATTAATATACTCATACATATATTTTCTGCTATGAGTAGAAAAATACAAAAAGTATGTTATAACTCGAAATCTGCTTATTTCCCATAAAAGCGTTTAAAATGGACTCATAGCATTTTTTTAAGAGGAATATTTTTCTCAAAGCAGCCAACTTAAAATATCGACTATATTTATGACTTTTGACATATGATAATATTTGAATGCAATTTTTAAGGGTAAGGGGGGAGAAGCTGCGACGACTGTTTACAGAAAAATAATTCTCCAGGGGTGCTCTTTATTTCGTTCCTTGGACTGAAGAGTGTATTACGAAGCCTTAAACTTCAAATTCACCACCAAGTTAACTAACCTCTCAGATTTCCTGGCAAACATTGTGGTCGAATATCGCGAAAACAAGAGCTAACTTAGAAAAACGGCTAATACCACTGAATTCAGCGTGGCCGAAAATAGTCGATTCATAGGGTCTACTCTCAACTACGACAACTAGTAATTTTTCACGAAGAATATTTTTGTCGAAGATACCACTTTGTGAAATGTGAGAAGTTGTGTTGACAATATTTTAGGGGTAAGGGAGTAAGAAAACGGAGCCGACTATTTTGGGAGAAATGTCTCTCCATTTCGTTCTTTGAACCGAAACATGTTCGCCAAAGTCTGCTTCTCCAATATCTCCCCCAAGATACTCGCAACTATCCCTACAGATTTCTCATCAAACTTAACCCCTGGAAACATAAAGAATCAGTATGGTATCGTCTAACAAAATTTTAAAGTGTCAATTTCAAGGACAGTTTTATTATTATTGATTTGAAATTGTGACTGATGTATTTTTATGACTACCGATTACCTTTTCGTTTCTCCTCTTATGAACCATTTATCACAATTTTACTCGTAATCGCAATATTTCATACACATATGTACTCGTATGTATGCACAAACACATGCATATATGGAGAATACAAATAACAATGGCATCTGGGGATTTGTTGGCATGAGTTCAATCAATGATTGTTCTTCAGCCATAATTGATTCGAAACGACATCGATTGTAATGCGAATTATCATCACTTACTCACACACACACATGTGCTGCTGAGAGAAATGGATTGGGGTGGAGTGGCAGGCATGGCGTTGTAAATGCATGTTGAATGCTGTTTTCTGCTCCCCTCTCTCTCTCTTTCGCTCTTACCCTCTCATAAAGGGTAAGAGTTGGAAATTCACTTTTAACTACCGTTAAAAGTTTTGGTGTTTAAAAAAGTTGCAAAAAGTTAAACCACATTGAACGAAACAACAACATCAACACGGAGAAGAAGAGAAAAAGCATAACAACAAATATTTCTCCAGTTGGCAACAAAATAAATGAATTCGTGAAATATAAATGTCGAGTGAAGCCACCAAAAAAAAAAAGAAAGTTAACAACTACATCACACATACTCGTATGAACTACCAACTTCTCCTACTACAGATGGTCGCTCAGCTCAGGGGAAAATTCTTAGAAACTGAAATCCACAACACCAATAACAAACGAAGCATCATCCACACACACAGAGGTACGTACTCTCACTTGCTACTCTATACACAATAAAGAGGAAATAAAAACGAAACCGGCACTAGGATGGACGGACGGACACAAATGACAAATGAAACCGAGGGCCAAGGAAGAAATCTGAAAACTTTAAAAAAGTCCCCCAACGACCAAACAAATGACAGACACAAAATACACTGAGTGGGAGGGTTGTGGGTGTGGGAAGAAAAAGAAGCTTGAATGGACCATAGAAGAAACGTGCAACTTTGAAAAACCCCAACTTACAAACCACTTGGCAATTGTACCACATTAAACAAACAAATGTTTATAGAGTCGCAGAGAGACAGTGTGTGAAAGAGTGTGTGTGAGGCAGAAAAAGCAATACAAATAAACAACAAAAAGAACTGAGGCAGATAAGCACCCACAAACAAACAACATACTCACACACTTCAACACACAATCAGTGCTGCAATAGCGACTATTTTAAATAGCAACAATCTACTAACACTTACACACACTCTCTATCTCTCCATTCAGTTTTAAAACAGCCGCTGCACAGTGGTGGATTTTACAGAGTACACTAAACCAGCTTAATTATGTTCATATCACATATATTATATGATGCTATGTACACACGATTGTCAGATCAGACAACGTTATCATCCCTGTTAAAGTGCTGCCAGTGTATGGACAATGACAGATTGCTAGGCAAATAGGAAAAGGAATAGGAATAGGAATAGGAATAGGAATAGGAATAGGAATAGGAATAGGAATAGGAATAGGAATAGGAATAGGAATAGGAATAGGAATAGGAATAGGAATAGGAATAGGAATAGGAATAGGAATAGGAATAGGAATAGGAATAGGAATAGGAATAGGAATAGGAATAGGAATAGGAATAGGAATAGGAATAGGAATAGGAATAGGAATAGGAATAGGAATAGGAATAGGAATAGGAATAGGAATAGGAATAGGAATAGGAATAGGAATAGGAATAGGAATAGGAATAGGAATAGGAATAGGAATAGGAATAGGAATAGGAATAGGAATAGGAATAGGAATAGGAATAGGAATAGGAATAGGAATAGGAATAGGAATAGGAATAGGAATAGGAATAGGAATAGGAATAGGAATAGGAATAGGAATAGGAATAGGAATAGGAATAGGAATAGGAATAGGAATAGGAATAGGAATAGGAATAGGAATAGGAATAGGAATAGGAATAGGAATAGGAATAGGAATAGGAATAGGAATAGGAATAGGAATAGGAATAGGAATAGGAATAGGAATAGGAATAGGAATAGGAATAGGAATAGGAATAGGAATAGGAATAGGAATAGGAATAGGAATAGGAATAGGAATAGGAATAGGAATAGGAATAGGAATAGGAATAGGAATAGGAATAGGAATAGGAATAGGAATAGGAATAGGAATAGGAATAGGAATAGGAATAGGAATAGGAATAGGAATAGGAATAGGAATAGGAATAGGAATAGGAATAGGAATAGGAATAGGAATAGGAATAGGAATAGGAATAGGAATAGGAATAGGAATAGGAATAGGAATAGGAATAGGAATAGGAATAGGAATAGGAATAGGAATAGGAATAGGAATAGGAATAGGAATAGGAATAGGAATAGGAATAGGAATAGGAATAGGAATAGGAATAGGAATAGGAATAGGAATAGGAATAGGAATAGGAATAGGAATAGGAATAGGAATAGGAATAGGAATAGGAATAGGAATAGGAATAGGAATAGGAATAGGAATAGGAATAGGAATAGGAATAGGAATAGGAATAGGAATAGGAATAGGAATAGGAATAGGAATAGGAATAGGAATAGGAATAGGAATAGGAATAGGAATAGGAATAGGAATAGGAATTCTCGTCGGGTTTATAACACGTAGCGTACAATTTTTAAAAATGTTTCTTTTAAGTAGGAGCTCCTTGACCATACAGGTTTTGAAAAAAAAAAATGTAACCACTGCGCCTAATTTGGAAACTCATATTTCGAAAAGTACACCTTCCTGAAGGATACGTTTCTCAAGAAGAGGATACGGGTCTCAAGAATAGAAAACTGATTCTTTTTATATGAAAACAGCAAGTAACTTTAACATGGGTATCCCATTGGAGGTGATGCATTGACATCCTGCGACATATTCTATCATTTCAATGTCAATTTTATTTCAATATCAGTCACAGGATAAGGGCTAAATTTGAACTAATTTATCCCTGAACTTCGACAATTATATTTTTCTGACGATAACGCTTGAGCACGTAATTGACCCCAAAAAATCCATACAGGATCATAAGTCCTGGTATGTAATGTCGTAACAAGTACTGGGATCAGTGCACTCAACTACATATATTGGATTCAGTGTATTAAATATTAACTACACCAAAATGGGGGGGACTGAGATATTGGGCGTGATATTATTTAACAAGTAAGAAAATTGGATATACAGGGGGAAGTTTAGGTCGTTTTTTAGAGGTTACATTTTCCTTCCATTTTTATACATCCAGCTTAGTGAAGGAGGGTATATATCATTTGCTAAGAAAACAATTAACAATGTTCAGGCGGGTAAGCCGACTTAAGAATCCCCTCACCTTCTGTCCTAAAAAAATATTCGTAAATTTATTTATTCTTTGGTTTTAATTAAGTTATTACCAATTCAAATTGCATTTAATAAATTTAAAGTATGTACTGGTATTCAAGTTATAACCTGTTAACTTTTGGTGTAAATGGGAGGTACCTAAGTACTATAAAAGCATTACACTGTACAACATTTCAAGTATTTGTGTGCACTGGTATTATAGTTAAAAGCTGTTAACTTTTGGTGCAAAATGGTACTACCAATAACGTCCACCTTTCTCTGGACTCTAGATCCTATAAAACTGTACAAAATTTCAAGTATTTGTATGAACTGATATAAATGCTATAATCAGTTATCTTTTGGTGCAAAATAGTCCATTTGTGTGGGAGGTACCAAAAGGGGCGTGGCAACTTCGCTCATCTTGAGGTGTTAGCGACTAATAAACTTATACTTTGTGTAGAATTTCAGAAGATTCAAGTAAGTACTATAGAAGTTATTAAAGAATCAATATTTCACTAAATGTTAACCCTTTGTGGGGGAGGTACTAGAAGGAGTGGACCAATATTGGCCATCTTCGAACTTAGATGGAGAAATATTATTACCGCATACCAAATTTGAAGTCAATCGGTTTATCCTTGCGATACTTGTCGTGCGCACCAGCCAGCAGACAGACATACAGACAGGCGGACATTGCTGAAATAAATAATAGCCCAAATCGAATTTCCATGCATACTTGGTCACTCCCTCGATGTGTTACACTTTTGGCTCTTAGCAAATGATATATACCCTCCTCTCTAAGGTTAGTGTATACAAAGTGTAACAAATCGAGAGAGTGACCTAAAACCCAAAGTATGTTCGGTCGAAATCCGTTTTAGGACCTTTTTAATTATCTGAGCAACGTCCGTCTGTCTGACTTGAGAGCACGTAAACCCTCGAAAGAAGAAACCGATTAACTTCAAATTGTGTATGTGGTAATATAATATACAAATTCTTATTTTGAACAAAAACGGGAGGGAAAAATTCCATCATTATTTGCCAGACTTTTGCCATTGCAAATGTAATATAAAATATGTATAGAATTTAAGGTCATTGAGACGCTTGCTGCAGACATTATTAGGAAATAAATTGCATATGTATTTGTGAATTTATATGAAGGGGCCTGGTCAAATGAGCTTACATTCCACTGACAAGTTCAAGGTATCTAGAGGGGAGTGAAATGTACTCTATAAAATACCTGCTATGACCCTGACAAGTTTCAAATCTGGCAGTATTTGTGTATAATTATAATACAGAATATAATACATTTAATTCCACATTTTTCAATACCTCCCCACTGTGCGCTCTTGTTCCCACCGTCGTTTGCGGTAGTGTGGAAGTCAAAAGACAAACTTCACAGCCAAGTGCTTCGTTTGTGTGTCAATTCACTTTATGAGAGTGTGTTTTTGTTGTCTGTGCGTTTGTGTGTGTGTTTGATTGTTTGTTTGTGTGAGTGTTCAGAGGCATTTATATTTCAATTCACCGGCAAATGGGCATAATTATGTAGGAACGAACAACGACTAACGACTGAGTGAGTACCAACAAAACGAAGCCTCATCATCGACTCGTCTGTCTCTTCACTGATGTTCGTGGCATAGAGCATAAATCAACATCAGTGTCATTGTAACCACTGACACAAATACTGACGGACGGACAGACGGAGGGACTCACTCATTCATTCTGTCACTGTGACAGATGGATCGACGACAGTGATGGGCGCTAAAATAGCAAACAAAAGGTTTAAAATGGAGACTTGAGTTATTTCTCTTTTTTTATGTGAATCGAAAATATCTAGATTTAACAAAAAAAAAAAAAAAAAAACACATTTACACCAACAAGGGCAATTCTAGGCCCATATTTGACTTATTGACTTTCTGAATTTCATTATAATCAGCTGTCAAATATAGGTTCTAATGCAAAATCGGAAGAAAAATACATATGAAGTCTTTATTTAAATCTTAACCGGTTTCCTTGAAATTTGAGAGTGTTCGTTCTTGAATAAAAAAACTACACTCTGCTCAACTACATAACATTCGGCTGTAAAATAAAGCTTCTAAAGCGCTTATATATAAAATCGGGAGTAACATATATTGGGGGTTAATACATATCTAAATCGATTTTCTTCAAATTTATTAGTGTTTGTTCTTAGACTGAGAAATTCATCTCCAACAGATTTCTCTTCCAATGATCGGATAAAAATTCAGCTGCTAAGGTGCTAAGATGACAAATCAAAATGAACATATTTACGGTAGAGTGGCTTCATTTGAGTGAAGACAAAAAAGTGCAGAAAAAGAATCCGGATTATTTTTATCCCCTCACCTTAGAGAGGAGGGTATATATCATTAGCTTCACTGTGCAAAATCGTCATTTTTGATATGTTTGAATTGAATGAAAATATACTTGGAAACCAGTTATTTAATTATTATATATTTGTTAACAAATAAATTTTATTTGAAAATCAAAACATTTTGTTTGGAACAAATATAATAATATATTAGAACATAATTTATTTGCAAACTGGCTTTCACAAATAAAATATGTGTTTACACACAAACAAAGTTATTGTTTAGGAAGTTTTCCAAATATATTTTATTTAAAAAAGATTTTTAAAACTTTGCTGGCTTATTCGAATTTTAGTTAGTTTTTCCTAGTTTTCGTTTTAAACTTTATAGCTAAAAATTTTTTTTGATTAATAAATAATCCTATTCATCACTTTTTATCAATCCATCAATGCAATTTATATTTAGGAAATTTTATACAATTTAGGTTTTAATTAAATTTTACAAGCATATACAATTTATAAAAATGATTGCTCTTTAAACATCTGAAAAACAGAAAACTTGTCTTTAATTTAAGTCGTTGATACATTGCCAAAATACATAAATACAAATGAATCTTTGTTTCTAGTTCCAAATAAAGAAAATATTAGAATGGGAACCTATTTTTGTTAAGAACAATATTCTTCCAAACATATTATATTTATATTAAAAATAAAACATAAAACATATGTGTATTTCAAGCCGAATATTTTTGGGACAATATACTACAGAAGCGATTTTTTTCAGCGTGTACGAGCCAAAAGTTTAACACATCGAAGGAGTGACCTAAGACGCTAAGTATGTTCGGCAGATATTCGTTTTGGGCCATTTAAAGTCGAATGAGCAATGTCCATCCGTCCTACTGTCTGTCTGTCTGCTGGCTGGTGCGTACGATAACTCTCGAAAGGAGTAACCGGTTGACTTCAAATTTGTTATGTGGCAATATTTTCTTCTATCTCCGGCTAATTTCGAAGATGGGCTATATTGGTCCACTCCTTCTAGTACCTCCCCCACAAAGGTTTAATATTTAGTGAAATATTGATTATTTAATAACTTCTATACTATTAAAGTTAAAAGCTGTTAACTTTTGGTGCAAAAAGGTCCATTTGTGTGGGAGGTACCAAAAGGGGCGTGCCAATTACGGCCACTTTTCTCTAGACTATTAGTACTATAAAAGCGTTACACTGTACGTAATTTCAAGTATTTGTATTCACTGGTATTGAAGTTAAAAGCTGTTAACTTTTGGTACAAAAAGGTCCATTTGTGTGGGAGGTACCAAGAGGGGCGTCCCAATAACGCCCAGTTTTCTGGACTCTAGGTACTATAAAAGCATTATAATGTACAAAATTTCAGGTATTTGTATGCAATGGTATTAAAGTTGTAACTTTTGGTACAAAATGGTCATTTGTACGGAAGGTATCAACAAGGGAGTGACCACTTCGCCCATTTTTCTTGACGTCTTAGTGACTAACAAACTCATACTTTGTGTGGAATTTAGAATATTCAAGTAAGTAATATAGTACGAAAATTTCAGTCGGGAAAATCTATTAATAAGGTATACGCTCTGATTGCGAGTAGGGTCATATTGAGTATAATATAGAGGGGAGATGTCAGAATGGTGAGAATATTGTTTCATTCTTTGCCAGTCGATTGGAAATTTTGTCTAAAATACATAATATGAAAACATTTAGATGATTGTTACATTTGTTACAAGTTAAGTTCGAATGAAGCTTGACAAATATGTCTATTCTTCGCTGAACGTAGATACTTAATAGGCACAGCACTGTACCGAATTCTAAGTGATTATGTGCACTGATATTAAATTTATAAACTATTCAATTTTGGCATGATTTGTGTGTGGGAGGTACAAAAAGGGTTGTGCCAATTACGCCCATTTGCATGCACGGGACCTCCTCAACGAAAATGGAGCGCCCTTCTTTCATTGCTCGCTCGTATTATTCTTTAAAAGAATCAACAGAAACAGTAAAACTTAAACCCAGGATTTTAAAATCAAATTTCTATCAATTCGAACATACATGTCACTAACAACATACACATAAATATTATCATTACACATTGTTTAAGTTTATACCACTGTAAAGTCCATCAATTCACTCACTCATCGTAAACAAGAATTGCCTTCCGGTTGACATATTAATATCTTATATAATCGTAAATAGTACTTATATATCTTCCTCGATTTAATATTTATAATATGTAGACGAAAGTGTTTGCATGTACCCATGTATATATTGCCGTGTGTGCGTGTGCCTTTGGTAGTCATTTACTTTTAGTTATGTTAATTTGAATATGTTTTATTCGTTCGTTATTCTTTATTCTCAAAACAATGACAAAGAGTTCAAAAGTGTGTATTTCCTCATGACCGGAAGCACGTTTACATTTGTGTGGCAACTATGTTTACGAAACGATGTGGTTTTTGGCTCTCACTCTCTCAAACACATACATACTTATAGACAACGATACAAATAAGGAAGCGTATACTGTTATATGTGTGTCAGTTTTAAATAAGTGTATGTTTATGTCTACAAACATGTGGTAATTGTAAAGGACAATTTTCATTGTATATGTGCGTGTGTGTGTGTACTATGAAATCATATGGTGTTTATTTCAAAAGAAAAGGCCTACGATCTTTGTGGCTTTAATCAGAGCTATATTCTTCTGCTAAACAACAATGCCGTTAGGCATTCTAACCGGAGCACAGTTTTACTATTTAATGAAAACGAATTGGGGAAGTCGAAACCGGATATGAAGTGACTAGTTATCTCCGTAGTCATCTAATTTACAGAAACTTTTGTAAAATGTAATGACTTATTGTGCTAAGAACTGTATATACTCGTACCACTCTAATATTAGTATAAAGTCAGCAAAAAATCTTTTTTTTTAATTTAAATTTTGGTACCATTTGTCTCTTTGTTGGCCTCACATTTCATTCATTATTCTCGAGTTAATTGCCATTAGGAAGCTGTTGTGATATGACGGCAGATTCGGTTGAATAGTATAGAAGTTTCGTAGTTTCTTCGAACTTAGCATGATATATGATGAAATTTTACCAGCAAATTTAAGACTTATCGGGCGCACCAGCCAGACAGACGGGCCAAATACATATGACCTAATTCAACTTGATTTTTTCTCTAAAATTTCTTTGAAATTGCATTTTCCACAAAATCTTCTTGGTCGGACTATGATAAAATCAGGGCAGTGTTCACTAATTCAGAGTCGGAGTCAGGGTCACTAGTTTTACTCAGCTCATCGGCATTTAATGTGGCCAGTGACTCTTAATCCGGTCAGTCTAACTTTAATCCGACAAATGATATTTAATCCCAGGTAAGGTAGTGGCTTAATGTTGGATTAATGTTCACCGATCTCGGTAAAGGTGAATAACCGGATTAAAGACCGATGACCGGAATAAAGGTTGATGACCACGACTTAAGAGCCACTGGCGGGATAAAGGGGGTTAATCGTAAATTCTCTAAAAATGCAATTTTCCGAATTTTGTCATTTATTAATTTGTAACTTCAAAGCCCATTGACCAATTTTAACAAAATAACATTATACATAAAAAATGCAATATCGATGAAAGTTTTACAAAAATGAAATTTCAACGAAATTTTTAAGAACAATTACATATTAAAAAAAAAATTTGGAAAAAAATAATTTTAAAAAATTCTAGCGAAACACAATTCAGCAATTTTTCTATAAAAAATAAAATTCAAGTTAATTTTATAGAAAAGGGAATTTCGACGAATTTTCCAAAAAAAAAAATACAATTTCAACCAAATTTTGTAGAAAAATAAAATTTTTACAAAATTTTCTAGAAAAATATATTTATTACAGTTATTTGGAAAATATTAGGGGTATCCCATGTTTACGATGTGGAGTTGTCTATAAAGTAAAGTTTTTCGTAAATTAAAAATTTTAAAAGCATTTTCTAAATAAAAATATTAAAAGAATTTTTTTAGAAACATTTATTTTTAGCAACATTTTCTAAAGAAACGAAATTTAACGACTTTTCTAGAAAAATACAGTTTCCACGACATTTTGAAGAAACTTTGAATTCTAGCGATTTTTTTTAGAAAAATGTGATTTCGACTATATTTTTAAGAAAATTGCAATTTCAAAGATTTTTGCAGAAAAATTAAATGCAACATTTTCTAAAGAAAATATTTTGAAGGAATTTTCTAAAAATGGAATTTTAAGAAATTTTATAGGAAAATTAAATTTTGAAAACAAATGCAATTTCTACGAAATTTTGTGGAAAAATTTAATTTTGAAGAAATTTTCTAGAAAAATGGAATTTCGATGACATTTAAATAAAATCGAATTCGATGATAATTTTCTATAGAAATGCATTTTCAAATAAATTTTCTTTAAAAATTAAATTTCGGCAGAATGCAATTTCAAACAATATGAAAAATTCACGATATTTTCAAGAAAAATAAAATTTTGACGAATATGTAATAATATGAAAAAATAAATGTAATAGTCATTAGTCATTTGTCATTAGTCTTTAGTCTTTAGTCTTTAGTCTTTAGTCTTTAGTCTTTAGTCTTTAGTCTTTAGTCTTTAGTCTTTAGTCTTTAGTCTTTAGTCTTTAGTCTTTAGTCTTTAGTCTTTAGTCTTTAGTCTTTAGTCTTTAGTCTTTAGTCTTTAGTCTTTAGTCTTTAGTCTTTAGTCTTTAGTCTTTAGTCTTTAGTCTTTAGTCTTTAGTCTTTAGTCTTTAGTCTTTAGTCTTTAGTCTTTAGTCTTTAGTCTTTAGTCTTTAGTCTTTAGTCTTTAGTCTTTAGTCTTTAGTCTTTAGTCTTTAGTCTTTAGTCTTTAGTCTTTAGTCTTTAGTCTTTAGTCTTTAGTCTTTAGTCTTTAGTCTTTAGTCTTTAGTCTTTAGTCTTTAGTCTTTAGTCTTTAGTCTTTAGTCTTTAGTCTTTAGTCTTTAGTCTTTAGTCTTTAGTCTTTAGTCTTTAGTCTTTAGTCTTTAGTCTTTAGTCTTTAGTCTTTAGTCTTTAGTCTTTAGTCTTTAGTCTTTAGTCTTTAGTCTTTAGTCTTTAGTCTTTAGTCTTTAGTCTTTAGTCTTTAGTCTTTAGTCTTTAGTCTTTAGTCTTTAGTCTTTAGTCTTTAGTCTTTAGTCTTTAGTCTTTAGTCTTTAGTCTTTAGTCTTTAGTCTTTAGTCTTTAGTCTTTAGTCTTTAGTCTTTAGTCTTTAGTCTTTAGTCTTTAGTCTTTAGTCTTTAGTCTTTAGTCTTTAGTCTTTAGTCTTTAGTCTTTAGTCTTTAGTCTTTAGTCTTTAGTCTTTAGTCTTTAGTCTTTAGTCTTTAGTCTTTAGTCTTTAGTCTTTAGTCTTTAGTCTTTAGTCTTTAGTCTTTAGTCTTTAGTCTTTAGTCTTTAGTCTTTAGTCTTTAGTCTTTAGTCTTTAGTCTTTAGTCTTTAGTCTTTAGTCTTTAGTCTTTAGTCTTTAGTCTTTAGTCTTTAGTCTTTAGTCTTTAGTCTTTAGTCTTTAGTCTTTAGTCTTTAGTCTTTAGTCTTTAGTCTTTAGTCTTTAGTCTTTAGTCTTTAGTCTTTAGTCTTTAGTCTTTAGTCTTTAGTCTTTAGTCTTTAGTCTTTAGTCTTTAGTCTTTAGTCTTTAGTCTTTAGTCTTTAGTCTTTAGTCTTTAGTCTTTAGTCTTTAGTCTTTAGTCTTTAGTCTTTAGTCTTTAGTCTTTAGTCTTTAGTCTTTAGTCTTTAGTCTTTAGTCTTTAGTCTTTAGTCTTTAGTCTTTAGTCTTTAGTCTTTAGTCTTTAGTCTTTAGTCTTTAGTCTTTAGTCTTTAGTCTTTAGTCTTTAGTCTTTAGTCTTTAGTCTTTAGTCTTTAGTCTTTAGTCTTTAGTCTTTAGTCTTTAGTCTTTAGTCTTTAGTCTTTAGTCTTTAGTCTTTAGTCTTTAGTCTTTAGTCTTTAGTCTTTAGTCTTTAGTCTTTAGTCTTTAGTCTTTAGTCTTTAGTCTTTAGTCTTTAGTCTTTAGTCTTTAGTCTTTAGTCTTTAGTCTTTAGTCTTTAGTCTTTAGTCTTTAGTCTTTAGTCTTTAGTCTTTAGTCTTTAGTCTTTAGTCTTTAGTCTTTAGTCTTTAGTCTTTAGTCTTTAGTCTTTAGTCTTTAGTCTTTAGTCTTTAGTCTTTAGTCTTTAGTCTTTAGTCTTTAGTCTTTAGTCTTTAGTCTTTAGTCTTTAGTCTTTAGTCTTTAGTCTTTAGTCTTTAGTCTTTAGTCTTTAGTCTTTAGTCTTTAGTCTTTAGTCTTTAGTCTTTAGTCTTTAGTCTTTAGTCTTTAGTCTTTAGTCTTTAGTCTTTAGTCTTTAGTCTTTAGTCTTTAGTCTTTAGTCTTTAGTCTTTAGTCTTTAGTCTTTAGTCTTTAGTCTTTAGTCTTTAGTCTTTAGTCTTTAGTCTTTAGTCTTTAGTCTTTAGTCTTTAGTCTTTAGTCTTTAGTCTTTAGTCTTTAGTCTTTAGTCTTTAGTCTTTAGTCTTTAGTCTTTAGTCTTTAGTCTTTAGTCTTTAGTCTTTAGTCTTTAGTCTTTAGTCTTTAGTCTTTAGTCTTTAGTCTTTAGTCTTTAGTCTTTAGTCTTTAGTCTTTAGTCTTTAGTCTTTAGTCTTTAGTCTTTAGTCTTTAGTCTTTAGTCTTTAGTCTTTAGTCTTTAGTCTTTAGTCTTTAGTCTTTAGTCTTTAGTCTTTAGTCTTTAGTCTTTAGTCTTTAGTCTTTAGTCTTTAGTCTTTAGTCTTTAGTCTTTAGTCTTTAGTCTTTAGTCTTTAGTCATTAGTCTTAAATTGTTATTACTCAGTTCTTAATTGTAAGTGCTAAGTTCTTAGTTCATAGTTCCTTGTTGTGAGTTCTTTGTTCTTAGACCCTAACATACTACATCAAAATATACATATTTACAAGCTAATTTTCTCAAATATAATATAACAAGTAAGAAAGTTTCAGTCGGGTAAACCGACTAAGGTATACCCTCACTTTGTGAGTAATGTAATATTGAATATTACTCGAATTATTCTGTCAATTTGTGTGGAGGTACCAGAAGGGGTTTATCAAATACACCTTTTTTTTTGCTGAACATTAGATACTTTAAATTCATTGCACTGTGCCGACTTATAAGCATTTATGTGCACTGGTATAAACGTTATGAGACATTAAATTGTGGTATGATGTGGGCATTTTGTGTGGGAGGTACAAAGAGGGGCGTGGCAATAACACCCATTTTTCACAGGGCTATAGACACTATAAAAACATTACACTGTACAAAATGTCAAGTATGTTTATACACTGTTATTAATGTTATAAGCTGTTAACTTTTGGTGCAAAATGGTGCATTTGTGTGGGAGGTACCAAAAGGGACGTGGCGACTTCGCCCATTTTTCTCGAGTTGATAACGACTAATAAGCTAATACTATGTGTGGAATTTCAAAAGATTCGAATAAGTAGTATAGCAGTTATTAAAGAATCAATATTTCACAACATTTTAACCATTTGTGGGGGAGGTACTAGAAGGAGTGGACCAATATGGCCCATCTTCGAACTTAGCCGGAGATAGAAAAAAATATTACCACATACCAAATTTGAGGTCAATCGGTTACTCCTTTCGAGAGTTATCGTGCGCACCAGCCAGCAGACACACAGACAGACAGACAGACGGACAGACAGACAGACAGACGGACGGACATTGCTCATTCGACTTAAAATGACCCAAAACGGATTTCCTCCGAACATACTTAGGGTCTTAGATCACTCCTTCGATGTGTTACACTTTTTTCCGTAGCAAATGATATATACCCTCGTCACACTAAAGTGAGGGTATAAAAACGTAAGTAAAAGTATTATCAATTGTAATTCAAATGTTCTGTAATAAAAAATACCTAAAAAGTACTGTAATATTGCATTTTTAATTTCGGTTCTGTTGAACCCCATTTTTCGTTGAGTGTATATACGACTACATAGTAAGCAAGTGACTTGTTATTTAATTATAAACATAATTACTAAACTGATAATGTTAACCAACCACCACTACCAATGAAAGACTTAATTATATATTCTTTTACATTGTATGTGGAAGCTTTTGATTTTGTCACAGTTTCGTTTTCATCATCGTCGTCGTTATAATTATTTTATTTTCGTTTCGCATGCAATGATAGAAGAAACTTCAATTAAAGCCTAACAATAGAATGACCTTCGAAGGCCGGATAATCTCTCTAGCAAAATATCCTTGAGCACAATGTCAGGGGCTAAAAGAAATTCTTTGCAAAAGGTTATTTGTGTTTATTCGAATGGAATAATTTAATTTCTTTAATTTAAATTACACAGATGAGCTTGAATAAGTTAGCATCAGCATCTGTAGCCTCATTTTCTCTTAGATTTATTTGTTCTTTTAATTTAAAAATTTGTATTTATTTCAAATACATAGTGTCCTTGGGAATTCAAAGCATTTTTGTCAAGGATTTTCCTTCTCCTATGTCATATTTATTAAACATTTTAATTATTTCCATCCCCATTGGAATTCGAGAGCCATCATTGATGGCATCTTTTGTAGCGATACATAATCGATTGAGCCGGGCTGAGCTGAGGCCGGCAGAGCAAAAGAACGCCTTTGTCGCAAAAAAGTGTTAACAACAATTCAAGTGTGAATTTGTTATGCGAATCACGGCTATTGTAAAATGTTTATATTGTGCTGAATGAACGAGCGAATGAAACAAACAAAATTTGTCATATATACACATATAGGTATTTGTTTTCAATACATACACACAATACTTGTAAAATTTTAGCAAGTATTTGTTAAACTCTAAAGCCTATGCATTTTAAGGTCCAATCAATGGTAATTTTGGTGTGACCGCAGCAATGATACATAAGACAAGTTTCAAAATGGAAAGTCAAAACCCTGTCTTTGCATACGGTACATATTCTGCCCCGATGTCAGCAAAATAAATACTAGGACTAGGATAGTGGAAATCAATTAACATTTAATTTTCAATTGCAGATATATGAGATAACTCTAAGCTGTAAAAAGCCTTAGAGTTATATAAGAACGTACACACATTTACCCTGTAGCTCCGTCCATCTACACCATTTGGGGCCCAGATTCAGGACTTAAATTCTCTAATACCTCTTCTACTGGCGTAACAACCTTTGTCACAATTGGTTTTCAGGTTAAGAAATGGCGTAATTAGTTCCTTTTTTAATTAGTTCCAGTGTGCGTTGTCAATCCAGCAATTTCGTTCCGACACAGTGGGAACATTTCTATTGAGAAGTATTCTCGAGACGGAGAAAACTAAATTTTATGGAGATATCCAGTTGGTCTGTATCTACATATCAGCTAACGGATATGAAAAAGACCTGCAACAAGCTATTCAACAAGGCTAAATCTACTGGGGTCGCTAATAAAGAGCAACTCAAGATCTATAAGAACGAGCTTAGAAAGGCGCAAAGACGCTCCGATGCCGCAAGGCTGAGGAAAATACTATCAGCTTAACCCTGTACAGTGGTTTACATGCTGGATGAGCCAAATAATTGGACCAAAAACAGCGAGCAGTCGCTCAATATACTGCTCGACACAGATTTCCCGGGGACCAACAAGAGGGCGAGTGGACTGCGAGCGTCGCTAGCCTGTTGACTGAGAGATTCAGAATAAGGTGGGCTATTAATAGCTTTGAGCCTTTCAAGTCACCTGGACCAGACGGCATCACTCCATCAGAAATGCAGAAAATGTTGAAGTACATTATCCTCTGGCTGGAGAAAATTTATGTAGGCTGTATCAGGCTTTCATACATCCCGAATCGATGGAGGGTCACCAAAGTGGTATTCATACCTAAAGCGGGGAAAATACCACACACTAGGCCAAAAGACTTCAGACCAATTAGCCTATCCTCCTTCCTATTGAAAGGTCTGGAAAGACTTTTAGATTATTTCATTATGGAAAACCTGGATACAAAACTACAGTCGGTGAACCAACATGCTTACAATAAGGGGAAGTCTACAGAATCAGCCCTGCACGAACTTGTGAGCACTATCGAATGGTCTCTGCATTTCAAGGAATTCAGCATGGTGGCATTTCTTGACATAGAAGGGGCTTTTAACAACATTCACAATTGCGGAACTGTCACATCTAAAAGATAACTGTAGTTTGATTAGACTAATTCAATGTCTGCTCACCAGAAGACGCATAACAGCATGTCTAGGGTCCACAACTCTAACAAGGTTTGTAAACAGAGGGACCCCACAAGGAGGAGTACTGTCTCCACTAATTTGGAACCTAGCGGTGAATGAAATCCTGCTAGATCTAGAACGTTGTGGCTGCAAGGTCGTAGCATATGCGGACGACGTGGCAATCGCAGTGAGTGGCAAATTCGAAAACGTCCTCCGAGACATTCTACAGGTGGCTCTGAACAAATTGGCTAGATGGGCCAGAAGCAGCGGTTTGGGCGTAAACCCAAACAAGACAGAATTGGTTCTCTTTACTAGGATGAATAATGTCCCTCATGTGGACCCTCCACCTCGGATAAATGGAACAGATCTAGTCGTTTCTGAAAGTAAAAAAAATTTTAGGAATAATTCTAGATAGAAAACTGTTATTTAGACTTAACGTATTGGAACATGTAAGGAAGGCCAACGTCGCCTTATATTCCTGCAAAAATGCTGTAGGGTCGCGGTGGGCCCTCTCTCCTAAAATCTCCACTGGATATATACATATAGCAGTAGTTCGTCCTATAGTGTTATACGGCATTGTGGTATGGTGGACGCAACTGACAAACTAACCATCTCCAACCTACAGAGAACAGCCTGCCTGAGCATAAGCGGAGCCTTAAGGACTACAGCGACCGAGTCTCTACAAGCCTGTAGAGAATATCACAATGTAGTGCTATGATAACAGACCCAGTGGACAATATACCAACGGTGTACACCTTCGAGTGGAACTTCACCACTAAGATAAATGCCATCTCCACTTCTATATCGATGGTTCGAATCTTGATGAAAATGTTTGCTTCGGAGTTCTCTGTGAAGAACTTAGTTTGGATATAGCTCACTGACTACCTGATACCTGCAGTGTCTATCGCCAAGTGGCTGAGTCGCAACGTAGTAACCAACACTGGCGTTGTCATTTACTCGGACAGACAGGCTGCCATCAATTCTCTGAAGGCCACATTCCTAAATTCACAAACAGCCCTCGACTGCCGCAGATCTCTTAACGTAATGGCTGAGCGGAGAACTCCAAAGCTGATGACCTTGCTAGGAAAGGGACGACATTACAAATTCTTGAAGATTTTGCATATATTGGTGCGCCACTATCCACGTGCAAGCTATGGCTTAGGCAAGAGGCAATCAGGCAGTCCAACGAAAGTGCTATTGATTCAGGAAGAGGAGGCTCAAGGCTTCTTATATTCTCGAGACGAAGAAAATTAAATGTTATGAAGATTTCATGTTGTTCTGGAATATTTGTACTATAGATTCCGGAAGAGGATTTTTGTAGTAGCAGTACAGGTGTTTGTTGTCAATTAGATGTTGTTTTTATTCGCCTTGTGTTGTGGGTTCTACTGTATTGGTTTCCAGACCAAGAAAGGTGGCTGCTTCCACTTGGATGGCTCCAAAGAGACCTGGGAACAAGTTGAGTAGGTTTGGCGGGGCAGTTAAAAAGGTGTAGTGTTTCGCGTGGTCCCTGGTTACAAGCGGGACATGTATTCGACCTAGTGTCATTAATCCTTGCCCAGTATGAATTGAGGTGGCTACAGCAGTCTGTTGTGGTAATTCCTCTTCCTCCGACACCTCTTCCTCTTTGTACGACATTGACTCTGTAATTATTCACGGCTTCAGCGACTGCATCAGATTGTACCTGTATGTCAGCCAGACCTGACTGGTCAGCTCTTTGATCTAGAGTGTCTCTCTTGGAGCGTTGGACCACGCGATATAGATCATGAAGGTCTTTCCTGATATGCCTGGGAGGTGGAAGCAGAACCACAAGATTGTGGTTGGGATGGCTGGGATGGTAGAAACCGATCAGATACTGCTTCCACAGAAAAAATTGCGTCGTGGCTCATGTATGATCTTCGTCTCCTCATGAAGATGGTCTACCGAAAACACCGTGTCGCAGTTCTCAGGGCGGAATTTCGGCAAGTCTGTATGTTCTTCCATAGCGTCTTGCTCACATTCGGTGACACCACTGGTGCTGCCTAGTTTACCACAGACCGACCTATCGCTTTGTAAGAGGTCAACAAGGTTTCTTTGTCAGTTCCCTAAGTGCTGCCGGCTAGCGACTTGAGGACCTTGTTTCCGCTTCTCATTATGTGCAGATAGTTGTGGCATGCGCGTTAGACCTGAAGAGGCTATCAAATGTGACACCAAGAACCTTAGTTGGTGGTTAGAATTCTTGTGCCATCGACTATCACATTGAGTTGCTTCTTCACTTGCGCAGGCCATGTAGTAAACAGTGTGACAGATGATTTGGTGGAGGCTATTTTGAGGTTCCTCGTAGCGAAGAAATTGACCATCTCAGTCAGGAAGACATTCGGCCTTTACAATACTCGTATGTCATCGATCAAGGCGTCCGACGCCAGAATTGTACAGTCATCAGCATATGATATGATTTCAACACAGTCAGGTGGAGATGAGATTGCAGAAGGGTACTGGTTAAACAGTGCTGCAGATATCATCCCACCTTGGGGAACTCCCTGTTTCACTCTACGGGGTTTGGTCCTCTTGTTTCTGAACTCCACATACGACTGGCGCCCACACATGTAAATAATGATCCTACGTTTCAAACTGTTCGGGAGGGACGTGTTTGCGAAGTCAGTATCGAAGGCCTCCGATAGGTCAAGCGCCACGAGTACGTTCCTGTCACCGGGATTGTTCTGGTTAAGAGCATGGATACGACGCATTACTCTCCTTTTCGCTCTGTCACTCACGGGGTGCTCTATAAATTGTCGGTTAAAATAACCAAATGTTACTGCCGTCCCGTCGTCTCTCCTGCCTGGATTCGAGAGTGACTTAACCGTTGCCCACAATTTACCAATACCGGAACTTAAGTTGCACTGCTTCAAATGATCCTGACAATTTATTCCGCTTATATTCGTCGACTTTCCTATCGATTTCTAGATTCAGTTCCCTGATTCTAGGATCAGCAGGATTAGAACGACGAATTTCATCACGCACGTCTGCTAGTCCCGCTGCATCTGCTGGGAAATTAGATCGTATCTCGGGTATTCGACCAGCAGAAATAAAGCAAGCGGCGCGGCTGCTGCGTTGATGATGCCTCGAAGCTGCGGTTAGTGAATTCTCTGAACCCGTTCCAGTCCGCTTTCCTTTGATTCAGGAAAGTACGGCGTTCAGAGATAATAAAATCGGCTGGTCTGTCTATGCAGAGGATTATGGGGAGGTGGTCTGATCCCAATGAAATGACGGGCTGCCAGGTGACGTCATTTATCAGACCAGGCGACACGATGGTGATATCTGGCGAGCTGCTGCAATCGCCCATAATCCGTGTGGGGGCGTCCTCATTCACTGTGCAAAACGTAGAGCTATCTATCTGCTTAGGCAAAGGTATGCCCCTATGGTCACTAGCTAGGAGAGAATGCCAAAGCTTATGATGGGCATTAAAGTCTCCTAGGACCACGCGATTATTGCCCTGCAGTAACGAACTGAAGTCCGGCAAATAACACGGAGAACAGCTACCAATCGGTGGTATATATACGTTGTACAGCTCTATCTCGGCAGTCCCGGACTTTCCTGCTACCCCCATACATTCAATTTATGGGTCTCTAGAGTCAAGCTCAGGCGAGATAGGTCTGTATTGCACAGAATGGTGTAATAGGAAAGCCAGTCCCCCACCTCCACTTCTAGTGCGATCCTTACGTAGGATCCTTCAATCCCACGGCAGCCGGTTCTTTGTACCGGATTGACCTGAAGCAGCAATTCTTCGGCCAGGGGCTGCCACGTCAGTACTACGTGTTTTATGTTCGTTCGACTGTGTCGAGTTCTTTAAGGAATATATTTGCTTTAGGGTCCTTTTAATTGTTTCTTAGATGTAAAAGTGTATTCAAAAAATATCGGCTTCAAATCATCGCTTAGGTAAATAAATCTTTTCCGATCTCTCATGAAGTATTGTGGGCAAATATCTCAAACATGTTATGTGAGAAATTTTCAAAATTACTCACATCGAAATGCCTTTTAAGTACTTATAAATGATAAAAACAGACATCAGTACAAATTCAATAAACCCAATAAGGATTTAATACACAAATGGGGGCTCTCATGCGATTATCATTAATAACGTACAAAGCGCGTTTTACAAATCCTTGACAATGCGTCATAACGAGAGAGGGACACACACACGAGGAAATTTGAAACGCAAGCACATATACAAACAATTGTTTAATGTGACATAAATCATAGAGACAACAGTGAAGCATAAAAAATACTCATTTGTCAATTAAAGATGCTAAGAAGGAACAGGGAAAACAAACCATATGGCCACAGCGAAATGTCCGGAGTAACCCAGAGTATTTCGGGCTTTGAGGACAATAAGGAAAAACTGCTCTTTTGCTCGGTTTGAGTAATTGTTATTAAAGTTAAATTGAGTTGAGTTATTAAAGTTAAGGAGAGCCAGAGAGAGTAATGAGTAAAGTTGAAGATTGAGTCGAATAAAATATGCTCATTTGAGTAACGAGTGAAAAGAAAAAAGAGTGAAAGTTTTATGTGAGCATGGCGAGGTTAAGAAACTCTTATTGCTGCTTAAGCAAAGAGAGTTGTGCTAGGCTTTACCATTCCCAAAAAGCTGTGTGCCTGGAGTGTTGAGGAGCATATGAGATTTTAAGCATGTTGTGAGAGCATCTAGGCATATTTAAGGCATTCCAAAGTGCGCAAGGTCAGTTTTAGAGAAGATTAGCGGCAGAGCAGAGAATCATTTGCTTTAAAATGCGTAAAATCCAGCTCACTCAGGTTTTAGAGAGTAGTAGTAGTTGTAGTTCCTGGAGTGTGGAGCATGTGGAAACGCAGTAACAAATTTATGATATTCGCCATAGAGCGGAGGACCGGAGTGTTAGAACCCACCAAAGCTTTGACGGCTTTGCTCTCAATGAAGGAAGCGTTTTCTTGTTTTTTTTTTTACTTTTGCCAAAGCATTGAGGCTGCGATGTGTTAGATGAGCTCTTTTCAGGCATCCTACATTTGGCGGCAGCAGCAGCAGCACAAGCAGCATCGGTACGGCCGTTCCATCCTTACAGAAGCTGGATTGCTTTGGCGGCTGGCGCTATGTTCTCCGTGTTCATATGTGCTTGTGTGCGTGCGTGTGTTTTGTAATTGAGTGTAAACATGACGCAGCATGAATTCAGTTGTTAAGTTGGTGCAGTATCAGTTGGACTGGTTAAGTGAATACGAACGGTCGTCTGAAAGCCTGAAACACAATATTCCGATTTCTATAACTCACATTTTTCTTTGGTGTCTCGTTGACATTGTTGTTGGTGTTGTGTTGTTGCTGCTGCTGTGTTTTTGTGTTGTATCAGTGTGTGTACGCGTTTGTGTGTCTGAGCGTGTGCATGTGCGTGTTTTTTTCCTTCGAAGAAATCCGCTCCGCTCTTCTCCTTTCGTTTTGCCAAACGGAAACGAGTGAATGAATTTGTGACCAGGAAAACCCAGGGATAATAATCACAAAAACCATACGGAAAGAAACCAAACCAAAGAAAACGAAAAACAACAAATAACAAAAACAACAACTACAAAACAAACAGCAGCAGAACAATTGCAAAAGTTATACTTGTCCCACAGATACTTGAAAACGGAGTTAAAGTTTGTTTTCTTGAGATCAAAAAAATTGGTGTTACGGAAAATCAACAAAACACTTCAGAACTTCAGGACCCGTAAATCCTTTCGTTAAGAAAAACAACAATTGCCGCCGCCTCACCAAATACAACAACAGCAAAAATCAATCCATCCATTTTTTTCAATTTAATTCTCACTTAAACTAATTGAATCCGCAAGGAATATTTGCTGTAAATTAATTTCATTAAAAACTCGATAATTGTTTGCGATTAACAAACAAACAATTCCCTCTGCGTATGTATATATGTGAATATACGTGAGTGTGTACGTGATAAAAGTGCATTATCCTTATAGCCAAAGGAAAGTAAAAGAAAGCAAGCAAAAAAAAAAACACAAAAGCCGTGAAGAAAAGGAAACTTACTGCTGTCTCAGATATTGGGTAAAAAGTCGAGAATAACCCGCACCATCAACATCATTAGTATCCAAATCAAACTATCACTATCGTCATCGTCATCATCATCACCATCGTCATCATCTCCAAATCGTCGTCCTCCTTTACCTCCAGCTCCTCCTGCACCATCGTCATTGTCTCATCATCAGCCAACGAACGCACCTGGAACTGTGTAACGTGAACGTAAACGAACGTGTGCCATTCATGTTACATCTGTGTGTAAGCGTGCGTGCGTGTTTGCCCCACTGTGATTAGTTTTAAAGCACTCACTTACCATTCCGTAATTGTTATCAGTCCTGCTCTGCATCAGTGTTATTAGTGTGCGTGTGTTTGCGACAACACACACTAAGAGGAAGAAGGGGCAGACGAACAAGAAGAAGAGGCATTAAGAGTAAAGGAAGTAAAACAAAGGCAGCACCATTCAGACGTACGGCAGCAAAATGCCCGATACCATATCAGTCATAGATACTCGGAGAAGTAAGTCCTGTTCGTTGGTTTTTTTTTTCTTCATTGTTCTAGCCACTGTCGGGTCTTTTGGTTATCGTACTCTATTTTCTTTTTTTAATTGGAGAAGGAAAAGGAAGTTGTTGAACATATGGGTCATATTTTCTCAAGAACTTAGAGACTATCATCTTTTGTTGTTTTCATTTGATTAATATTCTTTGTATGGCAAAGTTTTATTTGCATTTTGCTGTAATGCAGTATGAGCGTGATCAAAATTACTACATCCTTTTAATCAAGGAAGTAAAATTTTGTAAAGAAATTGCAAATAGTTATTGTTAGTTTTGGGATTTGTTAAAATGTGTTATATCTACTGAATAAGTGTCCTAGGAAGAAATTTTGATAACACAAATTTTTTGAAAAAATTGGCAAAACTTAAAACCGTAATATTTCCTTAAATAAGCGTCCCAGGACGAAATTTTCAGATCACTAATTATTGGTGCACATTTTGATAAAACTTAAAATAGTTATATTTCCTTAAATAAGCGTCGTAGGGCAAAAATAACTATAATTTTAGATCACTATTTTTTGGTCAAAATTGTGGCTTTCCTTAGCAAAACTTTGCCATAGGCCAAAAAGGACGAAAGCAAGAAATCCCTAATTTCTTCATAACAATTTTTATTATCAAAACTTAAAATAGTTATATCTGCTTTAAAAGGCGTCATAGAGCGAAAAGGACTAAATTCTCAGATCATAAATTTTGGTGAACATTTGACAAAAACTTTAAATGGTTATATTTCCTTAAATAATCGTCGTGACTATAATTTTATATCACTATTTTTTGGTCAAAATTGTGGCTTTCCTTAGCAAAACTTTGTAGCAGCTTTAATAAGCGCAATAGGCCAAAAGGAATGAAAGTACGAGATCACTAATTTGTTAATCAAAATATCGATTATCAAAATTTTAAATGGTTATATCTGCTTAAAAAGCATTCTAGAGCGAAAAGAGCCCAATTCTCAGATAACAAATTTTGGTGAACATTAGACAAAAATTTAAAATAGTTATATTTCCTTAAATAAGCGTCGTGGCTATCATTTGAGATCCCTATTTTTTGGTCAAAATTGTGGATTTCCTTAGCAAAACTTTGTAGCTGCTTTAATAAGCGCCTTAGGCCAAAAAGAACCCAAGTACGTGATCACTAATTTGTTAATCAAAATTTCGATTATGAAAACTTAAAATGGTTATATCTGCTTAAAAAAGCATCCTAGATCGAAAAGGACTAAATTCTCAGATCAAAAATTTTGGTGAACATTTGACAAAAACTTTAAATGGTTATATTTCCTTAAATAAGCGTCCTAGGGCAAAAAAGTACAATAATTTATGATCACTAATTGAATTTCCTTAGCAAACCTTAAAATGGTTATATATCGAGCCCTAACCGCCAAAAAAACTTAACCGACAAAATTATCGATTATCGTTTTTTGATGAAAATCGATTAAGAAGCATAATTCCCATCAACGGTAAAAATTTCGTAGCTGACAAATGTACCGTTACGAAGAAAAAGACAAAACAAAAATAACTCAAACGACATTTACATTTTGTTTACAAATATCCTGACCGCGTAGTGTCTTTTAAGTTAAATTTTCATTCTGAATTTTATTTGAACGGCGTTAAAAAAGTTAGCATTTTTGCGTCGATTGTTTGATAATATTTATTAAAGTGGCATCTGGTGGAAGATCGGTAACTATGTTTTTGTTGATTATGGAAATTTCGTCGAGTTTGGCCAGATTTGCAATACATATGTGATGTGTCCAATAAGAAACAAATGCAAATAATTTTTGGCTGCTTTTTCCTAAATATGATATTTATAACCTACACCCCAATGTGGTCCAGGGTATTATAAGTTTGTGCACTTTTTCTAACACCCAAAAAGAGAAGAGATCCATAGTGTATTACACCGATCGACTTGGAATTACTTCCTGAGTCGAATTAACCATTTCCGTCTCTAGATATATCGTTGTAATCAAAGTTCTGGTCGTATGTGTGGTCCGATCGTGATGAAATTTAGCAGAATGCTCATTACAGGCCCCATATATTTATACCCTCCACCATATTTTGGGGGGTATATTCATTTTGTCACTCCGTTTGTAACACCTCTAAATATTGATCTGAGACCCCATAAAGTATATATATTCTTAATCGTCGTAAAATTCTCAGACGATTTAGCCATGTCCGTCCGTCCGTCTATGGTAATCACGCTACAGTCCGCAATAATAGAGCTAGGTTGATCAAATTTGGTACAAATACTTCTTATAGTTGCAGGTTGTTTGGGATTGCAAATGGGCCATATCGGTCCATATTTAGATATAGCTCCCATATATAGCATATAACTTGTTGTGATTCCTACTGTTCTCATCTACTTTATTTTTTGTGTTTTCGGTGTTATTTTCTTTAGGTTTGAGTTATTTTGTGAGGTCACATGCTATCCATGGTGGAGGGTATATAAGATTTGGCATGTCCGAACTTAACGCTTTTACTTTTTTAACTCCGATTTAGCATCTATGCGCTACATAAATCCTATTTTACATCGGATCATTACCAAATTTGGCATAAAGGAATTCATTGGATCAGGAATGAACACTTTCAAATTTGAAAGAAATCGGTTCAGATTTATATATAGCCCCCGTATATACTTTCCTTCCGATTTGGTATCAACGTGCCAGAGAAGCTTTATTTTACATCCGCTCATTTTAAATATTTGGCAGGTAGGAGTTTCTTGACATAGAAATAACGATATCTTAATTTGATAAAAATCTGTTGAGATTTATATTGGCCCATATATGTTTTTGTTTCAAGTTGGTATCAAAGAGCTGTAGAAGGTTAATTTAATATTTATGAAATTTGGCAGAGTGTACTTTAAATATCGACTACAAATATAAAACTTATCTCTCAATGTTGTGAATTTGATTCGTTCTGTACTTATACTGCTATGAAAATAGTTTAGGGAATCATATAGTCGACCACGCCTAACTGTAGCCTTTCCTTACTGGTTTTTATTATATTTAATGTTAATGTATTTCCTTTGTTTTGAGTCGTCCACATTTCCAAAATAAATTTAAACAATTAAAAACGTTAAATTCGGCCATGCCGAATCTTATATACCATCCACCAAGGATCGCATGTGAATGGTTACGGGTACTAATAAACTCATTATACCAAACTTCAGCCCAGTTCATTGAATTCGTCGGTTTTTGTGGCGTTAATAAGTAATATCTAGAGGGACCTTTGTATGGGGGCTATATCAAAACATGGACCTATGGCTAGCGTTGCTTGTGTGAAGGATACCGGGTATAAATAAAGCCCAGTTGCCAACTTATAGCGCGATCAGTTGACATTTGTTCTCTATGACGTTAAGAAGTAAAATCGGGAAGATGCCATATATAGGGGCTATATCCGAAATTGGACCGATATTACCCATTTTCAATCCTGAACGATATATGAAGTATATGTATCAAATATCAGCCAACTAGCCCAAGTATTATATATTGTAGCGTGATTACAACAGACGGACGGACGGACGAACGTGGCTAACTAGTCTTACGACGAATAATAATATATATACTTTATGGGGTATCAGATCAATATTTAGTGGTGTTACAAACGGAGTGACTAAATGAATTTACCCCCCATCCTATGGTGGAGGTTATAAAAAAGATGCTAATGCATATTTCTATGCAATTGTGTTTAACTTAACCGACACAAATACATCGCTTCAGCTTCCTACAATGACAGCGAAAAAAACTTAAGTAACAAAAATCTTACTTTTTTGTTAAAAAAGACTAATGCAACGATTAATACTAATTAATTACTCCAAAAAAGCTTAACTTGAAAAGTTCATGTTAATACCCGCACTGAGTGTAGAGAAAACTAAAAAAACCTTCTCCTGAAAAATTTACTTTTTGTTGGTTAAGTTTTTTTCGCTGTTAGGGCTCGATATGCTTAAATAAGCGCCCTAGAGCGAAAATGACGACATTTAGAGATAACTATTTTTTAATCACTTTAATGATTTTTTAGAAAACGTCCTAGGTCGGAAAGTACACACTTTTGAGATCACAAATTGTTGGTCCAAATTTTTGATTTCCTCAGCATAACTTAAAATGGTTATATCCTACAGCAGTCTTAGCAACGGCGCCTCATACTTGACTTAGTATTTCAGAAAAACTTTAAAGCGTTTTTTCTGATGTACTCAAATGTTTTCAAAGACGGTGCCCCTCATAACTGAAAAAGTACTGAACCGATCCTTTTGAAATTTGTAACACTACTTCTTTACATAACTTACGAGGTAACGCTGTCGAATTTTTTTTTAAATTTTTTTTTGTATTTAACGATAACTAATTAGTAGATTTTTTCTTGCAAAAATCGCATTTTTCACGTCAAAGTGTTCCCAAAAATTTTAAAATTTAAATTTCGAAAATAGCTCGACAGCGTTACCTTGATATAACGATTATTTAAATTAATAAATTTATTTTTTAATTTCTGATGATCCGGTATCGAGTTATGAGGGGCACCGCACTTCAACTTTTTTTCGAGACGCTTCCGCATAAATGCTGTCGTTGCTATATTTTTTGGTTTCAATCAAAAAATTGTGACCGTTTCGTCACAAAAAATCATAAAAATATGCCTTTTTTGCACGAATTGACGTTAGGATAGGTTAGGTTGAGAAGAGGAGGCGGTCAAATTCCGTCCCATGTCCTTGGACATACACATAAGCCAGTATTCGGCCTGTTGTGCACTCTAATTGTTAATGACTGGTCCTTGGAAAATTATTTTAGGAACTATGTACTATCGACATAGACCTTAATTATTTTCCAGTCTACGCCCCTAAGTTGGGTCAACTCTGGTATAGTATCATTTCCTAAGATACGGGATCTATTGTTCGCGAACGCTGGACACTGGCAGAGGAAATGCTCCAACGTTTCGTCATCCTCCCCGCATGTCCTGCACTCGCTGTCATCTACAACTCCTATCCTATGTAGATGTGCTTGTAATCATGTGTATCCTGTAAGGACACCCATGATCTTACTGGTTTCTACCCTGCTCAATATCAGCAAGAGCTTGGTCTTGTCCTCGTTTGGGTCACCCCACAAGACTTTCGTTGTCCTCCCAACGTTTTCACTATTCCATAGCGTGATATGGACGTTCTTTGCCCATATTTTTAGTTCAGAGCGCGTAACTCCGAAGGGTTTTGCGTTCTCTAGGGTTGTTGTTTGCAAGTCTCTGGCTCTAGATGCCAAGGCATTTGCTTTCTCGTTACCCCTTACTTCGCATCGCCCATTGCTCAGTGAAAATCGTATTCTAGGGATCAAAATAAGAAACTTTGCCGAAGGAACCATACCTCTAAAACGAATTCTGATGTCCCGGAAAAAATTCCACTTTGACCCATTTAGAGTGCTCCAATCGAGTCCAAATGTATGACCCACCCCCACTCAGTGAAGTGCTCAGTGAAAATCGTATTCTAGGGATCAAAATAAGAAACTTTGCCGAAGGAACCATACCTCTAAAACGAATTCTGATGTCCCGGAAAAAATCCCACTTTGACCCATTTAGAGTGCTCCAATCGAGTCCAAATGTATGGAACCCCCAGGGGGTTCCAGGGGGTGTGCCACAGGCATGGGTGGGTCGGGCCTCTAAAGTTAGTGGGGGTCGGTCATACATTTTGACTCGATTGGAGCACTCTAAATGGGCCAAGTGGGATTTTTCAAAATTTGCCCCTACCCAAAAGTTCGACCCAAATTCCGGGACATCAGAATTCGTTTTAGAGGTATGGTTCCTTCGGCAAAGTTTCTTATTTTGATCCCTAGAATAAGATTTTCACTTTTTTGCCGCCCCACAAATCGACCCGGCCTACAAGGCACCCATATGATGCATATAGTGCCGTGTTCGGAGTAGGCGTTAATCGCCATTTTACAATCTAAAACTGTCCCCGACTTCACCGTTCTAGACGTTATTGCCCTGATAGCCATTTGGCTATCTGTGAATATATTCACATTTGTTGGTCTCGTGTTAGCGCCAAGCCAGCTCACACATTCTGTAATTGCTCGGACTTCCGCCTGCAGGACTGTGTTATGGTCTGGCAGACGGAATAATAGTTCGGTTTCCGGTTCCTCGATGTAAAGTCCTAGCCCCGTTCCCTTCCCTAGTTTTGATCCATCTGTATAACAACAAATTCCAGATGTTGTCTCACTTTGAGTCTCGTCGCCGTGAGGGCTGCTTCATATCTAATCTGTATTAACGTAACGTACGGAAGTTGTTGAACATATGGGACATATTTTCTCAAGATCTTAGCAATTACCATATTTTTGTTGTTTTCAACTGATTAATATTCTTTGGACGGAAAAGTTTTATTTGTATTTTGAGATCACTAATTACTACACATCAAAATTACTACATAATTTATTTTGGTCCTAGTTACTTTAATCAAGGATGTGCATTTTTGTCATGAAATTTAAAATAATTACTGTTCATTTAAGTTTTAAAATGCAGTTATTAAAAATATAATTTTTAAAATTTAATACATTTAAAATCTTAATATGGTTATATTTCCTTAAATAACCGATATAGGGCGAAAGGGATACAAATTCGTGATCACTAATTTTTTGCTCAAAATTTTGATTTTTGTTTAACAAAACTTAAAATCGTTATATCTACTTAAATATGAGTCCTGGGGTGAAAAGGGCGAAATTTTAAGATCAAATGAATGAAAGTGTTGACAAAACTTAAAATGGTTATATTTCCTTAAATAAAAACGTACATCATTTTTCAGCTCATTTATTTGGGACTCAATTCTGAGAGTTGGACGTGAATGTAGCCCCAAAAATAAGATCTTCTGCATCATTCGTTTAGTCAAGTTGGCTCAATTAATTATTTAATGGTCATACGAATTTTTTTGTGCAAAGTGGATTTTTAGCACTTTTTCTTTATTTTTTTCTCGGTATACCGTACGAAATAACTCTTTTATGTCTGAAGCAATGCTGTCGATATTGAATAGGAGAAATGGGGAAACAAACCTACCCAAAAAAGTGCATCCAATGCTTTAAAAATCGCAAAAATGGTCTGTTCTGTTTTATAATGTTCTGTTTTATAAGTATACTAGCTGACGCCAGCAGACGTTGTCCTGCCCGTACTGTTTTGGATATATTGGTTTGTTATTATTTGATATTCCATTCAAAAATGCATGCATCCAGAGTTTCAGGAAAAAATCTACACTGACCATATGTCCACTACAGCGCCATCTACCGGTTAGAATTATATATACAAACTATTATCAAGACAAACCACAGAAACATTTTAAATTTCATTCAAATCGATCTGGAAATGCGAATTTTGCAAATAACTTGACCATTCCGTAATTTATCGCGGTACAAATAATTCTAAAACACAAATGACCCCAAACTGAATTTATTGTTAAATGTTCAGCCCATTCGCTTTTATGGATCATGCGTTACTAACAAGCGTACAAAGGGTTTTATATATAAAGAAGAAGAAGAAGATATATCTACAACTTTTGATATATCCCGTACGGTATACCGAAATATAGAAAAAGCCCAAAAAATCCACCCTGAGCAAAAAAATTCGTATTGCCGTTAATTTACACTGTGTGTGCACAACGTACTCCGCATAATTTTGACCCGCTAATTCGAATGGCATTACCCGATTTTGTCTGTGGCATCGCGTTTTCGATATATTTAGCCACAAAGTTTGCTGGGTTAACAAGGTGGTTAGTAAATTCAAACACAATTTTAGTAAAGAAAACTGCGGAATATATATTCCATGTCAAAGAATGAAACAAAGGGGATACTTCAAGAAGTATTTCTCCCAAAACACCCGACACCCTCTCTCATCCCCTTACCCCTAAATATCTCCCTCCAAAAATAATGTTGTATCAAATGTCGTAGAACTTGATGCATTTTTTGGGTGATGTATTCGACAAAGATATTCCTTGTAAAAAATCTCTATAGGTCCCCACGACACACTTTTATGGCAACCAAATGGTTTTTTAAATATATCGTAATTATTTGTCATGGATTGAGTTTTGTGTGGTCTTGTAATGTTCCAATATTCTTAATTGTTTGTCTTTTTTCATCGAGGATAAATTTTTAAATTGCATTTTGCACACACAGTCTTATTAATTGAGCCAACTTGACTAAACGAGTGATGCAGAAGTTCTTATTTTGGAACTACTTTTACATCCTATTCTCAGAATCGAGTCCAAAAATAAAGTGTTTTACTGTGTTATGTATCTATAAGTAACTATAATTCCAATACATTTTGAGGCGTTTTTTGTACAATGGGACGAATGATAAATAGGACGTTTAAAAAAAGATCATACGCATCCATGTACATGTGATGATTGTTACAGAGACCCCGAAGGCGACATCAAAACAACAAATAGGAGCAGAGTTAATTGTTAGTGTAATTGTCGGGCCCCTCACGAAGAACTTAAACATTTTAAATGCATAATAACAGTTTTGGACCCTTCTTTTTATCATCACATAAAACGTCTTCATATTCTCTATTTTGGATTAATTTTAAATTTATTTATGAAGAGAAAGAATAAGCAACATTCCAGCCAGTTAGACAGAGGGACGGACACAGTTCAAACTAGTTAGAATTTCCCAAAATCAATTCATCAATACTCGCAACATATTACTTATTCTCCCCTCTGTTGTGTAAGAGTAGTTAAATAAGAGGAGTGGTAGAGAAACCCTCCGAAATGTTTTCGTTCCAAAAGCTTTTGGAAAAATTAAAGAATTTCAGACTTTTATGGGTTTATCCGTCTATACTAATTTCCCTAAAAACTGTATATTAAACTCAGAAAGTCGTCCAACAGATTCAGAACAATGGAAAAGTAATATAGGTAAAACCAATTAAAAGTACTCGTAGTTATAAACTATAACTAAACTCAATCTGCTCTTTCTAGGTGAAACTTCCGGAAATACTTATGGTGTTTTCTTTTCTAAAAAAAAGGATGTTTCCCTGTCAGAGAGCAGCATTTTAATAATGTCGCCTACACCCTCTTGTACTGCTGAATTTTTTACGGTCCGAATCGAAAACAAAAATGAAAACCGACTATATAATACCCTACACCACTTTCGTAATATTGAATAACTCTGATATATAAATTTTGTAATTAATGTATAAATTGTTTACATAAATTTACTTTTGGGACATTTTATACTTAAATAATACCCTGTACCACAGTGTGGTGTAGGGTATAAAAACGATCGGATCTAAAGAGCCAAATCGGATGAAACATATATATGGGAGCTATAGCTAAATCTTAACCAATTTTCTTCAAATTCGGCAATGTTGGTTCATGGACCAAGAAACTCTACCATAATAAATTTCAAAAGAATTGGATGTAAAATATAGCTTTTATAGTACTAAAGGGCCAAATCGGACGAAACATATATATGGGAGCTATAGCTAAATCTTAACCGATTTTCTTCAAATTCGGCAATGTTGGTTCATGGATCAAGAAACTCTACCATTCTAAATTTCAAAACGATTGGATGTAAAATACAGCTTCTATAGAACTAAAGGCCAAATCGGACGAAACATATATATGGGAGCTATAGCTAAATCTTAACCGATTTTCTTCAAATTCGGTAGTGTTGGTTCATGGATCAAGAAACTCTATCATTCTAAATTTCAAAATGATTCGATGTAAAATACAGCTTCTTCAGGACTAAAGAGCAAAATCGGACGAAACATATATATGGGAGCTATAGCTAAATCTAAACCGATTTTCTTCAAATTCGGCAATGTTGGTTCATGGATCAAGAAACTCTACCATTCTAAATTTCAAAACGATTGGATGTAAAATACAGCTTCTATAGGACTAAAGGGCCAAATCGGACGAAGGATATATATGGGAGCTATATCTTAATCTGAACGGCTTTCAACCAAATTCAATAGCGATCTTAACAGCTGCGAAATACTCTAAACTGCAAAATTTCAGAACGATCGGAGTGAAATTGCGACCTGTAGTCGACGAACAACTTTACATGGACAGACGGACGGACGGAGAGACATGGTTAAATCGACTCAGCTAGTGATTCTGAGTCGATCGGTATACTTTAAGGTGGGTCATCTGCCGTGAAACAAACTTATAATACCACAGTGTGGTGTAGGGTATAAATACTAGCCTTTGACCTAACAAACAAAACTGAACACCATGAATACTGCACGGCGCCGCCTAAACAAAGCATCCGTCCAAACTTCATTAGAAAAAAACACGCACGTACACACGCAGGTATTTAGGCTATTCGCCCGACGCTGAAAAACATCTGTTTTGTAGGGCAGCGTCCACCCCTTCGATTAAATATAGTGCTGAAATGTTTAAATTTGCACCATGCAAGTGCGACATTCTTTACAAAAGAACCTTCTTTACAGCCGAAAACAAAAAGATATTTTTGAGACGAAAGGCAGAGAAAATGTAGCATTTTTTGGCACAAAAGAAAACACCATTAGTATATTTGCCAACATACTCGTATATCAGACATGATGGCTCCATTTTGTGGTGTTTTATTATTTTCTTTTAGAGTTTTGTTTTCACGATAAACGAAATCACTATTAATTGGCAAATCTAAATACATTCATATATACATACATTCTCTTGCGATCCCTGATTAGTCAGGATAACAATTTTATGTAAACTAGGTCGAATGATAAACGTGACGTTGAACAAACGCCACCATGGACAGGTGTTGATGCTGCTGATGATATTTGCAAAGACCCCGAGAGAGAGATAGGGGAGACAACAGACAGAAAAAAGGAACTATGTTAATAGAGTAGCTCGAAAGCTCGTCTCGTACAAAGGGAAATTCCAAAAGGAAAGTCGCCTTTGTGTTGTCGCGTCGTACCTGTACAGTCGGTTGCATAAGAACGTCAACAAGCATACGAAAAAAATTAAAGATATTCCCGAAAATATTTAATGAATAGAATTGAGTGGCTCAAGTCCATTTCAAGTTTGGGCTAGATCCGATTAAAACTTTTTAAGATACTAGAACTATATTCGTGCCTGATGCTCTCAAAAACTATCGGAAGCAGTGAGAATGTTGAAATAATATTGACAATATTAAATGTTTACCCTCACTTCGTGAGTACTATCCCATAATGGGCCGCCATAAAAGAATGTTGAACAAAACGATTTCATTCTTCGCCAATCTACAGTGATTGGAAATACTGTATTAAAGACAAAATATGAACACATTTACATGATTGATATAGAAGTTATGGGAATGTTGTGTTGGAATGAAGCCGTCAATTTGTGTGGGGACGGGAAGTGGCTTGACGAATACTATTAGTAGATACTAGGGATGTAACGAAAGTGACTTTAGCGAATGCGAAAGCGAATATTGAAATATATTTCTTGCGAATGCTAAAGCGTATAGTGAAATATGCATTTTTGCGAAAGCGAATGCGAATACTAGTTTGACCCTTTAGTACCAACAAAATTAAGGAACTAAATTGATACTTTTCCAGGATATTCAAGTATTAAGAATGTTTCCAGATTTTTACCTCCTGCTACCACAAGGACAAGCATATTTTTTAATTGTTTTGAAGAGAAGTGGAAGACGTTTTCAATGGTATTAATATCTTCAAAATGTGTGAAGCAAGTAAAAAGATATAACACTTTTAAAAAATGGAAGCGAATAATGAAATATATTTTTACGAAAGCGAATAATCCAAAGATGGTTTTTGCGAAAGCGAATGTTAAAAAGATGCGAATAATGCGCATATGCGAATATTCGTTACATCCCTAGTAGATACTTAGGAGACTTTGCATTGTACCTTTTGTAAGCGTTTATGTGCACTGGTATTAAGATTTGGCCATTTTGTGTGGGTGGTACTAAAATGGGGCCATTTTTTTGTCACTTTTTCACCGGACTGTTGGTTATACAAAATCAGTAGACTGCGCACAATTTCAAGTTTTTATATGAAATTTTATTAAATTTATAAGCTGCTAACTTGTTGTACGAAAATATCCCATTCGACCATCTTGCAGAAGGCGATAGCGACAGATTAACTCCCCTCACCGTGAGTCCCAAATAATATTCGTAAATTATTTTTTTTTGGTTCAATCAAATTATTATCAATTTAATAACATTAACTTATGTTCTGGTATTAAAGTTATTATCTGTTAATTTGGGTGCAAAATGGTCCATTTTTGTGGGAGGTACCAAAAGGGGCGTGCCAATTACGGACACTTTTCTCTAAACTCTAGGTACTATAAAAGCATTGCACTGTACGGAATTTCAAGTATTTGTATGCACTGGTATTAAAGTTTAAAGCTGTTAACTTTTGGTAAAAAAAAGGTTCATTTGTGTGGGAGGTACCAAAAGGGGCTTGCCAATAACGCCCATTTTTCTCTTGACTCTTGGTACTATAAAAGCATTACACTGTACAAAATTTAAAGTATTTATATGCACTGGTATGCAAGTTATAGGCTATTAACTTTTGGTTCAAAATTGTGCATTTATGTGGGAGGTACCAAAAAGGGGGTGGCAACTTCGCCCATTTTTCTCTACACATAGTAATAGTGACTAATAAACTATTACTATGTGTAGAATTTCAGAGGATTCAAATAAGTAGTATAGAAGTTGTTAAATAATCAATATTTCACTAAATATTAAACCTTTATGGGGGAGGTACTTGAAGGAGTAGACCAATATGGCCCATCTTCGAACTTAGCCGGAGATAGAGAAAAATATTACCGCATACCAAATTTGAAGTCAAACCGTTACTCCTTTCGAGAGTTATCGTGTGCACCAGCCAGCAGACAGACAGACAGACGGACGGACATTGCTCATTCGACTTAAAATGACGGACATACGCCGAACATACTTAGGGTCTTAGGTCACTCCTTCGATGTGTAACACTGTTGGCTCGTAGCAAATGATATATGCCCTCCTCTTTAAGGTAAGGGGATAATGACCCAAATCGAATTTCCACCAAACATACTTGGGGTCTTAGATCACTCCTTCGATGTGTTACACTTTTGGTTCGAAGCAAATGATATCTCGCGACCTAAGAGTGTAAAGCCGCTAAGTCCAATATTTCAAATTGTACAGGAGACGCAAAATACTTAGTGCATATGAATGTTTTTATAAAGGGTATATGGACTTAGCGCTTTTACGATTCAGCTTTTTATGGTAACAAAGCATGATTTTTTTTACTTTTTGTTTTCGAATCGATGTATATCCAACTTATCTTACGTTCCGCTTCAAAAAATACTTTTAGACAAAAAGTGGACTTAGCGCCTTTTCACTATTAGGTCGCGATATACCCTCCTATCCGAGGTGAGGTGATAATAAATTTAAATTTTAAAATTAAAAAAGGTGCACAAACAAATTTGCAGGAATTTTTTTCTGAAAATATCGGAAAAAACAAACATTGAAAAAAAATATTTTTCAAATCGGAGCTTAACTGAAGAAGTTATGATCAAAGCCCCAATACACAGAGTGATATTTGAACGATTTTTTAAATATCGATATCTTCTGAACAAGTTATCAGAAAAATCTCAAAAAATTCCACGAAGCTTTTTCTCACGAGTACTAATAATATAAAAAATGGTAAAAGAAGAACTACAATTTTTTGAACTGTCCGATTGGTCGTGGAATGTCCCACTCGTATATTAATTTATGGCTTCCAGAAGTTGGGCCCATGGAAAATACACCACGAATTAAGAATCCAGGTAAGGCTCAAATTTGGGGCCTACAAAAAGTGTCATTGGAAATTACGCCCCAATCAGGACAACAGGCATGAAATGAAAATACAATCCAAAAAATTAAAAACTGTTCTCTTTTTAAATCTGGACGAGTACAAACCCATTTGCTAATCACAAACCATTTTCTGCGCGGTCGGCCTTAGGCCAACCTGTTTAAGACGGCTATACGAATAATCGCCCACAGACGTTTACAAACAATGGTCTGAATCCAAAGTTGGCGACGCGGAGCAAATCTTTTATGCGTAGCATCTTCTGTTTCTAAATTTAAAGATGAAAATAAGTCTCAAAAAGTTTTTTGTTTTTTGCCATGTAATTTTTTCGGGCCGTATTCAAAAAAAACACTAGAGTGTATTTTCTTGGGACCATCTCCATTCCGTCTTAATTTATTTAAATTCAGTTTAAAAATACTTGTTCATATGCCTTTGGTTCACACTGTCTTGGGTTAGTAGAACGAATAACCTCTTTTAATATGTTGCCCTATAATACGTGAACATGCACATGTATGCATTGATATGAACATGCACTGGTACATACAAACATAGATTCGTATATATACATATATATGTATGCATTTGTACATATTTATATGCCTAACTGTGCATGATGATGATGAGATGTGATGAAAACGCGTCACGTATGTTTGTCTTCGAATGGGAGGGATTGGGTGCGTACACCCACATTCAAATATATGCCTGGTAATGCGGCAAAGGAATGTTCTTACTCACACACATACACTCTTTTACAAGAAATAGAGGCACAGGATATCTTCAGTGGGTGCATGTGTGAGTGTGTGTGTGTGTTGGAAGCAAATGTGTGCCTTTGTCGATAATGGCATTGTTTGTATGTGACTTTAAGTAACCAAAGCAGTCAACAATGAATGAGTTGTGTGTGGTTGTTGGTGCGAGTGCGGGTGGGGCGGGGGGTGAAAGAGAGAGGAAAAGGGTTAACAGGGCATATTTGTGGTTTCAAACATTCGGTGATGAGTGCCTGCATCTCTTCGTATCGTTGTTGACGTGCTCAATGTCAACATTTTAACAGAGAATAGACATATGTATATGTATATGTGTTTACTGGTGCATAGACATTAAACTGGGTCGCGGTCCAATTTTATAGGCATTACGAATTCACAAAACATTAAAACTGACCATTGAAATCAGTTCTGCAATGTGATTGGTGACATATTAAAGTAATTATATGAAACAATAAGCACAGAGAAATTCTTAATAAAGGGTTTTCCAATAAGAGTGATATGATTTCTTTGAATAAAACACATTTATTGTTAATGGAATTCAAAAGATTTTTATTTAATGTGAAGTACAATCGATACAATTAAGTTCTAAATAAAACGTCATTCAAATGGCCTCCACGACTTCTTCTGCAGGAACGAATTCGATGAACCCAATTTTCGAGCACTTTTTCCACTAAATTAAGTCGTATGTCATGAATGGCACGTTCAATATTGACTTGTAAAGCTTGAAGAGAGTCTGGTTTATTTCGAAAGACCAATGACTTCAAATAACCCCACAAGAAATAGTCTAATGGTGTTAAATCACAACTTCTTGGAGGCCATTCAATATCACAATTTCTTGAAATAATCGAATCTCCAAACTTTTCTCGCAACAATACAATTGTTTCATTTGCTGTGTGGCATGTAGCCACAATCGGTCAATGGCAAAAAGGTAGCTCTTACCGAGAGCTAAAATATTGCTCATGGGTGTCAAGGTCGTAGGTTGGCTGGAAAATATTTTTGGGATTTTTAATTTTCAAATGTGAACGAAAAGTTTCTGTTTGCTCTAGCTCCTTAACGGTTTAACGAGATCTTCTTCTTTTAATCATTAGTAAGGATTATATAAACAAATTAAACCTTTTTCGGACACACTTTTTTGGGAATTTTTTGCCCCAAAAGTGTGTCCGAACTGTATTTGTTTCCTCATATTTCTCGTATTAAGGATTGGAACAAAATTGCACAAAGGCATTCTTATAGATCTTTTAAACCTCTACAATTTTGATTGTGACGATAGAATTCGAAATCTATGTAGTTTTTAAAATAACTTGCAAAATGTGCTAAAATTCTTGCTCCTGGAAATACCCATGGGTGATTCCACGTAAACTTATCCCACATAAAAAATAAATCAGTTTTTTGCAACAAAAAAAAATCCATAAGGGACGTCTCGAACATTTGAATTTTAGAAATTCAGGAAGAGTTGGTGAAATTTAGGAACAATTTTTTTCCTACCAATGAGTTTCTATAGGTCATTATACAATTATTGGATGCATTACTTTTACTGTTGAACTGATATGAACTATTTTTAGACATATTTTTTAATTTCTGAAATTTGCCTTTTGACTACAAGAAAGTACACATACTTAAGTATAGTTTCGTGTAATACTCGTAACATTTGGAAAATATTTTGGTTTTGTATTTTGGAGTGTTTTGTTTGTCACACCCGATACAGAAAATTTACAAATAGTTAATTTAAATACATTTATCATATATCATCTTTTGTGTAAGTTAGGTCAAGGTTATATAGTATAAATTTAATCAAAAAATTTCAGTATCATTGCAATATTTACGCTAGAATTTGCATTCTAAGATTTATCACACCCGTTACGCAAATTTTTTTATCGATTTAAAAATTTTGTCTATTTATTAATTTTGTTATGAAGTATGAAATTAAACAAGTAAGAAAGTTTCAGTCGGGTAAACCGACTAAGGTATACCCTCACTTTGTGAGTAATGTAATATTGAATATTACACAAATTATTCTGTCAATTTTTGTGGGAGGTACCAGAAGGGGTTTAAGAAATACACCTATATTTCGCTGAACAGTATGTAGATACTTTAAATACATTGCACTGTGCCGATTTGTAACCGTTTATATGGACTGGTATATTAACGATGAGATATTAAATTGTGGTATAATTTGGCCATTTTGTGTGGGAGGTACAAAAAGGGGCGTGGTGATAACGCCCATTTTTCACTGGACTATAGGCATTATAAAAGCATTACACTGTACAAAATTTCAAGTAATTGTATACACTGATATTAATGTTATAAACTGTTAACTTTTGGTGCAAAATGGTGCATTTGTGTGGGAGGTACCAAAAGGGGTGCGGCAATAACGCCAATTTTTCACTGGACTGTAGGCACTATAAAAGCATTACACTGTACAAAATTTCAAGTAATTCTAAACACTGGTATTAATGTTATAAGCTTTTAACTTTTAGTGCAAAATGGTGCATTTGTGTGGTAGGTACCAAAAAGGGCGTGGCAATGTCGCCCATTTTCCTCGAGTTGATAGCGACTAATAAACTAATACTATGTGTGGAATTTCAGATGATTCGAATACGTATAATAGCAGTTATTAAAGAATCAATATTTCACAACATTTTAACCCTTTGTGGGGGAGGTACCAGAAGGAGTGGACCAATATGGCCCATCTTCGAACTTAGCCGGAGATGGAAAAAAATATTACCACATACGAAATTTGAAGTCAATCGGTTACTCCTTTCGAGAGTTATCGTGCGCACCAGCCAGCAGTCAGACAGACAGACAGACAGACAGACAGACAGACAGACAGACAGACGGACGGACATTGCTCATTCGACGTAAAATGACCCAAAACGGATTTCCGCCGAACATACTTGGGGTCTTAGGTCACTCCTTCGATGTGTTACACTTTTTTCCGTAGCAAATGATATATACCCTCGTCACACTAAAGTGAGGGTATAATAATGGAAAGTAGAAATTTCGGTATAAATTGAAAAAATAAATAGATAGTATGGTGGCAATCATTAAGAGAACGATGAGTTCGGCAGTGAAGGCCCATAAGGTCATTTGACATCAGCCTATTCATTGTTACGAGGTTTCTATTGTTACTGGAATAAAATGCATAAGTATATTTCTCAAATGGAGTTGACAAATATCAATATATTTTATAAAATAGGTGGAAAACTAAAAAATCGAGAATAACAGACCTAGAAATTATTTTGAAAAGAGTTCTGCTTATAGCATTCTAGAGGGTGCACAGCGTATTCTAATTTAGAAATTAATTCTTTGTAGAAATTGAAAAAATAGTATTGTCATAAACATTGATACAAAAAAGAGAAACAGTTTTTAAGATGTCAAAACTTGTTTTGGTAACGAATTTTGTATTTGTAAGTTTTTCTCTTATGTGATAACGAAATTCGGCAATATGAATATGATTTAGTGAATAAAACTACTTCAATTTTGTTTTTCGCAGAAAAAAACAAGTTTAATAGATACATGTTGGCTAATAAATCATGGAGAATATTTCGTTGTACTTATTACACCTCGAGATTAAGACTCGAGGTGTAATGTAATAGCCCGTTACATTGGCATGTCACACCCGTTACATATTAATACATATACTACAAATGGAATAATAATTCAAATTATTTGGAATGAAGTCTAGAGGGTAAATCGACTTATGAATCCCCTCACCTTGAGTCCTAAAAAATATTCGTAAATTTATTATTTTTTTTTTGTTGTAATTAGATTATTATAAATTTAAATTGCATTTAATAACTTTAAAGTATGTACTGGTATTAAAGTTAAAATCTGTTTACTTTTGGTACATTGTGTATGGGCGTTCCAATAACGGCCACTTTTCTCTAGACTCTAGGTACTATAAAAGCATTACACTGTACGAAATTTCAAGTATTTGTGTGCACTGGTATTAATGTTATAAGCTGGAAACTTTTGGTACAAAATGGTCCATTTGTGTGGGAGGTACCAAAAGGGGCGTGCCAATAACGGCCACTTTTCTCTGGACTCTAGGTACTATAAAAGCATTACACTGTACAAAATGTCAAGTATATGTATTGGTATTAAAGTTATTAGCTGTTAACTTTTTGTACAAAACGGTCCATTTGTGTGGGAAGTACCAAAAGGGAGTGGCCACTCCGCCCATTTGACATGTTAGCGACTAACAAACTAATACTATGTGTGAAATTTCAGAAGATTCGAGTAAATAGTATAGAAGGTATTAAGGAATCAATATTTCACTAAAAGTTAACCCCTTATGGGGGAGGTAGTAGAAGGAGTTGACCAATATGGCCCATCTTCGAACTTAGCCGGAGATAGATAAAAATATTACCGCATACCAAACTTGAAGTCAATCGGTTACTCCTTTCAAAAGTTATCGTGCGCACCAGCCAGCAGACAGACGGATGGACGGACATTGCTCAAATGACTTAGAATGACCTAAAACGGATTTCCGCCAAACATACTTAGGGTCTTAGGTCACTCCTTCGATGTGTTACACTGTTGGCTCGTAGCAAATGATATATACCCTCCTCTCTAAGGTGAGGGGTTAAATAAAATTTTTGGCACATACAAAAATTTTACAGTATGCAATAAAGAAAGCGGATGATCAAGATTTTATCGAAACCTAAGGTCACACCCGTTACGCTGATATGTCAACCATATTTTTGTTATTATAAATATTATTAAATTTCCTTGCATGTCAGTAGGTAACACTTAAGAATATGTACATAAACCACCCTTTGTGAATTGTCGTTATAAATTATATAGATCAAAATCAGGAAAATACTCAGTAACAATGTCACACCCGTTCCGTTGGAATCACCCCCATATATCATTAGCTACGGCCCAAAAGTGTATGTTTCGGCGGAAATTCGTTTTATGACATTTTCAGTGCCAACGATAACTTCCGAAAGGAGTTACGGAATGACGGATAAATTTTGTTTCTATCTCAGTACAATGTATCTATCTGAGTAAAATTTTTACACATATCTGGCTCCCACTCAAAGTATCATAATCCATATCACATTACCCACAAAGTGACCTTAGTCGGGTTACTCGACAAAAAACTTTCTTACTTGATTTAACTTCTCTTTAGTGAATATGGGTCACACATGTGTCACGTCGAGAGATTGACCTAATATCCTATGTAAGTTGGTCGCTTATATGTTTTAAAGGCTTTGGAAATATCCCTGAGACAAAATCTGTAATCCCGGCCGAAGACCGTACACACAAAAACACCTTGATATGCGTAGCAATCTTTGGATATACCCCAGATGAGAAAATCTTTAACCACGACCAAAAACCTGCCACGCAGAAACAGGTTGATTCTCGTAGCTGACATTTGACATTTCGAATTGTAACAAAATGAATAAATGCCTCAAAAAATGGGTGATCTTTAATTTCAGATTTGGGTAATGTTCATTACTGTGTGGATGAATTTCTCATTTATCTTTATGAGCAATTTTCACATGTGCGATTATTCGCGAAGCCGAATTCGGCACTGTGCAATATTTTGGAAGTACACGGAGGAAAATCGTCATTTTTGATATGTTTGAAACGAAAGAAAACATACTTGGAAACGATTTTTTTAAATATTATATATTTGTTAACAAATAAATTTTATTTGAAAATCAAGAGATTTTGTTTGGAACGCATATATTAATATATTAGAACATCATTTATTTGCAAATGAATTTCACAAATAAAATATGTGTTTACACATAAACAAAGTTATTGTTTAAGAAGATTTCCAAATATTATTCGAATTTTAGTTAGTTTTTCCTAGTTTTCGTGTTAAACTTTATAGCTAAAAATATCCTTATTTATAAATATTCCTATTCATCACTTTTTGTCAATCCATCAATGTCGTTTATATTTACGAAAGATTGTTCGATTTAAGTTTTGATTAAATTTTACAAACATATAAAATTTATAAAAAAAATTGCTCTTTGTAAATCTGAAAAACAGAAAATTTGTTTTTAAGTTAAGGCATTTAATACATTACCAAAATAAATAATTACAAATGAATCCTTGTTTCGGAAATACTAGTTCCAAATAAAAAATATTTGAATGGGAGCATATTTTTGTTTAAAACAATATACTCACAAACATATAATATTTGTGTGTGTAAAATATTATACATATATTTGGAGTGTACCCTAAACATATGTTTATTTCAAGCCGAATATGTTTGGGACAATATACTACAGAAGCGATTTTTTTTCAGCGTGTAACTAAAGTTCGGTGTAAAATGGAAGTATTTATGAAGCCCTTCGGTACGCCAAATGAAGTCTCCTGTTTTCGAAATTCATGTTACTTTTATTTTTACCCTACAAACGCTAAATGCATCCACAGATATACACGTACACGCAGACACACAAGCACACAGTTTTTAATGCGATCTACACATTTACATTTTTACATTACAATCTAACATTATCTCATTTCTTAAATCATACTATTGAATTAAATCATTTTAATAAAACATATTTTAAAATATATATCTATAAACTTATTTCTTAGGATGTTCCCAAACTTTAATATTTTCTCATTTTCCTATTTTATATATTAAAATAAATGTACATATACATATTCCCAAGTACTTAAAAAAATTTCTTGGTCCAGCCTTATTCCCACTGCTATATCGCAAACCCGAAATATGGACCAATGTGTATAATATTGATTTATTGGCTTGAATAGACAACATGCATATCTTCACATACACCAAAGCTAAAGGGTGTCCCAAGAAGAGCGCAATTTTTTAATTTTAAATAAAACACAGATATTTAAGAAAAAATCGTGAAACTTTATTATATCGTAAAGTAGACAGAATGAGGTTATGTATGGAACAATATATCGTGCAGATGGCCGCCGCGGCTTTGCTGGCATGCACGCGATCTTTTAATGAAATTTTCAATGACCGTTTTGCATGAATGCTGCGGTATTTCATTAATGCAGCGTCCAATTTCGTCTTTTAAGGCTTGAGTCGTCGTCGGCTTATTCGCGTAAACCATCGACTTCAAAAAACGCCAAAGAAAAAAATCTAATGGTGTTAAATCGCACGATCTAGGCGGCCAATTCTGATCTCCAAAACGCGAAATAACACGACCGGGAAATGACTGATGCAGCAATTGAATTGTTTCTCTGGCTGTATGACATGTGGCGCCGTCTTGTTGGAACCACATGCCCTCCACATTCATTTCTTCAATTCTAGGCAAGAAAAAACTGGTTATCATTTCACGATACCGAACACCATTGACTGTTTGCGCTTGACCTGCCTCATTTTCATAAAAAAAAGGTCCAATGATTCCTCCAGCCCAAAAACCACCCAAAAACCGGTCGATCAACCTGGTCGATGGCGCGTTGTTGTCTTTACATCACTAACAGACCCAGTTTCGGCAAATTTATCCATTAATCTCTTTACAGTTGACTCTTTTGGAGCATTATTGTGACCCCAAATTGATCGCAATTTGCGAACTGTAGCCGCAAAACTTTCACCATTTTGGTAAAACAATTTCACAATGAGAATGCGTTGTTCATTCGTGTAGCGCTCCATTTTTACTAACCTCGTACCTTCTACTAACAAACAATAACAATTATTCAAATGTCAAACAATGACACTTCGAATGTTGCGAGATTTAAAAATTGCGTTCTTCTTGGGACACCCTTTATAAAGACGATATGGTTAGCAGAGCCAATTCAAGGAAAAAGATATAAACTATTTTCTATTTGAAAAAATCAAATTACCTTATTTTGTAGCAATATTAAATTAAAACCAGTAAGGAAAGGCAGAAAGTCGGGCGGGGCCGACTATATAATACCCTACACCTCCCTAACAATGCGATAAGGGTCATTGCCATAATAATTTGGAATAATTGGTAAATGGGTAGAAACATATTATCTAATTCTGAAACGATAATCGTTAAATTAAGCAATATTCGTTCCTAAATTGAGAAACATCTTTCTGGAAAATTTTAATGATCGGAAGTAAAATACAACTTCTATAGCGGTTTGATACCAAATCAGGAGGAACAATCAATATAAATCTGAACCGATCTTCCCTGAATACTCATTCATGTAAAAAGACCTCCTTCTGTCGAATTTCGTACTGATCGCATATAAAATACAGTCTCTACAGCGCCTACATGTCAAATCGGGGGTAACGTATATATGGGGGCTATATCTAAATCTGAACCGATTTCTTCCAAATTTAACAGTGTTCATTCATATAATAAGAAACCTCTTTCTGCCGAATTTCATACTGATCGGATATAAAATAACATTTTTACAGCGCTTACATGTCAAATCGGGGGTAACATATATATGAGGGCAATATCTGAATCTGAACCGATTTTCTCCGAATTTAGCAGTATTCCTTCATGTAATAAGAAACCTCTCTTTGCCGAATTTCGCACTGATCGGATATAAAATAACATTTTTACAGCGCTTACATGTCAAATCGGGGGTAACGTATATATGGGGGCTATATCTAAATCTGAACCGATTTCTTCCAAATTTAACAGAGTTCATTCATGTAATAAGAAACCTTTTCCTGCCGAATTTCATACTGATCGGATATAAAATAAAGTTTTTACAGCGCTTACATGTCAAATCGGGGCTAACATATATATGGGGGCTATATCTAAATCTGAACCGATTTTAACCAAATTCAGTAGGGATCGTCCTTGGGCCAAAAAAAAGATATGTTTAAAGTTTCGTCGAGATCGGACCATAATTGCGACCTGTACTTTGATTACAAGAATACATGCACAGACGGACAGACAGACAGACGGACAGACAGACAGACAGACAGACAGACAGACAGACAGACAGACAGACAGACAGACGGACAGACAGACAGACAGACAGACGGACAGACAGACAGACAGACAGACAGACGGACAGACGGACATAGCTAAATCGACTCAGAAAGTGATTCTAAATCGATCGGTATAATAAACGATGGGTCTATTTCTTCTCCTTTTGGGTGTTACAAACAAATGCACAAAGTTATAATACCCTGTACCACAGTGTGGTGTAGGGTATAAAAATAAGCATTTTATAATTTATGCTGATAGTGGATTTTTAATAAACAAAAAACAAGTAAGACCGGTAGTAAGTTCAGCCGGTCCAAATCCTATGTACAGTCAACCATGGCATGGAGGAATTCGAAAAGAGGCACCTAAATCCAATGTTTCTTCGCTAGACAACCAATTACTACAAAACTTGGCATGCTTATAGAAGAGGCATTAGATAAATTATATTTTTCTGTGTGAATTCAACTATCCCAGGTGTATAAAAAGCTTGTCGCACGTCACAGTTATCTCATACTGTTCCCGAGATATTTCCATTTGAAGCAATTTCTTAATATCGCAGTAGAATATATACCGATTTTCCTCACATCAACTTTTCTGAGTTATACTCGTACGATATCGTAACAAAAGATATGGCCCTTTGGGAAAAGTACAAGTAGTATTTATACCCTACACCACACTGTGGTACAGGGTATTATAACTTTGTGCATTTGTTTGTAACACCCAAAAGGAGAAGAAATAGACCCATCGTTTATTATACCGATTGACTTAGAATCACTTTCTGAGTTGATTTAGCTATGTCCGTCTGTCCGTCTGTCCGTCTGTCTGTCCGTCTGTCTGTCCGTCTGTGCATGTATTTTGTAATCAAAGTACAGGTCGCAATTATGGTCCGATCTCGACGAAACTTTACACATATCTTTTCTTTGGCCCAGGGACGATCCCTATTGAATTTGGTTAAAATCGGATCAGATTTAGATATAGCCCCCATATATATGTTAGCCCCGATTTGACATGTAAGCGCTGTAAAAACTTCATTTTACATCCGATCAGTATGAAATTCGGCAGAAAGAGGTTTCTTATTATATGGATGAACACTGTTAAATTTGGAAGAAATCGGTTCAGATTTAGATATAGCCCCCATATGTACGTTACCCCCGATTTGACATGTAAGCGCTGTAAAAATGTTATTTTATATCCGATCTGTGCGAAATTCGGCAAAGAGAGGTTTCTTATTACATGAAGGAATACTGCTAAATTCGGAGAAAATCGGTTCAGATTTAGATATAGCCCCCATATATATGTTACCCCCGATTTGACATGTAAGCGCTGTAAAAACTGTATTTTATATCCGATCAGTGCGAAATTCGGCAGAAAGAGGTTTCTTATTACATGAAGGAATACTGCCAAATCCGGAGAAAATCGGTTCGGATTTAGATATAGCCCCCATATATATGTTACCCCCGATTTCACATGTAAGCGCTGTAAAAACTGTATTTTATATACGATCAGTATGAAATTCGTCAGAAAGTGGTTTCCTATTATATGAATGAACACTTTTAAATTTGGAAGAAATCGGTTCAGATTTAGATATAGCTCCCATATATATGTTACCCCCGATTTGACATGTAAGCGCTGTAGACTGTATTTTATATCCGATCAGTACAAAATTCGACAGAAGGATGTCTTTTTACATGAATAAGTATTCAGGGAAGATGGGTTCAGATTTTTATTAAAGCTCCATATATATGTTCCTCCTGATTTGGTATCAAACCGCTATAGAAGTTGTATTTTACTTCCGATCATTAAAATTTTCCAGAAAGATGTTTCTCACTTTAGGAACGATTATTGCTTAATTTAGCGATTATCGTTTCAGAATTAGATAATATGTTTCTACCCATTTACCGTTTATTCCAAATTATTATGGCAATGACCCTTATAGCATTGTTAGGGAGGTGTAGGGTATTGTATAGTCGGCCCCGCCCGACTTTCTGCCTTTCCTTACTGGTTTTGTCTTATAGAAGAAGTTATTTTAAAAAAGCAAAACATATTTTTTAGTCATCTTAAAGTAAACTTACTGGAGAATGTTCGCGAAGATAGAACAGTTCAAAAATTGCTAGTGTAGTTGGCTCGCTTCTCCAACTTACACCATTTTTTACGCAAATTTCAAAACTTCAAAACAAAAGATTTTCTTCAACTGCAAAGCTAGAATATTAAAACCTTTAATATTTTTATATGTGTTAAGGTGTTACGAGTTAAATGGCAAAGGAAATTTGGAGCCCGGCTTTTAGAGTAGTAGATATAAGGAAAAAATCAAAATCTTTAAGGATTTTCGAAATTATTTTGGGAATACGAATTATTGTGGGATTAACTTATGAAATTTTATAAACAAAAATCGAAACTGATATCAATAACTAATGTTACACGCATTTAAACATTATATAACCTAGGCGACCCATATTGAGGCCCTGTAGCTCCGTCCCTGCATATTATATAGGGCCCAAATTAAAAGCTTTCGTTTTCTAATACTTCTATAAGCTATGCCACGATTTGTCACATTGGGTTGTCGGGTTAAGGAAAGACGAAATTATTTCCTTTCAATTCTTCAACCGAAAAAACTCGTTGATGTGGAAAAGATGCAAATCATGAAATGTTATTCTTTTTAGAATAAAACAATAGCTACAAAGTTTCAGACAAATTATACGTTGTGTTAACTTTTGGACCCTTGTGTGTTCTGACATATATAGTAGAATGTCATGGCTAACATTTCATCCCCGCCCACCCGATTTTAGGGAGTTTCTTACACTTTGTCTCGCAATTTTGCGATTTTGAAGCAATAGATGCCGTTTCATCAAATCAATTAGTTTTACATATTTTTTCTCCTAGTCTAAACATACAATTATGCTGAGGTGTGCTATATTTGCAGTCAATACTGTTAAACGTAAAATAGAAGTAAAGGGTTTTCCAACAAGAGGTGTTATTTTGGGATTCAAAGAAAAATTCCATTTTTTTTGAGATAAATTATCGGATGTTTATTTCATAATAAAGAAGAAGGTATGCCGTTAATAATGAAAAACAACATCAGCCAAATGGCCACCACGACCACGCTTACATATTCTTTTCATTAAATTGTCCATAACCAAATCGCAAATTGGCTGCCCTATGTCCTCGATAGCCTCACGAATTCTATCTTTGAGGTCTTGAATCGACGTTGGGCTGCCTTATCTTTCACGTGGCCCCAAAGGAAGAAGTCGCAAGGTGTTAAATCACAAGATCTCGGTGGCCAATTGTGATCACCTCTTCGAGAGATAACACGGTCCGAAAACTTTTCCCGTAACAGAGCAATGGTTTCGTTGCTTGTGCGGCACGTAGCGCCGTCTTGTTGAAAGTAAACGTTGTCCAGATCAATACCATCCAACTCCGACCGTAACTGTTGATCCAACCTCATTTTCGAAATAGTAAGGTACAATGACCCCGCCGGACCATAAACCGCACCAAACAGTCACACGTTGAGGATGGAGAGGCTTCTCAACAATAACTCTTGGGATTTGCGAGCCCCAGATGCGACAATCTAGCTTGTTGACGTAGCCACCGAGGTGGAAATGGGCCTCATCAGTCAAGATGATTTTGCATCGTTCGTATCGTTTTTTTTGTTCGATCGTTTTTTGATAGTTTTGTATCGATCGATGATCGTGTGTCGTTCCATTTTTAGTAACGGCGTAGTTTCTACTTGTCAAATGTCAAAGAATAAAAGTTTCAAAAGTGACAACTACCGAAATACCGGGTGATTCAAAATAACACCTCTTGTTGGTAAGCGCCTTCTGGTACCCTCCAGACAAATTGACAGGTTACTCACAAAGTCAGGATATTCATCAGTTGGTTTACTCAACTGAAATTCTTAATAGTCCTTAGATGAGCAAATGTATTGTATTTTAAACATCTAAATGACTTTTTATGCTAGCTTTTAGTACGGCAGATACAGCGACAAAAAACTAAGAGAATTTTCGTACTTTTTTAAGCCTTCTCTAGTAGCTCCACTCAAATAGACAAATTTAAACGAAAACTATTTTCCAAAAATTGCTATAACATCACTGACACATTTCTTAATGAAAATTTGTTAAAATTTTAATGATAATAATTCATAAGATCATTTGGTTTCTGCTTATAATTCAAAAGCTTGAATTTACCTCTACTACCTTATGCAAATATTCATACATATGTACTTATGTATGTATGTAGATTAATGAATGAATGTGAGTCTACATAATTGTTAAGAGAAATATTTATCTACCCCCTCAGTGTCAAGTGATTTCGAAAATGCATCAAAAGAATCACACATACATACACACGAGTAAATACACACACACACACAAACTGTGAGAATTTAGCAAAACTTGTTGCATACAAAAAATGTCCCTCTACCTAGTGGAGTCTCTCTCAGTGTCAGTGTTTGTATGTGAGTGATTGCGTATGTATTTAGGAGTGAGTTTGTGACTGTGTTTGAGTTGCATACAAAACCCCAAATGGGTGGTCTAAGTGGAGTGGAGTGGATGAGGTTGGCCAGTAGTTGCACAATGGCATTTGAGTTATTATAACAATTGCACCCAGGGGGCACATTTGAAGTGTATAAGTGTGTGTGTGTGAGTTTTAGTGTGGGAGATATGCCATCTAATACGTTTGTGTAATTGATTGTGTGTGTATGTGTGTTGCAACAAAAGGTGTACAACGTACACCACTTAAATGTGAGAGAATTTTAATTAAATTATTTGCCAACAAATAGGACAACTCAGCAGAGATGTTCGAGAATGTCTTGTCAGTGGGGCTTTTGTCTGCGATTTAATGCTCTACGTGGGCGTCAGTGGAGTGACATGGGAACTCTTAGTGGAATGTACAGAGCAGCAATAAGATGAGCAAATTATTTTTTAATTTAAGTGTATGTATATGAATCGGAATGTTCAACATTCGGATTATAATCATTTTTGTTGGAAGTGAAATAGTTGTGAAACTTTAACATTTTCACAAAAAAAACTTAAATCAGTATAGCAATATTTATTATGTAGACTAATCCAAAAAGGGAGAGGAAAATGTGAATCAAACAAAATGGCTCCGGAGGGTCCTCGAACCCTAAAAGCTTTTCATTTATATTCGCAGCACATATTTTGCCCGTAAAATGAAGAAAATAATCTGTAATTGTTATTTAGCAAAAATGTCTCCATTCCAAACATTTTTTAATTTTTAGAAACAAATGTATTGGATTAGATTAGATTAGATTAGATTAGATTAGATTAGATTAGATTAGATTAGATTAGATTAGATTAGATTAGATTAGATTAGATTAGATTAGATTAGATTAGATTAGATTAGATTAGATTAGATTAGATTAGATTAGATTAGATTAGATTAGATTAGATTAGATTAGATTAGATTAGATTAGATTAGATTAGATTAGATTAGATTAGATTAGATTAGATTAGATTAGATTAGATTAGATTAGATTAGATTAGATTAGATTAGATTAGATTAGATTAGATTAGAATTAGAATTAGATTAGATTAGATTAGATTAGATTAGATTAGATTAGATTAGATTAGATTAGATTAGATTAGAATTAGAATTAGATTAGATTAGATTAGATTAGATTAGATTAGATTAGATTAGATTAGATTAGATTAGATTAGATTAGATTAGATTAGATTAGATTAGATTAGATTAGATTAGATTAGATTAGATTAGATTAGATTAGATTAGATTAGATTAGATTAGATTAGATTAGATTAGATTAGATTAGATTAGATTAGATTAGATTAGATTAGATTAGATTAGATTAGATTAGATTAGATTAGATTAGATTAGATTAGATTAGATTAGATTAGATTAGATTAGATTAGATTAGATTAGATTAGATTAGATTAGATTAGATTAGATTAGATTAGATTAGATTAGATTAGATTAGATTAGATTAGATTAGATTAGATTAGATTAGATTAGATTAGATTAGATTAGATTAGATTAGATTAGATTAGATTAGATTAGATTAGATTAGATTAGATTAGATTAGATTAGATTAGATTAGATTAGATTAGATTAGATTAGATTAGATTAGATTAGATTAGATTAGATTAGATTAGATTAGATTAGATTAGATTAGATTAGATTAGATTAGATTAGATTAGATTAGATTAGATTAGATTAGATTAGATTAGATTAGATTAGATTAGATTAGATTAGATTAGATTAGATTAGATTAGATTAGATTAGATTAGATTAGATTAGATTAGATTAGATTAGATTAGATTAGATTAGATTAGATTAGATTAGATTAGATTAGATTAGATTAGATTAGATTAGATTAGATTAGATTAGATTAGATTAGATTAGATTAGATTAGATTAGATTAGATTAGATTAGATTAGATTAGATTAGATTAGATTAGATTAGATTAGATTAGATTAGATTAGATTAGATTAGATTAGATTAGATTAGATTAGATTAGATTAGATTAGATTAGATTAGATTAGATTAGATTAGATTAGATTAGATTAGATTAGATTAGATTAGATTAGATTAGATTAGATTAGATTAGATTAGATTAGATTAGATTAGATTAGATTAGATTAGATTAGATTAGATTAGATTAGATTAGATTAGATTAGATTAGATTAGATTAGATTAGATTAGATTAGATTAGATTAGATTAGATTAGATTAGATTAGATTAGATTAGATTAGATTAGATTAGATTAGATTAGATTAGATTAGATTAGATTAGATTAGATTAGATTAGATTAGATTAGATTAGATTAGATTAGATTAGATTAGATTAGATTAGATTAGATTAGATTAGATTAGATTAGATTAGATTAGATTAGATTAGATTAGATTAGATTAGATTAGATTAGATTAGATTAGATTAGATTAGATTAGATTAGATTAGATTAGATTAGATTAGATTAGATTAGATTAGATTAGATTAGATTAGATTAGATTAGATTAGATTAGATTAGATTAGATTAGATTAGATTAGATTAGATTAGATTAGATTAGATTAGATTAGATTAGATTAGATTAGATTAGATTAGATTAGATTAGATTAGATTAGATTAGATTAGATTAGATTAGATTAGATTAGATTAGATTAGATTAGATTAGATTAGATTAGATTAGATTAGATTAGATTAGATTAGATTAGATTAGATTAGATTAGATTAGATTAGATTAGATTAGATTAGATTAGATTAGATTAGATTAGATTAGATTAGATTAGATTAGATTAGATTAGATTAGATTAGATTAGATTAGATTAGATTAGATTAGATTAGATTAGATTAGATTAGATTAGATTAGATTAGATTAGATTAGATTAGATTAGATTAGATTAGATTAGATTAGATTAGATTAGATATTGCGCTTATGTGACTAAACTTTAGCTTATATTAGATTAGACTTAAAATTGCGCTCGATATGACCAACATTTAACAATACCCAGAGAAGGTTGACCTGAAAATTAAGAGAATAATTTAAAGATTGTTTGTTCGCAACTTTCACTTAGAATTTCATGCAGAATTCTAATAAAATACAAACTTTGCTCGAAGAAAATGTGTTCCACCCTTATATACATATTGTAAAATAAATTCCAAACTAAATCACGTAATCTTTCTCACATGACGTGCCGTAATTCAATAAAAATAAATTTCTAAATTATTTTGCCTTTTTGTACGAATTTCCTTTTGTGTTGTCAAAATTGTGAGTGTGAAATTTCAATGGGACCTTCATTCAATATTATTAGCAAACACAGCTGTGGCATATCACCTTGGAATTTGTTGCGGAAAATGCACTATATCGGACAAATGTCACAGCCAAATGGTGCCCAGAGTTCTTGTGATTTAGCCGAGAACAACAATAGCGGAGGCAACAAATATTTGTAGGGTTAGCCATAAATGTCATTTAAAAAATATTATAGTATGTAACTCAACAATGTACAGCAATACCCTCCTCCCTCCCTTCCACCCATCCACCCTTCAGCATAAAATTGTGAAGAAAAGTTTTCCCAAAAATCCAAACAAAACTTTTTTTCAGATGATTTATTGAACAGAGAGTGAGTGAAGAAGAAAATTGCCCATAAAACTTGCCATATTAGTTGAGATCCATCCATATGTCGATAGATATGGATGGATGGACATTTCAAGCATTTTTGCCCGCATTGAAAGAAAAGAAATAATAATAATTCGAGTAGTTTTGCGATTGGTCATGACATAAGTAGAGTAGTTATTAGTTTCTCCCTCTCAACATTTGTTATTTTTTGTAAATAAATATTTAAGTATTACATTTTTGTTTTCCTAATCTAATTGTGTGTGCTTTATGTCTTATCTTTCTTTCTTTTGGCTCTAATCTCTTTGTTCTGTGGCGCATCCTTGGGTGGCATATTGGAAGTCAATGGAGACATGAATCACCAGGCATCGACTTGTGGCAAAATCCTGATATTCCTTTCGGTGTGTCTGGTCATTTTGACACTGCCCTTCAGTTTGTTTGTGTGTTTTAAGGTAAATATGATTTTTAATGAAATTCTACAACGACAGTGATCACCAAAAGTAAGTATAAACTATTGGGAGGGAGGAGAAGAAATAAACCAGAAGGGATTCATAGCAATCAAATTAGATTAAAGTAATACAAAGTATGAGAACGTATTTAAAAATTAAACATGGATAAATTGAGCTTTACTGGTAATCTTATTATTTTTTATAATAGTATTTTTCTTGTCAGTACAAGAAATAAAATGTAATCCGACGTACCCTTTTAAGATACATGGGGCCTCAACGAATGTTCCTTTCAGATTTGTCCATCCTGGAATCTTCGTAATGTATGACCCATCCAGCGCCATTTCCTCCGTAAGATTTCGGTGCGAATGGGGGTGTCCAATAATTTCCCATAGTTTTTGGTTGCTGATGGTGTTTGGTCAGAATATTTTTAATATTCTCCGCAGACATCGATTGGCGAATGCTTGTAGTGATTTTCGGCCCCTTTTTGTTGTGCTCCTCGCTTCGCATGCGTACAGTAGTACAGACTTCACACAGCTATTGCATATTTTGCATTTGATGCCCAATGGAGATGTGCTTTGTTTTCTATATGGATTTCAGTTAACCAAAAGCTTGACCAGCTTTATGTGAGATCCGCCGTCTTTTGTATTAATGCTAATATAAGAATAGAAGCCATAGTATTAATTTAGTCGCATCTAAGTTTTCCAACGATAACTGGTTTTCCAATAGGGATAATATGATTTTGAAGTGACGTTTCGGCCATTTGTAATATGTCGTGATCTGTCATTTGTTTTTCATTGTATTCAGTAGTGTTTACAATTTCATCATGGAGAGATATACGCAAGAAAAACGTTTACAAATTATTCAGTTTTATTATCAAAATAATCGTTCTTCAATTGCAACTTTTCGTGCGCTAAGTCCTTTTTTTAATCAAAAAAAAAACACGTTTCAGTTGACCTACGACCTTGAAACCCATTAGCAATATTTTAGCTCTAGATAAGAGCTATCTTTTTGCCATTGACCGATTCCCGATCCGACGTACCGTTAAGGAGCTAGAGCAAAAATTAACTTTCCGTTCACATTTGAAAATTATGCTAAGTCCATTCCATTTAAAATCCAAAACAAAACACTTTCCAGTTGACCTACGACCTTGACACCCATGAGCAATATTTTAGCTCTCTTTAAGAGCATTGACCGATTGTGGCTACGTGCCACACAACAAATGAAATAATTGAATTGTTGCGAGAAAAATTTGAAGATTCGATTATTTCAAGGAATTGTGATATTGAATGGCCTCCAAGAAGTTGTGATTTAACACCATTAGACTACTTCTTGTGGGGTTAGTTGAAGACATTGGTCTTTCGAAATAAACCAGACTCTCTTCAAGCTTTACAAGTCAATATTGAACGTGCCATTCATGACCTACGACTTGATTTAGTGGAAAAAGTGCTCGAAAATTGGGTTCATCGAATTCGTTCCTGCAGAAAAAGTCGTGAAGGCCATTTGTATGACGTTTTATTTAGAACTTAATTGTATCGTTTAATTTAGAATGTAAGTGATTCACATTAAATAAAAAACTTTAGAATTTCCTTAACAATAAGGGTGTTTTTTTCATATCACTCTTATTGGAAAACCCTGTATCAACTCACAAATTCGAACGGGGCAGCCGTTTTTCTCTCAATCACGTAGACCAGTTTAGGTCCCTAGATTTACCACGGGCTGAAATGCCACTGTCAAAACCAACCTGTTGGATAAGCATAGTTATCAATCCTACGAATATAGGTACCGGAAAGATCTGTTAGACTTCCTAGAAAGGCCGACCCCATTATATCCAGGACGTCGTTTACTCAAAGCGGTTCAGTCGCATAGCAATTGCTCAATGCTCTCCACTTCTTCCTCAGTGTTCCGTCAGAACCGATACAGGTCATATCTTGACCAGATATATCTTCTAGCTACCCTTTCTAGGTACCCTAAAGATGCCGATTTCTGCCGATCTTTCGATTTCCGTCCATCTTTGGACTGCCTCTTCTCGTAGCCAAATCCTGAATGTAGACAGTGGCGCACCAATATATTCAAATTCTTCGAGAATATGTAATATCGTCCCTTTCCTAGCAAGTTCATCAGATTTGCAGCTCCCCGGGATATCCCTACGCCCATATGAGGTGTATTTTAAACTGCTCAACTATATCGTTACGAGATCTGCGGCAGTCGAAGGCTGTTTGTAAATTTAGGATTGTGGCCTGCAACAAAATTTTTGTCGAAGGGCTGCGCATAATATTTTCTGAGCGCATAATATTTCAAAGAGTTGACGGCTTATAACTTGGATTCCTGCACACACAAATACTTGAAATTTAGTAAAGTGTAATGTTTGTACAGTACCCATAGTATAGTAAAAAATGGTACCTCCCAAAGAAAATTGCTGAAATAAAAAATATGATTTTTTTAATTTCCATATTTTTACAATATGGGTCATAATTTACACATTTATCCATTGATTTTTTTCAAATAGGCGCTGTTTTCTTCGTTAGGATTCTAGCTTTCAATAAAAGGAAGTAACAATTTTTTTCCTTTTTGTATACCCTACACCACACTGTGGTACAGGGTATTATGACTTTGTGCATTTGTTTGTAACACCCAAAAGGAGAAGAGATAGACCCATTGTTTATTATACCGATCGACTTGTAATCACTTTCTGAGTCGATTTAGCTATGTCCGTCTGTCTGTAGATATATTGTTGTAATCAAAGTACAGGTCGCAATTATGGTCCGATCTCAACGAAACTTTGCACATATCTTTCTTTGGGACGATCCCTATTGAATTTGGTTAAAATCGGTTCAGATTTACATATAGCTCCCATATATATGTACCTCCGATTTGGCATATATGCACTGTATTAGCAACATTTTTGAACCGATTTGTACACAAATTGACAGAGAGTAGTCTCGTGATACACTTAGAAACAATGCAAAATGTGGGGGCAATCGGTTCAGATTTAGATATAGCCCCCATATATATGTTACCCCCGATTTGACATGTAAGCGCTGTAGAAACTGTATTTTATATCCGATCAGTACGAAATTCGGCAGAAAGAGGTTTCTTATTACATGAAGGATACTGCCAAATTCGGAGAAAATCGGTTCAGATTTAGACATAGCCCCCATATATATGTTACCCCCGATTTGAAATTCAAGCGCTGTAGAAACTGTATTTTATATCCGATTACAGCGAAATTCGGCAGAACGAGGTTTCTTATTACATGAAGGAATACTGTCAAATACGGAGAAAATCGGCTTAGATTTAGATATAGCCCCAATATATATGTTGGACCCGATTCGACATCTAAGCGCTGTAGAGACTGTATTTTATATCCGATCAGTACGAATTTCGACAGAAAGAGGTTTCTATTTTACATGAATGAGTATTGAGGGAAAATCGATTCAGATTTATATATAACTTTTATATATATGTTCCTCCTGATTATGTTACAAAGCGCTATAGCAGTTGTACTTTACTTCCGATCATTACAAAATTCTCCAGAAGGATGTTTCTCAATTTAGGAACGAATATTGCTTAATTTAGCGATTATCGGTTCAGAATTGGAATATCCACATATATATGTTCTAAATCGAGACCACAAGTCGTACCATCAGAAGATATTACAATCACTGGTCGGTCATATTCAAACAACGGAAATCTCCGACCGCATTCCTGAAGTGCGGCTTAAAGCTACCTGTGAATCGTTCGTGCCAGACAGACGCTCCTAGGAAAACGGAACACTAGCTCATGCGCCAGTGGGAACCAGCTGCTACACTGATGGGTCCAGGCTAGGAGGAAGGACGGGTCTGGGACTTTTTATTGATGAACCAGAAGTCGAACTTTACTTCCGCCTCCCAGACCATAACACAGTATTTCAAGCAGAAGTTCGAGCAATCACGGAGTGTGTTAACTGGCGCAGTAATACCACAAAGCCTAAATATCCAACATATTCAATGATAGCCAAATGGCGATCAAAGCAATAACATCGGAAAAGGTCAAATCCAGAACAGTGTTAGACTGTAAAAGAACGATAAATAATTACTCAGTCCATGGTCAACTGCGTATTTTCTGGGTACCGGAACACAACGGAGTGATTGGAAATGAACGAGCAAACAGCTTGGCTTCAAAGGGCAGAGAACTTCGAGTAACAAAATTGGAAAATTGGAAACCTTTCGAAGCCACCAAGGATGAGTTGAAGCACTGGGCAGTGATGGTTCACAAAACTGTGTGGAATAGAGCAACTGTAGGAGCAACTGCAAAGATACTGTGGGGTGACCCAAATGAGAAGAAAACTAGTAGTTTTCTGAAACTAAACAAGATCGAGATTAGTAAGATGATAAGTGTTCTAACGGGACACTCAAGCTTACAGGCACATCTTCATCGCATAGGACTAGCAGAAAACGACGAGTGCAGGGCATGCAGGGAAAACATCGAAACGATAGAACATTTTCGTTGTCACTGCTCAGCTTTCACACATGCAATATCCCGATATTTCGGTTCCGACATATTGCCAGACTTGACTCATCTCAGAGGATATGACTGGAAGATACTGAGAAAATACGTGTCTAGTACCGATTTTCTGTAATCCGTGGTGTATGAAATAAATAAGGAGCGCACAACAGGCCGAACCACTGGCTTAAGTGTATGTTAACGACAGTTGCTATGTGAAACAAATGTTTTCTGCATTTTTAACCCTTATAATATTCCCTAATTTAAATGGTACTCCGGCTTTATCGAGCTTATAACGGGTTTTCCACTAGGGATGATATGATTTTGAAGTGACGTTTCGGCCATTTGTAATATGTCATGAACTGTCATTTGTTTTTCATTGTATTCAGTAGTGTTTACAATTTCATCATGGAGAGATATACGCAAGAACAACGTTTACAAATTATTCAGTTTTATTATCAAAATAATCGTTCTTCAATTGCAACATTTCGTGCGCTAAGTCCATTTTTTTTAAATCGAAAAAAAAAAATCCTGTCGACCTACGACCTTGACACTCATGAGCTATCTTTTTGCCATCGACCGATTGTGGCTACGTGCCACACAGCAAATGAAACAATTGAATTGTTGCGAGAAAAGTTTGGAGATTCAATTATTGTGATATTGAATGGCCTCCAAGAAGTTGTGATTTACCATCATTAGACTATTTCGTGTGAGGTTATTTGAAGTAATTAACGTTCATGACATACGACTTAATTTAGTCGAAAAAGTGCTCGAAAATTTGGTTCTTCGAATTCTTTCCTGCAGAAGAAGTCGTGGAGGCCATTTGAATGACGTTTTATTTAGAACTTACTTGTATCGATTGTACTTCACATTATATAAAAAAAACTTTTGAATTTCCTTAACAATAATGGCGAATTCTTTTCTGCAAAAAAGTGCAACATGTTTATTGCCCTTTTTCCGAAAACGGCACTTTTGTGATACTTTTTTGAAATTTGGTAATTAAGTTACTCGAATTTAGCACAACTAAAATTTCAAAATTTCAAAAAAGCGATATAATAGTGCAGTTTTCGGAAAAAGGACAATGCAAGTGTTGCACTTTTTTGCTGAAAAGATTTCGCCATAAGTGTGTTATTTTTAAAGAAATCGTATCAATCTTATTGAAAAACCCGTTACTTAAAAAAATTTGGTCCAAATAGAAAAGATAACTTCCATGAAAATTGGAATTTTAGAAAAAAATTAAAAAAAAACTGTACCATAAAAAATTGTTGTTGTGGCTTCATAAAATAGTATGCCTTAATTCTACTAAAAAAGTTTTAACGTCTCGGAACAAAAAATTTTTTTTTGCGTAGTGTAATCTTCGCCCAAAATCTTAAAAAATTTCACGGGTTAATTCTATTTTTTGGCCGAAATAAATTTTTCAGTGCAAAACATCGAATGTAGCTTCGGCTGTGTGGCACGTAGCGCCGTCCTGTTGAAACCAAATGTTGCCAATATCCTCCTCTTCAATTTTTGTGAACAAAAATTCGTTCAACATGACCCGATAACGATCGCCATTGACTGTAACGGCCACTTCTTGCTCATTTTCGAAGAAACATGGCCCAAGTATGCCTCTGGACCAAAATCCGCACAAAACAGTGACACGTTTTGGGTGTATCGGCTTTTCAATGTATGCGAGCGGGTTTTCTGTGCCCCACATGCGACAATTTTGCTTGTTTACATACCCGCCAAGATCAAAATGAGCTTCATCTGAAAAGATGATTTTTTTTTTGGCAAAATCGGCATCTTCTGTAAGTCGATCGCTCCCAGCGTGGTTCAAGCGTATACACAACCATATTCGTTCAGCGGAAGGATAAAACTAATTATCTGTCAAATCAGACATGAGCTAAGTGTTGCCATTCACGAAATAAGCACTTGTTGAAAGAAAAAACGTTAGATGGCGGAAGATGTGAACATAATTTTTATATACTCTTAATTTTGGTGATCACTGTAATCTTTATAGCCAGGATTATTTTTATCGTCTACAAACATATGATATGTACATAACACTCAACAAATACGCAAACACCACACTTATTCATATATACATATACGAATTTATGTTAGTATAGTGCTTATGGAAAGTGCTCAATAAAACTAACGGCCTGTTTCTGTATTTCTAAGGAAAGTCTCTGCGAACGAAAACCAGTCACTCACTTTCGTCTGGAATTTGGTTTCTCTAAGGTTCGTTCGTTCGTTCGCCGGGCCTTACGTCAATGACGTTAGCAATTTACCAATTGGAAAGTAATGTAATTGCCATATCAATAATTTCACAACTTCCGGTCTAAAAAAGCACACATATTTGTATGGTCGACCTTAGAAAATACACCTCTGTATCCTTTACATGAGCGGTGGCCAAAAATCAACCCTGGGTGAGTTAGCTGAGCTGATCCAATACTGTCATTTCTTTCCCTCTCTCTCTCTCTCACGTCTCTCTCATTGTGCACTGATGAATTTTTTCCATCTTAGCGAGCTGCCAATTTTGACTTGTTTATGCTTAAATGTGTAAACATATGTATACAATTTTATTATTATTTAATTGTTTTTACCATAATTATGCTAATATCTACTTGTTTTTGCTTTTAATAACGGTTTTTTGTCATTGTTCCTATCAGTCGACAAATAAAATAACGTGACTCGATCTGACATTTGTGTTCGCCCAGATGACAGCAAAGAGAGATAGAGAAACCAAAATTTACACTGAAATGATTACGTTTTCGTACGAGTTCATTATCGTGCGACTTGTCGTTGTGATGATAGTTAGTGAAACCCAAATCAGCTGTTTGTCGTCTGGCAGGCGAAAGAAAGCAAAATTTTAAGTTACAGAAACAGGCTGTAAAACGTGGACAACAGGGTGTATTAGATTTTTTTTATGAAATTAGAGTTTAAGTAATACTCGTATGTTATTAAAGTCAACTCTTGCAACATTTTGGTATACGAAAAGATGATGAAAACAGTTTTTGGATATATGTACTGTAGACCTTTTTTATGTTATGGTTTGATTGTTTGTTTGGTTTGAGGTACGTGGTAAAAAAAAACGACCAACGAAGTTGACCGAAAAATTGGGCAAATAAAGAAACATAAATACTAAATAAAGGTTATGTTTTTTTATTTACCACGGACTTCAAGCCAAACAAACAATCCAACCGAAAAAAACTTGTTTTCATATTCTTAAACTTCGACATACTACAAAGCATAAGGTAGGTTCGACATCGACATTTTAGAAAACAAATCCGATTTAGCTAAAAATCTTCAAATTTTCTCACTGGAATAACATTATACACTATAAGTACACCCTAGTGTCTATCCAAATACACTTCCTTTTTGGTAAACACACGAACACTCAGGTGGCCAGCTATGTGGTGTCCTTATGTATATTTGGACATTGGTTTTTGGTTAAATAACTACTATTGTTTCTCCTCTGTCTTATTTTGTATGTATGTCTTCCTACTATTTGCAGGTGGTCCAGGAATATGAACGTGCTGTTATCTTTCGTTTGGGTCGTTTGATGCAGGGCGGAGCCAAAGGCCCAGGTAAATCCATTCATAACTTAAGTCATTTATATTATTGAGACGAAAATCATTCGAGAGACTAGTGAGTTGTCTGTCGATGGTTGGATTGAGTTATTAGGAACTGTTTTATATGGCTTTAAGAGGCTCGCACAATTCATTACGATTCGATTCAATTAAATCAATATCACATTTCAATTCTAGGCATCTTTTTCATACTGCCCTGTATAGACTCTTATGCCAGAGTGGATTTACGTACCCGGACATACGATGTGCCCCCACAAGAGGTAAGCATGGCTCGAGAGAGAGAGAGAGAATAATAAATTTAATAAAAATAAAAATAATATTGCCGCCAGCCCTATATCAGGTCAGTGGTAAAGGCAATTCAATTAAATAGATCAAATTGACTTGATGGGATTTCAAAGGAGCATAAAAAAGCTAAAGAAATCCTTTAGTTCTCGGTTCTCTGACTTAAGTTAAAGGAAGGAATAAGTAAGGGATTAATGTTAAGGGAATTTGCGAAAGTTAAACAAAAGAACAGGAAAAAATTGCAGATAAAACTTGCAAATCTTTATCGTTGTCTGTTAATTATTTAATAAAATGTTAAATATATAATTTTTTAATGTCTCAATATTATTTTAAATTGGAATTCTAACTCAGATTTAAAACTTCATTAATCAAAGTTAAAATTCAAATCATGGTTACAATTATAAGTATATAGTAGAAGACTGACGGAAGGACCGTAATTCTATAACATTACATTACATTTCCTGGTGTAATTTAGTATCGCAAACACAAAAAAAAATATTTAAAAAAATTCTATAGTGAGTGAGCGTATTTTAAAACAATATTGTTTTAAATATAGAATCAATATAGCTGTGATACGCATTAAATTTATGGAAATTATGACGGCTAAAAATTTAGGAAAAATAATTTTCACGTAGAAACAGTGGTTTAATAACATTCGTTAAAAAAATAGAAAAAAGTAAATTTTTTCAGAAAAATAGTTTTTTGCTGGCAGGAAACAAACCCATAAAAATAGACATATACCGGAAAAAATATTTTATTTAATTTTTTAACAGCTAGCATCTTAACGAAAAAATATAAGTTATGACTCATTTGATAAGCAATCCATTACAAGTCAATTACCCACAAAAAAATAAATTCCAAAAAAGTGGTGCAGATGTTATTACGAGTATTGCGATACTTCTACATCGTATCTTCACCGCTGAATTTAACATGTCACGCCATTATATTCTCAATTTAGCAGTGCATTCGCACCAGCGCTCATAAAGTAATGAAAATTATATTTTTTTGATGATCTTAGTGTGTTAACAATTTGCTAACAAAAAAATTAAAAAAATGTTTTCCTTTAATTTTGTTTTTATAAAAAATGTTTAACAAAATTTTTCACAGTTAAATTTTTGGTCTTGTCGTGAGTTGAACCTGGGTTGAACTTGGGTCTCCTAGCTCTAAGGGAGCATAACAACGCATGATAACGCGCACGGCCACGAACGAGTTCGAATGACCACTGTCCAGAGATATATATGAACACTTGAACATATGAGTTCTTTTTAGCTAGCTTTGCTGCTTTGGATGCTCTCTTTATCTAGGAATAATTAAATTTAGGTGTCAGGGTTAGAATCCCGCACCGACGGGAAATTTTGTATTTATAGAAAATTTCATCGAAATTTTGTATTTATAGATAATTTCATCAAAATTTTGTATTTATAGATAATTTCAACATTTTGTATTTATAGAAAATTTCATCGAAATTTTGTGTTTATAGAATATTTCATCGAAATTTTGTATTTATAGAAAATTTCATCGAAATTTTGTATTTATAGAAAATTTCGTCGAAATTTTGTATTTATAGAAAATTTCGTCGAAATTTTGTATTTATAGAAAATTTCGTCGAAATTTTGTATTTATAGAAAATTTCGTCGAAATTTTGTATTTATAGAAAATTTCGTCGAAATTTTGTATTTATAGAAAATTTCGTCGAAATTTTGTATTTATAGAAAATTTCGTCGAAATTTTGTATTTATAGAAAATTTCGTCGAAATTTTGTATTTATAGAAAATTTCGTCGAAATTTTGTATTTATAGAAAATTTCGTCGAAATTTTGTATTTATAGAAAATTTCGTCGAAATTTTGTATTTATAGAAAATTTCGTCGAAATTTTGTATTTATAGAAAATTTCGTCGAAATTTTGTATTTATAGAAAATTTCGTCGAAATTTTGTATTTATAGAAAATTTCGTCGAAATTTTGTATTTATAGAAAATTTCGTCGAAATTTTGTATTTATAGAAAATTTCGTCGAAATTTTGTATTTATAGAAAATTTCGTCGAAATTTTGTATTTATAGAAAATTTCGTCGAAATTTTGTATTTATAGAAAATTTCGTCGAAATTTTGTATTTATAGAAAATTTCGTCGAAATTTTGTATTTATAGAAAATTTCGTCGAAATTTTGTATTTATAGAAAATTTCGTCGAAATTTTGTATTTATAGAAAATTTCGTCGAAATTTTGTATTTATAGAAAATTTCGTCGAAATTTTGTATTTATAGAAAATTTCGTCGAAATTTTGTATTTATAGAAAATTTCGTCGAAATTTTGTATTTATAGAAAATTTCGTCGAAATTTTGTATTTATAGAAAATTTCGTCGAAATTTTGTATTTATAGAAAATTTCGTCGAAATTTTGTATTTATAGAAAATTTCGTCGAAATTTTGTATTTATAGAAAATTTCGTCGAAATTTTGTATTTATAGAAAATTTCGTCGAAATTTTGTATTTATAGTAAATTTCGTCGAAATTTTGTATTTATAGAAAATTTCGTCGAAATTTTGTATTTATAGAAAATTTCGTCGAAATTTTGTATTTATAGAAAATTTCGTCGAAATTTTGTATTTATAGAAAATTTCGTCGAAATTTTGTATTTATAGAAAATTTCGTCGAAATTTTGTATTTATAGAAAATTTCGTCGAAATTTTGTATTTGTAGAAAATTTCGTCGAAATTTTGTGTTTATAGAACATTTTGTCGAAATTTTGTATTTATAGAACATTTTGTCGAAATTTTTTATTTATAGAAAATTTTGTATTTACAGAAAATTTCGTCGAAATTTTGTATTTATAGAAAATTTCGTCGAAATTTTGTATTTATAGAAAATTTCGTCGAAATTTTGTATTTATAGGAAATTTCGTCGAAATTTTGTATTTATAGGAAATTTCGTCGAAATTTTGTATTTATAGGAAATTTCGTCGAAATTTTGTATTTATAGGAAATTTCGTCGAAATTTTGTATTTATAGGAAATTTCGTCGAAATTTTGTATTTATAGAAAATTTCGTCGAAATTTTGTATTTATAGAAAATTTCGTCGAAATTTTGTATTTATAAAAAATTTCGTCGAAATTTTGTATTTATAGAAAATTTCATCGAAATTTTGTATTTATAGAAACTTTAGTCAAAATTTTGTATTTATAGCAAATTTCGTCGAAATTTGGTATTTATAGCAAATTTCGTCGAAATTTGGTATTTATAGCAAATTTCATCGAAATTTTGTATTTATAGCAAATTTCGTCGAAATTTTTATTTATAGGAAATATCTTCAAAATTTTTTATGTTTAGAAAATTTCTTCGAAGTTTTGTATTTATAGAAAATTACTTCGAAATTTTTTATTTATAGAAAAAATATCAACACAAACCAAATTTGAAATCAATCGGTTACTCCTATCGAAAGTTAACATGCGCACAAGACAGACAGATATTGCTCAAATTACTTAAAATGGTCCAAAACGGATCGGAAATATTCTTGAGGTCTCTTATGTTACTCATTCGATGTGTTACACTTTTGGTCGTCAGCAACTGATATATATGTATACCCTCGATCACAATAGTGGGGGTATACACTAAAAAAAAGTGAACCCTGGAGCAAGTTAAAATGAACTAAACTGTATGAATATTGAACTTCGTATGGCGCTAAAGCTATTTTTCCGTATATCAAGTTCATACATTCCCTCAAAATTATGAAATATTTTGAACTAATTTCTACTTAACTCGTACTTCCTTTAAGTAACTATTGAAATTAAAATAGGGACCATGAACTCAATACTAACAAATTCTGACTTGAAATTATGCAAATTCAGCATATTTTTGTCCTTATTGCAAGTAAATGTTTACTCAAATTTAGCAAAATTTAATTAAATTTATGCAAAATGAAAAATTAAAATTTTTCTTGGACTTTTTTAGTCCTTGACAGTTTTGCGATTTTTGATCACCTCCTCCGTCAATCACTTTCTTCCATTTATATGTTGGAATCTCTTATTCACTCTTGCTCTTTGGATCAATCTCTTCTTTGTTCTAGGAATTGCAATTGATTATTACACTCGAAATGTTCAATATTAGCTTTGTTCCTTTAACTACTACAAGTTACTAGTTTTGCCATTTTTACCAGTTTTACTCCAAAAAGCGTTCCTTTACTCAAAAAACTTGTAAAAATAGTATACAAATTTTAGAGAGAACTTTCAAAATGTCTTTCTCTTTTACTAGTTTTTACTCGACAAATTTTTCCGAGTAAAAGAAGTAGCTTTCACAATACATTGAAAGTAATATTTCAGAAAATTCAAATAGAAGAAAGTTTGCTGTGCTTGCTATTTTTACCAGATTTCCGTTCCCGTACTTATTTAAAACATTTTTACTCAGAGAGAATTTTGAATTATTTCTCTTTTGCTAGTTTTACTATTAAAAAAGTAAAGGAACAATTCTATTATATGTATAAAATTTTACCTCCGCTCCGAATGTGATTCGATCCCAGAACCTTCCGTTTTGTGAGCCACATGTTTACCAACTGAGCTACGTAGACACATACATTTTTATGAAAAAATTGTTTTTAAATCCAATTATATATCCCCAAATTTTCGAAACAATGCATTTCTATGTACACTTGAATTTGATAAAAGGATTGCCATCATTGAATGATAAATAGAGTTGCCATATGCTATATTTAAGGCGACTAATAATTTTTTTATGAATGACATTTTCATATCGATTCTAAAAGAGTTTCGTAGCTCGATATACAGAGGTCTGGCTCACAATCATAAGGTTGTCGGTTCGACTCTCGTCCCGGGCGTAACATTTTTAATGTTTCGCCATAAATGTAAGTTTCTGCAAGTAACGATTTGCGCAAAAATAACATTTTCGAAATGAAAAAGGACATACAAAAATTTTGCGTTTTTGGGACTACAACATAGTCCGAAAATAGTTAATTTTTCCTTGATTTTAGTATGTTTTCATAATTTTGAGTTCAAATTCATGGACTCGAAATGAGGATTCATGATTATTTTTAGTTAAAATTTCCTAAAACTCACGTTTTCCATTTATAGTTTATAATTCCCTTATGTCTATGTTGGGTGTCCACCGTATTTGTCTAAATTTGATAAATTTATCGAACTATTCGAACTATTTTCAAGAAATATTATTTTAGTAAAAATATATCCTCATTTTTAGTTAATGAACTATTCTGCATATCCCCCAAAACAATAAAATTTAGTAGTACTAAGTAAAATTTCCCAGTTTTAAGAAAAATTTAACTCAATATGAATAAAAACATTGAACTAAATTGGAGTATGGATTTTACTAAAATTTAGGAAATACATTTTTTTGAGTGTAAGAACATGGTTTTGTTGAAATTAAAAACTTCTAGCAAAAGGGATATGATTTCTACTTTTATCCATAGATTTTTTCAAATAGGCATTGTTTTCTTCGTTAGAATGCTAGCTTTCAAAAATTGCAACAATTTTTTTTTGCGATTTTTTTTTCTATTTTTTTCGTACCACCAAAAACGATTAAAAAAATTATTTTTTCTCGAATTGTTTTAACGACAGTTACTAAACTTCTGTTACTTAGTGAACGTAATATTTTTAATATTTGTAGCCCTCATAATTATCTTTAGAGGATCCAAATAATACCGAAGGCGCATTCCAAGAAAATCGGAATTAAAAAAATTACCATAAAATAAAAATAAAATGTTTTTTTTTTAATTTTTTGCTATTTAGCCCATCATTGTACACCATATTAAAAAGAAAATTTTCGGCATGTAAATATAAAATCTTTGGACAAAAATATATTTTATTTACACTTGGCTCTTAAACTTATTTTGTTCCCGTTTTATTCCGTCTATTTTTAAGCACTACATTTACCAAAGTCAGAATAAGAACATTTAATTATTTTTTTTTATTTTTTAAGTTATCGATTGTTTGTGTAAATATTGAACATTTTGCCTTTAAAACTCTATGCTTTGTCTTAAAACGTTATTTGGGCCTTATCGTCAGAAGGCATTGCATCTTTTAGTCCACTTGAAGGATGTGTTTCTTTTTCTGAGATATTACAATCTTATTTGAAGTCAGAAGAAGAAGACAATTTTCCACCTGATCGATTTGAAGAAAAATTATTCACCAAAAAAAGTTCTGTTTTTTTGGCACTACGTTTCTTATTCCAATATACTTATATATATATATATATATATAACGTACACCCTCTTCGAGAAGAGCTTCGAGAATGTTTTCTTTATCATCTCTAGGCACACCTATACACACACACATATCTTTGATGTATCCTATTCGTCCTGTTAAAATAACCAGTTTGAAGTTGTATAGAGAGCGAGAAAAAATAAACAGGAAAAGGAAAACACTTTCGTCGACTCTATCTCATCACAAAATCCTTCAATGGATTCTTGTGTTCCAACTATTGTTTATGACACTTTTTGTCGTTTCCTTCATTCAATCTCTATTCCGTCTCTTCTCTCATTTCTCCTTTTGCATCTTCTCTGTGATTTTTACTTTCAGGTGTTAACAAAGGACAGCGTTACTGTGTCAGTGGATGCCGTTGTCTATTATCGGGTCTCGAATGCAACAGTCTCCATAGCAAATGTGGAAAATGCACATCACTCCACACGACTGTTGGCACAAACAACTCTCCGGAATACAATGGGCACACAGCACTTACATGAAATCCTCAGTGAACGTATGACAATTTCCGACACTATGCAGGTACGTACTCGTAACCAGGAATATACCCATCTATAAACATCTACGGAGACATGTGTTGGTCTCTGTGTTCCAGTTGCTCCACTATGTATTTAGGTTCAGCCAGGTGTAGCTTGAATGGCTCGGAATATCTGCCAGCTAAGCTCGTTTTCACTGCCTCCCAACATAGCATTTTTGGGAGGTCGTGCTGGGGAAGTACTAGGCGGCGCTGTTGTGGAAGGTAGCAGCAACAGTAACTTCGCGCCGCACTATCCGGACAACAAGAAAATGATGACATAAATATGACAATATTTATTTCCACCAACAACCAGTCAAGCAACAAATACCAAACGTGCTCGCCTAAGCGTATATACTCCCATATGAGGCATTCCACCTTTGAAGAGTAAGGTTTAAATAATTAGAAATTTTTACATATCTCTCCTGGAATATTCTCCTTTATGAGGCAAAGCAAGTTAAAGAAAGAAAGTGACTTAAAAATTGGAAATCTCTAAATACCTCTCTTCTCACTATCTATATGAGTATAATAAAAACGTAGAAAATGTTTTGGTTTGAACATCGAGAGCAAATACTTATAATTATAGAAGCGTCAGAAACTAAATATTATGCGGGGAAAATATGGGCGTGACTTTATATACTCGTACAAATTTAACATCTCAAAAGTTATCGCTCACAGAACAATGAAATTCTTATTCAAAAATTTTAATTATTAAAAAAAATCGTCTTACCAAATGTACCGATCCAAGGATTCAATTTTAGAAATCAAAACGTACCTGAAACGAGAGAGAAGCTATAATAAGAAAAATTTCAGTAAACCAAAAACGAAGGAATATAATGTGAAATTTCGAAAAAGAAAGTCTGAAAAATGTTCCATTTTTAAAATTCCCCCACTGTGCGATATGGCTCGTTTACTTGTTGTTTTGGGGCAAAAAACTATAAAATCCTAACGGGCCTTTAAATTAAAGGTTAACATATCAAATAAAATTTGTGTATATAAATTTAGAAAATATGGCCCCTATATCCTTAATGAGCAAAATTTCCCTATCGGTAATGAAGCGCCAATTTGCGCTAATGATTGACGTGGGACTTATCACTGATCTAATCACGTCAGCATTATTTGGTATGTCATCATAAAACTGCATCAGAGAAGTCTGTTCTCCAGTAGACGACCTGTTGGATTATCTAATCCTTAGTATACGAAAACTTCAGTTATATATTCGACAGTAGAGGAACAATTCGGTTACATACTCCTTAGTAGACGACCATTCAGGTTATGTCAGTTGGTTTATCTAGTTTAGTTTAGTTAGGTTATCTACTCCTTAGCAGAGGGCCAGTTGGGTTATCTACACCTTAATTTAGGTAAAATTGGATTATCTCCTCCTTAGTAGACGATAAATTGGATTATCTACTACTTAGTAGAGGGTCATTAGGGTTATCTACGGCTTAGTTGAGACAAATTGGGTTATATACTTCTTAGTCAGACGAGTTGGATTAACTACTTCTTATTAGAGGGTGAATTAGGTTGACTACAAATTGGATTATCTAATCCTGAGTTGACGTCAAATTGGGTTATCTACTTGTTAATAAATGAATAGTTGGGTAATACAATCCTTAGTAGAGGGCCAGTTTGGCTATCTACGTCTTAGTTGAGAACAATTTGGGTTCTACACTCCTTAGAAGAGTGGCAGTTGGGTTATCTACGCCTTAGTTGACAACAAATTGGGTTATCTACTCCTCAGTAGTAGGCTCATCCACTCCTTAGTAAAATGCCAGTTGGTTCATTTACTGCTTAGTAAACGTCACCTAAGTTATCTACTCCCTAGTAGGCGGCCAGCTGGGTTGTCTATTCCGAAGTAGAGGGCCAATTAGGTTTTTACGACTCAGTTGACGACAAATTCGGGAACATACTTCCTAGTAGAGGGTCAGTTGGGTTATCTACTCCTTAGTAGACGATAATTAGTGAGACAGATTGGGTTATATATTCCTTCAACAGACGAGTTGGTTTATCTACTTCTTAGTTTGCGAACAGTTGGTTTATCTACCGCACAGTCGACATCCAGTTGAGTTATCAACTCCTTTGCATGTGGTCGATTGGGTTATATACTCCTTGGTAGACTGTCAGTTGCACTATCTACTCTTTAGTAAATTGTCAGTTGGGTTATCTACTACTTAGAAAATGCATGTTTGTTTATATACTACTAAGTAGATGTCACTTTAGTTATCTACACCTTAGTGGACGATAAGATAGGTTATCTATTCCTGAGAAAAGGACCAATTAGGTTTTCTACGGCTTAGTTTGGGACAAATTATACTCCTTAATCAGACGAGTCAGGTTATCTACTTCTTAGCAGAGGGCCAGCTGGGTTATACACTCCTAAGTAGACGACAAGTTGGGTTGCCTACTCCTTAGCAGAGAACCAGTTGGGTTATCTACGATTTAGTAGACTGCCAGTTGGTCGACATACTACTTAGTAAAATGCCAGTTGGCTTATATATAAGGTTATCTACTAGTTGAGTACTTCACTAGTTAGTAAAATGCCAGTTGGTTATCTACTATTTAGTAGGGGGTCAGCTGGGTTATCTAAGCATTATATTGACGACAAATTTGGTTATCTACTACTTAGTAGACGAAAAGTTTGGTTATGTCCTCCTTATTATAGGGCCGTTTGGGTTATCTACTACTTAGTAAAAACAAGATAGGTTATCTACTTTTTAGTAGAGGGTGAATTGTGCGATCTGCACCTTATTTGAAGTGAATTTGGGTTATTTACGCCTTAGTTGACGACAATTTCGGTTATCTACGCCTTAGTTGACGACAAATTGGGTTGTGCGCTCCTTAGTAGAGTGCCAGTTGGGTTATCTACGACTTAGTTGACGATAAATTGGGTTATCTACTCCTTAGTACAGGGCCAGTAGGGTTATCAATTTCTTAGTAAAATGCCAGTTGGTTCATTTACGGCTTAGTAAACGTCACTTTTACTTCTCAGTAGACGATAGGTTGGGTTATCTATTCCGAAGTAGAGGGCCAGTTGGGTTATCTACGACTCAGTTGACGACATATTGGGTTATCTATTCCTTAATAGAGGGTCAGATGGGCTGTTTACTCCTTAGTAGGCAATAATTTGTATTATATGCTCCACTTCGATTTTCTACTACTTAGTTGAGACATATAAGGGTCGAGGGTTATATATTCCTTATTCAGACGAGTTGGGTTATCTACGCCTTAGTTTACGACCATTTAGGTCATCTACCGCAAAGTAGACATCCAGTGGAGTTATCAACTCCTTAGTATTTGGTCGGTTGGGTTATCTGCTCCTTAGTGGACTGCCAGAGATTCCTTAGTAAAATTCCAGTAGGTTAATTTACTGCTTAATAAATGTCACTTTAGTTATCTACTACTTAGTAGGTGGCCAGCTCGGTTATATACTCCTCAGTAGACGATAGGTTGGGTTATCTATTCCGAAGTATGGTGGATAATATACTCCTTAGTAAACGATAAATTGGCTTGTCTACTCCTTAGTAGATGGTCACTTGGGTTATCTACGCCTTAGTTGAGACAGATTGGGTTATATACTCCTTAATCAGGCGAGTTGGGGGTTAGTTGGCAGAGGGTTAGTTGGTTTATCTACTCCTTAGCAGAGGTTCAGTTGGGTTATCTACTCTTTGACAGAGGATCAGTTGGGTTATCTACTCTTTAGTAAACGATAAGTTAGATTATCTACATCAAAGCAGAGAGTGAATTGAGTGATTGGCTCCTTAGTTGAGGACAAATTTGATTATCTAATCCTTAGCTCACGACAAATTGTGTTATCTACTCTTTAATAAACGACGAGATGGGCAATCTACTCCCTCGTAGAGGGCGCATTGGGCTATCAACTTCTTAGTAGATGGCCAAATAGGGCTATCTACTTGTTAGTAGGGATACATTGGGTTATCTACTTCTTAGCAGACGATCAGTTGATTCATTTACTCCCTAGCGAACTACTTGTTGGGTTATCTACTGCTTAATAGAGAACCAGTTAGGGCTAGTTTTCGAAGTTGAACGATTAAATAGTGAAGATTTGTTTGTTTTGTTTCAAGTATAACATATGATGTTTTTAGACTTTACACAAGTACCACTGAATATGTCACAAGGTGGCACTTCTCCACGCTCAAAAACAAAGTCACGTCAAAATTACCGGTTGTTTTCATATAAAATGGATAATCTGCCGAGCGAGGCCTGTTCTGAATGGATCTATCACGCGTTTGGTATAATACAGGTCCATATTTCCCCTAGGGATGACTTTTTCATCAATGTGATGAATATATGTATACTTTGGCATATCACAACATTGACCTAAAATAATAGTTTTAGATAGATAACAGTTAAAAGCCATAAAATTTCTACATTTTTTACTTGAATATGTCACAAGGTGGCTATTCACCACGTCCAATGACAAAGTCACATTAAAACCAGTCAGGAAAGGCTAAAGTCGGGCGGGGCCGACTATATAATACCCTACACCACTCTCGAAATATTGAAACATATATATGGGAGCTATAGCTAAATCTTTACCGATTTTCTTCAAATTCAACAATGTTGGTTCATGGATCAAGAAACTCTACCATTCTAAATTTCAAAACGATTGGATGTAAAATACAGCTTCTATAGGACTAAAGGGCCAAATCGGACGAAACATATATATGGGAGCTATAGCTAAATCTTAACCGATTTTCTTAAAATTCGGTAGTGTTGGTTCATGGATCAATAAACTCTACCATTCTAAATTTCAAAAGGATTGGATGTAAAATACAGCTTCTACAGGACTAAAGAGCAAAATCGGACGAAACATATATATGGGAGCTATAGCTAAATCTTAACCGATTTTCTTCAAATTCGGCAATGTTGGTTCGTGGATCAAGAAACTCTACCATTCTAAATTTCAAAGCGATTGGATGTAAAATACAGCTTCTATAGGACTACAGGGCCAAATCGGACGAAACACATATATTGGAGCTATAGCTAAATCTTAACCGATTTTCTTTAAATTCGGCAATGTTGGTTCATTGATCAAGAAACTCTACCATTCTAAATTTCAAAAGGATTGGATGTAAAATACAGCTTCTATAGGACTAAAGGGCCAAATCGGACGAAATATATATATGGGAGCTATATCTAAATCTGAACCGATTGCAACCAAATTCAATAGCGAACTTAACAGCTGCGAAATACTCTAAACTGCAAAATTTCAGAACGATCGGAGTGAGATTGCGACCTGTAGTCGACGAACAACTTTGCATGGACAGACGGACGGACGGACGGACATGCTTAAATCGACTCAGCTAGTGATTCTGAGTCGATCGGTATACTTTAAGGTGGGTCTAGCTGTGTTATTTTCAGGTGTTACAAACATCTGCCGTGAAACAAACTTATAATACCCTGTACCACAGTGTGGTGTAGGGTATAATTACTGGTTGTTTTCATATAAAATGGATAATCTGCCGAGCGAGGCCATTCCTGAGTCCCTAGATCTATCATGCTTCTAAAATTAACATTTAATTTGTGTGGAATTCCTTTGTAATGGAAATCGAATGACCTGTACAGTTTTGTGAATAACTTTTGATTGGGTTGACGGATAAACACCAAATTTTGGCTGAATATAATTTGGAATATTTAGAAATTAAAAATGCAAGCTCCCTATGTCGACTATGATAAGTCGACTTAACATGTTTTAGAATGGAGGTATCGATATGAGACATGATAGTTTGGCGTAATTACCTTTAATTTATTGGCATTGATCTCTCCGAGGGAAAGGGTACAGATGATAGGTCCTGATTTCATTATTTACAGTATCGGTAGATTAAAGTTAATTGTCACTGCGTTTCTTGTAAAGAAAATAGTGAGGTTTATACAAATTTGTAATAACAGTTTTATTTACGATATTTGGCATCAAATATTTAGGACAAAATCCTAAATCCAAAAATTGACCAAATGACTTCAATGTGAAATGCCTCACATGCGAATGTTTATTGTAGTATGTGTGTGGTAAGAAGTTGCTGTGGTTGCTGCCGTTATTTCGCCTACATAAACCTGCCTAAAAAATGACTACCACCGGTAGATGGAGCAGCTAGATTTCTGTCGCTATTAGATATACATTTTACTTAATATTATTGTATTTTCACTCTTTATCCCCCCTCTACTATATAACATCTTCCCACATATATATATTTATATATATTTTCAGGTACAATTGGATGAAGCTACCGACGCTTGGGGCATTAAAGTGGAACGTGTTGAAATGTAAGTCACTCATACATAGATTGAGCGTTGCATGTATTACTTTTTGGGTTTTTCTTCTTGTTTTTTGGATGCACTTCATCCATATCTTTCTAAAAACCATGAACGAGGAAACACAATAGCACGACAAGAAATCATTTCATGCTGTCGCATAGAAAAAGCTTAGAGTACGTGTCATGTGATTGTGTCGCTTCCCTTTGAAATGTGTTGATGTTGCCCAAAAATACACTGCAGTCATAGATTAAATTAAGAGTTCGCCATGTTGTACAACAAGACTGGTGCAACGTGGCCGGTGTTGTGAGAGTCCTTGAATGATTTCCTTTTTTTGCTGCTTTTAATGTATACAAATGTTGTCCTTAGCGGGAATCTTACAAATTTAACAATAGATGCACAAAGTAAAATGTATTTTTTTTCCAGTCACTGTACATGAATTGATGCATAAGCTCCGAAATGTCCTCATTTAGAAGGAAGCTCTAATGCGAGGAATTTCAGACAACATTAGTATAGGTACAGACTGAGAAAAAGTTTCCCGTTTTTAAAGATTTCCTAATCTTTGAAATAAATACATCCATACATAAAATTAAGTAATAAAATGTTCATGTTATGAAACTTTCTCTGCACTGCATAATGGGGAATTTCCTAATCAGGGAAAACCTCAGTAATACCTCATGTACATTAAGGGATCTGAAGTCGAAATACGGCGCCGAAATTTTGCGAAACTCCGAGTAGTTAATTTTTTCAAGATGAAAATTTTTTAACTTTAAAACAGTATTTTGAATTGACTTAAGAGTTTTTCAATTTGCAATATAAGCTGGAAAAAAGTTCTTGATATGTCAAAAGTAGTTCATAAGGTGGACCTTCAGAATGTAATAATTTAAGTGTCAAAAAGTTCCTAGAACAATGCAATTTCAACAAAATTTTGCAGGAAAATGGAAATTTATAAAAAAAGAATAATAAGAAATGTAAGAAAGGAAAGGAAGGAATTAGCAAACATGTTGAATTTAATGTTCTTTATTTTGTGACTGTTCACTTCAGTGTTCACAATGAGACTTAACAAATAATCTTAAATGTCTAAAAAGGAAAACAAGAAAACGGAAAGATATTTACAGGGTTGTATTTCTGTTGAGAAAGGCGTTCCAACGTGTTGCCAACCAATACGAACAATTGTGTTGCCATATTTTCAACACTCCTTCTCAACACAATTACATTTAAACAAAAAATAACGAATTCATAAATTGATTCTAATTTTCAAACTTAAAATAATCCCAAGGACTTGATTAATCCATGATGCTTAATTTTGCTCAAGTTTTTCGTCAAAACATCGGCCATCATCTCGCTGGTTGGGACGTAGTTCAACGTTATTTCACCATTACAAAACATATCTCTCACGTGATGATACCTTATGGCGATGTGTTTGCTTCGGGAATGAAAAGTGGGATTCTTGACCAAACATTGAGCGCTTTGATTGTCGTTGTGCATCGTCATAGGATGTATTTGTGGAAATTGCAACTCACTGAGCAATTTCCTTATGTAGACCGCTTCTGTTGCTGCTGCAGAAATTGCAATATATTCTGCTTCGGTGCTGCTGAGTGAAACGACTGTTTGCTTTTTCGAGTTCCAGGAAAACACACAGTTTGCTGCTACAAAAGCATATCCGGAAAACGATTTCCGATCAGAAGGATCACCAGCCCAATCCGCATCAACAAAGCATTCTATGTCCTTGCCTGTCTTCTTGTAGTGTAGTTTGAAATCGGATGTTTTTTTCAAGTACCTGAACACATGTTTTACTGCCGCTGCATGCTCGGTGTGAGGATCACTATTCCGTTGAGCCAATTTCGAAACGGACAAAGTGATATCTGGACGTGTTGACAGGGACAGGTAGTTTAGAGTTCCAACTGCTGATTGGTATGAAGTTTTGTCGACTTTCCTACAGTTTTCATCATCGCAATTCACTTGAAAACCAGGTTCTAATGGGGTGGATACTTCTTTACAATTTTCCATGCCATACCTACTGAGTACTTCATTTATATATTGTTTCTGCGATATGAAAATAGCACCAAGACTTCCTTCGCGTGAAAATTCCATACCCAGAAAATGTGACAATGTTCCGCCATCGACAACTTCAAATTGAGCCGCTATTTGTTGCTTCGTTTTCTCCAACTCAGATAGCGATGAACTACCAACAATCAGATCATCTACGTAGACGGCTATTACGTTGTAGATGCCATTATGATGCTTGGTGTAAATGCAGGGATCACTAATACACGCAGTATATCCAAGTTTCTCCAGTACACCATTCAATTTTGCATGCCATTCACGACCGCTCTGTTTCAATCCATACAGGGATTTCTCAAGCCGAAGAACTTTGTTGGGATTTTGTTCATCTTCGTAACAGGGTGGTTGCTTCATATACACAACATCATGCAAATCGCCGTACAGGTAGGCAGATGATACATCCATTTGATGTAAGTGTATGTCGTGTTCAACTGCCAATGCCACCAAAAGTCGGATATTCGCATAACGTACCACCGGAGAAAACGTTTCATCGTAATTAATGCCGTATATCTGACTGCAACCTTTTGCCACAAGTCGCGATTTCAGCTTGCGCACATTGCCATCCTTGTCTTTCTTTATGGCGTATACCCATTTGCAACCAATTGCAACGTGACCAGGAGGTAGATCTGATAAGTGCCATGTTTTATTCTTCATCAGAGAATCATATTCTATTTGCATAGATTTTCGCCATTCATCTGCATATAGACCACTTAATGCCTCTTCCTCATTTTCTGGCGTTGGAATACATTCTCTCAATACGTTCAGTTCATTGAATAGTTTCTTCGGTCGTCCCCTTTTACCGTCACGCAATATTCTTGGTCGTCCAGGACCAATTCGGGTGACACGAGATTCTGGCTCTCCTTCTTGAACTGTACTTTCTGGCAATATTTCGGGCTGTTGCACAGATTCAGGTTCCATATCGTTGTTAGTGTTGTCATCTTGATCTTCATTTGCGTTTGACATCTCATCTTCGGATTGGGTGTTTGTAAAGGTGAAAACATCGCTCTCAATTTGATTTCGCTGATCGAATGAACTTTCGAGGAATATCACGTCTCTGCTTATTACAATCTTCCTTGTCTTTGGATTGTATAATCTGTAGCCTTTTGTTTCTTCGCTGTAGCCGACCATGATACATTCGATCCCTTTCGCTGCAAATTTCTTATATGATGTTTTGTTCAAAACGATTGCCTTTGAACCAAACACTCGAAGATGGCCAACTGTTGGTTTGTAGCCTGCCCATATTTCGAACGGTGTCTTATCACGAAGAATTTTTGTTACCGTTCGATTTCGTAAATACGCCGCTGTTCGAACCGCTTCTGCCCAAAATGATTCTGATTGGCCGGAGTGAATTAACATTGTTCTAGCCATTTCCACCAATGTTCTATTTGCTCTTTCGGAAACGCCATTCTGATGTGGAGTATATGCTACTGTTAACTGCCGCTTGATACCGTGTTCCTTCAAATAATTGTCAAAATTGTTGTTGACATACTCGCGGCCATTGTCAGATCTGATGCATTTTATTTGTTTGCCTGTTTGCTTCTCTGTTTGTGCCTTGAAGTGCTTAAATGCATCGAACACACCATCTTTTGTCTTCAGAAAATACACTGTTACATATCTGGAGTAATCGTCAATAAATGTAACAAAATACCGCGATCCACCATATGACGATTTATTAATGGGGCCGCATACATCGCTGTGTATTAACTGCAACAACTCTTTCGCTCGGGTCTTTGATGCTTGAGGGAACGGCTTTGTACATATTTTTCCCTTTGCACACGAAGAACATTCCATGTTTGAAGGCAATGATTTTGCTTTTATGCCATGGACTGTACCTTTTTCCATCATGTTCTTCAAACAGCCGAAATTCAAATGTCCGTATCGTAAATGCCATTTCATGGCATCATCATTATCAACTGAAGCACCGTAGCATTTTTCGTCTGATTTACTATCGCCAACATGATAGAAAAACAAACCGTTGTCGTTATATGCCTTCAATATGCATTTGTTTTGTCGATCTTTTATTGCAACAACATTGTTTTTGAAAACAACGCACATTTTCGCAGCCAATGCTTTGCTCACAGAGATAAAGTTGTTTTTCAGCAACGGTACATGCAGCACATTCTTCAATGTAACTGTTGTTCCTCGAACATCGACGTCGCCGCGGCCGACTGCACACACACTAGCATTGTTGGGCAATAAAATCCTTTCGTCGCATGCTTCGTAATTTGTGAACTGCGCACGATCGCAGCACAGATGGCATGTGGCGCCGCTATCAATGCACCAACTGTTGTTGTGCACATCGTTATCACCGTTAGTGTTGTTGTTGAATGCTACGTACTGCGTCATAAAGCAACTGTTGTTGTCCGTCTTTTTTGGCTGTTTGCAATTAGCGGCAAAGTGACCTGGCTGTCCGCAATTGTAGCATTTTTTGTTGCTTTTGCTGCTCTCGTTGCGACTGTTGTTTTTTACAAATGGTTTTCCGCTACCATTTTTGTGGAATTTCCCAGGTCGTTTAGACTGCATTAGCGCTTCTGATGCATCATTTTTGCTGCTATGGGGATTTTCTTGCTCGCTCTGTCTTTGTCCTTCTTCCAGCAATTTTACTTTTATGGCACTGAATGTGGGTAAGCTGTCCCGTGCTTCTATCGCAACCACGAAATTTTCGTAACTCTTTGGCAATGTGGATAACAACAGAATTACGAGAATTTCATCTGGAAGCGTTACATCCACTTCAATCAAGCTATCCGCTGTCGAGACAAATTCATTCACGTGGTCGGACATCACATCACCTTCATTCATTCGCATATAAAGGAGTCTTTTAAACAGCATTATTTTTCTGGCTGGCCCTTTTGGTTGATGCACCTCTTTTAACTTATTCCACGCTAGCAAGGCTGTCGTACATGATTTTATATGGCTTATTTGCGCCGGCTTCACACAGAGCAAAATCGACGCTAAGGCCTTCTCATCTTTGGAATCATACTCTGCTGCTTCACGGCTTCCTGCAGCCTCTGGCTTGACCACTCTTCCACTGGTGACTGCCCAGAGTTCGACATGTATGAGGACACTGCGCATTTGAATGCTCCAAGTAACATAATTGGAATCATCCAATTTCTCTATTTGCATTAAGGAATTCATAGTTCTTGTTTTTTCTTTTCCTTTTCTATCACACAGATTTTTTTTTTCAAAAGAAATACTTAATAAAAATTCACAGAGAAAATTTATTATCCACAAAACTATTTTTCGTTACTACTGCGCACTTTTTAAACAAAACTGTCTGGGCCCATAACCTGTTGAATTTAATGTTCTTTATTTTGTGACTGTTCACTTCAGTGTTCACAATGAGACTTAACAAATAATCTTAAATGTCTAAAAAGGAAAACAAGAAAACGGAAAGATATTTACAGGGTTGTATTTCTGTTGAGAAAGGCGTTCCAACGTGTTGCCAACCAATACGAACAATTGTGTTGCCATATTTTCAACAAAACATTCAAATTTCAACTAAAGAGAAATTCAATTTGAAAAATTAAAAAAGAGAATTCAATGGAAATTTAAAAAAAGAATAATAAGAAATGTAAGGAAGGAATTTGCGAAAAATTAAATTTCAACTAAAGAGAAATTCAATTTGAAAAATGTTTCTAGAAAAATGCAAAATCAACGGTTTTTAGAAATAATATATTTAACAACAATTTATAGAAAAATTTGATTTGGACAAAAACATTTTTAACCAAATTTTCTAGAGATATGCAGTTTTAACGATTTTTATAGAAAAATGCAATCTTAACAAAATTTTGAAGAAAAAAAGCAATTTCTACGAAAATTTTAAAAAAATGCAATTTCAATGAAATTTTGCAGGAAAATGTAATTATGACCAAATTTTCAAGAAAAATTTAAATTTGAAGCAATTTTTAAAATTTTAAGGAATTTTTTCTATTTCAAGAAATTTTGTAAATGTCAAAGATTTTTCTAGAAAAATGGAATTTCAACGAAATGTTGAAAAATTCAAAATTAGAATGAATTTTCTAAAGACGGAGTATGTAGAAAATTTAAATGTCAACCAAATTTTCTAGAAATATTCAAATTTGAAAGAAGTTTGTTTTTTTAAATTTCAATAAATTTTGTAGAAAAATGCAATTTTAACAAATCTTTTTTGAGAATGCGTTTCAACGATTTTCCTAGAAAAATGCAATGTTAACGAAATTTTGTAGAACAAAGCAATTTCAAATTTTGAAGCAAAATTAAAATTTGAAGGAATTGTCAAAAAAAAATCAAGAAATTTTGTACAAAACCACAATTTTGAAAAATTTTTCTGTATAACTGAAATTTTAGCAATTTTTCTAGAAAAAATGCAATCCCAATGAAATTTAGCAGAAAAATGGAATTTTAATAAAATTTTAAAGAAAAATTACAATTTGAAGAAATCTAAAATTTCATCCCTTTTTCTAAATTATATAAAATATTTAACAAATATTTTTAGGAAAATTACAATTTAAGCAATTTTCGAAAAAATATGAATATTTCAACCATCTTTCAGAAAAATTAAATGTCAAAGAAATTTTGCAGAAAATGCAATTTTGACGGAATCTTCCAGAAATAATAAAATTGGAAGGAATTTTCTAAAAAAAAAGCAATTTCAAGAAATTTTGTGGAAAACTGACATTTTAACGAAATTTTAATGATTTTTGTAAAACAGTGCAATTTTATAGAAAAAATATACAATTTTACAACATTTTCTAGAAAAATACAAATTTGAAGGAATTTTCAAAAAGAAAATAGGTTTCAAGAAAAATATGTTTCATTTTTTTACAGAAAATACACAATGCAATTTCAACGATTTTTCAGAAAAGAAAAATTTAAATTTGAAGAACTATAATGAATTTGTAGAGAACTGTAATTTAAAAAAAATCCAGAGAAATGTAATTTCAATAATTTTTCTAGAACTGCAAATTTAACGAAATTTTATAGAAAAATAAAAATTAATATTTTCTAAAAATAGGCAAAATTGAAGGAATTTTCTAAAAAAAAAATATTTAAAGAAATTTACATTTTCTAGGGAAATGCAATTTTGACAAAATTTTTGTAAATTAACATTAAAAACAAATTCAAATTTAAAGAAAATTACAATTTAAGCAATTTTCGAAAAAATATGAATATTTCAACCATCTTTCAGAAAAATTAAATGTCAAAGAAATTTTGCAGAAAATGCAATTTTGACGGAATCTTCCAGAAATAATAAAATTGGAAGGAATTTTCTAAAAAAAAAGTAATTTCAAGAAATTTTGTGGAAAACTGACATTTTAACGAAATTTTCTAGAAATTTTAATGATTTTTGTAAAACAGTGCAATTTTATAGAAAAAATATACAATTTTACAACATAAATAAAAAAAATACAAATTTGAAGGAATTTTCAAAAAGAAAATAGGTTTCAAGAAAAATATGTTTCATTTTTTTACAGAAAATACACAATGCAATTTCAACGATTTTTCAGAAAAGAAAAATTTAAATTTGAAGAACTATAATGAATTTGTAGAGAACTGTAATTTAAAAAAAATCCAGAGAAATGTAATTTCAATAATTTTTCTAGAACTGCAAATTTAACGAAATTTTATAGAAAAATAAAAATTAATATTTTCTAAAAATATGCAAAATTGAAGGAATTTTCTAAAAAAAAAAATATTTAAAGAAATTTACATTTTCTAGGGAAATGCAATTTTGACAAAATTTTTGTAAATTAACATTAAAAACAAATTCAAATTTAAAGAAATTTTCTAAAATGATATTTGATAAAAAATGCAACGAATTTGCAACAAAAAAATCAGTTCCAAGAAATTTTGCAGAAAAATAAAAAATTTTCTAAAGGCAATTTTAAAAATTTTTCTGAAATAAAATAACTTTCAAAAAAAGATATTTCAATTAAACACTAAGGATTTTTCTACAAAAATGCAATTCCAAGACAAATTAAAATTTGGAGGAATTTCAGGAAAACTGCAATTTTAACAAAATTTTCTAGAAAACTGAAATTTTCACGAAATTTTTATTAAAAAAAAAATGGAACAAAATTTTCTAGAAAAATACAAATTTGAATGAATTTTCTAAAAACAATATATTTCAAGAAATTTAAATTTTCTAATGATATATAATTTCATTTCAAATATAAAATTTTAACGAAATTTTACAGAAAAATGTAATATTGCCGAAATTTCCAAAAATTTAAATTTGAAGGAATTTTTTAAAAAAAGTAATTTCAAGAAATTTCGAACTGTAATTTTAAAAAAATTTCGAGAGAAATGTAATTTCGAGAAATTTTGTAGAAACAAAAAAAAATTTTCTAAAAAATGTAATTCAAACGATTTTTCTAAAAAAAATAAAATTTCCAAAAATTTAAATTTAAGAATTTTCTAAAAAAAACATTATTTCAATTAATTTTATGGCAAACTGCAATTTAAAAAAATAATTTGGAGAATGAAATTTCACCGATATTTCTCAAACAGTGCAATTTTAAACAAATGTTGTAGAAAAAAATACTAAATTAAATTTTCTGGAAATATGTACATTTGAAGAAATTTAAAAAAAAAAAATATTTCAAGATATTTTCTAGAGATATGCAATTTTAACAAAGTAATTGAAAATAAATGCAATATCAACGATTTGTCTAAAACAATGCAATTTAAACAAAAATTAGCAGAAAAAATAACTAAATTAATTAAATTTGAAGGAATTTTCTTAAAAAAAGATATTTTTTTGAAATATATATTTAAAAAATGCAAATTTGACGGAATTTGCTAAATAAAATTAATCAAGAAATTTTGTAGAAAAAATCAAAAATTTCTAGACAAAAAAAATTTTAAGAATTTTTCTAAAAAATATTAGTTCCAACGAAATTTCCAAGAAATATACAATTTCAACGAAAATTTTTAGAGAAGTTCAATTGTAATAATAATTACATTTGTAGAAAACTCAGACTTCGACCAAACTTTTTGGAAAAATGCAACTTCAACGAAATTTTCTAGGAAAATGTGCAATCTGATGCAATTTCCTATAAAATTTTAATTTTCATTACAATTTCTAGAAAAATTTATCTTTTATAGAAGTTTCTAGCATTAATTTTTTTTTAAAAAAATGCATATTTGAAGGAACTTTCTAAAAAAGTAAATGCAATTTCAACGATTTTGCAAAAAAAAACAATTTTAACGAAATTTTGCAAAAAATGCAACTTTGACAAAACTTTACAGAAAAATGAAATTTTTGCGAAAATTCCAAGGAAATTAAAATTTAAAGAATTTTCTAAAACAAAAGTAATTTAAAGAAATTTTTGTAGAAAACTGCTGCTTAAAAAAATATTTTAGAAAATGTAATTTCAAGGATCTTTCTAGAACAGTACAATTTTAACAAAATTTTGTAGAAAAATAAAAAAATTATATTTTGCAAAAAAATTCACATTTGACGGCATTTACTAAAATAATATTTCACGATATTAAAAAATTTAAGATATGCAACATCAACGATTTGTCTGCAACAATGCAATTTCAACAAAAATTTGCAGAAAAATTAAAAATTAACATTTTCTAGAAAAATTCAAATTTGAATTTCTAAATAAATGATATTTAAAATATAAATATATTTTAAAAATGTAAGTTTAAATTAATCTAAAAAAAATAAATTTCAAGAAATTTTGTAGAAAATATCAAAAATTTCTAGAGAGAAACTTTTTTAGGATTTCTCTGTGAAAAGTTTTAGAGAAATTAAATTTTAACAAAATTTGTAGAAAACTGCGACTTCGATAAAACTTTTTGGAAAAATGCAATTCCAACGAAATTTTCTAGGAAAATTTAATTATCTGAAGCAGTTTCATATAAAACTTAAATTGTCATAATTATTTCTAGAAAAATTTAACTTTTATTAAAATTTCTAGCGTTAACATTTTCTAGAAAAATGCAATTTTGAAGGAATTTTCAAAAAAAAAAAGCAATTCCAAAAATTTTTGTAGAAATCTGCAATTTTAACACAATTTTCTAGAGCAATGCAATGAATTTCGATTTTTCGAGACCTGTGTAACTACAACAAAAAAAATTACAGAAAATAAAAATTTTTTAGGGAAATTAAAATTTTAAGGAATTTTCTTAAAAAAAATATTTGAATATTTCAAATATCTTTTAGAAATATTAAATTTCAACGAAATTTTGCAGAAAATCCAATCTTGACGGACTCTTCCAGAAATATTAAAATTTGAAGGAATTTTCTAAAAAAAGTAATTTCAAGAATTTTTTTAGAAAACTGCAATTTTAACAATGATTTTTGTAGAACAATGCAATTTTATAGAAAAATAAAAATGTTACAACATTTTCATACAACATTTGTTACATTTTCAACAGAAAATGCAATTTCAACGATTTTTCAGAAAAATAAAATTTTAACGAAATTTTGCAAAAAAAAAATATATTTTGACGAAATTTGCAAGAAAAATTAAAATTTGAAGGAACTTTTTACAAAAAGTAATTTCAAGAAATTTTGAACTGTAATTTTAAAAAAATTTCGAGAGAAATGTAATTTCAAGAAATTTTGTAGAAACACAAAAAATTTTCTAAAAAGGCCATTCTAACGATTTTTCTAAAAAAAAAATTTCAACGAAATTTTGCAGAAAAATGCTGTTTTGAAGAAATTTGCAAGAAAAATACAAAGAGTAAAATTTTCTAGGAAAACGATGAAATTTCCTGCAATTTTAACTACAAAAACAAAAACTACAAATTTAAAGTAATTTTTAAAAAAATATTTAAAAAAAAAAAACATTTTCTACAGAAAATGCAATTTCAAAAATTTTTCAGAAAAATAAAATTTTAATGAAATTTTGCAAAAAAAATATGTTTTGACGAAAGAAATGTAATTTCAGGAAATTTTGTAGAAACACAAAAAATTTTCTAAAAAAAAAGGCAATTGTAACGATTTTTCTTAAAAAAATAATTTGAACGAAATTTTGCAGAAAAATGCTGTTTTGAAGAAATTTGCAAGAAAAATACAAAGAGTAAAATTTTCTAGGAAAAACGATGAAATTTCCTTTAAAATTTAAATTTTCTTGCAATTTTTATTAAATTTTCTAGAAACATTTTCATCAAAGAAAAATGAAATTGCAAATTGCAAATGCAAAACATGCGTAGCCAATTTTATTTCGTGACGGCATTAGATCTATTAGGCTAAACTTGATTATTGGCGTCAAATTTCATGAAAATGAAACATATATACCTTTAGGGTACACTCTAAACATATAATATTTGGTGCACACAAATATCATATATTTGGGAAGATGTGTTCTAAACAAATCGAAGTTTACATCCTAATATTTATTTTGGACTATTTTTGCCGAAACAAATATTCATTTGCATTTAGGTATTCGGAAAATACCTAAATTGTGTTAAATTTTTCAGTAATTCAATATTAATTTTTTTAAAAAAAAATTCTGGTCGTATATATAATAAATAATAATAATTGAAATCATATAATCTTTGATCAAAATATATACTTGGAGGATTGAGAACTAATGATGGCTTGGAATACTCAGAAATTTTAAATGATTGATATAAAACATAAGTTAATGCTGCATTTGGTATCATAACTGGGGGGTTCAAACCAAAAAAAAACTAAAACCGAAATTCGAAAAATTCAACAAAAGTTTAGAAAATTTTTTTTGAATAAAATATAATTGGAGAAATTCCTAAACAATAATTTTATTTGTATTCAAATACATATTTTATTTGAAAAATTTAGTTTGCAAATATTATATATTGTAACATATTAATATACGAGTTCCAAATATATTTTATTGATTTTCAAATAAAATTTATTTGCTCAGAAATATATAATATTTAAAAATTTGTGTTCCAGATATATTTTCTTTCGATTCAAACATATCCAAAAAGGCGATTTTGCCCCGTGTAGTGAATCCGCCTTAATACACATACAATATTTGAAGATGACTGAACTATAATAACATTATTTCTATGTGTGGCGTGAATCTGCCGCCCATCATTCTCATTCAGAAATTATATTAGCACCAAATCGATATACATATCCTATGTCCGCTAACAAAGACATACTCGTACTCATCTCGTGACAATGACATTTTATTGACCGAAATTAATTCAAAGTATGGCTCCTCCTCTTTTGATGGGGAGGTCGTCGTCGGTCGCCTTGCCTTGTCCCGTAAGTGTCGAGGCCATTATCCGAATCTTAATGGACGTTTTATTGAACAGAGATGGAGAAAGATCATCATGGAGCGACGAGCACATGCATGGATATGGATGAGTACGCGTGTGTGCGTTTGTTTGTGTGTGTACATATATCTGACCTTTTCATTGTGGCAAACAATCGTTTAATCATCATTCGCATCGACAACATCAACATCAACGACAATGACAAAGACCACGACAGCGGCAACGACATTAACCAACGGCATAATCATAATGTTGTGATTAATTTTATCATAATGTCACATACAGAGACTGTGAAAATGAATTCACAGTAGGGGGTATATTAGAGACGATCACATATTTCAGAAATATTAATTTTCATTACTCTATGCAATAATCAATATATTCAATAATCCTTATAAATATTAGATGAATTTCAAAAATAATCAAACTATTATATTCAATTAAAATATATTGATATAGACGAACAATTTTGAAAACCATCCCATTGCTATCAAAGACACAAACCAATCAACTCGCGTAGGCAAGGTTTATGTCGGCATATAATAAAAAGAAGAGCATTTACAAAAATGGAGAAAGAAAAAAACAATTTTGCATCTAAAAAGTAGCCTTCGTTTGGAAGGGAATATGCAGAACATATGCAAAATATAATGTGCATATGATGAATGAAAAAATGCATATGCATATAAAAAATTTGCATCTGCAACTAAATATATTGCATATGCAAAAAATATGCATCGGCAAATTGGAGAAAATAAACTAATTTTTGAAACATAATTTTTTTAAAGACAAAAACTACCCTCGCCTCAAATTTCAATATTAAAGCTTCAGCCGTTTGTCTGTTACGCTCTTGCAGAGTTAAAGTAACCATTTGCAGATTTTAGGCGACACACATTGACACATTAAAATTAAAAAAGGACAAAAACCTTTTTTTTTAAATGTAATAGCCGATACAAAAAGGAACAATAGCAAATGATCGAATTTACGGTGAATTTTAAACAGAAATGTGTTTGCATATTTTTTTGCATATGCACGATATATGCAAATACTTATGCAATGTGCATAAAATATGCAAAAATAAATAGGTGTATATTTAATTATTTTTTAACGAAAAAAAACGATAAGGTTTTGCGCTACAACCATCCAATAAAAATATGCAATTGCATGAGAAAAATGTTGAAAAAATTATAAAAAAATATAGTTTTAATTCAATCTTTGAAAATTAGTTACTATATGGGTTTTCCAAGAAGAGTGATATGATTTCTTTGAAAAAAAAAACACACTTATTGTTAAGAAAACTCAAAAGTTTTTTATTTAATTTGAAGTACAATCGATACAATTAAGTTCTAAATAAAACGTCATTCAAATGCGACTTCTTCTGCAGGAACGAATTCGATGAACCCAATTTTCGAGCACTTTTTCCACTAAATCAAGTCGAATGTCATGAATGGCACGTTCAATATTGACTTGTAAAGCTTGAAGAGAGTCTGGTTTATTCCGAAAGACCAATGACTTCAAATAACCTCACAAGAAATAGTCTAATGGTGTTAAATCACAACTTCTTGGAGGCCATTCAATATCACAATTTCTTGATATAATCGAATCTCCAAACTTTTCTCGGAACAATTTAATTGTTTCATTTGCTATGTGGCACGTAGCCACAATCGGTCAATGGCAAAAAGATAGCTCATAACGAGAGCTAAAATATTGCTTATGGGTGTCAAGGTCGTAGGTCGACTGGAAAGGGTTTTTTTTTTGCAAAAAGATAGCTCTTAACGAGAGCTAAAATATTGCTCATGGGTATCAAGGTCGTAGGTCGACTGGTTTTAAAAAAAATGGACTTAGCGCACGAAAAGTTGCAATTGAAGAACGATTATTTAGATAATAATTTGTAAACGTTGTTCTTGCGTATATCTCTCCATGATGAAATTGTAACCACTACTGAATACAATGAAAAACAAATGACAGATCATGACATATTACAAATGGCTGAAACGTGACTTCAAAACCGTAGCATCCCTATTGGAAAACCCGTTATTATATATTACTATTTCAATATGATTAATTTAATAAAATTCCGAAATTGATTTTTTTCTGCAAAACATCGCTGACATTGCATTTTTGTAGAAAATCTTTCAAAATCGCTTTTTTCTAGAAAATTTTGACCAGAATAATTTTTTCTACAAAATTTGATTGAAAATAATTTTTTCTTAAACATTTAGGCAAAATCTCATTTTTTCCAGAAAAGTTCGTTTAAATATGAATTTTCCAGAAAAGTTCGTAAAAATTTAATTTTCTGCGAAATTTCATAAAAATTGATTTTTTTAGAATATTTTTTTCAAATTTAACTTTTCTACAAAATTTCATAAAAAATTAATTTATCCGAACATTTTTTCTTAAACATTTAACCAAAAATGCGTTTAAATATCATTTTCTTTGCAAAACTTTGTTGAAATTTAATTTTTCACGAAAATTTTGTTGAAATTGATTTTTTCCATAAACTTCATTAAAATTGATTTTTTCTGGGAAATTTCATAAAAATTGAATTTTTTTTCTAATATTCTGTTGAAATTGAACTTTTCTACAAAATTTCATTTATCTCGAATATTTTTTTGCAACTAATTTTTTCTACAAAATTTCCTTGAAATTATATTTTTATTGACAATTTTTTCGAAATTCCGTTTTTCTATAAAATTTGTTTGAAATAGCTTCTTACGTCTAAAATGATTTTTCATGTCTCCAGATTGAGAGTTGAAAAAGCTTTTTTTTTCTTGTGAAAATTATTTACTAGATTTTAAATATTACTTTTTACTTATTATATGATAAATTTTATCATATGATAAGTTAAATAACAATCTGAAATTGAATTTTTTTAATTTTGTCCAGAATATTTCTACAAAATTTGATTAAAAATAATTTGTTCTTAAACATATAGCCAAAATCACATTTTTTCAAAAAAAAAATGCCTTCAGATAGCGTTTTTCTTAGAAATTTTTTTTTTGCAAAATTTCTGAAAATTGCTTTTTTCTTGTGAAAATTATTTTCTATATATTATATATAGATTTATTAAATTAAATTCAGAAATTGATTTTTTTCTGCAAAATTTTGCTGAAATTGCATTTTTGTAGAAAAAGCTTTAAAATCGCATTTTTCTCGAAAATTTGGCCAGAATAATTTTTTCTACAAAAATTTAATGGAAAATAATTTTTTCTTAAACAATTAGACAAAATCGCATTTCTTCAAAAAAATTGCGATCAAATAGCATTTTCTTTGCACAATTTTGTTGAAATTGTATTTTTCACGAAAATTTGGTTGAAATAGCTTCTTAACTCTAAACTGATTTTTTCCGTAAAATTCCGCTTTTGTAGCAAATCGTTCAAAATTGCATTTTGTCCAAAGTAAAATTTGATTGAAAATGCTTTTTTATAAAAAATTCGTCACCTTTGCGTTTTTCTACAAATTTTGGTAGAAATAATAGTTTCTTCACTATTTCGCTGAAATTGCATTTTTGTAGAAAATCGTTTAAAATTGCTTTTTTTTCCAGTGATTTTTTCCACAAAATTTGATCGAAATTCATTTTTCTTTAAAATATAGTCAAAATATCATTTCTCAATCAACAAAAAATAAAATACAAAATGTCGCTGAAATTGTATTTTTCTTGAATATTTCTACGAAATTCTTCAACAATTGGATGGAATAGCTGTTTTGAATATTTCCTAAAAAATTCCTTAAATTGTATTTTTCTAGGAAAATCGTTGAATTTGCATGCCTTTAGAAAAAATTCGTTAAAATTGATTTTTTACAAACTTTCATGAAATTGTATGTTTTATAAAAATTATTTATCTGTCTGGCACGTACTATTTATAACTTCTGAAAGAAGTGGCTTTACATTTTCCATTTATTTTTCTTGAAAATTACGTCGAAATTTTTCTGCAAAATTTCGCTGAAATTGAATTGTTGTAGAAAATCCTTCAAAATCACATTTTTCTAGAAAATGTTGTTCAAGCCGAATTTTTTTACAAAATAAAATTAAAAATAATTTTTTCTTAAACATTTTGCCATTATTGCATTTCTCCAGAAAATTGCGCTGAAATACCGTTTTTCGCTAAAATTCCTGAAAATGTATTTTTCACGAAAATTTTGTTAAATATTATTTTTTCCATAAAAGTTGGTTAAAATTGAGCTTTTCAAGAAAATTTAATTAAATTTTAATTTTTCTCAAATATTTTGTTGAAATTGTACTTTTCTACAAAATTGCATCTTCCTACAAAATTTGGTTGAAATAGCTTCTTAAAAATTACGTCTAAATTGATTTTTTCTAAAAAATTAAGTTTTTTAGAAAATCGTTCAAAATCGATTGTCCGCAGTGAAATTGATTGAAAATACATTTTCTTAAATATTTCGTCAAAATTGCCTTCCTAGAATAGTTTGGTAAAAATTACTTTTTTTTCTAAAAATTTCATAATGACTGCATTTTTCTCGAAATGTCGTAAATGCCTCGAATACATTATTGTAATTGAATTTTTCTACAAAATTTGGTTGAAACAGCTTTTTTGAAAGTTTCGTAAAAATTTCTTGAAATTGAATTTTTCTAGAAAAATCGTTGAATTTTGCAGACAATTTAGTAAAAATTATTTTTTTTCACAATTATCTTGAAACTGTATTTTTTTTCAAAATTTTTCTGTCTGGTGCCCACGATAACTTCAGAAATAAGTTATCGAGTGGCTTAACATTTTCCATTTATTTCTGTTGAAAATGACGGTTAATTGATTTTTTCCGCAAAATTTTGGTGAAATTATTTTGCCATAATTGCATTTCTCCAGAAAATTTCGTTGCAATTCGCAAAATTTTTTGAAATTGAATTTTTACGAAAAGTTTGTTGAAATTAAACTTGTTAAACTTGTTTTTTCTAGGAAATTTTATAAAAATTGTATTTTTCTCGAATATTTTGTACTTTTTTACAAAATTTCATAAAAATTGCATTTATTTCGAAAAATTTGTTGAAACTGATATTTTCTACAAAATGTCGTTGAAATTGTATTTTTCTTGAAAATTTCTTCGAAATTGCATTTTCCCACAAAATTTGGTTGGAATGGCTTCTTAAAAATTCTGCAAAATTTCGCTTTTGCAGAAAATCTTTCAAAATCGTATTTTTCTCCAAAGAGAATTTGTCTACAAAATTTGGTTGAAAATGCATTTTTCTTCCAAATTTCGCCAATAACACAGTGCGACAAAATAAACTCAAGTTTGGACGCGATACTATTTTTCCTGTAGGTCTTGTCGAGTAAAACACGAATCTTTTTTGGAATTCCCCGGACACCCCCAAAATCCGGATTTCACTTGAATGAAACTTTAATAACTCCGTCGATTTCGAACGGATTTTTAAGAGACTGGTTGCATTTTTTTCCTTATAAAATATACTATATATTATATATAAAATATACTATATATATATATATCTATTAATCGTACGGTTTTCTCACAATATAATTGCTAAAAACATTGTCTAAACTAGAAAATGACGGACAAAAATGTGTTTGTAGGGCAAATAAATCTATATTCCTACAGCTTCAAACAAAACAAACAAAACATACATCGTTCGAAAGGTCCAATTCTCTTCTTTCTAAAGAGAGATTGGAGATCGATTTTTAGAGATTGGAGATCGATTAATAATTAATAAAGTTATAGGCGCTCAAGTGAAAAAAGGCAAGAAAATCGGTTTTTTACCCGTAAATCCGGATTTTGGGGGTGTCCGGCAAATTTCGTAGAACAAACGTTGTTCTACTCGCCAAGACCCACAAGAAAAATAGCATCGCGGTTTTTGGTTTTTGGACTGTCGCACTGTTTAATTCATTTCTCCAGAAAATTGCATTGAAAGAGAATTTTTGTTGGCAAAATTTCTTAAATTTGCATTTCTAGATGTTTTTTTAGAAAAGTTCGTTAAAATAGATTTTTTTGTGTTGTTGCTATTTATTGTTGGCCTATGCTTTTGTTATTCAGTCAGAATTTATTCGGTTTAAGACCATTTGTTTCAGTTACTTTCTGTCTATTGCAAAACTGTAAAAGAAACAAATACAATACATCTAGAAAATTTCGTAGAAGTTGAATTTTTCTCGAACATTTTGTTGAAATCGATTTTTTTCTACAAAATTTCATAAAAATTTCATTCAACTCAATATTTTGTTGAAACTGAATTTTTCTGGTTGAAATTGTATTTTTTCTACAAAATTTGGTAAAAATACCTTTTTTGAAAATATCATCAAAATATATTGAAATTAAATTTTTCTAGAAAAATCGTTGAATTTGCTTTTTTTTTAGAAAATTTCGTTAAAATTAACATTTTTCACAAATTTCTTGAAACTGTATTTTTTTAGCAATTGCCTGTCTGTTGCTCATAATAACTTGTGAAAGTAGACTAACTTAACATTTTTCATTTATTTTTTTCGAAAATTACGGCGAAATTTATTTTCCTGCAAAATTTCGCTCAAATTGCATTTTTGTAGAAAATACCTCACAATCAGATTTTTCTGGAAAATTTTGTTCAAGGTGAAATTTTCTATTTTAAATTTATTTTAAAATTTGATTTTATTGCATTTCTCCAGAAAATTGCGTTGAAATAACATTTTTTCGCAAAATTTCTTGAAATTGCATTTTTCGCGAAAATTTTGTTGAAATTGATTTTTGTCCAGAAAAGCGCTATTTTTTCTGGGAAATTTCATAAAATCATTTTTTTCGAATATTTTGTTTAAATTGTATTTTTCTACAAAATTTCATAAAAATTGCATTTATCTCGAAAATTTTGTTGAAACTGTATTTTTTCTAAAAAAATTCGTTGAAATTGTATTTGGCTTGAAAATTTCTTCGAAATTTCACTTTTCTACAAAATTTGGTTGAAAGAGCTTCTTCAAAATTTCCCTGAAATTGCATTTTTGTAGAAAATTGTTCAAAATCACATTTTTGGCTAAAGGGATTTTTTCTACAAAATTTGATTAAAAATCCATTTTTTTTTTAAATTTCCCAAAAAATTGCTTTGAAACATTTTTTTTTGCAAAATTTCTTAAAATTGAATTTTTCTAGATGTTGAAACTGATTTTTTCTACAAAATTTCGTTGAAACTGTACTTTTCTTGCAAATTTCTTCGAAATTGCATTTTTCTGAAAAATTTGGCTGAAATAGCTTCTTGAAAATTTCGCTGAAATTGAATTTTTGTAGAAAAACATAAAAAATTTAATTTTTTGTCCAAAGTGAATTTTTCAACAAAATTTGATTGAAAAATCATTTTTCTTAAAAATTTCGTCAAAATTTCATTTCACCAGAAAATTGCGTTGAAATAGGTTTTTTTGCAAAATTTCGTTGTAATTGTATTTTTCTTGAAAATTTCTCCGAAATTGTACAAAAAAGCTTTTAAAAGCTTTTTAAAAAATCGTCAAAATTTCTGAAAATTAATTTTTTCTAGAAAAATCGTTGAATTTGCTTTTTTTTTAGAATTTTTTTTTAAAAAGGATTGTTTTCACAAACTCTCTGCAAATTGTATTTTTTAAATAAATTACTTGTCAGTCTGGCAGCACTATTACTTCTGAAAGAAGTTATCGAGTGGCTTGATAATCACAAGGTGACAATTTACCACCTTCAATGACAAAGCCATATTATAGGAAGCGGCGATTGTCATATAAAAGGGACAGTCTGTCAACCGATTTCTGTTTTGAGTGGCCCTATTACGTTCGCTTTTGTAATGAAATAATTTCCCGCAGGTTACCAAATATAAACTTTTGTTTTTTCAAATATAGTAATATTTTCGTCTTCACTATTAACTTGATAAAAATGAACGTAATTGCTCGACTGCGTTTTGCTGACTTGTTTTCGTATTGTCACATAGTATTATTAAGAAAATTTTACGGAAATTATTTCTAGAGGTAGTGACCCATCTTAATGTGTTTTTTTCACTATGTGTAAAGTATTTATTTGTGTATTTTCGTCATGTAAATGTATTTTGTTTATCCATGTATACACGACGGATGGAAATAAGTAAAGAAGGAATGACGAAAGGTGGGGGCGAGATTTACGTTCGCAATTCTGCTGTGCTTATCTCATCTCAATGAGGAGCATAATTTCGCTGTGAAATGCTTATGTTTACAATGACTTAACGACCTACATTCGATGTCAACTGACGTCGACGACTACGACGATGACGACAACGATGAGGCGCGTTAAAAATGAGAAATGTTCGCATCGCACTTGGCACAATTCGTCCTTAAGTGGTTACTTAAGGTTGAAAGGGTCACCAAAGCCAACGCCAGCCAACCTATGCCAATAAGGCGCGCATTTACTCCTTAATAAAACCTCGCGAATATTACGATGGTTGTTGTAAAGGCTTTCATCGTCGGGATGAGGTCAGGTCAGGTCGGCTCGGCCGCTTTAATGCCCGCGGTTGTCGCAAATTGAGTAAAGTGGACGCTGAAATGGTTAAGGGTCACGGTAAACATAAATTCCGTGGGATTATTGTTATTACCGTTTTCACGTTTTTTTTTGAGCAAACGGAAACGGATGTCTAAATTAACCGGCTTGGTTAAATTCACACCACAGTGAATGATATTTGAAGAATTAAATTCACACGATTCGTTAACGTTGGCAATTTGTACGGGAAATAGGGTTTAATTGTGTGTACTTAATTTAAATTTAAGATGACCAAATATCCGGCAAACATATTAAGAATTGTTGTTTATGGTTTTAATTTTTAATTTTCATTACTGAGCAAAGGAGTAGTAAATCACACTCACAGTGTATATATTGAAATCAAAATTGGATGTATGATAAAACAAGGTTAGCAAAAATGATACTAACACCCCTATTCTCGACCGAGTGACAAGAACATTTTTGTGATAGTAACAACATTTGTGATAGTAAAGACAATTTGCTATTCGAGGTTTCAAATTCAAGCTCTTTATACCCTACACCACACTGTGGTACAGGGTATTATAAGTTTGTTTCACGGCAGATGTTTGTAACACCTGAAAATAACACAGCTAGACCCACCTTAAAGTATACCGATCGACTCAGAATCAGTAGCTGAGTCGATTTAAGCATGTCCGTCCGTCCGTCCGTCCGTCCGTCTGTCCATGTAAAGTTGTTCGTCGACTACAGGTCGCAATTTCACTCCGCTCGTTCTGAAATTTTGCAGTTTAGAGTATTTCGCAGCTGTTAAGATCGCTATTGAATTTGGTTGAAATCGGTTAAGATTTAGCTATAGCTCCCATATATATGTTTCGTCCGATTTTGCTCTTTAGTCCTGTAGAAGCTGTATTTTACCTTCAATCCTTTTGAAATTTAGAATGGTAGAGTTTCTTGATCCATGAACCAACATTGCCGAATTTGAAGAAAATCGGTTAAGATTTAGCTATAGCTCCCATATATATGTTTCGTCCGATTTGGCCATTTAGTCCTATAAAAGCTGTATTTTACATCCAATCGTTTTGAAATTTAGAATGGTAGAGTTTCTTGATCCATGAACCAATACTACCGAATTTGAAGTAAATCGGTTAAGATTTAGCTATAGCTCCCATATATATGTTTCGTCCGATTTGGCTCTTTAGATCCAATCGTTTTTATACCCTACACCACACTGTGGTACAGGGTATTATTTAAGTATAAAATGTCCCAAAAGTAAATTTATGTAAACAATTTATACATGAATTACAAAATTTATATATCAGAGTTATTCAATATTACGGGAGTGGTGTAGGGTATTATATAGTCGGCCCCGCCCGACTTTAGCCTTTCCTTACTGGTTAGTAATGGCGTAGTTTCTACTTATCAAATGTCAAAGAATAAAAGCTTCAAAAGTGACAGCTACCGAAATACCGTGTCATTCAAAATAACACGTCTTGTTGGAAAACCCTGTACATAACATAAATAAAAGTAATAAATTAAATCGCTATTTAAACAGAAATTAAAAAAAAAAGATTTTTTGAAATTCACTTACCTCTACCAAAAGGGCTATACATTCTACATTTATCCATAGATTTTTTTCAAATAGGCATTATTTTCTTCGCTAGGATGCAAACTTTTAAAAAATAAAATATTTGTTTTCCATTTTTTTCTATTTTTTATGTTTTTTTTTGTCCCAGGATTTTTTTTGTAGAAAATCTACTTTTTCCAATTTGTTTAATGGCTGTTACTAAACCACTGTTTCTAAGTGAAAGAGATATTTCCAACATTGGTAGCCCACATTAATAGCTTCAATTTAACGCATAAGTCGACCTGATCGGGCATATACTCCAATAATTATACATAGTGCAAATACTAAGGGTACCTTCGACGATAATTTTTTAATAAAAAATTTTTTTAAAAAAAAGTGTGTTCATAAAAAATTATTTGGTTTTGATTTTATATAACAGTATGCCACAATCTATACAAAAAAATAATTTTTAGGTCTAGGACACAAAAAATTTTTTTTTTGTTGCGTAGTGTTATTGTTATGTATTCGAGAATAGCACCGTAAGTAGAAGTTAGAAAACAATAGGGCTTCGTATTTGGCCAAATTTTAGGATTTTGGCAGATGTCCAGCTTCTGCAAAAAAAAAACACATTCAATCGAACTCTAATACGTACCGCCAGGGAGATTCGGTCAGATTAACGCGTTACGTTTTCGAATGGATACTGCTTATTTTAAATTTAATTATTTATGCATAATGATGTTCTTGTATTTTTACACAAATAACATATCTAAGGTACTTCATCCGAATTAATTTGCGAATTTTACAAGAATTCCGCAAATATTTATGTATGAGGGAAATCTTTGATCCAGGATCAGAATAATAATTTCGCTTTGAGTTGTTATTAAAACCACTTCAAGTATTTCACTGCCGTTGCAAGAGAATTAATTTATTACATTTTTACTGTTGTTCTGCTCTTTAAGGTGCTTTGTTGAGGTGCACCATCATTTTAAGTGTAACAATTTATTTTATTCTACTGTCATTAAAGAATTTATCATTTATCTCTCTTCTTCTTATTTCCACTCTATTCCCATGGCGGCCGCACCACAGTAAAGATGTACGCCTACCCGTCCAATTACAAAGAGCCATGGCTGCCGAGGCAGAGGCAGCACGTGAGGCTCGTGCTAAAGTTATAGCCGCCGAAGGTGAACAGAAAGCCTCGAGAGCATTGAGGGAAGCCTCAGAAGTTATTGGTGACTCGCCGGCTGCATTACAGCTACGCTACTTACAGGTAAATTAAAAATGAATAAAGCCATTTGTTATGCAGAGACAATACTGATATGTACTTTTCCTCTTCCTTCCCAATTTTTCGTTTTTGGCTTGCAGACATTGAGCGCCATATCGGCCGAAAAGAATTCCACCATTGTTTTCCCATTGCCCATTGATCTGATAACGTATTTCCTGAAATCGAACGATGCTGATACAATAAAAACCGCCGCCAACACAGCCCAGGCCATAGCTGACCGGGAGGCTGTGCCCATTGTTAAACCACCCACAACAGTCGCTGGTGCATCAACAGCAGCGGCAGCAGCAGCAGCAGCAGCTGCTGCAGCGGTGGCCACCACATCAAGCAGCAGCAATGCGAACAATATAAACCACGACAATGGTATTGTTACTGCTGCGATGTAAGTGGTGGCAACACACTCACAGCTGTAGAACAGGACAGTGAAGGAGAAAGCACGAGCAAGAGAGAAGAGAGCTTTGTATGTCCACAAACATCAGCAACAGCAACAGCAGCAGCAAAAGCAAAGCATCCGCAGCAACAATCGACAGTGTCAGTCATTCAGTGCAAATATTTGAGAGTACCCAAATACAGCAACAACAACAATAAATACAAATAAGATGGCATTTACTTACGTATACAAACAGAGGAACATAAACCAAGTCCCCGCCCGCCCTATCACACACCCACACTCATCACCTTCTGGTGCGACCGACCCCTACCTACTACTTAGCCTCGGTATCACAATAAAAGTCCCTTCAAAAGGGAAAATAAGAAGAACAAGAATTATTATAATGAAAACCCTCCAAAAACATGACCCTACAACAACAGGCAATCCGAAATATACCAAAAACAAAAGCTGTAAACAATAACCATCACCGTCATTACACATACCTATATACAGTAACTCACACAAGCACACAGTCAGTCCCTCTTATGGCACACAGTGGGAGAATTTGGAAAAATGTGGAAATCAATTTGCTGTTTCAGAGCAAACAATTCGATTTAAATTAAATTTCAAATAACATTCCCTTAATTCAGAAAGAACGTTTATGTATTTTTTCGAAATAAGGTTTTTTTATGTATTTCTATAGACGAAATAAATAAATAAACATTCTGTTAAAATGTCACTTTCAATAAGAATAAGTAAATATTATGATTTTGAAAAAATTACCGGTAACGCCCTTTTTGAATTAAGGTTACGATAAACACTTATAGTAGGATTAGCCTCAGCTATAGTGGAAAACAACGACACATTATAAAATTCATGGGACATAATGTCCATTGATGTTGTAACACTGCAAAAAGTGTCATAAGGTCCATGGGGGGCGGAATGAAGATGGGCGCCATAAAAATACACCCCAATATTTGTATGAATATGGGCCCCAAACAATTACGTGTCATACAATAACTTTTTTGGGAACTAATTTCATATGTTGACTGCTTTTTGGGGGCTCATTTTCATCTATTGATTTAGAAACGGGAGCATTTACGCGTAAAACCTTTACTCCGCGTAGCCAACTTTATGGCCATAGGAGAAAAATTCTTAAAAATTCGGCCGAAGGCCTATCACGCAGAAAGAGGTTTTTTTAGAAAAATTAGTTTGCAGTCGCACATTATTATATACTACGAGTATCTATTTTACAAAGAGAACCACTTTCATTTTTTTGATGCATTTTAATTTTATCTACAGTAGTCGGCAGAAGTATTTTGACGAAATAAAAATCGTGCATTTTTGACTTTAACTTTTAAATGGCTTAATAAAGAAGTCTTGTTTATTTTTTCCTTTTTATATAGAACTAATACAAATTTTAAAATAAGCAAACACATATTTTTTTATAGAAACTTATAAAGATATAAATTAATTAGTTAATTCATGTGTTGGCACAAGTATTTTGACAAGTATGTAATACTAAGAAAACGTAGTTTAAACTTAACAAAAGTAAAGAAATGAAGAACAATTTAGTAAAATGTATAATTTCCATTGGCTTCAATAACTTTTTGAAGGCGTCTCGGTACTGAATCCACAAAATTTTGAAGAATCCCTGGAGATATCTCTTTTCAAAGGGAAGTGACCTTAGAAACTGTCTCCTCTCTGGTTTTATTTAACGAAATTGTTCATTTGCTTTTCAAAAGATACGACCCCTTTTCTATAATATTTAAATATGGACCTTAAGGTGGCCAGTCCAAAGTCATAACATCAGTAGTCTTTTAAAAGTTACTTATCGTCCGGGCTTTGTGACATGGTGCATTATCCTGTTGCAGGATAAAAGATTCTCCAATAAGCCTATCTCCGGAAGGAAATTCATTATTATTTAGTGTACTCAGATACTGACTTTGGTTTATCGAAACTGTGATTGGAACTAAGTCACCCAGCCCATTATACGCAGTTTTTTTTAGCCGTTTGTAAGGCCGTTTTTTTGCCTTACTACCTTCAGCAGTCTTACACAATTTTTTTTTTATGATCTATACTCAATGGAGCTTTCATCTGTTCATAGAACGCTTCTCTAGAACTGCTTTGGCTTGTGCAGATGTTCCTTTGCGAAGGGCAGTCGTTTAAGCTTGTTTGTTAAGTTAAGTTTGTTTCATAAGCCACAAAAAGATTTCGTCAAAATACTTATGCCAACTACTGTATTCTAGATTGGGGCTTAATTTTCTAATACATTTTTATACCCTCCACCATAATAACACCTCTAAATATGGATCTGAGACCCCATAAAGTTTATACAGCGTTTTCCAATAAGAGTGATATGACTTCTTTGAAACAACACAACTATTGTTAAGGAAATTCAAGAGTTTTTTATTTAATGTGAATTACAATCGATACAATTAAGTTCTCAATAAAACTTCATTCAAATGGTCTCCATGACTTCTTCTGCAGGAACGAATTCGATGAACCCAATTTTCGAGCAATTTTTCCACTAAATCAAGTCGTATGTCATGAATGGCACGTTCAATATTGACTGGTAAAGCTTGAAGAGAGTCTGACTGATTGAAATAACCCCACAGGAAATAGTCTAATGGTGGTAAATCACAACTTCTTGGAGGCCATTCAATATCACAATTTCTTGAAATAATCGAATGTCCAAACTTTTCTCGTAACAATTCAATTGTTTCATTTGCTGTGTGGCACGCAACCACAATCGATCAATGGCAAAAAGATAGCTCTTTACGAGAGCTAAAATATTGATCATTGGTGCCAAGGTCGTAGGTCGACTGGAAAATGTTTTGTTTTTTTGATTTTATCATAATTTTCAATTGACTTCATTCATCATTTTCAAATGTAAACTGAAAGTTTATTTTTGCTCTAGCTCCTTAACAGCACGTCGGATCGGGAATCGGTCACTGGCAAAAAGTTAGCTCTTAACGCGAGCTAAAATATTGCTCATGTGTGTCAATAGACGTGGCGCACGAAAAGTTGCAATTGGAAAACGATTATTTTGATAATAAAACTGAATAATTTGTAAACGTTGTTCTTGCGTATATCTCTCCATGATGAAATTGTAAACACTACTGAATACCGTGAAAAACACTACTGAATACAATGAAAAACAAATGACTGATCATGACATATTACAAATGGCCGAAACGTCACTTCAAAATCATATCATACCTATTGGGAAAACCCGTTATATTCTTAATCGTCCTAAAATTCTAAGACGATTTTGTCATGTCCATCCGTCCGTCCGTCTGTTGCTACAGTCACGCTACAGTCCGTAATAATAGAGCTAGGTTCATTAAATTTGGTAGAAGTACTTCTTCTAGTCGCAGTTTCTATGGGTTTGCAAATGGGCCATGTCGGTCAATGTTTTGATATAGCTCCCTATAGAGGCCGCTCTAAAATACGGTTTTACGGTTTTTTAAATAGATACCACATTTTTGAAGCAATTTAGCAGAAACTTTGCAAGTTGTATTATACATTGAAAAGAACTCATCATAGAAAAAATTTTACAAATTGGTTTGTATTTTGTTATAGTCACCCTATAGAGGTCGCTCCAAAATATACCTATTTAAGCCATAAACACCACATTTTCTAAGCATTTGAACTGTATCTTTGCAGTTTGTATTTAATTAGGACAAGAATTCATCGCAGTACAAATTTGTGATAACAGTTCATATTTTGTTATAGTCCACCTCTAGATGTCGCTCCCAAAAAGGCCTATGTAAGCCATAAACCACACATTTTCTACGAAATTTTGCAGTTTGTATTCTATTTTGGCAAGAATTCATGTCAATAAACTGTATACAAATCAAATTTTGTTTTGTTGTAGACCCCCGTAGCCAAAAATAATGAATAGTAAGATATCCCCGGAGCGAGTAAGTTATCAGGTACGAACGAATAGAAATTTCAACGAGTAGGTTTTCAAAGAGTGAGTTTTTCCGCGGATTTCGGAGTGATTTTCCCGAATTTTTTGTAATTGTCACAATTAAAAAATTAATATCAATCAATTAGTGCAAAAAAAGTTGAAATTACCTTCGCGGAAAACTGTTTTTTCGCGTGTGACATTTCATTCCTATTCGTCCGTAACTGATAGATTTTGACGTTTCTGGCTGATGGCACATCTGTGCCCGTAGCTCTCAAAAATTCTATTGTAAGCCATAAATACCACATTTTCAGGTGAACAGTTTGGCTAAAGAATTTGCGGCCGAAAATTTGGCTAAAAATTGCGGCGTTGGTTTTTTCTTATTTTACTTAAACAACAAGGATCGTTTCATAATTTGCCCCATATCCAAAGAATTTTCCAGTAATAAAATTTATTGCAATCCATGGTGGAGGATATATGTAGAAGATTCGACATGGCCGAACTTAACGCTTTTACGTGTTTGGAGCTAATTATCCCCTCGCCGTAGCGAGGAGGGTATATATCATTTGCTACGAGCCATAAGTGGAACACATCGAAGCAGTGACCTACGACCCTAAGTATGTTCGGCGAAAATCCGTTTTGGGTCATTTTATGTCATTTGAGCAATGTCCGTCCGTCCGTTCGTCTGTCAGTCTGCTGGCTGGTGCGCACGATAACTCTCGAAAGGAGTAAACGATTGACTTCAAATTTGGTATGCGGTAATATTTTTCTCTGTCACCGGCTTAGTTCCACTCCTTCTAGTACCTCCCCCACAAAGGGTTAACTTTTAGTGAAATATTGATTATTTAATACCTTCTATAATACTTACTCGAATCTTCTGAAATTCAAAGAAGAAAGAAAAATGAGCGAAGTGGCCTCTCCTATTTTGGTACCTCCCACACGAATGGAACATTTTGCAGCAAAATTTAACTGTTTATAGCTTTAATATCAGTTCATACAAATACTTGGAAATTTTGTGCTTTTATAGTACCTAGAGTCCAGAGAAAAGTGACAGTTATTGGCACGCCTCTTTTGGTACCTCCCACACAAATGGATCATTTTGTACCAAAAGTTACCAATTTATAAAATTAATACCAGTGCATACAAATACTTGAAATTTTGCACAGTGTAATGCTTTTATAGTACCTATAGTCCAGAGAAAAGTGGGCGTTATAGGCGCGGCCCTTTTGGTACCTCCAACACAAATGAACCTTTTTGTATCTTGGCGGCCAATTGACATCGCCATGACGTGAGATAACACGGCCATTGAATTTGTTGCGCAGAAGAGCCATTGTTTCGTTAGCTGTGTGGCAAGTGGCACCGTCCTGTTGAAACCACATATTGTCCACATCCATATCTTCCAATTCGGGCCATAAAAAGTTCGTTATCATCTCACGATAGCGAACACCATTCACAGTATCTGCCTGACCAGCCTCATTTGGAAGAAGTAGGGCCCGATGACGTCGCCAGCCCATAAGCCGCACCAAACGAACTGGGCGAGTATGCACAGGTGTTTTCACATCTCCTACAGACCCGATTTGCTGAAATTTTCGCACAATTCTCCCGATTGTGGACACATTTGGTCGATTATGCTGATCAAAAAAACATCACGAAGTACACGAAATGCATTTTGAATTGAACGCCCATTTTCGTAGCATTAACGCGTTGCTCGATTGTGTATCTTTCCATGCTTCAAATTGAGTTAGTCTGAAATTGAGAAATGTCAAATGATATGCAGAAAAAAACTTTACGTTTAGGTGTGGTTCACAATCAACATCGGCCCTTACAATTTTACCACCCTTTATAAGAAAGGCTATACAACGAAAATGTAGCCTATCGAAACGGCGGAAGGATATGTTGGATTGGTCAAATGGGTGTGTCGCGGCCAACATAACCGTATCATTCGAGAACGGATCGTACAATTTTCATGATTTTGGGATTGATGGATTCGTATTGGACAGTGACACTACATATGGAGGACATTTTCGAATTGTTACGACAGGGCCAACGAAACCTCATAGCTCGAATGCGAATTTTACGATATTGAACTTGATGCAGTTGTATTGGCCCAGGAAGGACTCTATGAAGAAAAATTTGTTCCAAAGAAGGAAACTTTACAATTGGTCAAATGGGCGTGTCACAGCGAACATAATCTTATAACATCAGAACGGATATTATGTTTTTCACTATTTTGGCCTTGGGGAATTCGTATTGGCCCAAGGAAGGACAATATTTAGGAAAATTGAGGATTGGACAAATTTGCGGAGATGTGTTTTTGGGAGCGGGATATCCCCCGTTAAATTTTAAGACTATTGCATCAAATTTACATATAGCCACATTAGGCCGGGTCGATTTGTGGGGAGGCAAAAAAGTCGCCATTGCTCAGTGAAAATCGTATTCTAGGGATCAAAATAAGAAACTTTGCCGAAGGAACCATACCTCTAAAACTAATTCTGATGTCCCGGAATTTGGGTCGAACTTTTGGGTAGGGGCAAATTTTGAAAAATCCCACATTGACCCATTTAGAGTGTTCCAATCGAGTCCAAATGTATGACCGACCCCCACTAACTTTGGAGGCCCGACCCACCCATGCCAGTGGCACACCCACTGGAACCCCCTGGGGGTTCCATACATTTGGACTCGATTTGAGCACTCTAAATGGGTCAAAGTGGTATTTTTTCCGGGACATCAGAATTCGTTTTAGAGGTATGGTTCCTTCGGCAAAGTTTCTTATTTTGATCCCTAGAATACGGTTTTCACTGAGCAATGGGCGATATTTAAATCGACCCGCCCTAAACCACATATATTTGGATATATATCTCGACTTTACGTTTATTTGTTGTAAAAACAACAAATTCTGTGCGCTCATAATGAAATCTTAATGAAGAGTGTGCATTCTTTACTTATTTTCGAAAAAAAATTATTTTTTAAAAAACTGAACCAGATAACCCAAGTTTTTGGATTAGATCGACTCAAAAACCTGATTTCATATAGGTTCAGCAATAAAAAATTTATGAATTTTTATAATTTTGTTTACATCTAGTTCTCCTACTTCCAGAAATACAATGTTCAAAATTCCCCCACTGTGCACCTACTACATTACATTACATTGCATCCACCCAACACTCACACTCCGCCACATACCCCAACATTCAAGTGTTCATAGAGAGTAACTGAGAGTTTAATGAAATTCATGGAATATTTAAAGTTCATTAAATTAACATAACATTAGGTATGTATGTATGTATGTTTGTATGTATGTCTGTCTGCTGTAAGTCTGTATGTATTATGTCAATGTATGCATGTATGAGTGTATGTTTGTTTAGTAGAGAGATTAATACCTCTTTGTCATCTCATCTCAACTAGGCAAAAACAATTTTTGTTAGTTTGTTTGTTTCTACAAAACACTGTCCTACAAAAAAATATATATATGTATGACATTTGTTGTAGATGGACAAACACAGGTGGTGGTGGTGGTGGACACAATGCTTCCGGGTTAATAAGGAAGGAATTAACATTATACATTCTATCTCTTTGAGGATGATTTTCAGTCTTTAGGCATTACAAATATTTACATACATTGTTTTTAGGATATTGGGTTATGCTAATGTTGATTCCATCTTTGCAACGTGTTTTCTGTCATTTGCCCTGAAACTGTCACATTGTGTCTGTGTTCGTTTAGAAGAACAATATTCATTGCTCGTTTGTTGCCAACAAAATGTGACAAAAAAAATTGGTGAACACTTTACGTCTGATCGAGAGGTTGAAGTCAACCTCTCTCTGTAAGTCAACTATGTTTCAGAATTGTATTTTTTAGCTCAACATACCAGTGTTGATAAAATCGACCATTTACTGCTTCGATTTTTGAGCAAATAATTGGAAATGACAATTTGCCTCTAAAGTTACGAAGACAAAATTATAAAAACAATTATTGAATGTTTTAAAAAATTGTTTTGGTGGTATTGAAAGTAAATACAGTAAGCAAATACGGAATTATATATTTTGAATTTCTGCAGACAAATGGTAGATAACTTAAAATAGTCATAAATCCTTGAAAGTTTTCATCTTTCTGACACACAATTTCACAAATGCTTTCAAAAATCGTCTAATCGAGGAAAGAAGAGTTTTCCGTACTCACTAAGATTGGACCAACATGCTGAAAATCAGTTTGAAAAATAAGAGTACTTATATATTTCTGTAGACAAATGGTATTTAACTTAAAATGGTCATAAATCCTTGAAAGTTTTCATCTTGTTAAATGGAATTTTACAAATTCTTTCAACAATCGTCTAATCGGGGAAAAAGGCGTATTTCGTACTCACTAAGACTGGTCCAACAAGCTGAAAATCACTGTTAAAAATTAAAATACTTATAACTCTTAAATTTTGGTATAATGGGAAATTTTCCGTAATTGATCTTTTTCGAATATGCTTTTAATCTGAACAGTAATTTGAGTTTTAAAGATCTTAAGCATAAGGTCCTATATTATACAAGTTCCAATGTTGTTTTAATCAAGATGTCATTCTTATCTAATTTCCCTTAATAATTACTATAATTCAGTCAATTCATCACCTATGATATTTATACCCTCACTTTAGTGTGACGAGGGTATATATCATTTGCTACGAAAAAAAGTGTAACACATCGAAGGAGTGATCTAAGACCCTAAGTATGTTCGGCGGATATTCGTTTTGGGTCATTTTAAGTCGAATGAGCAATGTCCGTCCGTCTGTCTGTCTGTCTGTCTGTCTGTCTGTCTATCTGTCTGTCTGTCTGTCTGTGTGTCTGCTGGCTGGTGCGCACGATAACTCTCGAAAGGAGTAACCGATTGACTTCAAATTTGGTACGTGGTAATATTTTTTTTCTATCTCCGGCTAAGTTCGAAGATGGGCCATATTGGTCCACTCCTTCTAGTACCTCCCCCATAAAGTGTTAAAATGTTGTGAAATATTGAATCTTTAATAACTGCTATACTACTTATTCGAATCTTCTGAAATTCCACACATAGCATTAGTTTATTAGTCGCTATCAACTCGAGAAAAATGGGCCATGTTGCTACACCCCTTTTGGTACCTCCCACACAAATGCACCATTTTGCACCAAACGTTAACAGCTTATAACATTAATACCAGTGCAGAAAAATACTTGAAATTTTGTACAGTGTAATGCTTTCATAGTGCCTACAGTCCAGTGAAAAATGGGTGTCATATTCACGCCCCTTTTGGTACCTCTTACACAAAGGTACCATTTTGCACCAAAAGATAACAGCTTATAACATTAATACCAGTGTATAAAAGCACTTGAAATTTTGTACAGTGTAATGCTTTTATAGTGTCTTTTGCACTGTGAAAAATGGGCGCTATTGCCACGCCCCTTTTTGTACCTCCCACACAAAGGTACCATTTTGCACAAAAAGTTAAGAGCTCACAGCATGAGTACCAATGCACGAAAATGCAACAACGTTTTGCACAGTGTAACGATTTTGAAGTCCCTATTGCCCTGTAAAAAATGGCCGTTATCACCACGCCCCTTTTTGTACCTCCCACACAAAATGGCCAAATCATACCAAATTTAATATCTCATAACGTTAATATACCAGTGCAAATAAACGCTTATAATTCGGCGCAGTGCAATGTATATAAAGAATATACTATTCAGAGAAAAATAGGTGTATTTGTAAAAAACATTCTGGTACCTCCCATACAAATTGACAGAATAATTCGTTTAATATTCCATATTACATTACTCACAAAGTGAGGGTATACCTTAGTCGGTTTACCCGACTGAAACTTTCTTACTTGTTTTACAATTAATACGATCTAAACAATCGACTGACTGGTCATGTTTCTATTGAATCCGTTTCTATTGAAAAAATTTCTCAAGCAAATATTTCTTTTTTGCAAAACATAAATATAAAAGGCTTTGCTACATAAATATGTGACATTTAAACCACTTTAATAGCCAAAAGAATCCTCTTCAAAAAGCATATATTTTCATAGTAATGTCAAGGAGCAACAATATCAGTTCCGTGTACCAGTATAATTAACGACAACAAAGAAAAGGAAAACATGTAACAGTTAAGTAACCTTGCAACTGAATGTTGTAAAAAAAACAAAAAAGGAAACTATTGTTTTTCTGAAGAGTCCTCTTCTACAGTGTGACATCACCCGCTCTACAAAAAGATGACATACATTTCGTCCCTGCCCCTTTTTTGCAGACTCTCTCTTTGAAGATACAATATTTTTGTTTGTTTTACATAACATCAAGGGTACATTAGATACATTTTATCTGTAGCATAACTAATACACCCTTTAACAGAACACATTCTTCACAAAACCTGACCTTGAATGAGCAGCATTGGCCTTTGTTTATCCTTCCTTTGACTCAGAGAGGATTTCTCCAACGCTGACCCTAATTTAAAAGTAAACAAATCAATCAATCTGCCTTTGAGTACATAAACGATATTCTAAAGGGAAGTTATGTTAAACATTCGAGAGGTTATCTAAGGGAAAGGATATGTGTAGAGAGGCAAATGGTAATTTATTGGTTTTTAATGATTAACATCATTAGAAGGATAAAGAGCCTAAAAATAAGGTTTCCACAATCTATCATCTGTAGGAGGTTTAAAGGTTTACCTAAGGCTGGCAGCCAAAAGATGATTGAAACTGGTCTGCCAATGTTTATATTTGAAAATGTACGCTAATTTTTTACAAATTCCCTTTTAAATAATTAAATGTGCCTTCCCCGCAAATTGCGGGGACACACAAAAAACCAAACAAGAAGTGTGGGGATGTATTAAGGTTGAGAAATACTGTCTGCAATGTTTTGGAGATATGGGACTTTGAAGTCAGTTCTCAATTATTTCATATTGAGCTGCTCTCATATTGTGACAATTATTGACGGGGTATTTTGTCCAAGGTGCCGATGAGGTTGCTTGGTAGCTTCCGAAACGATATCGTCCACCAACCAGTGACCACCCTTAATACATTTCACACATTTCTTATTCTTCTTTTTTTAAAGAAGGTTTGTTTTTCTGTTTAACAGAAAACAAAAACAACGATCTCGAACTCAATAGTCATAAACAAAACTATGAAAAGTCACAACAGATCGAATAACAAAAACAAAAACAATGATAATTAAATTATATCATAAACAATTCGGTATTGCAATCAACTGAAGAAACCCAGTATTTCGCTGAAAGAATACAACGATAGCCAATTCATTTATTAAATATTTTTACGAAAAACCTCCGGTGATGAATATTTCTGCATAGACTGATATTTCTTCTTGACATACAAACCTAAAGTTATTGTAAAAAGATTCTGTATTAGGGAAATATAGCATTTACTGGGTTAAATATTTAAAATTTACCAGGAGTTCAAATACTCATATCTCCGAAAGACAATTCTTACAGTGCACACTGGTCCCAAATCCATTTTTTGTGGCATAAATATGAAGGAATGTATATACAGCCCTAAAAATTTGCACACCTGTTAGACATAACTCACATAACAAATGAACAAAAATTTGGACCAATCTGGCAACTCCCACTACCACCTCCCACACAAGCTTGATGTCTGTTAGCTAAGTTCTGGTTGCAAATATGGTCCAAATTGCATGAAATTTGGCATGGATATGTTTTTGTTACCAAGGACCAACCATATTTAATTTGAAGAAAATCGATATAGCCCTCATACAAATTTGCCATCGATTTGGACAACATTGACCCTATACGTCGACTGCGACATTCGATTTGCGACACACTCAATATTTTAGGAGTAGTTATGGTGTACAAAAAAGTGAACCCAATAATACAATACCTCCCTACGTTATAAACAAATTCTATTTTTATCATAACTGCATGCATTTATGATTGTCTCTTAGAAATGCAAATACTTGATAATAATGGATCCGAAGAATTCATAGATCTGTGAAAAATTAATGCGGCTATTTTGTCAGACAATCACTTCTGTCTTACTTATAAAATTTGTTCAGTGTCTCCGAAGCATTTCCCCTAAACTGCCAACAGGAAGTGCAGAAGCGACAACAATCTGAGAACAGTGTGCTAATATTTTAAGGAAAGTTGCTGACAAGTATATTTTTCCATGTGTAACAAGGTCCATGTGTCTCTAGGTCCATGCGTAACAAGGTACATGTGTAACAAGTTTGTGTAAAAGTATTTTTTAAAACAAACATCGTCATCTTTGTCTAACTCGCTGATATAGTTGCCGTATGCACAAGAGGGGAGTGTTATGTTTTTGGAGCAGTGAGAGTTCAGCTGTCAATTCCCATTTTAGTCATTTTCCCACTTCAGTGGCTGTTTCGCATAATCATCGTGTGCGATATTACTTTTACAATTTTCAGAAACCCACTCTGAGTGGGCCTCCACTAACCTTTCCAAATGTCTTCTGAACTATGATAAATATTTCTGAACGTAAACTGAAACACATTTTCATCAATTATTTTAGTACCAAATTCGAAGCGCTATCATGCCATTACCATCCTCAATTGCTAACATTTCAGTACAGTTAAACAAGAGATTGACTGAAAAAACATAATTTTGATCACTTTGCGCACAAAACGCGCAATGCTCATCTATACTATGCATGGTAAAGGACACTTTAATAAACAATCGTGCGTTTAAACTTTCATGAACACGCGAGTACATCTATAACTTTTACTCCACGAAACACAAATAACGTGAGGTTATGTATCTCTAAAATACCACACCCCATAAATACGAAATAACAACGAAAAAGACGAAACAATTATGAATTATGTTATAATAATTATAATCTACATACTTTGAGCTTGATTTTCCATATTTCACAGATTGAATAAAATTTTAGTTCTGCCGTTTTACAGTATCAAAGATATTGCCAATATTTTCTCAAGAAGAAGTGCTTAAAAACACCTGATTGAACTACTAACTTTGATCGCATGGATAAAAACAGAGTTGCCACCTAAGTTTAAAAAAATATATTTTCTAGGTCCGCTATAGGGTTGCCTTTTCGAATATATATTTACTTCTGATAATTTCTTAAGTTTATTTTTTAAATTTATGCCAAAAAATTTGGATTTGGGACCAGTGTGCAGTGGATAAAAGTTTCGTCAGTGTCTCTGCTGATGGATAATTAATTTAGAAAAGTCGTGGCATAATTAAAAATGTCCATATCATCTAAGTTAACTCTTGGAATATTGTGAGAATTCCCTTAGATAACTCTAAGAAGTAAACCCTATAAATGATCTCTAGGATACGATAATAAATTTGGAATCTTTTAACTTTAAAAAGAGTCTTACAAATGAAATAAAGTTTGAGTACAGGATAGGGAATTAAAGTATGGTATAACTGAAATGTTAATATAAATTAAATAACTCCATAATATATAAAATTATGTTGTTTAGTAATCCTGAGGAATGATACAACAATTTTGAACATTTTTTCGAGGGTAAAATAGTGGAAATGGAATAACTTGACAATGCTCTAATCGCACAAAGGAATCGTGGTTGTAATCTTTAGGATTGAATAGCAATGTTTGGGGTAACTTAAAATTCTCAAGACTTATTAAATGGTTATGTGTCAGATCTAGGATTTAATAGATGCAATTGGAAACTTCTTGACCTAACATTTAATATACAGAACTCTTTATGGCTACTAAGAAACAAGATAGATACAACTTGTGAAGAATTTAAAAAAAGTGTGGGCTTGATGAAAAAGGGAATCTTCTGAAATGACTTTATTATTGTTAAAATAAGTATATAATCGACGAAGAGAGAAAATTGGGGGCAAATAGAGAAAAAGAAAAAAATTATCAGAGATCACATACAATTACGAAGAATTACATATTTTAAAGTATTCCGAAATTGTCGTTTAATTGGTAGAAATAAATACTTCTAAGACTATGTAGTTAAAACGATAAGTTTTTCGTAAAACCTTCCGTTGAACCACATTGATGGATTTGAAAAGCTTAGGAGTTGAATACTTTGTCGAATACAAAAGGTATTCTATTTGTTCTTCCTCGTCGTCGCCGCAACTTCTGCAAGTCATTTCGCAAGGCTTTCAGCCTCTGCGCGCCGTCCAGTAAGCTAGTGACCCCTTACGACAGACAAGATAAGTGAGACCTTCGAGCTTAGGCAAGTCCACATCAGCTTGGAATTTATTCGGTTCCTGACTAGTGACCACCTGTCATTTATTGCCTTTCAGTCAAGCTTTCGAGAGTTTCTCGGGCTTTTAAGCCCTGCAACAGATTTCCCCTAAACATACTTAGGGCCGTAGGTCCCGTATGTTTGACGGGCTCACTTATGCGGATTTTAACACCAGCCGAGTTTCCTAACTTCTCAAAGAAAAGTGCGCCTTGGATAGCCTGCCGCCTGGTAGAGAGAGCGAGCGCAGATACAGAAGGTATTCCATTGATTCCTCCTCCTGTTTGTCGCCACAAGGCTTTTAGCCACTTAACGTGCCACCCGGTATGACAGACACTACATATAAGTGAGACGTACAGTATTGATAACGACTACAGGACTTTGGTGTGTTTGGAGTTTAGATAGTGAAACATTTGCTTCAAATAAATGCAGTTACTGGTCATTGATCACCTGTCATTTCTTGTCATAAGGGTACTATCTCTCAAGAAGACTTTGCTGGTCTCTAGAGACATGCCCACATGCCCTGTAACATGTAAGGTAGTTACTAGTCTTGCTGGTTAATCTGCTTTATATTTACATTGTATGTCGCTGTAGCCTGGCACCTAAATCAGGTGAATATTCAACTGTTCAGCCACCTAATTAAGATATTTGAGGCAGTCGAGAACAGTTCCTAAATTAAGGAAGGTAGCTTGACGACAGCCTGACTATTAGAGACAATGTTGATACCGAAGTACATTAATTCTTAGCAAGATTTCTGGACATTTCCTTGATTGATTTCAAAAGCTTAAGAGTTCTTGGATGTTAACTTCAGCAAAGGTTCAAAAGCTTGAGAGTTCTTGGATGTTAACGTCAGCAAAGGATTTTCAACTCCCCAGAATGTGCGCCCTGTTCGGTCTCAATAACGACAGCAAGGCCTTCTCGTGCTTTTCGAGTTTAGTCAAGTCCACATCAGCTTGGAATCTATGCGGTTGCTGACTATTGACCACATGTCATTTGTTGCCCTTCGGTCAAGGTTGCGAGACTTCATTGGACTTAACAGTTCTGCTACGGATTTCCCCGAAACATGCTTAGGGCCTTAGGCCCCGATTAATTTCAAGAAGGTATAGCTAAGAGTGACAACCGGTATGACAGGCTCACTTATACCATGTAATCCATTGTGCTATCTAATACAGGGACGTTAACAAAAAAGTATTTTTAATACGTAAGAAAATGCATAACTTTTGAAAGTATGCCTTGGATAGCGTGTCGCCTTATATAGAGAGCGGGACCAGACACAGACGGTATTCTATTGATTCCCCCCCCTCTTTGTTGCTGTATCTTCTGCAAAATACATTTCGCAAAGCTTTCAGCCACTCTGTGTGACTTCCAGTAAGACAGTTACCCGTTATGACAGACACGATACGTAAGACGTCCAGTATTAAAAGCGACAGGGCTTTACTGATTTTGGAGTTTAGACCGGGCCACATTAGCTTGAAATGTATGCAGTTATTGATTACCAGTCATTTGTTTTCATAAAGGTATCATCTCTCATGAAGACGTTCCAATTGGCATACCTGCTTGCCCTGCAATATGTAAGGTAGTTCCCAGTCTTTCAGGTTAATCTGTTTTATATTTACATGGTATATCCTTGTAGCCCGACACATAAAACCAGCTGAATATTCAACTGTTCAGTTATCTTGCTCAGAGTTCTGAGACTGGCGCGAACAGTTATTCAATTCAGGAAGGCATGCTGAAGGGACTTTATAACAGCCTACCGACTTTGTGTTTGGAGTTTAGACAGGGCCACATTAGCCTGAGATGTATGCAGTTACTGGTCATTGATCACCTCTCATTTGTGGTCATAAAGGCACTAACTCTCAATAAACCTTGCAGGTCTCTGGGGCAAGGTAGTTCCTAGTTTTGCAGGTTAATCTATATTATATTTATATGGTATATCCCTGCAGCCCAGTACCTGAATCAAGTGAATATTCCATTGTTCAGCTATTTCTGAGACAGTAGAGAACTGAACTTCAATTCAGAAAGGCAGCTTATAGGGGCTTTATGACAGCCTGACTATCAGATAAAATATTGATAGCGACTTTGTACTAAACATCAATTCTCAGACGGATTTCCGCCTGTAAACCCTACGGTGATCAATCAGTCTTTTTGCATTGGAAAGACCTAGTTTCTTAGAACACACGCCAAACACCAATTGGTTGTTAAGTCTGGAACCCTTTGTATACACATTCACGAATCCGCCAATTTCCACAGATATGACAATTCCATTTCGATCTAGCCGGTATAAAAGATCAGGATCACATACACAATTGATGAAGTTCGATCTTGTAACTTAAAATGATTATAAATTCTTAAATATTTGTTCAATCCGGATATTCCTTGACAAGTTTTCATCTCTGAAATACAAACTTTATGATTAGACACAGTTGACTTACCTTAGTTTTCAAATCTGGTGATTTCGCTGATTTGGTCCTGATGATGAGCTGAAAAGAAAATTTCACTTAGTTTATTATATTCTGTTTTTATTTACTCTGACATTAAAAACTAATTTTAAATTGCAAGAATACATTTGTCTATATCCATGTCAATGCCACCAATTCATAGTTGTCCATCTCGCCATATGTCTCAAAATATACGTACTATAAAAATTCTTCAAAATAAGCTGTGGATTCTGATAACTGAAAATAAATTTTGTTATAAAAATCATTCTCGAAATTATTTAGGCAATTTGTAAATTTAATTTCTCCTATTATTATAAATATTAGCGGTTTTAAAAATGAAAAATTTAATTTATGAATTTTTCTTAATTTAAATTGACAACATCCACAACTTATTTCTGAGGGCCCCTTTAATAAAAACACATATTCTCTAAAACACTTAAAATTCGGTCTCTATCGAATGCTAACTTAATTTTATTCATATTTTTGAAAAATACTCTAACAAAAATCATCTTTACTACTAAGTCTCTAAATGAAACCTGTGCCAAAAAAATACGAAAAACAGAACTCTATAAACACAAAGATTGTTAATCAAAATAACGAAATAAAAAAAATCAAATTAGCTTTTTTTCATGTTAAACATTCAAAGCCAAAAAACACAACTCTGCAAAACCCAAAGAAATCATTATAAACAAAACATAACTAATTTAACTGAAAAATAAATTAAAAATAAAACGAACGAACGTTTCTTAGTCGTAGTTATGAATTAAAAGAATTTAAATTAAAGTACGAACGAACGAATTAACAAACCCCAAACATTTTATTAAAACCAACATACGAGAAGAAAGAAAACCAGAAAAAAATTAACTTGAAAAAGGGAACAGTTTTAATTAGTCAATAACCGCCATTTTGAATCAAATCGATACGAATGAAATAAAAAATCAAATCACTTCAATTTAATTCAATTATATAGATTCATTCCACAACACCCGTCATACGACATGAGTTTCACTTTGCGTATCTATAACAGGTCTTGTAGTCCTGGAGGCATTTTTATCATTACTTTTTTTTTTAATTTGAAATTGATACGTATTTGAAATTGATATGTACGTATTTGTTTGTTACGTGACTTTGTTGGAAATAGAATTTTTATTCAATTACATTGTTATTGCCCATTGGGCGGATGTCTGTATCAAATGTTTGTTTGTTGTTTTAGTTTTTGTTTATAGATAAATCTCGTAACCAATCCCCTCCACCCCCTTAGTTACTGGGAAAAAAATAAACCAATCTATTTATAGATCGTTGATGGACATAGGAATGATACCAACATTGATGGATGGAAGAATATTAAATATTGTAAATAATAAATTAAATAAATATACATAAACATATGGATTTTTTTCTTCTGTAGATTTCAGATTCAGATTTACCTTCATAATATTACACATACACAGACATATATAATCACACTAACCCACTTACACACCCACACTCACTCACCGAAAAGACAACATTTTAACAGAACAGAAACAGCAAAACATTGTCACCAACAACAAACAACAAAAAGAAACTAAAAATAATTATAATAAAAAGTTTTATGTATCTTTTCAATTAAATAAAAAGTTCATTCTGAATAAATTTGTCAGTTTCTCGTTTTTCATTTCTGGTATAAAAGAACAAAGGGATTTGCGTTTGGATTGGATATTTTTTAGTCTGAAATTGAAGTTTTAATACAACATTATGGTAAGATAAAAAACAATGGACAACTAAAAGATTATAGCAAGGAAGACTTCATGAATATTGTTCATTGTGATTTAATAATTAACAGTACTCTTGTAGAAAAAGATCTATGAGAAAGACCAGTCAGGAAAGGCTAAAGTCTGACGGGGCCAACTATACTTCAGATAAAAATTGTTTACATAAATTTACTTTTGGTACATTCAGATAAGAAATATAGCTTATGTCAGTGCGTGTTTAACTCTCACTGCGTAAACATCGTTTTTCTCGCTAAGACACGAAATATCATCAACGGAATAACCAACAACAAAACTAAAAATTCTGGTTTTTCTCTCATTTCAACTAAAAATCTTAACAGTTACAAGTGTCTATATTAGGAATCGACAAACATAATCATCTTCCCGAAATGGGAGGCCTACTCTACGACAGGGACAAGGCTGTCCTTAACCCGGAATCGTTGCAACCCACATTCCTCATCATGTCAAGAGCTGGAGTACATGCCGAAAATGGTTTTTCTAATGTTTCACCTTTTTTCATAAAGATGGCTATTGATACAGTTGGAGGAAAAATAATTGATTGCAGGAAACTTAGAAGTGGCCAACTTCTAATACAATGCACAAATGGAAAACAGGCAAATAAAATCATAAAAATGATGTCGCTATCTTTTGATAGTTTCGTTAATGTGGAAGAACACCGTTCACTAAATCTCTCAAAAGGCATTTTCTATACCAATGAATTACGTGAGTTGGACGACAACGAAATAAAAGAAGAGATGACTGAAATAAATAAAGATGTGATTGACATAAAACGTTTAAAGAAACGCGATCCCGAAACAAAAAACTGACTGATATAGACTCCGGATTATACGTTGTGACATTTATGTAATGTCAGAAAGCCCCTGAGTATATCGAGCCCTAACAGCCAAAAAAACTTAAGCAACAAAAAGTAAATTTTTCAGGAGAAGGTTTTTTTAGTTTTCTCTATACTCAGTGCAGGTATTAACATGAAATTTTCAAGTTAAGCTTTTTTGGAGCAATTAATTAGTATTAAACGTTGCATTAGTCTTTTTTAACAAAAAAGATTTTTGTTACTTAAGTTTTTATACCCTACACCACACTGTGGTACAGGGTATTATAACTTTGTGCATTTGTTTGTAACACGCAAAAGGAGAAGAAATAGACCCATCGTTTATTATACCGATCGACTTAGAATCACTTTCTGAGTTGATTTAGCTATGTCCGTCTGTCTGTCTGTCTGTCCGTCTGTCCGTCTGTCTGTGCCTGTATTCTTGTAATCAAAGTACAGGTCGCAATTATGGTCCGATTTCGACGAAACTTTACACATATCTTTTTTTTGGCCCAAGGACGATCCCTATTGAAATCGGTTCAGATTTACATATAGCCCCCATATATATGTTAGCCCCGATTTGACATTTAAGCGCTGTAAAAACTTTATTTTATATCCGATCAGTATGAAATTCGGCAGAAAGAGGTTTCTTACTATATGGATGAACACTGTTAAATTTGGAAGAAATCGGTTCAGATTTAGATATAGGCCCCATATATATGTTCCCCCGATTTGACATGTAAACGCTGTAAAAACTGTATTTTATATCCGATCAGTGCGAAATTCGGCAAAAAGAGGTTTCTTTCTACATGAAGGAATACTGCCAAATTCGGAGAAAATCGGTTCAGATTTAGATATAGCCCCCATATATATGTTACCCCCGATTTGACATGTAAGCGCTGTAGAGACTGTATTTTATATCCGATCAGTACGAAATTCGACAGAAGGAGGTCTTTTTACATGAATAAGTATTCAGGGAAGATCGGTTCAGATTTATATTAAAGCTCCATATATACATATGTTCCTCCTGATTTGGTATCAAACGAAGTTGTATTTTACTTCCGATCATTAAAATTTCCCAGAAAGATGTTTCTCAATTTCGGACCGAATATTGTTTAATTTAGCGATTATCGTTTCAGATTAGATAATATGTTTCTACCCATTTACCAATTATTCCAAATTATTATGGCAATGACCCTTATCGCATTGTTAAGGAGGTGTAGGGTATTATATAGTCGGCCCCGCCCGACTTTCTTCCCTTCCTTACTGGTTTTCGTTGTCATTGTAGCAAGCTGAAGCGATGTATTTGTGTCGGTTACGTTAAACGAAATTGCGTAGAAATATGCTCTAGCATATTTTTTATAACCTCCACCGTAGGATGGGGGTATATTCGTTCTGTCTCTCTGTTTGTAACACAGCTAAATATTTATTTGAGACCCCATAAAGTATATATATTCTTAATCGTCGTAAAATTTAAAACTATTTAGCCATGTCCGTCCGTCTGTTGTAATCACGTTACAAACTATAATACTTGAGCTAGGTGGCTGAAATTTGGTACATATACTTCATATATCTGCAGGTATGTTGGGATTGAAAATGGGCAATTTCAGATATAGCCCCCATATATGGCATCTCCCCGATTTGACTTGTTAACGTCATAGAGACCACAAATGTCAACTGATCGAGCTGAATATTGATAACTGGGGTTTATTTAAACCCGGTATCCTTCACACGAGCAACGGTAGTTGCTCAAAGGTCCCCCTAGATTTGCCTTCTTAACGGCACAAAAACCGACGAATTGGGCTGAAATTTGGTATAATGAGTTTATTAGTACCCGTAACCATTCATTCCATGGTGGAGGGTATGTAAGATTCGGCATGGCCGAACTTAGCGCTTTTACTTGTTTAAATTTATTTTGGAAATGTGAACGACTCTAACAAAGGACACCATTTTCATAACAGAATAAGTACAAAACCAATCAAACTCACAACATTGAGAAATATATTTTACATATGTGGTCGATATTTAATCTACACTCTGCCAAATTTCATAAATATTAAATAAACTTTATACAGCATTTTGACACCAACTTTAAACGAAAACATATATGGGGGCTATATAAATCACGTTGATACCAAATCGGAAGGAAAGTATATAGGGGCTATATCTAAATCTGAACCGATGAACTAAGTAACTCCTTTAAGCGAAATTTGGTAATGATCCGATGTAAAATTTGATTTATATGCCAAATCGGAGGTAAAATTATATAGGACCTATATCTAAATCTGAACCGATTTTTACCTGATTCTTGGACCAAAACTAGCATTCTGCTAAATTTCATAACGATGGGACCACAAATACGACCCGCACTTTCATTACAACGATATATATACAGGCGCATAGACGGAAAAGGTTAATTCGACTCAGGAAGTGATTCCAAATCGATCGGTATAATAAACTATGGATCTCTTCTTCTTTTGGGTGTTACAAACAAATGCACAAACTTATAATACCCTGGACCACAGGGTATAAAAATCACATTTAGGAAAAAGCAGCCAAAAATGATTTACATTTGTTTCTCATTGGACACATCACATGTGTATTGCAAATCTGGTCATACTCGACAAAATTTCCATAATCAAAAAAAAAATAGTTACATTTCATTCACCAGATGTCATTTTAATAAATATTAGCAAAAAATCAAAGCAAAAATGCAAACTTTTTAACGCCGTTCAAATAAACTTCAGAATGAAAATTTAGCTTAAACGACTTAAACGGTCAGGAAATTTGTAAACAAAAAGTAAATGTTGTTTGAGTTATTTTTGTTTTGACTTTTTCTTCGTAACGGTACATTTGTCAGCTGCGAAATTTTTACAGGTGATGGGAATTGTGCTTCTTAATCGATTTTCATCAAAAACCGAAAATCGTTAATTTTGTCGGTTAAGTTTTTTGGGCGGTTAGGGCTCGATATACTTGTTGGATATTTCAACACCGAAGTAAGGCCATACATCTCTAATCCATTACGCTGTTTCAAATGTTTTAAATTTGGTCACATATCAGATAAATGCTCCTCCCAAATAACAATTTGCCCACAACTTCTGTTGATGAAACAGGTAAACATGAGAAATGTGACAACCAAAATGCACCAACTGTCAAAAAGATCACAACAGTCTCTCAAAAGAATGCCCCACGTACAAGAAAGAGTATGCAATTCAAACGATACGGATTATAGAGAATAAAAGTATTTACGAAGCAAGGAAAGAATACGAAAAACAAAACCCTCTCCCATCAACATATGCTAATGCTGCCACAACCCCAACAACAACAAAAACTGCCACAACAAACAATGCATGTAATTGCCATTGCAAGTGTCAACAGAGTGGCTAAGAGATGAAACCCACCACAACTGAGAAAACTCCCGTCAAAACTCTCAAAGAAGCTCTCTCTTCAGTATCATCTGTACGCGAAATCAAACAAACAAATGGATCGAAAATAACACTTCTACCGAAAGGCATATCAAAAAGGAAAAAACGTGGGATTGCAAATGCTGAAAAGAAAAGAAACAAAACACGAACAAAGAATTAGAAAAGATAACTGATGACATTATGGAAGATGATTTAATGTCAAGTAGTTCGACTACATATGAGTAACGATTACCAAATAATCCAATGGAACTGTAACGGATTTTCGAGACATTTAGATGAAATAAAATTGTTACACACAGAATACAGTTTGGTTGCCTCAACCGCATTATTTGCCAACCGAATTTTGTAGTTCTGTCTACTATCATGCGATTCCATCAGGACAACCAATATTTTGGCTGTGGTATACTTCTGCTTCCATGTTGACACGAATCATATTTGGTTGCGCCAACTACGAAAATTATGGCTTAAATTATCTGTTGTAGTTGCCACAACCAACTGTTTTAAAAAATTGGTTATTCTGACAATTTGTCAGTCATACACTACCGAAAATTGATTAAAAACAGTTTTCATTAATTTTTATTTTATTTATTGAACAACAAACAAAACAATTCATAATAAAATTAAAAATCCCATATTACAAATTCATCACTATTATGAGATGTGGAAATATTTGACACACATTTTAGTACACGAAAGAAAAACACAAAACTTTTATGCAAATATCGCTTAACCTCGTGCTTTCAATTTCATGATTGTTGCTTTTATTTTTTATTTATGTAAAACATTTTGCACAACATATTCTGCATTCCACACATTATTATTCACACGAGATTATTTTTGATTCCCTATACCATTCTTGAACATAATGTTGAAGATTTTTTTATGTCGAGTAATTTTATTTTTGTTTGTCATGTATCAGCAAAAGAACAGCAACCAATCTTTCGGTTGTATTTCCCAAAATACATTTGGGAAATGATTGGGATAACCAATAAACGATTATTTATTAATATTTTTTCTGTGGTAGTAACCAATTATTCGTTGCAATTATAATCTTTGGTCTATTGATACAATTTCTGTTGTCAAGAATAAAACATTGGTTGTCACAACCAAAAATCTATCATATTGTACTATAATGAAAATTTAAAATTGGTTACCACAACTAACCGAGTATCAATGAAAAAAACAATCTTAATTCGATTGATACAACCATCGATTCAGTTGCAAGCATTTTCATTTGATCGTATCCATGTTATTATTGTTGTTTCAACTAATTATATATAATTACAACCGACAGACGGTGTAGGCAATATACTTTTTGTTGCTAGTACTATTTTTTTATTGTTACAATCGAATTCCAACCAATTATTTTCCTGGGTGTACTTACTAAAATCAATTGCCTTGCAATATGTATTCAAGAATCTAAATTTAAATCGAATTGTTATACATAAAAACCTAAATAATCCCAGCATTTGTCATTACCAAATAATCCGACGAGTAAGCAAAATTCGATAATGGTAAGTACTTATTATTTAGCCACTTTTCTCATTATTTTAACATGGGGATGTCATTGGAGGAAAGTACTTCCCAAAAGCATACAATAAAGTAGCATAATAAGTACTTATTTGTAGCTCGATTTTATGTACTTGAATAATGCATTACCAATAAGTTATAAAATAAGTAGTAGATATGTAGAAATGGCCATTTAAAATGATTTTTTGCATATTGTCGCGCATATATCTCGAAACAAACAATTTCCTCATGCCAGATTCGAATTTCTGGTATTTTCATTCAAATCTGCACGTATTGTTTAAAAACATGTTGAAATATAAATAAATCTTGTACAATAACCTACATATAGCCAAAATTGCATTATATGAAAATTTGCCAAAATGATTTTGATAACAAAAATCACTTATTTCTGTTATTATTGGTATGTCATTATTAATAAGCCGAAAGTAATGCAGCGAATAATGAGATGTCATTATTTGGTAATGCAGGAAATAATGACAGGTACTTACCAAGATTTTGCTGGGCGAAGTCCAAAAAGCCAAACAGAAGTGTTATCCAAATAAAAACAAAATATTTACTTCAGAAACTTCTGCGCAAGTAAGTCTACAAGGCCTCTTAGATCATACTACGGAACGCATAATTGAATTGAAGAAATCGGAATTTGCTTCTTTAACAAATGAAGAACTGTCTCAAGTTACCCTCCACTGCAAATGGGGTTCGATGGGAGCTCAGGACACAGCTCTTATAAGCAAGCATTTCACAGTGCAGAAGCCATTGACTCATCCGTTCTTATTACGTCCATAGTACCATTGAAATTGTACTGCAATGAAAGAGTAATTTTGGAAAATCCCCGTCCTTCATCTACCTGGTTATGTAGACCCTTAAAGATAGAATTTTTAAAAGAAACTTCTATTACATCAAAGCTTGAAAAAGAACCAAATAATCCGACGAGTAAGCAAAATTCGATAATGGTAAGTACTTATTATTTAGCCACTTTTCTCATTATTTTAACATGGGGATGTCATTGGAGGAAAGTACTTCCCAAAAGCATACAATAAAGTAGCATAATAAGTACTTATTTGTAGCTCGATTTTATGTACTTGAATAATGCCTTACCAATAAGTTATAAAATAAGTAGTAGTTATGTAGAAATGGCCATTTAAAATAATTTTTTGCATATTATTGCGAATATTTTTCGAAACAAACAATTTCATCGTGCCATATTCGAATTTCTGGTATTTTCATTCAAATTTCATTCAAAGTTTGAAAACATGTTGAAATATAAATAAATCTTGTACAATAACCCACATATAGACAAAGTTGCATTATATCAAAATTTTCCAAAATGATTTTGATAACAAAAAATCAATTATTTCTGTTATTATTGGTAAGTCATTATTAATAAGCCGAAAGTAATGCAGCGAATAATGAGATGTCATTATTTGGTAATGCAAGGAATAATGACAGGTACTTACCAAGATTTTGCTGGGATGTAACAACATCCCGCGGTGGTGTCTGTATCTATCTCAACAATATGGTAGATGCAGAGGAAATACACTTAAGTACCGACCTTCAGGTAGTAGCAATAAAAATTAAATTTCCTATTAAATGAATTATTTGTTCAATATCTTCCTGGGTCTGAAAATATTTCTACGAAAGCACTCAATAACATCGTAAATCAATTTGACCTTCCATACATTTTATTAGGAGATTTTAACGCCCACAATTCCATTTGGGGCTTCGAAAAAACAGATTCTAGAGGCAAAATTTTACATAAATTTATAAACAATAATGATCTTAATATCCTAAATAATATTAACTGTCCCACACATTTTAGTCTAGCATACAGAACATTTAGCCATATTGATCTAAGTCTGATATCTCCCGAAATTGAACATCAGTTTGAATGGAATGTTTGTGATGATCTTCATAACAGCGATCATTATCCTATATTAATTAAATACAATGGAATAACCCCTTCCTTCCAACGAAGACACTCCTGGAATATTCGAAAAGCAAACTGGGATAAATTTAACTGCAACTTAAATAAGCCTTTTGACAATTTTAATAACGTTGATGAAATATAACGTTATATCACCAACGAGATTTTAAACTCGTTGAGAGCATAAACTTGCGGACATCATCCTCAGATGTGTACAGAAAAATAAAATCTTTAAATGGTGTTTCAAATTTCCGCCAAATTATATCGATAGAAGTTAACAACACACTAATAACATATAAAAAAGATATCGCTAATATATTGGCAAAGAAATTTTCAAAGAACTTATCGTCAGAAAATTATACAACTAAATTTAGAACATTTGCAGCAACTAAAAATGTATCTATAAACAAGTCTAATAATGGGGAAGTCTATAATATTAAATTCTCATTAATTGAATTAAAATCAGCTCTAGGATTATCCAAGGGAACATCTCCCGAACCAGATAACATTATGTAGATATGAAATGTTACAACATTTGAATCATAATTCGAAACAATATCTGTTAAACTTTTATAACCTATTATGGAAAACAAATGTTTTTCCAAGCAATTGGAAAAAAGCACTAGTGATACCTATTCTTAAACCGGGAAAAGATGCCACAAACAAGAATAATTATAGACCAATATCCCTCACCAATTGTCTGTGCAAAGTATTTGAGAGAATGGTAAACAAAAGACTCGTATGGCACTTAGAAAAGAATAATATAATTAATCAATCAGGATTCCGCCAAAATAGAGGTACCATTGATAACTTAGCAATATTTCATTCAGATATAATGGAAAGCTTTTCATCCAAAAAAGATTTAATTGCAGTATTTTTCGATATACGTAAGGCGTATGATTGCGTTTGGAGAAAGTTAATTTTTGAAAAACTAAATTCTTCCGGAATCAGTGGTAATGTTTCAGCCTTCATTTTAAATTTCTTGAAAGACAGAACATTTTGTTGCTTGATAGGCAATACATACTCGGACTCTTATACCCTAGAAAATGGAGTACCGCAAGGATCAGTTCTTAGTGTAAATGTATTCCTTATGGCAATCGATTCAGTATTTAAAAACATTACTACAGATGTAAAATCATTAGCCTACGCAGATGATCTTGTTATTTATTGTTCTGGAAAAAAGAAGACGACAATAACAAATAAAATCCAGAAAACCATAAATAAACTCGTGTCATGGAATGATATCAGTGGGTTTCAATTTAACGAAGAAAAAACTTTAGCTATAACATTTTCTAGACGCAGAAACAATACAGACGAGAATATATGTTTAAAACTGGCAGATAAAAATATTAAATTTGTGGATAAATATAAATTCTTAGGTGTTAAATTCGATAAAAAATTTAGTTTTCAACATCATATTGAACACATTAAAGCAAAAGCAAACTCGAAACTAAATATAATAAAAATGCTGAAATGCTCTCAGTTCGGATCGGATCAAAAAACACTTCTTAAAATACTTAATTCTATAGTACTACCTACTATTGATTATACCTCCATCATATATTCATCTGCTTCAGAATCTTGTTTAAAATCTCTTAATTCCATTTTAAATACGGGTATAAGACTCTCTATTGGAGCTTTTAAAACTAGTCCAGCTAATAGCTTACAAGTAATATCTTATAGCCTTCCACTACACCTTAGAAGGTTAAAACATCTTTTAAACTACACGCTGAAGATATTATCATTAAAAGACCACCCTTTTCATAAGATGCTAACAAATTACCCTAAAATAGCCCAACTGAATTCAAAATCTTCAAGAAACCACCCGCTGTATTTAAGAGTCAATGAAGAATTATTAAACATAACATCGAAATATATTCTTGACACTGAGAAAATAGAATCCGTAACAATTTCGAAGATAGCTCCATGGACATTCTCGGACGTAAAGGTCAACTTTTCACTTGCTTATTGCTTATTGAAATGATACCGACAGAAATTCAAAAACGTTTCTTAGAAGTTGTAAATACTAAATATAAAGAACATGCGTTATATTATACTGATTGTTCTGTAATGAATGAACGAGCTGGGTTGGCAGTTATTGGAGAAAATATGACAATTTATAAACGTATACCCACCCAGCAAAAAAAGAGCATCCAAAGAAGCAATAAAAATCCCCAACTTATGATCCGGAAGTTGTTCTAATTTGGATTTTCACCAATGAATTTAACACGGGGTTGTCGCGCCGGGGAAGTACTTCTTTGTCACCACTTTTGCACAAGTTCTTTTAAAGCACTGTAAGATTTGCTTTTTTAGTGTTGTATTTATTTGATGAATGTATGTCGTTCTTATTAACATCTTTGGGTCCAGAGATCTCTTGTTTTAAAGGAATACAAATGTTGACGTAGGGAAGGGAACGTATAAATAATATACTATTGGCCAAAGAGATCAACGATCATATCGCTCACTTACTTCAAGACTGTCATAACTCAAAATTTAAAATTTTTGAGGTTGGCCTACAGAAATGGGAATTTCGCAAATATCCATAAGTAAATCTCAACGAAATTTAGTTTATAAGTAAACAACAATACACATGACTTTTCCATCGTTTTTAAAAATCGTATTTTATGTTACTTATCTTTTTATACGGACTTATAGTAACACATCTTGAAAATTTTCAATTTTGAGTTATGACAGACTTGAAGTAAGTGAGTGATATATATGTATGTTTAGGACATTTCAAGATGTTTGTAATCTGTATGGTGTAGCTGGCTGTTGAAAATGTGACCGATTGACCCCATAGTATAATTTCTAGTAACATTTTCGCAAATGGTCAACATTCTCACTAATAAAAAAGTATTTTTTTATTTTACACTGTAATACATAGCACATTTGTGCGGCACTATGTATTTTCCGTAGCCCCGGTTCAGAGAGTAGTAAAGTACCACAGTGTGGTACAGTAAGTACTCGTATGGTATGGTACATTTAATCCCCATAATTTCTTTTAAATTATTTTATTATAACCTAAACCACACTGTGGTGCAATTTATTATAATTTTATGCATTTGTTTCTAACACCCAAAAGGAAAAGAGATATATAGAACCATCGTTCATTATACTGATCGACTTGAAATCACTTTCTGAACCGATTTAGCTGTGTCAGTCTGTGCATGTATTCTTTTAATCAATGTGCAGGTCACAAATATAGTCCGATCTCAAAGAAATTTTGCACAAATCTTTATTTTGAGACAAGACAATTCGTATTGAAATTGAAAGACGATCCGAATTTAGATATGTGGCCTGTTTCTGTAACTTATTTTCTTTCGTCTACGGCGAACGATCAAAAATCTCCCAACTATTTGAATATCAGTTTAGAACCAGATATCTTCATATATATGAATGTTCCTTCGATTTATCTTATACCCTCTATAGAAGATATAATTTCCTTTCGATATTCATGAAATTTGGTAAAGAGTATCATATTTTAACAGTTAATATCTGTGTGAACAATATCCGTTCAAATTTACATATAGCCCGACATACTCGTATGGATGTGTTCCTTCCGATTTGGCATATATGTAAGCTCCATAGAAGTCATATTTTAGTCAAATGTACTATATTTGTACAAAGGTTTTTTTTTAATCCGAGAATGCACGATCTCTAGCAAGGTTGGAAAAATGCGTTTTCATGTTTTACTTTAGATCATTATTAAATTTGACAAAAATAGATGTTCAAAATATCAACAAGAGAGCAACTTCAAAGGTTAAATAGATGAATACAGTACGTTCAGTTTAATACAATGTGGTTTACGCCTTTTGTGCTTTATCAAAAACGAGCATTTGATGTTACGTCTTTTTTTCTTTCTTCTTTTTTCTTCAAAAAAAATTGTGATTTTTGGCCAAAACCTAATTTTCATTTTTTGAGGGTTACGCATTTTTGGTGACGATATATCAACATTTTTGGAAAGGATAATGTGTTATTAATAAATTCAGTTTTTATCGCAATCCAATGTACTACAATTCCACAATTTAACATATTTCGAAGAAAATCAGCATACTTTAAAATGACGTTATGTTATTTTAATCAACTATAAAAAAGTCGACTTTTAGGTCCGATAAATCGACCTAGACGACTGAAACGAAATTCGGTTGATGAAAAGTCGAAAGTCGACTAGCCAGAACCATTCACTAATTCTGATATAGCCACCATATAAATATATACTTCTTCCGCTTTTGCCCTTTAGCACCATAGAAGTAGTATTTTACATATATTTCATAGCCGTCACATATATGTTCATTCCGATCTGGACTTTTATCACTTCAGAAGCTTTATTTTACATCCAATCGTTTTGAAATTATGCATTCTAGGGTTAATAATTTATATTCCGAAATTACATTTTGGTTAGTTATTTAAAAGAACTTCATTAAATGCAGAAAAAATTTTCATACTTATGATTTGGAAGTACTTATAATGTTATTCTTTAGGAAGTACTTCTTTTATTTTTTGCTGGGCAACTACTCCTCAATATACACATGTGAATTATCTGCAATTAAAATTTGCTTAGATGCTATCAGTTACAATTACTTCGGCCAGAAAATACTTATTCTATCTGACAGCAAAAGTTCTTTGATGGGAATATGCGACTCATTCAGTAAAAATAATATCATTCAAGAAATAAGAGCAATTTTATCAAAAATTGCAAATAATAATATAGAATTTATGTGGATTCCAAGCCACCTCAATATTCGCGGAAATGATATGGTAGATCAAATGGCAAAAGATGCTTTGAAAAACGATGTTGATTCTAGTGCCTGTTTTCATTATGGTGACTATAGGGGCCCAATCAAGAAATATTTACATGACCTATGGGCAAATGAAAATAAAACAAAATTATATATTGTTCAAGACCATATTCCACATAAATATTTCCAGCCTGCGCTACCAAAAACAGATTTAATAAAACTAAATAGACTTAAAATTGGTCACTGCCTCATAACACACAAATATCTTACTGAAAGATAATCCCCTCCTCAAGGTGAATGTGGTTAAATATTATCAATATATCATATTTTTAATGAATGCAGGAAATATGAAGATATAAAAATTAAATGCTTATCTAACGAACGCGAATTCTATAACATAAACAAGTAAGAAAGTTTCAGTCGGGTAAACCGACTAAGGTATACCCTCACTTTGTGAGTAATGTAATATTGAATATTACACAAATTATTCTGTTAATTTTTGTGGGAGGTACCAGAAGGGGTTTAAGAAATACACCTATATTTCGCTGAACATTGGATACTTTAAATACATTGCACTGTGCCGAATTGTAACCGTTTATATGGACTGGTATATTAACGTTGAGATATTAAATTGTGGTATAATTTGGCCATTTTGTGTGGGAGGTTCAAAAAGAGGCGTGGTGATAACGCTCATTTTTCACTGGACTATAGGCATTATAAAAGCATTAAACTGTACAAAATTTCAAGTAATTGTATACACTGATATTAATGTTATAAACTGTTAACTTTTGGTGCAAAATGGTGCCTTTGTGGGAGAGGTAACAAAAGGGGCGTGACAATAACGCCCATTTTTCACGGGACTGTAGGCACTATAAAAGCATTACACTGTACAAAATTTCAAGTATTTCTAAACACTGGTATTAATGTTATAAGCTTTTAACTTTTAGTGCAAAATGGTGCATTTGTTTGGGAGATACCAAAACGGGCGTGGCAATTTCGCCCATTTTCCTCGAGTTGATAGCGACTAACAAACTAATACTATGTGTGGAATTTCAGAAGATTCGAATACGTATAATAGCAGTTATTAAAGAATCAATATTTCACAACATTTTAACCCTTTGTGGGGGAGGTACCAGAAGGAGTGGACCAATTTGGCCCATCTTCGAACTTAGCCGGAGATAGAAAAAAATATTACCACATACCAAATTTGAAGTCAATCGGTTACTCCTTTCGAGAGTTATCGTGCGCACCAGCCAGCAGACACACAGACAGACAGACAGACAGACGGACGGACATTGCTCATTCGACTTAAAATGACCCAAAACGGATTTCCGCCGAACATACTTGGGGTCTTAGGTCACTCCTTCGATGTGTTACACTTTTTTCCGTAGCAAATGATATATACCCTCGTCACACTAAAGTGAGGGTATAAAAATTTTCTTACGGAAATCATTATATACAATTCCATTTAAATTTAGATCAACTTTTGTAAATGTAATACAACCATATGTAAACATATACAAGGTGGCGCAAAAGTAACCTTTCGATGTTTTTTGGCTGTAATTTAAAAAAAAATGAAAATCTTTGATTCTTCTTGTGGATTATTTTTATTTGGTCTTTTAATTTTTTTTACATCAAGTCGAGAATATGATGTCATGTAAATGTCCGCCGCCACAGTTGATTGTCATTTGAGCCCTTTTTATGGCATTTTCCATCACTTCCGGCGATAGGTCCTCACATTCTTAACGGATATTGTCTTTAAGAGCTGCAAGAGTCTGAGGCTTGTTGACATAAAACCGCGACTTCAAAAAGCCCCACAAAAAGAAGTCTGGAGCGGTCAAATCAGGCGATATTGCTGGCCAGTGCAAATCGCCAAAACGGGAGATTAGGCGCCCGGGAAATGCATCCTTCAGCATATCGGTTGTTGCACGTGCAGTGTGTGCCGTTGCACCGTCCTGTTGGAACCACATGTTTTCCAATCCCAATTCATCAAGTTGCGGCAAAAAGAACTCGTTGATCATTGCTCTGTAGCGCTCACCATTCACAGTAACCGTTTGGCCCGCGACGTCTTCGAAGAAAAAAGGTCCGATGACTCCTCCAGCCAAAACAGCACACCATACAGTGACTTTGAGCGGGTGTAATGGCTCTTCGTGGGTTACACGCTGATTTTCAGTGCCCCAGAAGCGTCAATTTTGCGTATTTACGTACCCGCTAAGATGGAAATGGGCCTCATTACTCATGATTATTTTTGATGAAAAATCATCTTCCTCTTGGTGGTGATTAAGGATGGCTTGAGCGTATGTTAGACGCGATTGGCGGTCAGCAGCTAACAGCTGATGCACCGTCTGGACTTTGTACGGAAACATCTTCAAATCTTGTACCAAAATTCGCTGTAGAGACCGTCGACTGATACCCATTTGCGTGGCACGTCGTCTAGTCGATGTCGACGGCGCTTCCATGACATCCTCGGCTACAGCAGCAATATTCTCTGCAGAACGACTACTCCGGGGTCTGCCACGCCTGGCAGCATCTCGTGTTGTGCCAGTCTCTTCGAGGCGAGCGGCTAAACGTCGCAGTGTTTCACCAGTAGGCGTTGGACGGCCAGGAAATCTGCGACGAAATTCACGTTGTGCCAAAGTCACCGACCGATTATTGGTCAAATAAATAGTCAGCAATATTCCGCGTTCTGGAGCAGTGTAGCGTAACATTGTTTATTAACGTGTATTTCGCATGTGTTTACTACACAAATGTCAAAACAGAACTGACATTAGGGGCCAATCGCAAAATTTATAGCATTTTCTGATAGGAGGATTACTTTTGCGCCACCTTGTATTAACATAGTTTATCTGTATACAATCTTTCAGGGTCTATATGACCTTATTGTGTTGGGACCCTTACAAAATATAAATAAATATGTATAGCTTATGTAGCGCTAAAAGGTAAAATCGGAAGGAACATATAACGGGTTTTCCAATAGGGATGATATGATTTTGAAGTGACGTTTCGGCCATTTGTAATATTTCATGATCTGCAATTGGTTTTTCAATGGTAACTTTTGGTACAAAATGGTCCATTTGTGTGGAAGGTTCCAATAGTAGCGTGGCAATAATGCCCATTTCACTGTAGAAAATTTCAAGTCTTTGTATGCACTGGTAATAAAGTAATAAGCTTTCAACTTTTGGTTCAAAATTTTCCATTTGTGTGGGAGGTACCAAAAGGGGCGTGGCAACTTCGCCCATTTTTCTCGAGGTAATAGTGCCTAATAAACTATGTGTAGAATTTCAGAGGATTCAAATAAGTAGTATAGAAGTTATTAAATAATCAATCTTTCACTAAATGTTAACCCTTTGGGGGTGGTATGGAAGGAGTGGGCCAATATGGCTCATCTTCGAAATTAGCCGGAGATAAAAGAAAATATTACCACATACCAAATTTGAAGTCAATCGGTTACTCCTTTCGAGAGTTATCGTGCGCAGCAACCAGCAGACAGACAGACGGACGGACAGTGCTCATTCGACTTAAAATGACCCTAACCGGATATCCGCCGAACATACTTAGAGTCTTAGGTCACTCCTTCGATGTGTTACACTTTTGGCTCGTATCAAATGATATATACCCTCCTCCTCTAAGGTGAGGGGATAAATATGTCAGAAAAAGTTTATAAAATCTAAAAATTTAGAACTCGATTCTTTTTCGAATAGGCATTGCTTTCTTCATTAGGATACAAGCCTTCAAAAATTGGAACAACAAATTTTTTGTATTTTTTATTAAATATTTCTTTCGAGATAACCAAAAAATTTTTTTTTGGAAAAATTCTAATTTTTGGCAGGTGTGCACTTTATGGGTGCCAAATAAAAAGAAGAGAAAGTGGTTTCTAAACTTGGGGCTTGGACCCGAGGGGCCCTCAGGGCCAAAAAAATGGACCATATCCCCGACACTGTCAATATTATACTCAAACGAAAGGAAATGACGGTTAGAGGCGAATAGAGCATATATGAGCAAAAGTCAAAATTATTTAATTTTCGAGTACATTTTTTTTCGAAAAAAATTTTGCGAGCACATCAACCGCGTTTGTAGTAGACAGAGATAAAAATGTAAGCGTGCACAAACCGTTGTTGTGAATTAATTTCATTAAGGGCTTAATTTCATTAAGAATTCGCGAATTTTTTTTAGTGATATTATTACAGCATATTTATTTATATGAATTACAATACAAAGCAAATTTATATTCTAATTTTATGGTCCAGGGAAGAGCCGGGTTACAAAGACCATGTGGTTAGATTTTTGCAGCGACGGGCCAGAGCCTCTGGTGGGAATCGAACCCACGACCCCCAAACTCATAGGCGAGCATGCTACATACTTACGAACTGGGGCGCTCACATTTTAAAATATATTCTTATGAATTTCGCGGATTGTGAAATCGGCAATGAAGTACAGTAATTATGTGCTCATCCGGGTTAACTTATATTGTATGATTTCGCTTAAAACCATAATATACCTTAAGAGGGAAACTAATAATGAATGGTTTTATTTTGAGGTTATGTAAATTTAGCAAAGTGCATAATTTGAACAATCATCAAAATAAAATGACGCGCCTCTGATTTCGGAAAATATCGTTTAAAATCCTTTAACTTCATATGAATTTCCGCCATATCTGTACCGCGCACTGGGTGTGACTTGACGATCATCGCTGAGACAAAAGTGTCTCGTTCTTCGCGTACAAGACTGCAATCTTGAAATACATATCCATGGTTGTTAGGTGCACCACAACAGTACCCCCAAAGATCAACTTTATACTATAAAAATTGTCAAGGACAAAATTTGCATTTTTTCCAAAATTTAAAAAATAGTGAATAAAACTACAGTGATTCGTTATTTTGTTACGCTGATTTTTGGGATTCGCTATGTAACTGACCAGTACCTCTAGAATGAAAAGTTTGGCCACAACCTCTAAAAGAATGAATAAATATATGAAATTTTCTAGGTTTTTTTCCACATTTTTTAAATGTATGTGCTTATAGCTTTTAAAGTATATAAGATAATAACAAAATTTGTTGGGAAAAAACTTTTGTATTTGTGGTTTATTTAATTCCATCAACTATTGCAAATCTGTACACAACGCTAGAAAAGTGACAACTAACATAGATTACCCCTATGTAAAAAATTTTGACTTTTGCCCATATACCCTCCTCTCTAAGGTGAGGTGATAAAAATATATAAAATTTTACATTGAAATCTGAGATGGAAATATTTACATATTCACTTACCTTCAGAGATGTTATATGATTATTGCTGCACTTCGTAACACATTAATTATATAATGGTGATCTGAGAATGAGTGGTCGTCCAGTACATTCCACCCAATAATTTTGTCTGACATCCGGACAGTAGCAAACGTTACGCTTAGTATTTCTTGTCTGTCTTTAATTGTAAAGGTCGGTTTATTGCCAACCTTACAAATAGTTAGGTTGGTAGTTAGAATAAAGTCAAGAAGCGAATCACACCTATTGTTTATATCCATACTACCCCAGATGGTGTGATGAGCGTTCGTGTCTGCGCCAATAATCAGCTCGAGCTCGTCAGACGTTGCTTCTTCTACTACTTCCCTGAAGAGAGCTGTCGGTATTGCAGCATCATAAGGAAAGTAACTGGAGACCACCCAGTATATGCGATTACCAATCTCCAGACCAGCAGCTGTTTGGTCTTTACCACTTAAATTAGTCAGGAGAAAAATACTTACATCTTTTCTGGTCAAAATGCAGATTGTAAAATGCAAAAGTAATAGAAACAAATATAAAAATTGGTAGAGAGTTTTAATTGCTTGGTAGAATTGACTGCAATTTCGTTAGACACAACTCTATCATCTTCAGAATTCAGTAGCAATATTGTATGTAAGCAGTAAATTGAATTTAACAAGAACTGCTAACCAAACCCGTATTTTGCCGAACTAAGTCAACATACTACAACTCTCATACCAATAAATTTTTGTTTTTTTTTTGCTTGAGTTCGCATCGCGAACCACGAAAACAAATGTAGTTTTGTCAACGGCTAATGCCGACGTCACCGTACCTCATGTGTTTGTATGTATGTGTTGTTGTTATTTATTGTTGGTCTGTGCTTTTGTTATTCAGTCAGAATTTATTTTGGTTTGAGACCATATGTATCAATTACTTTCTGTCTATTGCAAAAAAGTAATAGAAACAATTACAAAAATTGGTAGAGAGTTTTAATTTAGTGTGACGAGGGTATATATCATTTGCTACGAAAAAAGTGTAACACATCGAAGGAGTGATCTAAGACCCTAAGTATGTTCAGCGGATATTCGTTTTGGGTCATTTTAAGTCGAATGAGCAATGTCCGTCCGTCTGTCTGTCTGTCTGTCTATCTGTCTGTCTGTCTGTGTGTCTGTCTGTCTGCTCGATGGTGCGCACGATAACTCTCGAAAGGAGTAACCGATTGACTTCAAAGTTGGTACGTGGTAATATTTTTTTCTATCTCCGGCTAAGTTCCAAGATGGGCCATATTGGTCCACTCCTTCTAGTACCTCCCCCACAAAGTGTTAAAATGTTGTGAAATATTGAATCTTTAAAAACTGCTATACTACTTATCCAAATCTTCTGAAATTCCACACATAGCATTAGTTTATTAGTCGCTATTAACTCGAGAAAAATGGGCCAAATTGCTACGCCCCTTTTGGTACCTCCCACACAAATGCACCATTTTGCACCAAAAGTTAACAGCTTATAACTTTAATACCAGTGTATAAAAATACTTGACATTTTGTACAGTGTAATGCTTTTATAGAGTCTATAGCCCTGTGAAAAATGGACGCTACTGCCACGCCCCTTTTTGTACCTCCCACACAAAGGTACCATTTTGCACAAAAAGTTAAGAGCTCACAGCATGAGTACCAATGCACGAAAATGCAACAACATTTTGCACATTGTAACGTTTTTGAAGTGCCTATAGCCCTGTAAAAAATGGCCGTTATCGCCACGCCCATTTTTGTACCTCCCACACAAAATGACCAAATCATACCAAAATTTAATATCTCATAACGTTAATATACTAGGCAAATAAACGCTTATATTTGGCGCAGTGCAATGTATTTAAAGTATCTACTATTCAGCGAAAAATAGGTGTATTTGTTAAAAACCTTCTGGTAAATCCCACACAAATTGACAGAATAATTCGTTTAATATTCCATATTACATTACTCACAAAGTGAGGGTATACCTTAGTCGGTTTACCCGACTGAAGCTTTCTTACTTCTTTTTATTTTATTACCTTACTTTTTGATCAAATGCCCGAAAACGACCGTCCAAATAAAATTTAAGAAGATTTGGCCGTCCGTTTACTTTCATATTCCTATTATTGCAACATAAGAAATTTAACCATCTGATTCGCTATGCTACGGGGATGTTACGGTTACGTTTGCTTAACACAGCCTTTATGGCAAAGGGCCAATACAAGCGGTACGCGGCACGGCGTGTCAGAAAAGTTGAATTTTATTCAACTTCTCTGCGCCGACGCTTGATTTGACATTGCCAGATTAAATTATTCTCAATCTGACACAATTTCTTGTTAAACTTTTATTGAGAACAACCACATGTTTTGTGTACGGGCAATGCTGCATTCACACCGCGCCGCATGACGCGTGCATTGGCCCTTCACCATTATTGATAACAGCCTGATACGTTTACAGGTTTTTAATCCGTTCCGTTTTCGTAACGTTTCGCATCACTTATCCATTATAGCGGGTATTAATTTTTTTTGCTGCAAAAATATTCTGCTTAAATCTAGGAAAAACACAGCCTTTACAACAAACATGCAGATAATTATTTAATTACTTTACTCCGCAAGTGAAACAATACGCGAAGCACTTTTTAAAATATGTCAGCCTTTTATTTTAATCCTGTGGCAATTACAAACATTTTAAGAATGCAGTTTATTTATACTGACTTTAATTTTTTTTGTTGCATATTTTGACATCAATTATATGGTTGCACTATGTTTTCTTTTTGCCACAACAATATAAACAAACAAAATACAATCAGCCGTAAGATGCTTTAACGCTTGAAAAGATAAAAGTTGGACACAATTCGGCACATTTTTTTGCGCGTACCCAGGTAACTACTCACTTATCAGAATTATATTGTTTAAACCTATTTGGCATACTAATGTAAAGCGACACGTTTAAAAAACTTTATCCTTTCATATGATCTGTCAAACTACATATAAACGGAATGTATAGCTGATCCTACATCTCACAGCAGTCAAAATTATAAAATATATAAAACAATGTGCAGTAATACCAATGAACGTGTAAAGGGTGGTTAAATTGTAAGGGCCGATGTTGAATGAACCATACCAATATTAATTGAACCATACCAATATCATAATAAAAAGAAATGACAATAATTTCCTAAATAATTTGTTTTTTATTCAAAATCAACATCGGCCCTTAAAATTTTACCACCCTTTACAACACAAAATGTATAAACAAGAATTTGTACACATTTCCCAACCCTGATTAATAATTGGATTTGACAGCCGCCTTTGATGAGCGCTCTTGTCAATGTTACTCTCTGGAATAATAACAAAACAAAATTGATCATCGCTGTTCCCACCAGAATTGATAAAGGAAGAAAAACAGTTGAGATTTGAGGTTGTTTTTTTTCCGCCTCTCTTCATCATTTCAATTTCAGTCAGTAGTAATTAATTTCTCTCGAATGGCACGCGAGTGAAATTCTAATGTCGAAAAAGAAGTTGCAAAAAAGACATAAAACTGAAGTTAATCTGTTTAAATTTTTTTACCAAATTGTCAGTTATGTTTCGCTGGTTAGAAATTGCTTAATAGTTTACTTTCTTTTCCGGTTAAATAAATATTTGCCCTCTCCTGTCGGTTTTGCGTATATCGGTATATTTTTGTGTGTGTTCTTTCCGTTGTCGCATTTGGTATTTTGTTGCGGTGAGAGAAGAGGAACATCTTATAAGAGGAACATCTTTCGTAAAATTTGGAAACTGTAAATCATTAGAAAAATTTTTGTTTTAATTATTTTGCACCAAAATTTTACAACATCCAATTCTTCTAATATTTTGATTTCTTCCTTCGAGAAATTGTACTCCAAAGTTTCCCATTCCTGAGTTAGCTCGCTCAAATTTATTTCATATTTCTCACACAATAAATTGAATTTAAATATTTTTTTGTTAATGCCAAATGCGGCTTTGAATTTCTTTAAAAATAGTTCCAGTATTTAATGGAAGTCTTCTTTGCATCTCCTCCAACGCAGTGATATATTTTTCATTATTTTATGATATATTTTTCATTATATTTTTATTATTTTCATTCGGCATTTTTTTTAAACTCCTCGCATTCATAGCCTACATTTATATCAATAATTGATAGTTTATATCTATAATTGGAACCACACAGTTAGTTTTTAGTTAATTTTTTTTGAATAAAATTCTGACCGAGTTTCAAAAATATTTTTATAGATTCGGAATGCAAAACATGAACTAATATTGTTTTGGATTGGAAAAGTGCATTGAGTGCGTTGAAGAAATTTAATACATATTTCAAAAATAACAGATATGCTTTGTTGCATTCATTATTGAATTCATTGCAGATCCACTCAGCTGATTTTAGTTTATCGCGACTATATTAATATTTAAAATATTCCTTTAAGGGTTCCCAATTTTGAAGGATACGTTGTATACATATTTGACGAGATAACCAACGTGTGTCTGATATCTTCAAAATCTTCCTTTTTTTCATTGAATTGAATTTGAAATTCTTCCAACTCCGCACACCTTTTTGAGCTACCTGATAAGTAAGTGCCAATTTGTCGACTTAGTTCTTCTGGGGCACGGGGAAGTTCCAAACAGGCAAATACACTTGATAATAATAGCTTGTGGATTGTCAGTTATTAGACGAGAAGCGAAAGAGTTATATTTACCAGTCATAGTATTTTCTCCATCGCAACTAAGATCTATTATGTTGTCAAATGGTATGGAATAGCTTAACATTTTGTTTTTAAACATTGTGTACAATGCCTCGGCGGTTCCAACTTCTAGGAGGTTGAGGAGTTGTACGGATATTTGTTCACTTTCTTCGTCAAAAAATCTGACCAGTACACAAATGTTCTTCTTGTGTGATATGTCCGTGCTTCCATCCAATAATACCGAAAATTTGCGAGTTTTCAATTTCTTTATAAGCTTAGCTCTTTCTTCCTCGGCTAAAATGTTTTGAATTATTTTTATACATTTTGTTCGTCCCAATTTGCTATCTTTAATTATACTTGAATCGGGTTCTATTTCCTTTAAGAGAGGTATCAAATGGTCAATAACTTGAATTGCCACATTATACTCCGCGAAGAACATACTAAGCCTAATTTTAAAGTTGGCTACTGAATTATTACTTCTTGATGACTTTTCCAGAAACATATTTATAGCTGTAGTATTTTTAATAGCCAGTACATTTTGCTTGTGATGTTTCCCCTCACCATGACTTTTAAGTTCAGATTTTCCACAATTCAACAGGCCAAACACCAACATTTGTATTTGTCATTTTGTACTTCTTCCAACCAGCCTTTAAACGTCTCTTCTTTTAGCCATTTTACACAAAACATTTGTTTTCGATACCTCTTCTTGGTACCTCTGTCATCCTGTGAAGAAGAATCGCTTGAAGACATTTTCTGTGTAATAAAGCAATTATGTTCACATTAATATACATAAATACATGTTACTTCAATGAATATATATATCAGGCGGCGCAAAAGTAATCCTCCTATCAGAAAATGCTATAAATTTTGCGATTGGCCCCTAATGCCTAATGTTGACATTTGTGTAGTAAACACATGCGAAATACACGTTAATAAACAATGTTACGCTACACTGCTCCAGAACGCGGAATATTGCTGACTATTTATTTGACCAATAATCGATCGGTGGCTTTGGCACAAAAAACATCGAAAGGTTACTTTTGCGCCACCTGTTACCTCGTTCTCAACTATAGCCACCAAATTAAAAATTCACTTGTTTTTATAGTAAATGAATATAATTTCGAATTGGCGATAGAAATTCTGTTGCTATCAACTACATTGTGTGGAAAATAATACATTAGGGACTGCTCTTAAATGCTAGTGAAAACATATGACGTCTGTCAACTAAATGTTTTTTGTACATACATCACTTTTACAGAGATGAACCAGTAAGGAAAGGCTAAAGTCGGGCGGTGCCGACTATATAATACCCTACACCACTCTCGTAATATTGAATAACTCTGATATTTAGATTTAGTATTTCATGTATAAATTGTTTACATAAATTTACTTTTGGGACATTTTATACTTAAATAATACCCTGTACCACAGTGTGGTGTAGGGTATAAAAACGATTGGATCTAAAGAGCCAAATCGGATGAAACATATATATGGGAGCTATAGCTAAATCTTAACCGATTTTCTTCAAATTCGGCAGTGTTGGTTCATGGATCAATAAACTCTACCATTCTAAATTTCAAAACGATTGGATGTAAAATACAGCTTCTATAAAACTAAATGGCCAAATCGGACGAAACATATATATGGGAGCTATAGCTAAATCTTAACCGATTTTCTTCAAATTCGGTAGTATTGGTTCATGGATCAAGAAACTCTACCATTCTAAATTTCAAAACGATTGGATGTAAAATACAGCTTCTACAGGACTAAAGAGCAAAATCGGACGAAACATATATATGGGAGCTATAGCTAAATCTTAACCGATTTTCTTCAAATTCGGCAATGTTGGTTCATGGATTAAGAAACTCTACCATTCTAAATTTCAAAACGATCGGATGTAAAATACAGCTTCTATAGGACTAAAGGGCCAAATCGGACGAAAGATATATAGGAGCTATATCTAAATCTAAACCGATTTCAACCAAATTCAATAGAATTCTTAACAGCCGCGAAATACTCTAAACTGCAAAATTTTAGAACGATCGGAGTGAAATTGCGACCTGTAGTCGACGAAAAACTTTACATGGACGGACGGACACACATCGTTAAATCGACTCAGCTAGTGATTCTGAGTCGATCGGTACACTTTAAGGTCGGTCTAGCTGTGTTATTTTCAGGTGTTACAAACATCTGCCGTGAAACAAACTTATAATACCCTGTACCACAGTGTGGTGTAGGGTATAAAAAGGGATGCTTGGCAGACAGTGATGATCCGTGATCGTATGAAAAATAGTGATGTAGGTACTTTTTCAAAAAAGGTTAAGTCTGCATTTACATGATACTTTTTTTTAAGTATTAAGTATATTTATCGGCGTTTTGTTGGCGAGAGAGGCAGTCGGAAACTGGGGAAAAAAGTATGTTGTACTCGTACTTATCGTACTCATCGTTTTGTGTTTTCGCACTTGGAAACAACAACAATTCACACAGGAAAAGTCGAAACAAAACAAATGAAAATAAGTATAAGTATTGAAAAAAAGTACGTGTGTGAACGTACTTTTTCAAAAGAGAATAAGTCGATAAGTTACTTAAAAAAAGTACCATGTAAATGGGGACTAAGCAAGTTAGTCGGTAGGTAGGTAGTGTACTTGGACCATTACTTTTTAAAATATATCTTAATGATATCACCAATCTCGGTTTAAGTGGTAAACTATTTATATATGCTGATGACATCTGCTTAATTTATCCATACAAGCATGAGACAGTTGCCAAAACATATATGGAACGTGATGCAGCCTTAATAAGTGAATTTGCCCGAATCAATAAAATGTTTTTAAACGCAGATAAAACTAAAGTTATCCGTTTTAAACCATATTATGATCATAATGACAATTTTAAAATTTTTATCGATGGCAAGGAAATATCTGAAGTTAATTCACTAAAGTATTTAGGAATACACTTACAGAGCAATCTTTCATGGGATTTACATATACAGTTCCTGAAGACCAAATTATCAAAAGCTGTGGGAATTTTGTACAAATTTAAAAATAAGTTTAATTATGAAACAAAATTATTGATTTATCAAGCACTTGTTCAGAGTAATCTAAACTATTTGACGCTATTGTATGGGTATAGAAAGAGCGGAGAATTTAGATCCTTACACAGAATGCAAAGTAAAGCATTAAAAACGGTAGCGAACCTACCCATAACATATTCAACTATTTTATTGTACAAACAGGTATTTCCCTCTGTGTTACCACTCTACGGTCTGTACAAGATGCAGCTGTTGGTATATGTTTTTAAATGTATTCGAAATATAGGACACCATACAATTACATTTACAACTAACCAAAGTACCTTTAATACAAGAAATAACACTAATCTTAGAGTTGCTAGATGCAGAGTTGAGCTTACTAAACAAAGAATCGAGTACATGGGCAGCAATGAATTTAATAAACTGCCATACAACTTAAAAAATATAAATAGAATTTCGTTATTTAAAACTCAATTAAAGAAATATTTGCTACAAAATATTGAACTTCTATTATAAAATATATCATATACATTTTTATAACTTCATTTATTTTATTATTTTTTTTTATTTTCTCATTTAAAAAACTTGATCTCATGATAAAAACTTGTCTATAATTGCCAACTTGCCTCTACAATGTCTATAAGACGCTGAGGCTGTAATTTTGTAAATTGAATGCTAGTTCTAATACATATTTTATTCATATTTAACTATGTAATTAGTATAAAGCATTGAATATAATAAAGTTTATAAGAATTAAAAAAAAAAAAAAAAAAAAAAAAAAGTTTTGGTAAGAACAAACCAAAACAATTGTCTTGGAAACAAACAAGTGGTGAAATTATGTAATTACATATGAACGGTTTAAAGGAACAAGGAATGGACGGAATCAACAGATACTAGGGATGTCGATCGGGAAATCTCGATCACTTAAATCCCGGGATTTGCTGATCCTAAATCCGAATTTATATTGCTAAATAAGTTTTGGTTTGCTACCGGAAATAATACGTGTTTTAAATTTTTTTAAAGTAACTGTGGGATGTTATGTCGTTGTGATATGAATCTGTACAAAGCAGATGCTGCACTGTAATTAATGTTGAAGGGATATCTGCAATTAAATCCTTATTAAATAGTGGAATAAATATCCATATTCGTAAAAGAATACATGAGCGTAAAACAATATTCTCGAGTCTTCTAATTTAGAATTCAAATTTAAAATCGGGCTTTGATAATGTTTTAGTTATGTGTCATATTATCGAATGATTCATATTGAGTCTAACGTTTACTCAGCTGAATAATTGGAATTAGAATCCATAGCAAAAAAGCTAAACGATGATCTTGCCAAAAAACAAAATTTTCTGTAGTTGAAAAATGAAGCGTCTCGCAGTGGTTGAATTACAAAAAGTGAATTTAATCCATTTTTAACGCTTAAGCGTGTGAAAAAGCTAAAATTTTATCTTAATGATATGTATAGTGTTCTACACATTTTTTGGTGGGTATAGCAGTCAAGGCAGTAAAATTAAAGCTAGTGTTAAGTGTAGGGAAATTCTCAGTTTATACCTGCCTACTCACCTCGATTAATCGGCTTCGGACTTCTGCGACAAAACTAGTAAAGATTGCCAGAACGAACAATATTGTCAGAAAAATAGCGGAAAAATGCAACCCTGTGAACGAACACCAGCGTGAACATACAATTTTTGTCTTGCAACATTGGTAGAAAAGTCATTGTAAGAAAATGTGCGAAGTTTAGGAATGTGACAACAACGCCATTGGCAACACTGTCTATAAAATATTTTTATTGGTACCCTGCATATAAATATGTAGGGCTTTGATCATCAAAAGTTATGGAAGGTTTGAAATACATTTTAACGCTGAAAATCAATTCCATAAACCTTACTTAACTTGAATAAGGCCCATACAAAAAATATATTGCTAAAAGAATTGTAAGGTTTTCTTGCAATCTTCTGAACTGTCCACCTTTGCCCAACAATCTGTCATTGTACGTACATTTGCAGCACTTTAACAGGGTTGATAACGTTGTCCGATCTGACAAACGTCTATACATAGCTTAACACTACGTCAAACAAGTAAGAAAGTTCTGTCGGGTAAACCGACTAATAAATCCCCTCACCTTGAGTCTCAAAAAAATATTAGTAAATTTATTATTTTTTTTTTATTTAAATTATTATCAATTTAAATTGCATTTAATAACTTTAAAGTATGTACTGGTAATAAAGTTAAAAGCTGTTTATTTTTGGTACAAAAGGTCCATTTGTGTGAGAGGTACTAAAAGGGTCGTCCCAATAACGGACTCTTTTCTCTGGACTCTAGGTACTATAAAAGCATTACACTGTACAAAATTTCAAGTATTTATATGCACTGGTATTAAAGTTATAAGCTGTAAACTTTTGGTACAAAATGGTCTATTTGTGTGGGAGGTACCAAAAGGAGCGTGGCAATAATACCCATTTTTCACTGTATTGTAGGTACTATTAAACCATTACACTGTACAAAATTTGAAGTCTTTGTATACACTGGTAATAAAGTTATATGCTATTAACATTAGGTTCAAAATTGTCCATTTGTGTGGAAGGTACCAAAAGGGGCGTGGCAACTTCGTCACAGCGACCATTTTTCTCGAGGTAATAGTGACTAATAAACTAACACTATGTGTAGAATTCAAATAAGTATAATAGAAGTAATTAAATAATCAATATTTAACTGTTAACCCTTTGTGGGGGAGGTACTAGAAGGAGTGGACCAATATTGCCCATCTTCGAACTTAGCCGGAAAAAATATTACCGTATACCAAATTTGAAGTCAATCGGTTACTCCTTTCGAGAGTTATCGTGCGCACCAGCCAGCAGACAGACAGATAGACGTGCACTTCTCATTCGACTTAAAATAACCTAAAACGAATATCCGCCGAATATACTTAGGGTCTTAGATCACTCCTTCGATGTGTTACACTTGTGGCCGTAGCAAATGAAATATACCCTCGTATCACTAAAGTGAGGCTATAACAAGTAAGAAAGTTTTGTCGGGTAAACCGACTTATGAATCCCCGCACCTTCCTTCAGTCCCAAAAAAAATATAGCGTGATCCATTTCGAGGTTCCCTACTTTTTTAAAGAAAAAAAAACACAGAAAATTCAAACTGAATCGGGAATGTTTATTATCATTTGAAAGAACATTCTTAGGCATTTATTTTTTGAAGATTATGTCTATCAAATGTTGGCCGCGGCTACGTCTCAGATGGTCCATCCGATGAGTCCAATTTTCGATGACTCGTTCGAGCTATTCGACTGGTAACTGGCGAATGACACGCGTGATGTTTTGCTCCAAGGCCTGAATCGAAGCGGGTTTGTCCGCATAAACTTTAGACTTTACATATCCCCACAGGAAAAAGTCTAACGGTGTGATATCACACGATCTTGGTGGCAAATCGACCGGCTCAAAGCGTGAAATTATCTGCTCACCGAAGTGTTCTCTCAATAAATCCATTGATTGATGCGATGCCAAATGTCGCCGAAATCACGAGCTTCAATTTCAGACATCAAATAGTCGGTTATCATGGCACGATAACGGTCGCCATTGACGGTTACGTTCTCACCGGTATCATTTTTGAAGAAATAAGGACCGATGATTCCGGTACGTCGGTTTGGGAATCGGTCAATGGCAAAAAGATAGCTCTTAACGAGAGCTAAAATATTGCTCATGGGTAGATTTTTGGATTTAAAAAACCAGTAAGGAAAGGCAGAAAGTCGGGCGGGCCGACTATATAATACCCTACACCTCCCTAACAATGCGATAAGGGTCATTGCCATAATAATTTGGAATAATTGGTAAATGGGTAAAAACATATTATCTAATTCTGAAACGATAATCGCTAAATTAAGCAATATTCGTTCCTAAATTGAGAAACATCTTTCTGGAAAATTTTAATGATCGGAAGTAAAATACAACTTCTATAGCGGTTTGATACCAAATCAGGAGGAACATATATATAAATCTGAACCGATCTTCCCTGAATACTTATTCATGTAAAAAGACCTCCTTCTGTCGAATTTCGTACTGATCGGATATAAAATACAGTCTCTACAGCGCTTACAGGTCAAATCGGGGGTAACATATATATGGGTGTTATATCTAAATCTAAACCGAATTTCTCCGAATTTGGCAGTATTCCTTCATGTTGAAAGAAACTTCTTTTTGCCGACTTTCGCACTGATCGGATATAAAATAACATTTTGACAGCGCTCACATGTCAAATCGGGGGTAACGTATATATGGGGGCTATATCTAAATCTGAACCGATTTCTTCCAAATTTAAAAGTGTTCATTCATATAATAGGAAACCTCTTTCTGACGAATTTCATACTGATCGGATATAAAATACAGTTTTTACAGCGCTTACATGTGAAATCGGGGGTAACATATATATGGGGGCTATATCTAAATCCGAACCGATTTTCTCCGAATTTAGCAGTATTCCTTCATGTAATAAGAAACCTCTTTCTGCCGAATTTCGCACTGATCGGATATAAAATACAGTTTTTACAGCGCTTACATGTCAAATCGGGGGTAACATATATATGGGGGCTATATATAAATCTGAACCGATTTTCTCCGAATTTAGCAGTATTCCTTCATGTAATAAGAAACCTCTCTTTGCCGAATTTCGCACTGATCGGATATAAAATAACATTTTTACAGCGCTTACATGACAAATCGGGGTAACATATATATGGGGGCTATATCTAAATCTGAACCGATTTTAACCAAAAAAAGATATGTGTAAAGTTTCGTCGAGATCGGACCATAATTGCGACCTGTACTTTGATTACAAGAATACATGCACAGACAGACGGACAGACGGACAGACGGACATAGATAAATCAACTCAGAAAGTGATTCTAATTCGATCGGTATAATAAACGATGGGTCTATTTCTTCTCCTTTTGGGTGTTACAAACAAATGCACAAAGTTATAATACCCTGTACCACAGTGTGGTGTAGGGTATAAAAAAATGGACTTAGCGCAATTGGCGAACGCTAATTTTGATAATAAAACTGAATAATTTGTAAACGTTGTTCAGGCGTAAGTCTTTCCATGATGAAATGCCAAACAATACTTAACAAAAATAACATGACACGACTCACTGGTGATCTGTCAAAAAAAGCTATTGAAAAAAGTATCTCTACTTAGATCACCCTATATTATTAAATTTACATCTATAGTATTTGTTTTGTTTTAATTAAATTGTTATTATCAATTTAAATTGCATTTAATAAACCATAAAACCCAGTCTGTGACCCTATCCCATTGTCCTATACCTTTAACAATGTCATTGATCTTTGACACGGTCATCGACCCTACATTCAATATGTCATCATGTCAGTGTCCCTTAATTCGGTCATCGACATTTAATCCTCTAATAGATGGTTAATCCGCTGATCCACCTTTAATCATAATGGTCGATGACTGGACGATGATTAAAAGACGTTAAGTCCAAAATTTCTAAAATGCTATTTACCAGAAAAATACAATTTCATCGTTTTTTTTTTTGTAAACCTATATCTCCATGATATTTTGTAGAAAAATGCAATATCGACGAAATTTAAAGGAAAAAATAAATTTTGTAGAAATATAAAAATTTTACAAAATTTTCAAGAAAAATTGAATATTGATGAAATTTTCCAGAAAAATTAAATTTTGACGACAAATGCAATTTTGTAGAAAAAATCAATTTCAAAGTAATTTTCTATGATTATTACTTTTTTTAAATGCATATGGAATGATTTCCCTCAACAAAATAAAATAAATCCAGGTGTCGCTTATGTCCTTTTGGTGGTTATGGCTCGATATGATCACCATGTAAGGGCCATAAGGGCTATACCGACCCATGTAGCCTTTACATTAGGGTTATTCGGATTTGAATTCTTAATGACATACAGAGCAAATTCTTAACTGCGACAGAGGTCCATGTTTCGATTTGGGTCCCGTTTTATCGTCCAGATCTTGGGATTCTCAAATGGCCAGCCGAGGCAGTCTAGAAATTCTTTTCGCTATTCAAGGGAAGCCGCTAAGAGTTGAAAAATTACATTTTTATAATATAGGGAATTGGTTCGGAACTTCACAAAACGTCTAACTAGGAGTCACAGGTAGAGATTTTGTCGCCCACTGTGGTCCGGCCCTGTACATATAATTAATATCCATTTTGTTGCACAGCAACTTTATGCGAATATCTATAATGTGTAATGTCACCTCAACAGGTCGAAAACAGAATATATTCCACAACAATAAAATAATTACCAATTTCTTCCGTCAAATGCAATTAATGCACATGCCGCTGAATTAACTCAAGGTGTCAACTGACGCCATATTTAATGCATTTGGCGCATTCTGCATACTTGCCACATTCGCTCAAGTGTTGCACTGCGCTGCGGCTTCACGTTGTCGGCAAATGACGTCGCTATGGCGGCAACACAAAACGAGGCAAGACGGTTAAAAGTTTCCACATGAAATGAAACAAAATTGAATTTTGTTTGTTTTTTTTGTTGGTTTTTTGTTAAAACTAGAGCTCACATACGCACTGAAGTACCGGGCAATATACATATACAGACATACATACATCCATCCATACACATGAGAACATAACTGTGCCTGAGTGAACTTCAGCACATGACGACGACTTCGACAACGACAACGTCATCTATCTTCAGTAGAGTGAGAGTGCGAGAGCGAGAGCGTAGCTCTGTCAAGCTGTGAGTGTAAGTTACCTGGGTAATTGAGAGCTGGAACAGAGACAAATTCTTTTGAACTTTGCTTTTTTGTAAAGCTCTTCACAAACTCTTAATTACTCTAAATGGAAAAATAAGAGTAATAAAAGCCTTGGGACACTTATCCGCACAAACGCAAGTGATGTGCTTTGTCAAAACAAAAAGCCCCCCAAAAAGGAAGAGCACACTTTGGAGAAACCCAGAACAGAATCACTCACTCAATCACTTACTCATTGAGAGTAGCCGAGTGAGTGGTGTGTAACAAGGCAATTGCAATGCCGAGGACACAGAGTTCCTCTGCTCAAGCAGTGTTATGGGATGAATGCTCAATTTGGTGTTGTTGGTTTGTTGGTTGGCTGGTTGGAGAGCTAAAAAGAACTCTTCTCTTATGACAAGTTTAGTTTTGTTATCTCGTCGTGTGCTTTTTCTCACACATCTCCCTTCTTCCTCAGCCTTCTCCCCCTAAACCCCTCGGGAAAGGTGGATGGATGGGTGGAGATTAGGTAGGGACACTTTTTGTTGGTGGTGAATTCCATGTGTGTGATGATGACGAGAAGGACAACGACAACGGTCGGTGTGTGCTTTTTGTGATGCTGTTGTTGGTGTCTTTGGCTGGCAAGTCCCGTATTATCCTGCGAGCATTAACTGCGAAAACATTGGCAAGCAAGTGGTAGTTTCGAGAGCAGAGAACCAAAAAGCGACAAGCACCACCACCACCACACAGCAGCAGCAACATCAGAGGCAACAGCACCAGAAACTGGCGGCAGATGCCAGATGGAAATCGGCAGAAACATCACACATTCGTTGTGTTGTTGTGCCACTGTGTGGCATTCTTTTTCCTTTCGGCTTCACATCACTTAAATATAAAAATATCAACTTTCGAAAGGTTTTCCTTCAGTGCTGTGTATTGACTTGAAGCTGCGATGACGTAGTCCTGTTGCTGCGGCTCTCTTCAAAATTGGGAAGTGAATAGAAAAAAATCGAAACAGAAACCCTATAAAAAACCCGTGAAAAAATGTTAGAACTTCAAATCGAAAAATCCCAATAACGGAAATTAAAGCCACTACGTGTTTTAGTTCTAAGAGGAAATAGTGTATGATTTTCCCAGTCAGTGTGTGTGCGTGTGTGCGTCCGTGAGTGTGCCAAAGGGGACTGTCCCCTCTTTCCCCGCTTCCTCCAAAACGGAAGGAAACAAACGGCAGAAAAATCGTTCAAACAATCGTCTGAGTTGTGTTTCCACATCAAATCATCCATCGGTACTCAAAGGTGTTAACCTAAAAACAAATCTTGAAATTCTTCTGACTTCATCGACCGCTGCTGCTCAGCCCCCGACATCATTAAGAACAACAAAAGTTCATTTAAATCATGTTTAACTTTGATTAAAAAAGCAACAGAACCAGAACACCAACACCAACGACGCGAAGAGGAAATGCAAAACATATTTTCAACAGGTTCTCTTCAAATACAAAGGACTGTTTTTTCTTCAGCAACACGGCCCGTTTCATCTGAAGAAAGGATAAGGTGTTTGTTTGCTACACCGCTCCTCTCCATACCGGGAGCCTGCCTCAGCGCCACAGCGCCTCATCTTCACATCCTGCTGCTCTCGTGTTGCACTTTGTGTTCTATGGCCTGAATCTTTTGTGATTGTTTTACTCCGGCTATTATTTGATGCTTCAACAACAAAATCAACAGCAGCAGCACCAGCCATCTTTCTCCTCGTCCTCTGTATACTCCTCCTGCTGCCGATCGTCTTGGAGCTTACCACCTGTATTCATAATTATTTGCAGGAGTGTATACTTCGTCGCAAAGAGGAGCCGAGTCTGCAGCCCCCTTCTGCTGCTTTGATTTCATACATTTCCCTTGCCATCGAGACACTATGGTTGAAGAGTTTCTCGAAAAATTACCGGAAATTGATACACGTTATGAGGTAAGTCCCCACGGTCTCCATAATAAATATTTACCCTTAGCATAATCGAAGCGCAAAACAAATAATGGCGCATAGGATTTGTTGTGGTCGGTTGCACAGATTGTCGCAAATACCCTACATAAATTTTACAACGATAGGACAAACACATAGTTAAATAATTGGAGGCAAACCGTGTTATAGTTCAAAGCGCAGTTATGCAAATTTCAGTCGCGTATGTTGACTGAAGTATAGCCTAATTTTCAGAAAAATATAATATGGTTTGTAGTGTCGCAAAAATGTACATTTTGACCTAGCTTTGTCAGACTATGGTCTTTGAAAAAGTTCTCCAAAAAATAGAATTTTATTTTCGTACAACTTTTTTAATTTCAGGGCTTGAGAAATACGCCCATATATCAAAGATTTTCAGGTTTTAAACTGTTTTTCTATTTTAAAACTTTTTTAGTTCGAAATTCTCACTCTCAGTAATTGTTTGATCCGGCTCGAAGGACCAAAATGTAAAATATATATTTATATGAATTAAAATAATAAGTAAATATATATTCTAATTTTACGGTCCAGGGAAATTCGGTAGAGGAAACTCCCTTTTGAGTTCTGAATTCTTATTTTTACTGATGTTTTTATCTGGCTCGATATTAAGCTATTTTACAGCTGAAAAATTCTCACTTTCAGAAAATTATAACATGGTTTGCGACATTTTATGTGTTGTCATAAACGGGAAGATTTTGGGCAATCTTTGTCAGACTACAGTTTTTGCAAAAGTGCTCTAAAATACAGAATTTGATTTTCATACGACTTTGTCAATTTCAGGTCATCAGAAATAGACCATGTATCAAAAAACTTCAGATTTCAAACTATTTTTTTTTTTAATTCTTTAGTTGGAAATCCTTACTCTCAGTTATCTTTTTGATCCGACTCGAAGGGCCAAAATGTAAAATATCTTTCTTTACTTTTACAATTGATTTCATTTTTCTGTGTTCTTATTGATTATACTTGGTAATCTATAGATCCGGCTCGAAGGACCAAATGTAAAAAACGTTTTGCGTTTTTGCAGCCGAGTAAAGAAAACCCCTTTAGAGTTCTGAATTATTGTTTTTACTGGTCTTTTGATCTGATACTGGTCTTTAGCTGATGATTTCGCTATTTTACAGCTGAGTAGAAAAAGCTCTGTTGAGTACTGAATTTGACTGAAGTATAGCCTAATTTTCAGAAAAATATAATATGGGTAGTGGTATTGTATGTGGTGTCGTAAAAGGGATCATTATTGTCAGAGTATTGTCTTTCAAAAAGTTCTCAAAAAAATAGAATTTGATTTTCGTACGACTTTTTTTAATTTCAGGGCCCATTTATCAAAGATCTTCAGGTTTTAAACTAGTTTTTCTATTTTACATTCAATCTCAGTAATCATTTTATCCGGCTCGAAGGACCAAAATGTAAAATATGTTTCTCTACTTTTGTAGTTGATTTCATCTTTTTGTGTTCTGAATTCTAATCTATAGATCCGGCTCGAAGGACCAAATGTAAAATAGGTTTCGCTATTTATAAGCTGAATAGAAAAATCTCTTTTTTGAGTTCTGAATTCTTACTCTTTTATCCACCTCGAAGGACCAAAATAGTAAATAAGTGTCTCATATTACAAAAGATAATAATCATTAGATGAGATATTTCGTGTCCTGAATTTAAAATACCTTTCGATCAAAATTTAACGTTTTGCTATATTTCAGATGAGCAGAAGTGTCTGCTCTTTTTGAGTTCTGAATTGTTAATCTAATTAATATATTGATCGGCTCGAAGGACCAAACTGTAAGACAGTGTATATTCGTATTCTGAGTTATTATTCTTACAATCTACACAATTGGCTCAAAGAACCAAAATGTATAATGGCTTTGCTATATTAAAGATGCCTACTAGTACTACTACTTTTCTTCTGTTATGAATTCTTACTAATCTATCGCTATGACTCGAATGACTAAAATGTAAAATAGTTTTTATATTTTGCAGATGCATGGAAACGACTCGAATTTTTGAGTTCTGCATTATGACAGCTACAAAAAAAGTATCCAATTTTTAATCCATGTCCACTCGCCCTCTGCAGTAGCCAAACCATTTCGATGTACATTCAAGTTATATACTAACGCCGACATATTACGTCCATAGATGGATATAATAAATTTGGACTATTTTAAGTCTTAGTTTTCTTTAGTCAGCATTCAGGGAATGTCTCCTGTGACTGTAGTACATTGAGTTTGTGGAAAAAGATTTGGGGTATGAGAGGAAAAAAAGAGTTGTGATTTTTCGAAATCGTCTTAAATGTATAGATTACATATGGAGAGTCTCTTGCCGAATGTCTAATCCGTATATATGTATATCCATGAGCGACCTCTGCACGAGATCTATATTACAACATGTATCGATATGGCAAATTTTGTTCAGAATTTAAGTAGATTAGGAGCACAAAATGCAAAATGTCATTCTAATCATGTCAAAAATCGTTTTTTATGGCTTAAATTAGTATATTTGGAAGCGACCTCTACACGAAATATAAACTGATGTGGAAAACTTTTATTGTGATGAATTCTTGCCAACACTGACACTAAGCAGTTTGTCTTAGAAAATGTCGTGTTTATGGTCAAACAAGATTATTCGGAAGCGATATCTATATAGGGACTATAAAAAATATTAACTGTAATGAGTTCTTGCCTTAATAAAATACAAACTGCAAAGTTTAAGCCACATTGATTGGAAAATGTGGTATTTACGGCGTAAAGCTTTTTTCGGAGCGACATCTATAGGGTGACTAAAGCAAGATATGAACCGATTTGTAAAATATTTGCTGTAATGAATTCTTGTCAAATGCAAAGTCCCAGCTAAACTGCTTTAAAAATGTGGTATGGATGGCGTAAATCCCATATATGAGAGTGTGAACCATATAGGGAGCTGCATATATCAAAACATTGACCGATATGGCCCATTTGCAATCCCAAACGACCAGCGACTATATGACGTAGTTCTACCAAATTCTTCAACCTAGCTCTTCTATTACGGACTTTAGCGTGACAGACAGCCAGACAGATGGACATGTCTAAATCGTCTTACAATTTTATGACGATCAAGAATATATGGTTTAAGATCAATATTTCAGGGTGTAGCAAACGGAATGAAAATGTTACTTTACACCCATTCTATGGAGGAAGGTATAAAAATAACACAGTACAACACATGATTTTGGGACTCAATACTGAGAATTGGACGTGAAAGTAGACCCAAAAATAAGAACTTCTGCATCATTAGTTTTGTTCAGTTTGCTCAATTAATAATTTTTCTCGGTATACCTAACGGAATAAAAAAAGTGCATACAGTGTATTAAAAATTGCCTACAAAGTTATAAAATGTCTGTCAGTAAAATGTTGAAAAATACGTATACGTATAAAACAGAACATTATAAAACGGAACAGAACTTTTTTGCGATTTTTAAGGCACTGGATGAACTTTTTTCGGTAGGTTTGTTCCGCATTTTTTTTCTCCTATTCAATATCTACAACTTTGCTTCAGACACAAAAGAGATATTCGGTACCGAGAAAAAAAATTTAGAAAAGGTGCCAAAAATCTACCTTGAGAAAAAAAATTCGGATGGCCATTAAATCATTAATTAAACCAACTTGACAAAACTGATGATGGGGCTAGTTTCACGTTTAATTCTCAGAATTGAGTCCCAAAACAATGAACTGAAAAATGGTTCAAAATAGGTTTCTCCATATTACCATGGTAGAGTAGAAACGACTCCTTTTTTTGAGTTCTCCATTATTACTTTTACTTATATATTAGTTCTGTTTAAAAGATCAAGGTGTAGGATATGTTCTTCTTTTTTTTATAGACGAGTAGAAAGCTACTCTTTTTTGTGTTCTGAATTCTTACTCCTTCGTACTAATCCATTCATCCGGCTCGAAGGACCAAAATGGAAGATAGGAATTTCTTTAGTCCACAGCTGAGTAGAAACGACTCTTACTTATAAGTTCTCAATTCTGACTGATCATTATTAGAAAATGATTTGAATGATTAAATAAAATGATTTAAAAAAGGTTTCTCTATTTTAAAGATCTTCTTTATTTCTCATTATTAATCCGATTCGTAGGACCAAAATGTAAAATATGTTTTTCTATTTTGCAGCTGAGTAGAAATGACTCCTCAGTTTTAGATCTGCATTCTTACTCTTTAGGATAGGGCGGCAGCCTTATTTTTTTTACAAGCTCACATAGACCAGTTTAGGTCCCTAGTGTTACCACGGTCTGAAATGCCCCTCATCGAAACCAACCTGTTTGATATACAAATTTATCGATAGTACGAATATCGGTACTGGAAAGATCTGTTAGGCTGCCTAGAAAGGCCGACCCCAGTATGTCCAGTCGGCGTTTACTCAGAGCGGGGCAGTCGCATAGCAAGTGCTCAATGCTCTCCACTTCTTCCTCATCTTCCCAGCTTCTGTAGAAGTCATTGGCGTCAATACTCAATCTTTTGGAGTGTTCGCCGATCAAGCAGTGTCCCGTCAGAACTGATACTAACGTAGACAATCTTTGCCTCTCTAGTGCGAGGAGATATATTGATCTTTTCAGGTCATACCTTGGCCAGTTTTGTCTAGCTATCCTACAGGTGCTGATTTATGTCCATTTTTCGTTGGACTGCCTGATTGCCTCTTGCCTAAGCCAAAGCTTGCACGTGGATAGTGGCGCACCAATATATGCAAATTCTTCGAGAATTTCTAATGTCGTCCCTTTCCTAGCAAGTTCATCGGCTTTGCAGTTCCCCGGTATATCCCTATGCCCTTCTTACTCTTACTAATATAACAAATTTATGCGGCAAGAAGGATTAAAATGTACAATCGATTTTATATGGGTATAAACAACGATCTTATTTGAGTTCTTACTCTTCTGCATCTTTTGATCCGGTTGGAAGAGCCAAAATGTAAAATAGATTTCTCTAGTTTACACCAAAGCAGAAACATCTCCTCTTTTTAAGTTCTGAATTTTTACTCGTACGAGTACTAATCTATTTACCCTGCTCGAAGGACCAAAATGTAAAATTGGACATCAACAGGGGTTCACAGCGGTGTAGAAACGGCACTTACTTATTAGTTCTGCATTCTGACTGATTTATTTATTCAAAAACATTTTCAAAGTACCCATTTTCAAAATACCCAGGTATCTCTATTTTACTCCTCAGTTTCGAAGATACATCTTTATTTGCCCTGAATTCATTCTCTTATTATTGATTCGGCTCGAAGGGCCAAAATGTAAAAGAAGTCTACATATCTTACATTTTATGTGGCAATGCCCAGCTTTCGCACATGCAAGAAACAGATACTTCGGGTCCGGATCTGACTCATCTCAGAGGATATGATTAGAAGATAATGAGAAAATCCGTTTCTAATACTGATTTTCTGTAACTCTTGCGGGTTATAAAGATCATAAATGAATCACTGGCTTAAGTGTATGTCAGTGGACATGAGACACCTCTCAGTCAAACTAACCTAATTACTAACTTTTAGAAATATATTGAACCAACTCGAAGGACCAATATGGGAACATCCCAGAAACAGTCCACCAACCAAAAAATTTTAAAATTGATCCAACTTTAGTTTGGTTAATGGAATATAAGACTAGATGTTAAAAAATATTTGTGGGTGTCCATTAATACAAAAAATGGTCCTCACTTCATATCTCATAATTTTATTGGAAAAAATATACTTTTGATAAAAATACTAAGATGTTTTTATCATTATTTGTAGTGGTAAAATAGATAACCCATAAACATATATTCATTCATAAATACATTTATAAATATTAAAAAATGTTTTACAAAATGTTATTAAAAATAATGGAATTTGATTTATTAAAATAAACTAAATTTCTACTATAAAAAGTTTGACTGGAAAAAATGTAAAGTGCGTAGAGTTCACGGCTTTTGATAAAAAACTACAACAATTTTTGGCTGCTTTCTTATAGGTATTTCATTTTGTGTGCTTTATTATGCAAAATTTGCTAAAAATTACGAAAACATACCTTAACCTTCAAAGCTACTTCCATTTTTTGTAGCGTGCGTCACAATAATTTGTGATAAATCTTTTCGCAACTTATACCTGTTACAAAACATTTTTTTATGGTATTCGAAAGAACACTCATGTCCCACTAAACGCTATGTATAAGTTGAAGGTATTTCTTTTGAAAGACCAAAAAATTGTTATATTTTAATCCGAAAACGCTTAGAATGTAGCGTTCGTCACGCAGGATTTGCCCATATGTAAAATAGGTCGAGCTATCTTCTAGTTCATAGCTGTGTAGAAATGATTCTTATACAAATTGAATTCTGACTTAACTAGTATAACAAATTTTATCCTACATCACTTCTTCGCTGTAATGGATATTTTCCATGGCCAGTTTCCATAAATATAGTAAAATTTCAACAATGTAGGATTGGCGCACGGATAGATGTCGGCTCAATTTCAGCTTTTGAATTTTGAACTGTCTATATAACGTTCTGCTGCAAGCAGAGGGATTTAAAAATAGTGGCTATAAAACTACATATTCCTGGAGGACTATACAATTTGGACAGAATTTCACATGCCTTTAACAGAGGCATTGATGAGCTAAGGACTGGAATTTAGACCTGTAGTGTAGGGCATTGTAGCAGAGGTTAGAAAGGCAGCAATAGTCCTTCAATTAGACTAACTAATGTTAGATAGTATAGAACTGTTTCAAGAAACCTGTTAGCTCGACTTCTACATAATCTTACCTAATCGGTTTCAACACAGGCAAAGTCACCAATGCTTAAAAAAAGAAAGGATATCACAGTATATTCAGACATAGTTTTAAGGTTCAAACGAGATTATACACATTCTCGCGGCTTCTGCAGTAGTCATCTGTTTCGATGCCAATTTACAACAGGGACATCTGACGTCTACCAAGTGGTAAACTATAATTGTTCCTCTTTATCCCCTCGCCTTACAGAGGTAATTTTAGGCAATTTGAGCAATGTCCTTCTGTCTGTCTGTCTGCTGACTGGAGCGCACGATAACTCTCGAATGTAGTAACCGATTGACTTCATATTATGTATGCGGTAATATTTTTTCAATCTCAGGCTAAGTTCGAAGATCGACCATATTGGTCTACTTCTTATATTACTATACATAGTACGGGCGATGGCTCGAATTTGTGCTGTAGTGCATATTACGATAGTCTATCTAATCAATACGAAACCGATGAGAGTTCCTGGAAAGCCCAGAGAACCATCACCGTAAAAGTAGCGATGGCAAAAACGACAAGCAGTTTACATTCCGACGATTCTTAAGGGGAGCAATAAAGTTTGATACTCTACTGTCACCCATCAGCACCCACCTGTATATTGGAACAAGCACAAGCAGAAAATTGTCCAAAATGTCGTTACTGTGGATACCAACTTTAGTTGCAGTAAAATAGCTCCAAAAAAGCTCTTACCAGTGCCTGACCAAATATGGATGTTATATTCCATTTTATGTTTGATGTAGATAACATACGCAATAACAATTTTTTTACATTTTGTACTTAAAATTATGAAAATTTACTAAATATTTATGAAATACTTAATAAGTATCAAATGTATATATTTTAAAGACTAGGAACACCTTTGGCGATAATCTTTATATATACGACTATTTTTTTTCTGTGTAGTTATTGAACGGATCAGAAGAAGTGAAGTGTTCCTTGCCCTTGTTCCTTACCTAAGAATAATGCATACCATCGATAGAAGTTAACAAAACAGTTAGGTGGGTCAGTGAATGGCTTGTGAGACAACAAACAGTAATAGGTTTTACTTTCATTAAATCAACTCTATTCTGCAATCCTCCCAGAGTGTCCCGCCCATAATCAGTGTCATGTTTTCAATCTCTTGTCTATGGGAGAACTTAGATGAGTCACGGAGAATACTATTCACCCGAAATAATGTTAATTAATTAAAGCTCCAATTGTCTAGGATATTTCTGTGCCGTACATAGCACTCACATTAGATGGATATGAAGGAGTTTGGTCATCTCCATAAGAGATGCAAATTAGTCTAGAGCTAGAGTTACGTTCAGGGATGCTGGCTTGACTGTCAGATTTAAAATATTCCTGTCTTGGTTACGACATTATGGCCTAACAGTTCACCAACAACTCTGATTGTAAAATCTCTATAAGTCAACTCCTTGTAAAGTTTAGTTTCAAATTTCCAACAAGTGTAGATTGTTATGTACTAGAGTGCAGATATTTGATCTTAATTACCTATCTTATCTGCTACCTACTTAAGCACTTTAGGGCTTTATATGTTACCCGGCAAAAATATATGGATGTACTTCCTAAGAAATCACATTTGGAGCAAAATAGAAATATTATAAATAATTGAAATATTTTGTAGCGCTTAAATTCAAAATCAGGATATACATAGATATATACCGGGGCTATATCCAAATCTGAATCGATTTTTTGAAATTTGGCAAAGTCATTTCTCTGTAAAAAAAAACATTTTTTTTTAATTTTATAAAGATCTGTTAAAAAAATGCGGATTATACCTACAGCGTTTGATGCAAAATCGGGATAAGTTATATATTTTGGGGCTATATGTAAATCAGAAAGGATATTCTTTTTATTAACCAAGTAACGTTCCTGGTTCAAGACACAGTTATCTGCTACATTTTATAAAGTTCTGCTCAGAAATGCAGATTCTCTAAACCGTACATATATGCAAAATCGGGACCGTACTTTGCGAACAAGCTTATCGACCCGTACTTTGCGAACAAGCTTAAGGTGGACGGACGGACAGATATGGACAGACACACTAGATCGAATCTGCTAGTGATTCTGAGTCGATCGGTATACTTTAAGGTGGGTCTAGCTCTAATATTTTGGAGAGTTAAGACCACTTGCCCCAAATAAACTTATAATGCCCTGCACCACTCTGTGGTAATTAAATGTAATTACTCCTAGATAAAGCGAGAATTCCAATCAAATATCTAATGACAATGTTGTGCGTTAACATGCGATGTTATGTTGCTGCAGAGTTAGGAGACCAGGTTCATGTTCATAAACATTAAAAAATAAAACATACAAAAGCGAATGTACGGGCAAATAATGAATGAACATGCGGGTAGTAACCTCCTCTCATTTGTTGGCATAAGGGCACTATCTCTCAAGAAGAGCTTGCAGGTCGCTAGAGGCATGTTCAAATATCCCATTCCACTGGAGCATGTAGGATAGGTTATAAGAGGATGACACTGGAGCTGTGTCCTGTGCCTTAAAGTGGACCATGTTTTAACCATTGTTGTTCCTTGTGTTGGTTTCCTTTCTTCTCTTCTGATTTCCTTTTTATAACGGTTATTGTCGCGGTATGCCTTCTATTGTCATGAATGCGTCTGATGACATCTAATGTGGTGGGTTTCATTTTCATGCCCTAATGATTTTTTCCCGGTTCGTGACCTTGACTTTCCGCCATAGTTTGGAAAGAGCGGGAGCCGAGTATCTTGTTTCTTCTTTTGCTTAAGGCTTGACATTGACAAAGGAAGTGATAGCTGTCATCCGAATAGTCAGCATCGCCACTCCATCTGCATACAGTCAGCATTCCTGATGCCGATTCTTACCATATGCTTTCCTATGGTGTTATTTCTTGTTATTACACCAATTACGGCCTTTAATTCATCCTCTGTAAAAGCTACGATTTATGCCTGCTTTACACTAAAGCTAATCGACAGTATTTTTGCAAAGGATAGCTCTAGTTCATTAGAAAATACACCGAAAGACCTTTGCATTCCTGAGTTTGAAAGCGTCTGTGTAGAAGTTCAATAATCTTCTACATCCTGGGATGCGACAATTCCCTTCTGATCTATCACAGTCCCCCCCTTTCGAATAGCAGTAGTTACAGCATATTGCGTTGTTTAATGTCTAGCGGAATTAAATGTCGTATAATAGTGATATAAGGGTTTTCCAATAGAGATGATATGATTTTGAAGTGACGTTTCCTTTTTTTTAATAAAAAAAAAACACTTTCCTGTCGTCCTACGACCTTGACACCCATGAGCAATATTTTAGCTCTCGTTAAGAGCTATCTTTTTGCCATTGACCGATTCCCGATCCGAGGAAATCCCGTTAAGGAGCTAGAGCAAAAATTAATTTTCCGTTCACATTTGAAAATGATGCAAAGTCCATTATTATACCCTCACTTTAGTGTGACGAGGGTATATATCATTTGCTACGAAAAAAAATGTAACACATCGAAGGAGTGATCTAAGACCCTAAGTATGTTCGGCGGATATTCGTTTTGGGTCATTTTAAGACGAATGAGCAATGTCCGTCCGTCTGTCTGTTTGTCTGTCTGCTGGCTGGTGCGCACGATAACTCTCGAAAGGAGTAACCGATTGACTTCAAATTTGGTACGTGGTAATATTTTTTTCTATCTCCGGCTAAGTTCGAAGATGGGCCATATTGGTCCACTCCTTCTAGTACCTCCCCCACAAAGTGTTAAAATGTTGTGAAATATTGAATCTTTAATAACTGCTATACTACTTATTCGAATCTTCTGAAATTCCACACATAGCATTAGTTTATTAGTCGCTATCAACTCGAGAAAAATGGGCCATGTTGCTACGCCCCTTTTGGTACCTCCCACACAAATGCACCATTTTGCACCAAAAGTTAACAGCTTATAACATTAATACCAGTGCATAAAAATACTTGAAATTTTGTACAGTGTAATGCTTTCATAGTGCCTACAGTCCAGTGAAAAATGGGTGTCATATTCACGCCCCTTTTGGTACCTCTCACACAAAGGTACCATTTTGCACCAAAAGATAACAGCTTATAACAGCTTAATTACCAGTGTATAAAAATACTTGAAATTTGTTACAGTGTAATGCTTTTATAGTGTCTTTTGCACTGTAAAAAATGGACGGTATTTCCACGCCCCTTTTTGTACCTCCCACACAAAGGTACCATTTTGCACAAAAAGTTAAGAGCTCACAGCATGAGTACCAATGTACAAAAATGCAACAACATTTTGCACAGTGTAACGCTTTTGAAGTCCCTATAGCCCTGTAAAAAAATGGCCGTTATCACCACGCCCCTTTTTGTACCTCCCACACAAAATGGCCAAACCATACCAAAATTTAATATTTCATAACGTTAATATACCAGTGCAAAATACGTTTATAATTCGGCGCAGTGTAATGTATTTAAAGAATCTACTATTCAGCGAAAAATAGGTGTATTTGTTAAAAACATTCTGGTACCTCCCATACAAATTGACAGAATAATTCGTTTAATATGCCATATTACATTACTCACAAAGTGAGGGTATACCTTAGTCGGTTTACCCGACTGAAACTTTCTTACTTGTTTTTTTAAATCCAAAAAAACACTTTCCAGTCGACCTACGAGTAATAATAATATTTTAGCTCTCGTTAAGAGCTATATTTTTGCCATTGGTCGATTGTGGCTACTTGCCACGCAGCAAATGAAACAATTGAATTGTTGCGAGAAAAGTTTGGAGATTCAATTATTTCAAGAAATTGTGATATTGAATGGCCTCCAAGAAGTTGTGATTTAACACCATTAGACTATTTCTTGTGGGGTTATTTGAAATTATTGGTCTTTCGAAATAAACCAGACTTTCTTCAATCTTTACAAGTCAATATTGAATGTGCCATCCATGACATACGACTTGATTTAGTGGAAATAGTGCTCAAAAATTGGGTTCATCGAATTCATTCCTGCAAAAGAAGTCGTAGCGGCCATTTGAATGACGTTTTATTTGGAACTTAAATGTATCGATTGTACTTCACATTAAATAAAAAACGTTTGAATTTCCTTAACAATAAGTGTGTTTTTTTTTTTAAAAAAAATCATATCACTGTTATTGGAAAACCCTGTACTTAAAAACCCGGTATTTATCACACAAAGAAGAAAATTTGCAGGCGAACTTTTTAAGATAACTTTTTATGATAACATTAATCGATGTTGTTGTTTCATTTTGTAGTTGTTGTTGTTGTAGCAGCTTGGAAACGCTGAGTTGATAATCCTTAAGTCTATTTCCATTACAGACTTCGTTCCGGCATATATACGATTATCGCTGGAACTGTATGTTGTTTTCATCTACTCAATGTTGTCCAGATGTTAATTTCAGGGAAATTATGTTATTTGAGTGTTGGCGTTTCTATTCTCCACTAGAAGCGCTGCATTTTTGTTAATAGTCGTCATGGTGTTATGTCTATTTTTAGCTTCCCTGTTGACTTGGGCGATCAGATCAGATGTTGTTGTAGTGGTAGTGTGCCCGGTGAGTTATTGTAATGAGTTATAAAACATGAACATGTTGGTGTTGAATTTTCCAGTGCCCTGGCTGGGAATCGAACCCAACACCTTCGGAATCACACTAACCACTGAGCTACCGAAGGCCACTTCTTTTTGTTGTTGTTGTAGCAGCTTGGAGACACTGAGCTGATAATCCTTAAGTCTATTTCTATTACAGACTTCGTTCCGGCATATATCCGATTATCGCGGAAACCTTATGTTGTTTTATCTACTCAATGTTGTCCGGTAGTTAATTAACATTCGTAGTTAATTTCAGTGTCTTGGCTGGGAATCGAACCCAGGAACTTCGGAATCAAAGCCTAATACACTAACCACTGAGCTACCGAAGGCCACTCCTTTTTGTAGTTAAGGGTTATTGTAGAAACAATTCAAAATGAGTAGTTACGGACAAATAGTTTGACAAATGTGGAGCATATGGCATAGATAAATATATGAGGTAATTCATGCCAAGTGTGTGTACTTTTAAAAGCGATGATTTCTGATCGGGATGAAACTTGCGCCAAGATTAGACTAATTGGGTAGTACTTATAGTTTGCTCAAACGGTAATTTTTCCCCTTTCATATAACTAGTTACATATTGCATTTACTTTTAAAATTACGTATCCATTTTCTTCTCAATGGTCTCATTTTATTCATGGGCGGTTATACTTTATGATAAAATAATAAAACAAGTAAGAAAGTTTCAGTCGGGTAAACCGACTAAGCTATACCCTCACTTTGTGAGTACTGTAATATGAAACACACGAATTATTCAGTCAATTTGTATGGGAGGTACCAGAGGGGGTTTAACAAATGCTCCTATTTTTCGCTAAACAGTAGATTCTTCAAATATATAGCACTGTACCGAATTGTAAGCATTTATGTGCACTGGCGTATTAAAGTTATGATATATTCAATTTTGGTATGATTTTTCCATTTTTTGTGGGAGGTACCAAAAGGAGCGTTTTGATAACGCCCATTTTTCATAGGGCTATATGTACTTTAAAAATATTACACTCCGCAAATTGTTGTTGTATTTTCGTACATTGGTACTCACACTTTAAGCTCTTAACTTTTTGTATAAAATAGTACATTTGTGTGGGAGGTACCAAAAGGGGCGTAGCAATAACCACTGTAGGTGGTTATGTAGGCGCTATAAAAGCATTACGCTCTACAAAATTGCAAGTATTTGTATGCACTGGTATTAAAGTTATAAGCTGTTATATTTTCGTGCAAAATGGTCCATATGTGTGGGAGGTACCCAAAGGGGCGTGGCAACTTCGCCCATTTTTCACTGGATTTTAGGTACTATAAAACCATTACACTGTACAAAATTTCAAGTCTTTGTATGCACAGGTATTTATGTTATATGATGTTAACTTTTGGTGCAAAATAGTACATTTGTGTGGGAGGTACCAAAAGGGGCGTGCCATTTACGCCCACTTTGCACTGGACTGTAGGTACTATAAAAGCATTGCCCTGTACAAAATTTCATGTATTTGCATGAATTTATATAATTGTTATAAGCAGTGAATTATACCCTCACTTTAGTGTGACGAGGGTATATATCATTTGCTACGGAAAAAAGTGTAACACGTCGAAGGAGTGACCTAAGACCCCAAGTATGTTCGGAGGAAATCCGTTTTGGGTCATTTTAAGTCGAATGAGCAATGTCCGTCCGTCTGTCTGTCTGTCTGTCTGTCTGTCTGTGTGTCTGCTGGCTGGTGCGCACGATAACTCTCGAAAGGAGTAACCGATTGACCTCAAATTCGATATGTGGTAATATTTTTTTCTATCTCCGGCTAAGTTCGAAGATGGGCCATATTGGTCCACTCCTTCCCCCCACAAAGGGTTAAAATGTTGTGAAATATTGATTCTTTAATAACTGCTGTACTACTTATTCGAATCTTTTGAAATTTCACACATAGTATTAGCTTATTAGTCGCTATCAACTCGAGAAAAATGGGTGTTGTTGCCACGCCCCTTTTGGTACCACCCACACAAGGTACCTTTTTGCACCAAAAGTTAACAGCTTATAACATTAAAACCAGTGTATAAAAATACTTGAAATTTTTTACAATGTAATGTTTTTATAGTGTCTATAGCCCTGTGAAAAATGGGCGTTATTTCCACGCCCCTTTTTGTACCTCCCACACAAAATTCCGAAATCATACCACAATTTAATGTCTCATAACGTTTATACCAGTGCACATAAATGCTTATAAGTCGGCACAGTGCAATGAATTTAAAGTATCTAATGTTCAGCGAAAAAAGGTGTATTATATAAACCCCTTCTGGTAACTCCCACACAAATTGACAGAATAATTCGAGTAATATTCAATATTACATTACTCACAAAGTGAGGGTATACCTTAGTCGGTTTACCCGACTGAAACTTTCTTACTTGTTTTTGGTGCAGAATGGTCCATTTGTGTGGGTGGTAACAAAAGGGGCGCGGCAACTTCGTCCATTTTTCTCGAGGCGATAGTAACTAATGAACTAATATTATGTGTAGAATTTCAGAGGATTCAAGAAAGTGGTATATAAGTTATTAAATAATCAATAATTCACTAAATATTAACCCTTTGTGGGGTAGGTACAACAAGTAGTGGACCAATATGGCCCATCTTCGAACTTAGCCGGAGATAGAAACAAATATTACCACATACCAAATTTGAAGTCAATCGGTTACTCCTTTCGAGGGTTATCGTGCGCACGAGCCAGCAGACAGACAGACAGACGGACATTGCTCATTCGACTTAAAATGACCTAAAACGAATATCGGCCGAACATACTTAGGGTCTTATGTCACTCCTTTGATGTATTACACTTTTGGCCCGTACCAAATGATATATACCCTCGTATCACTAAAGTAAGGGTATACATAAATATAATTGAACATTTTTCAATGTGTTTACCTGACTTTTATTAAATCGCACGATATCGGTGTCCAGTTAACATTACCTCCACATGAGATGACGATGCCAAAAGGAGAAGAGATAGACCAATTTTTATACCCTACACCACACTGTGGTACAGGGTATTATAAGTTTGTTTCACGGCAGATGTTTGTAACACCTGAAAATAACACAGCTATACCCACCTTAAAGTATACCGATCGATACTCAGAATCACTAGCTGAGTCGATTTAATCGTTCTGAAATTTTGGAGTTTAGAGTATTTCGCGGCTGTTAAGATCGCTATTGTATTTGGTTGAAATCGGTTCAGATTTAGATATAGCTCCCATATATATCTTTCGTCCGATTTGGCCCTTTAGTCATATAGAAGCTGTATTTTACATCCAATCGTTTTGAAATTTAGAATGGTAGATATTCTTGATCCATGAACCAACATTGCCGAATTTGAAGAAAATCGGTTAAGATTTAGCTATAGCTCCCATATACATGTTTCGTCCGATTTGGCCCTTTAGTCCTGTAGAAGCTGTATTTTACATCCAATCATTTTGAAATTTAGAATGGTAGAGTTTCTTGATCCATGAACCAACACTGCCGAATTTGAAGAAAATCGGTTAAGATTTAGCTATAGCTCCCATATATATGTTTTATCCGATTTGGCTCTTTAGATCCAATCGTTTTTATACCCTACACCACACTGTGGTACAGGGTATTATTTAAGTATAAAATGTCCCAAAAGTAAATTTATGTAAACAATTTATACATGAATTACAAAATTTATATATCAGAGTTATTCAATATTACGAGAGTGGTGTAGGGTATTATATTGTCGGCACCGCCCGACTTTAGCCTTTCCTTATTGGTTTATTATACCGATCGACTTGTAATCACATTCTGAGTCGATTTAGATATGTCCGTCTGTCTGTCTGTCCGTCCGTCTGTCAGTCTGTAGATGTATTTTTGTAATCAAAGTACAGGTCGCAATTACATATAGTCCGATCTCAACGAAACTTTGCACATATCTTTCTTTAGGCTCAAGGGCGATCCATATTGAATTTGGTTAAAATCGGATCAGATTTACATATAGCTCCCATATATATGTATTAGGGATGTAACGAAAGTGACTTTAGCGAAAGCGAATGCGAAAGCGAATATTGAAATATATTTCTTGCGAATGCGAAAGTGAATGCGAATAATAGTTTGACCCTTCAGTATCAACAAATTTAAGGAACTGAATTGATACTTCTCCAGGATTTTCAAGTATTAAGAATGTTTTCCATCCTCCTGTTACTACAAGGACAAACATATTTTTTCAACTGTTTTGAAGAGAAGTGGCAGAGGTTTTCATTGGTATTAATATTTTTAAATTGTGTGAGTTTTAAGGAGTTTTAACATTTTTCACAAATGGAGCGAATACTGAAATATATTTTTGCGAAAGCGAATAATCCATAGATGATTTTTGCGAATGCGAAAGCGAATGTTAAAATCATGCGAATAATTCACGTTCGCATATTCGTATGATATGTACCTACGATTTGACATGTAAGCGCTGTAGAAACTGTATTTTATATCAGATCAGTGCGAAATCTTGCAGAGAGAGTTCTTATATTAATTAAATGAACGCTACCAAAATTCGGAGAAAATTTGTTCAGATTTAGATATAGCCCCCATATAAATGTTTCACCCTATTTGACATGTAAGCGCTGTAGAACCCGTACTTTATATCCGATCAGTACGAAATTCAACAGAGAGAGTTTTCTTATAACGTGAATGAACGCTATCAAAATTCGGAGAAAATCTGTTCAGATTTAGATATAGCCCCCATATAAATGTTTCACCCGATTTGACATGTAAGCGCTGTAGAAACCGTGATTTATATCCGATCAGTACGAAGTTCGGCAGAGAGAGTTTACTTATTACATGTATGAACACTGCCAAATCCTTTCGCAATGCACATTTTCGCATTGTTAGGGAGGTGTAGGTTAGGGTATATATAGTCGGCCCCGCCCGACTTTCTGACATTCCTTACTGGTTTTTCAGTATTTTATTTTAAAATATACCTGCTTCCACAGTTAAATATTTGTTGAAATTGTTAACTATCATTAATGTAATAAGAGCTCTAAACTTTACTAATTTTGGTTACTCATCAAACTGCTTCATACGGCATACCTCACTAAATACACTCACTCATCTGAGTAGAGAAGAGTTTAAATAAAAACCCAAAATTATGTTGTTTAAATCCGAGCACATTATTGGCATATTATGGCATAAATTGTCTGGAACGCAGAATGTATACATATAAATATATAAGTATAGTAGTAGTCTGATCTGCCGCCCTGTGCTGCATTTTGGCGTAGCCACTTTTTCTTTTCCTCTGCGTTTTTTTTTTATTTTATTTGTATTTTATTTTTGCATGACCGCCAGACGAACCTTTGGCAAAATGCCGAGAAATTTTTCATTATCTCTCCTCTCAACAAGTTCAGACACCAACAACGCAATATACACTCTGTCGCTATGCATCTCTCTCAAACGAAAGGAAATGTTGACTTAAACTCTTTATTAAAGACGAGAAGCGAGAAACTGAACAGAACTGAATTCAAGTGAAGGAAAAAATTCGCAAAAAAATGGAAATTCTAAAGTTGTTTACACAAAATGGCAGCTTGCAGCATTTTCTTTTAAGTTTTCTATTTTTTTTTGCCACGACATCAAGTTCCGTCTTTCCATAGCATGGCAACGCATTGCCCGTCAGCCGGGGAAAGGAAACGATGTAAGCAACGGCAAAAGGCGGTCTAATATTTATATGCACAGACATAATAATAATGTCTTTGCCCTGAATTGTTTATCTGTAGACAATAAAATCTTTCTGTATTTCTTCCAAAGGTATACTCTACTCGTTTAGCTACTCTCTTCTACCAATTCACTTACATTTCTTTCGGGAGGAGAAAAAAGTTGTGGCCAAAAATAGCCGGCGGCTTTAAGGAAAAATCTCTGCATTAAAGATGTCAAAATGTTAAATAAAATTTCCGGGTTTTTGAAGATACTTCAAATACTTTTTTATTTATTTTTTTGGGTGGTGAATAGAAAAGTTTGCCAGAAGCCATGGCTATGTTTTCTATTGTATTCTTGGGGGGGTTATTGTATATAAAGGCTCGCTTCGCAAGAAAGTTGAATTTGCATTTCAATATTAACGTGCATTCAAGATAGGGTTTGCATAGTGGGATTTATGGAGATTTTTCTCAGGAAACTGGATGATTTAACAGAATTTTTTTAATATGTTTGTATTAATGAAATTATTTCGAGTGGCCTCTGTTAACTGACACTTTGGAAAACTTAAGCTAAACTAACTACCAAAGCTGTAAAAGGATTAAATTTTATAGAAGTATTGTAGGGGAGAGATGCGCTATTAGTTGTTTATCAAACTGACGCTGACACCATTCAGGATGTTGTTAGGGGAAAGGTGGATTTGTAACAAACTTGACGAAAATTCGCTGAGTTTTGTATGAGATATACCGATTAGGTGCTCATCTCCGGTAGTTATGGTTTCAGGCATATCTGGGTACACTATAGTCATGAATTGTTTGATTGATAGCAGAAATGCGAGTCTTTGAGAATAATTCTCATTCGCTGTGTTAGTCATCTCCTTATAGTTTCTTAGAGTTTGGTTATAGAATTTTCAATCTAGGACTTTTTTAAAGTCAGTCATGTAGATTATTGAAGATGGGGATATGCCCAGAAATCTCGATATAATCTGTGAACACGCAAAGAGATACTTGTGACACATTTTGCCATGTAAAATCGCTTGCTTTTTATCATTGTATAAAAGCAGGTTTGTCTAGAGGCATGAGAATATCTCAGTATTCGATAAGACGTATACACTATGCGACAAAAAAAAATTTTTGTTTGTGTCCTAGACCTAAAAATTATTTTTTTATATAGATTGTGGCATACTGTTATATAAAATCAAAACCAAAAAATTTTTTATGCATAAATTTTTTTTTAAAAAAATTTTTATTAAAAATACTATTATAGTCGAAGGTACCCTTAGTATTTGCACAATAATTTTTGGAGTATATGCCCGATAAGGTCGACTTATACGTTAAATTAAAGCTATAAATGTGGGCTACCAATGTTGGAAATACATCCTCCACTTAGAAACAGTGGTTTAGTAACAGTCATTAAAAAAACTGGAAAAAGTAGATTTAAAAAAAAAAATCCTGGGCCGAGAAAAAACATAAAAAATAGAAAAAAAAATCGATAAAAAATTTTTATTTTATTTTTTAAAAGTTTGCATCCCAGCGAAGAAAATAATACCTATTTAAAAAAATTTACACGGGGCAAAATCGCCTTTTTTGATATGTTTGAATCGAAAGAAAATATATTTGTAAAACAAATTTTTAAATATTATAGATTTCTGAGCAAATAAATTTTATTTGAAAATCAATAAAATATATGTGGAACTTCGGTTTAAATCAAGCATTTTAAAATTTCTGAGTTAGTATTCTAAGTCATCATTTCTTGTCAATCCTCCAAGTAATTTATTTTGTTCCACGATTATACGATTTAAATTATTATTATTTATTATTTTTACGAACTTTAAAAATGTCTTAAAAAATAACTTTGAATTTATAAAAAATTTAACACAATTAACGTATTTTCTGAATTCTTAAGTGCAAATAAATATTTGTTTCGGAAATGATAGTCCCAGATAAAAACATACTGTAAACAAAGATTTGTTTAGAATAACATTTTCCCAAATATATACTTTTTGTGTGTACCCAATATTATTGTTTAGAGTGTACCCTAAACATATATACTCGTATGTTTCAAGCCGAATATGTTTGGGACAATATACTGCAGAAGCGATTTTTTTTCAGCGTTTATGGATAAATGTAGAAATTATAGCCCTTTTGGTAGAGGTAAGAGAATTTGAAAATATCTTTTTTTTTTTTAAATTCTGTTTAAATAGCGATTTTATTTATTACTTTTATTTACATTTGAGTTTATTTACATGTACACGTTTCATTAGAAGTAATTGTGAGTTCTTTGTTGACGTTTGTAGATTTCGGAATCGGTTTCTCTAATGAGGAACCAAATATAATCCCCCATCATTCTTTCATCCCAGTGCCCTTGGTAACGCCGCTCGATGGACTTCAATTCTTGGTGAAACCTTTCGCCATGTTCGTCACTTACGTCGCCAAGATTCTCGGGGAAAAAGTTTAAATGAGAATGCAAGAAATGAATTTTTAAAGACATATTTACACCTGTTGGAATACATAAAGCGAAAAATAAGGTAGAAGAATACGTACATATGTGTTATATACATAAATATATGAAAATATATTTCTTACCAATTTTTTCATAATTTTTTTAACAAATCATTAATCATTGTTTCATATTGCGGGCTTTTATTGGATCCAAGTAAATTTGAAACTACAAGTTTAAACGACCTCCATGCTGCAATTTCATCCGACGTCAAATATGATTCGAAATTTACATCTTTCATCAGTTTCCTTATTTTAGGCCCATCAAAAACGCCTTCTTCGATTTTTTGAAAAGAAAGACTTTTAAATAAACTTTTTAATTATAAGAGTGAATCTTTCCTTAAGGCTTTTACAAAATTTTTAAGGAGCGCCAGCTTAATATGCAGTGGTGGCAAAATAATGTTTTTTTTTGGACGAGAGGTGTGTATTTATGTTGTTTTCACCCAATGTAATGTGTTTTCTTGTTGGCCATTTCTTTCTTCTGTAATGATCTTCGCGAGCACGGCTATCCCAGAGGCATAACATACCAACTACTTTTAATCGCAAACAAATTTTCCAGTCATGTTCATATTTTATGTATTTTATCAATTTAGCCATTGTTTCGTATGATTCCTTAGTGTTGACAGCATGAGCAATGGGAATCGACGGTTTCCGATTTCCGTTGTGTAAAAGTACTGCTTTCAAACTTTCTTCACTGCTGTCAACAAGTAACCGCCATTCCTTTGAATTGTATGTTTGATTAAGTTCCTCGGACAATCCGGGAATGTCCTTGCAAAAGCATCTGTTATCCACAGTTGTATAAAATTGTTTGTAAAGTATATCACGGACTCTATAATAAGATATGTTAACATCTGGGGCCAAAATATTGTACTGTTTCATCCCAGATGCAAGTAGTTCTGCCTTATCTTTGGTCAGTTCCAAATCTCTCACTAGATCAATGAGTTGAATCTGAGTTAAAAGCGATGACTTCTGACTCAAACTTGAAACGCTCAGAATTGAGTACTCAGTTAAACTTGATGATGTTTCCGTAATAAGGCTGTTAGCTATACTTGTACACTTCCTACTCTAATCTATTAACTTAGACAAAAATAACAGTCCGTATCGTGAAAGAATGGTTGTCTCCAAATCATTGGCATTCCAAATTACACGTGAAGTCTAAAATTAAAACGTTTTATTCCACAAAACATTGTAATACATTAATTTTAAAGTACTTACCGCATTCTTCCACTAGTCCGTCGAGTAAGATTTGCATGGCACGAATTACACAAAATACTAGGTGTCCACGATTCGTTCATATTTTTAACTCGTATACCAAAATATTACACATATATTTCTTCTATTGTTTTACTAAACGTACGTCGATTTTTTAATTACATATTTTCCGCAGATGTAGCAGAAATTGTCGGGATCATTTACACATTGAAAAGTTCTTTGCCTTTTACTCATACTTCGAAATATAACTTTGTAATATCTTTCAGAAAATCGACTTATCTCTTTAAGGCGCTGAATTACACTAGTTTATTAATAAGAAATTTCATTCATTAATTCCGGGTTTAAGGTTCATAAGTTGCAGTACCTGTAGCTGACACATAGTTTGCTTCGAAAGTATACACCCAATATTTTCAAGACTGCCGCGTGCTACTATGTATTGCGTACATATACATTTTACTACCTGAATATATGACTGGGATGTCCATGCCCCTAAAAGGCGTAACTGAATGGAAATCTCATAAATAAAAAACCACAAATATTGTTGAATGACCCTCTATCTGAGCGGATCTCATCCAATATAGCTCTCACATTGCATATCATGTTTTATATAAGCAAAAACATCATTTAAAAACGGAAAAATATGAAACAAGATTTTTTGAATTTCCCTAACATTTACAAAATGGCTCATAACTTTTACATCTATCCATAGATTTTTCTAACAAATAGACAGTGTTCCTTCGTTAGCATGCTGGCTTTTTAAAAATGTGATAAAATAATTTTTTCGATTTTTTTTCTATTTTTTATGTTTTTTTTTTGTACCAGGAACAAGTGTTTTTTTTAAAAAAAATAATTTTTATGTCATATTTTTGACGACTGTTACTAAGCCAAATATTCAACGTGAAAGCGATATTTGCAGCATTTGTAGCCCTCATAATTCCCTTTAATTTGAGGCATAACACGGCTCAATCAGGCTTATACTTAAAGAAAACATTATCCAGTAAATGTTACTACAACACCAATTGTAATAAAATAACCGATTGTCTACGGAAATGGTACTAAATGACCGATTTTCTTGGGAAATAGTACTAAAATTACCATTTTTCTTGGGAAAAGGTACTAAAATGACCCATTGCCTTCGAAAATGGTACCAAAATGACACATTTTTATCGAAAATGGTACTAAAATTACCCATTGTCTTGGAAAATGGTACTAATATGATCCATTGTCTTCGGAAATGGTACTAGAATGACCGATTTTCTTGGGAAATGGTGTGAAAATGACCCATTCCCTTAGGAAAGGGAACTCTAATTTGCACATTTCTTTGGGAAAGAGAACTTAAATTACACATTTCTTTGGAAATGGGAACTAAAATGACCCATATCCTTGGTAAAGAATATTAATATGACCGATGATCCTAGAAAGATCCATTTACTTGGGAAATTGTACTATAAATACCCTTTTACTTATTAAATGATAATGTAAACACCCATTTCCTTGGGAAAGCATACTAAAATGATCCATTTCTTTGGGAAGTGGTACTAAAATCACTCATTTTCTAATGGAGGATACTCATTTCACTGTGAAGGGATACTAAAATGACTCATTTCACTGGGAAGGGGTACAAAAATGACTCATTTTCTTGGGAGGGTGTACTAAAATGATCAATTTCATTTGGCAGGGGTGTTAAAATGACTCATTTCCTTGGGAAATAAGCCACATCTGTCGGAAAGGGAACTAAAATTATTCATTTCATTTGGAAGGTGTATTAAAATGACTCATTTCCTTGGGAGGGGGTACTAAAATGATCCATTTCCTTGAAAAGGGGTACTAAAATAAGCCATTCCCAGGGGAAGGGCCACTAAGATGACCAATTTCCTTGGGAAGGAGTACTTAACTTTAGTTATTGCCTTAGGAAGGAGTACTAAAAGGGGTACTAAAATAATCCATTTCTTTGCGATGGGGTATTTTCCTTGGTAAGAGTATTAAAATGACCCATTTCCTTGGGAAAGTGTAACAAAATTAGCAATTTCCTTGGGAAAGGGTTCTAAAATGATCCATTTCTTTGGGAAGTGATACAAATATCAACCATTTCCTTTTGAAGCGATCTTAAATGAGTCATTCCCTGCCGAAGGGGTACTATGATAACCCATTTCTTTGGGAAAGGGTACTAAAACGATCCATTTCCTTGGAAAGGGGTAAAAAAATGAGACATGTCCAAGAGAAGGGGTATTAAAATGACCCATTTCCTTAGGAAGGGGTACTATAATAATTCATTTCCTTGGGAAGGAGTACTAAAATGACCCATTTCCTTGTGAAGGGCTATTAAAATGACCCATTTCCGTGTTAAAATGACCAAAGTGATACTAAAATGACCCACAATTATGGTCCAAATACTGAATGTACTTTCCATGAAAGCTGGAATTAAAAAAAAAAAATTAAAAAAAAAAAATTTACCATAAAAATTGTTTTTCATATTTTTTTCGTGTTTGTGACACCTAATTACACCAGAAACTGTTATCCACATCCCTTGGACAAAAAATTTGTTGCATAGTGTTAGAGAAAATGTAAAATCAATGCCTTTGTTGTTAATATTATAGCACTTTTTTCAGGTTATCAGTATCTTAATGTCCTCAAATTATATATTTTAAATTGATTTGCCAATTAATTTAGTCTTACAAAGAATGAACACCAACACTGTCCTGACATACCCCACATTAAAGTCTGTATTATAATTCTACCAAAGTGAAAGTACGACTATACTTCCATCGGTTCACTCGACTGAAATGTTTATTCACGTTTAAACTATTAATGTTGATGTATCATTTTGGATATAAATCCTTTTTCTTTTCAATAAACTCAATGATGAGAAGCATCACAAAGTCGTTGGTCTCAATCAATTGATGCCACTGAAATGAAAGATTAAATTTATTTCACAGATTATTCATACTTATCGCATTTTAACGTTTGAGGATTGTACGTACGTTCTCTTTCATGCAAAATAAATCATATATCATAAATAAAAAGAGTTAATAATCTGCAGTAGATATGAATGAAATGAATAAAACAGACATCAGAGACCACTTATCATGAAATGAATGCACCAAAAAACATTTTGAATAATAAGGATTCCTTTGATTGAAAGGGATCAGACAGTGTGAAACGCACACTCACACAAATTATACAAAAAAATTTATGTAATTGAATATAATATCTTCAGAATTGGTTCACAGAAAAGCAATCAAAGCATTTTACTTTATATGTATGTATGTACATAGGGACAATGTGTGAGTTATATGAAACTATTCAAAATATTTGCACACAAAAAGGGAAAAATATATAAAATATCACAGTACAGCATTTTTCAGCTCATTGATTTGAGATTCAATTCTGAGGAAAATAAGAACTTCTGCTTCATTCGCTTGGTCAAGTTGGCCCAATTAGTAATTTAATGGCCATACGATTTTTTTCGGTTCAGTATTTTTCATTTGCATTTGTTTTGGTGTAATCTATTTGTTATTCAGGGAAGTGAATGATTGTGCCACTGTCCCCTATCCTGGTCGGGAGGGCTGCTCCCACATTGGTTCCCAGGACGAACCTTCGCAGACACTCTACACGGCATTGTTGTTTGCACTGGTATTTCTTATGATATTACACTGCGACGTATCCCCCCTCCTTTCTCATCCGGGCTAGGGACCGGCAACGGCGGAGTTTTTTTCTTAGGGTGGATTTTTAGCACTCATTATTATATAGGGTGATCCAAGTAGAGATACTTTTATCAATAGCCTTTTTTTGACAGATCACGTGTGAGTCGTGTCATGCTGTCATGTTATTTTTGTTAAGTACTGTTTGGCATTTCATCATGGAAAGACTTACGCCCCCAAAAAAGAGATTTTTTTGTTTTTCCCCCAAAATCTGTATACTAAAAGTCGGGATCAAAATTCCTTTTGCAGTTTATCGTATTACACATTACTATGTACATATAAAAATGGTAAAGATTTTCATATCCAAGCTTTGGGATTGTCGAAAATGTAGCCACGTTTTGAAATTTTCGTAAAAAATTGTGTAATGGAGAAGCGTGGCAACACTATTAATACTAATCTTTGACACGTTCTTTACTCGAAAATATTCTTCAGGAAGTGTCCTTTAACATGAATTTAAATATGTTATACCTTCTTTTTTTAAATTTCTCTGTATCTCCAAAATACTTAATAAACCTTTCCGCAAAAAAATACAAAAACTGCCTATATTTTGAAAATATAAATTGATATGGCCATAACTGGTGTATAAGTGGGCACATCTGAATGGAATTTTTTACATTATATAGCAAATTTTGTTGTCAATTGAGAGAAGTTGCTGTGGGAGAAATCGGTTTATATTCTGCACTGATATCACTATGCAACAAAATTTTTGTCCAAGGGATGTAGATAACAGTTCCTGGTGCAATTAGGTTTTTATGGTAATTTTTTTTTTAAATTTTTTTTTAAATTCTTTTTTAAATTCCAGCTGTCATGGACATTACATTCAGTATTTGGACCATAATTTTCCAAGTAAAGCCTGAGCGAATTATGAGGGCTACATATGCTGCAAATATTGCTTTCACATAGAATTTTTGGTTTAGTAACAGTCGTCAAAAATATGAGAGAAAAAAAGTTTTTTCCTGGTACAAAAATAACCATAAAAAATAGAAAAACAATCGAAAAAATTATTTTATCACATTTTTAAAAAGCCAGCATGCTAACGAAGAAAACACTGTCTATTTGAAAATCTATGGATAGATGCAAAAGTTATGAGCCATTTTGTAAATGTTAGGGAAATTCAAAAAAATCGTATTTCATATTTTTTGTTTTTAAATGATGTTTTTGCTTATATTGAATTCGCCATATGTGAGAGAGACATATAAGAGACATTGCACTTGCATTTTATTTTATGAGGATTGATGTCAGACATTTTAAAATTATAGAGAGGACGAGGTTTTATGGCCGTTCGTAGCCCTCCATAAAACATGATATGCAATGTGAGAGCTATATTGGATGATATCCGCTCAGATAGAGGGTCATTCAACAATATTTGTTTTTTTTTATTTATGAGGTTTCCATTTAGTTACGCCTTTGAGGGGCATGGACATTCCAGTCGTATATACAGGTAGTAAAATTATATGTACACAATACAAAGTAGTACGCGGCAGTCTTGAAAATATTGGGTGTCTACTTTCGAAGCAAACTATATGTCAGACACAGGTACTGCAACTTATGAACCTTAAACCCGGAATTTATGAATGAAATTTCTTATTAATAAATTAGTTTGATTCAGCGCCTTACAGAGATAAGTCGATTTTCTGAAAAATATTACAAAGTTATTTTTCGAAGTATGAGTAAAAGGCAAAGAACTTTTTAATGTGTAAATGATCCCGACAATTTCTGCTACATCTGCGGAAAATATGTAATTAAAAAAATCGACGTGCGTTTAGTAAAATAATAGAAGAAATATATGTGCAATATTTTGGTATACGAGTTAAAAATATGAACGAACCGTGGACACCTAGTATTTTATGTAATTCGTGCCATGTATCTTACTCGATGGACTAGTGGAAGAATGCGGTAAGTACTTTAAAATTCATGTATTACAATGTTTTGTGGAATAAAACGTTTTAATTTTAGACTTCACGTTCAATTTGGAATGCCAATGATTTGGAGACAGCCATTCTTTACGATACGGACTGCTATTTTTGTCTAAGTTAATAGATTGGAGTATGAAGTGTCCAAGTATAGCTAACAGCCTAATAACGGAAACATCATCAAGTTCAACTGAATACTCAACTCTGAGCGATTCAAGTTTGAGTCAGAAGTCGTCGCTTTTAACTCAGTTTCAACTCATTTATCTAGTGAGAGATTTGGAACTGACCAAAGATAAGGCAGAACTACTTGCATCTGGGATGAAACAGTACAATATTTTGGCCCCAGATGTTAACATCTGGACATAAAACATAAAATTGTATACAACTGTGGATAACAGATGCTTTTGCAAGGACATTCCCGGATTGTTCGAGGAACTTAATCAAACATACAATTCAAAGGAATGGCGGTTACTTGTTAAAAGCAGTAAAGAAAGTTTGAAGGCAGTACTTTTACACAACGGAAATCAGAAATCAGAAACCGTCGATTCCCATTGCTCATGCCGTCAACACTAAGGAATCATACGAAACAATGGCTAAATTGATAAAATACATAAAATATGTACATGACTGGAAAATTTGTTGCGATTTAAAAGTAGTTGGTATGTTATGCCTCTGGGATAGCCGATATTTTGCCACCACTGCATATTAAGCTGGGGCTCTTTAAAAATTTTGTAAAAGCTTTAAGGAAATATTGCAATTCACTATCATATTTAAAAGTCTTTCTTTTCAAAAAAATCGAAGAAGGAGTTTTTGATGGGCCTAAAATAAGGAAACTGATGAAAGATGTGAATTTCGAATCATATTTGACGTCGGATGAAATTGCAGCATGGAGGTCGTTTAAGCTTGTGGTTTCAAATTTCTTTGGATCCAAATATATTTCTTTGGTTAGAAATATATTTCTTTACATTTATGTATATAACACATATGTATGTATTCATCCAACTTATTTTTCGCTTTATGTATTCCAACAGTTGTAAATATGTCCCTAAAAATTCATTTTTGCATTTAAACTTTTTCCCCGAGAAACTTGGCGACGTAAGTGACGAACATGGTGAAAGGTTTCACCAAGAATTGAAGTCCATCGAGCGGCGTTACAAAGGGCACTGGGCTGAAAGAATGATGGGAGATTATATTTGGTTCTTCATTAGAGAAACCGATTCCGAAATCTACAAACGTCAACAAAGAACTCACAATTACTTCTAATGAAACTTGCTTATGTAAATAAACTCAAATGTACATAATAGAAATAAAAGTAATAAATAAAATCTCTATTTAAACAGAAATTAAAAAAAAAAATAATTTTTAAATTCTCTTACCTCTACCAAAAGGACTATAATTTCTACATTTATCCATAGATTTTTTTCAAATAGGCATTATTTTTTTCTTCGCTAGGATGCAAACTTTTAATGAATGGAATAAAATATTTTTTTTCGATATTTTTATGTTTTTTTTCGTCCCAGGAAATTTTTATTTTTTTGTTGAAAAAAATCTACTTTTTCCAATTTGTTTAATGACTTTTACTAAACCTCTATTTCTAAGTGAAAGAGATATTTCCAACATTGGTAGCCCACATTAATAGCTTCAATTTAACGCACAAGTCGACCTGATCGGGCATAGACTCCAAAAATTATAGTGTAAATACTAAGCGTAAATTCGACGATAATAGTATTTTTAATAAAAATTTAAAAAAAAAAAATTATCCGTATAAAAATTTTTGGTTTTGATTTTATATAACAGTATGCCACAATCTATAGAAAAAAATAATCTTTAGTTCTAGGACACAAAAAAAAAAAATTTTAAACAAATGCTAGGACAGGGTCAGGAAAAAGGTGAAAAAATCTCTTTTCAAATCCAGACAGAAATGTAAAAACGACATATAAATTTTAAAAATGAACATATTTTAATGAAATATTTTGTAGTTTGTAGGTCTTGATATCACAAATCGCATGAAATTCGCGAATCATTATATTTCCAAAAGTGAATCTCACAATTCCCAAAATAATTTTGAAAATCTCCAAAAATGGGATGTTTTAGATTTTTCCCTATATCTTCTATACTTAAAGCCGGGTTTCGGATTTCCTTTGACAGGTCAACTAACAACATCTTACCACATATAAATATGCCTTTAGGCATTTTCGAAATGTTGGAAAAATTAATATAATACTTGTTCTGATGGCAAAAATATATTATTATCTATGGATTTAAGTACAGTATGTGTGTGGAAAGAATGGGAAAAAAATTCAGAAAATAAGCTACGTTTAGTAAACCACGAAACAAGCAGTGGTGAACTCAAAGAAAAACTAATTGAATCCATCAATATTATGATGCGTCATGTGAATTTGAAGCGAATTCAAGCCGCTGAATTTCAGAAGGACAGGCTTGATGAAAATGTGCGTATCCTTCAAGTTGATTTTGCAATGTCTTTTGGATGTGAATACCAAAATGAAGTTCAAAGCGCACTTTGGTCGCGAACAAGTGTTCTCTTGTTTACTGCTGCAAGCTTTTACAAAGGTAATTGTCAAACATACCTTATATGCTCTGATGCAAATACCAAAGACAAAGATACAGTTTTTGTTTTTTTAAATGAGTTGTTCGACCTAATAAATAAAGAAAATGAAGACTTACCTTCAGCGGAAATCATTTGGAGCGATGGTCCTTCATCCGAATTTAAAAATCGTTATATGATTAAAGTAACATCATTGTTGAGTAAAAAGTACAAAAAACCAATTTATTGGAAGTATTTTGCTACATCGCATGGAAAAGGCGTGATAGATGGAGTTGGCGGAAATATAAAAAGACTAGTCAGAGAGAAAATGATGAGCCAAAATGAAGATGTGGTCATCCAATCAGCCAAGGACTTCGCTGATCTGGCTTCTCGATTAGTTTCAAAAACCCGTGTCCTTTATATTCCATCGTCGGAAATTTGTGAACAAATTAAGTCTGTATCGCCGTGGGCCAACACCAAAGCAATATCTGGAATTTCAAAGTTCCATTTCATTAAAGCTAAGGAGAAAGTAGTGGAATGTAGAAAACATAGTTTATCCGTAGACAAATATGTATTCACCTATTGATTATAATTAATTTGATTGATTTAATTTCAAGTATGTCCCGTACGTGACGCAATTTGTCCGTACGTTACAAAATATAAAATCCTTTTTCATGTCGTAAGTATGTGTTTTATTGAAAAAAATTTCCCGCCAGCAGTAAGCTCGAATCATACTTATAATTCGATTCCCAGACACATTTTCTCCTAGTGTAACCCAGCAAAAACTAAAAGAAGTACTTCCAAAAGAATAACATTATAAGTACTTCCAATTCATAAGTATGAACATTTTTTCGGCATTTAATGAAGTTCTTCTAAATAACTAACCAAAATGTAATTTCGGAATATAAATTATTAACCCAAGAATGCATAATTTTAAAACGATTGGATGTAAAATGAATCTTGTGAAGTGATAAAAGTCCAGATCGGAAGGAACATATGTATGAGGGCTATGATATAAATGTAAAATACTGCTTCTATAGTGCTAAAGGGAAGAAATATATATTTATATGGCGGCTATATCAGAATTAGTGAATGGTTCTGGAAGCTAGTCGACTTTTTCATCAATTAAATTTCGTTTCAGTCGACTAGGTCGATAAATCGGACCTACAAGTCGACTTTTTCATAGCCGATTACAATAACATAAAGTCATTTCAAAGTTTGCTGATTTTCTTCGAAATATGTTAAATTTTGGAATTGTAGTACATTGGATTGCGATAAAAACTGAATTTATGAACAACACTTTATACTTTCCAAAAATGTTAATATAGCGTCACCAGAAATGCCCAAGAGCGTAACCCTCAAAAAATTAAAATTCGTTTTTCGTCAAAAAATCAAGATTTTATTCAAGAAAAAAAGACGTAACATCAAGTGCTCGTTTTTGATAAAGAACAAAAGGCGTAACTCACATTGTGTTAGACAGAACGTACTGTATTCATCTATTTAACCTTTGCAGTTGTTCTCTTGTTGCTGTTTTGATTTTTATAAATCGTGTTTGACATCTATTTTAGATGCAAAATTCTATATGGGTCTGTATTTAAATTTGGCCTTTATCTGAAGGGTATCAATTTTTTTTATCAAATTTCGCAGTGTTCGTGATTCTATAAACTAATCTCTGCCAAATTTAATAATGCTCTGATGTAAAACATGAAAACACATTTTTCCAACCTTGCTAGTGAACGTTTATTCTCGGATTATAAAATTCTTTGTGCAAAATATAGTACATTTGGCTAAAATATGACTTCTATGGAGCTTAGATGCTAAATCGGAAGGTACACATCCATGCGAGTATGTGGGGCTATATGTAAATTTGAACCGATATTGTTCACACAGATATTAACTGTTAAAATAAGACACTCTTTACCAAATTTCATGAACATCGAAAGGAAATTATATCTTCTGTAGAGGGTATAAGCTAAATCGAAGGTACATTCATATATATTACGATACCTGGTTCTAAACTGATATTCAAATAGTTAAGAGATTTTTGATCGTTCGCCGTAGACGAAAGAAATACGGATTTGTCTTTCAATTTCAATACGAATTGTCTTGTCCCAAAATAAAGATATGTACAAAATTTCTTTGAGATCGGACTATATTTGTGACCTGCACATAGATTACAAGAACGCATGCACAAACTAACATAGCTAAATCGGTTCAGAAAGTGATTCTAAGTCGATCGGTATAATACACGATGGTTCTATATATCTCTTCTCATTTTTGGTGTTAGAAACAAATGCATAAAATCATAATAAATTGTACCACAGTGTGGTGTAGGTTATAATTAAATAATTTTAAAAGAAATTATGGTAATTAAATATACCATACCATACATACTGTACCACACTGTGGTACTTTACTACTCTCTGAACCGGGGCTACGGAAAACTTTTTTTGTGAGAATGTTAATTACACTATGGGGTCACACTTTTCAAGAGCCATCTACACCATACAGATTACAGACATCTTCAAATGTCCTAAACATACATACATATGTATGTATATATGATCGTTAATCTCTTTGGCCAATAGTATATTATTTATACGTTCCCTTCCCTATGTCAACATTTGTATTCCTTTAAAATATGAAATCTCTGGACCCAAAGATGTTAATAAGAACGACATACATTCATCAAATAAATACAACACTAAAAAAGCAAATCTTACAGTGCTTTAAAAGAGTTGTGCAAAAGTGGTGACAAAGAAGTACTTCCCCGGCGCGACAACCCCTTGTTAAATTCATTGGTGAAAATCCAAATTAGAACAAGTTCCGGATCATAAGTTGGGGATTTTTATTGCTTCTTTGGGTGCTCTTTTTTTGCTGGGAATAGTTTCGCTGAAATTTGAATGTAACCATATCGATTTCCTTTGTTGGTTGACCAGAACCGTCCCATACGTGACGAGAGTTGATTGCTTTTTTTCTTCAGTATTTCATGAATTGTTCAAAAAGTTTATATGTAGAATTAAAGTATATTTTTTACTCTTCTAATTGATATTAAGGTTTTTAAATATCTAATAAATCCATGAAGAATTATATGTAATATAATCCAAAGAAAAAGTTGAATTTGTCTGTACGTGACGGTGGAATGCTCCCTAAAGTTTTAACATTTTAGCCTTGCGATTGCAGAAAATGTGGCTTACCTTTGAAATTTATGTAAAAAATGGTGTAAATTGGAAAAGCTTGGTAACAATACCCATGAATATTTTTGACACGTTCTTTCTTTGAGCATATTCTCTGGAAAGTTTCCTTTAAGATGATATGTTATACCTTTTTTAACTTGCTTCTTATAAAACTCAAAAATACGACATATACTTTTTTCCTAAAAAAATGATAAAAAATCGAATTTTTTTGAAAATATAATTTCAAGTGGCCATAACTTTTGTCCTATTGGGTGTAACGAACCAATTTTTTTTCATTATATAGGAAATTTTGTTGCCAATCTAGACGTCTTTAAGCGTTCTGCTTCGATATCTACAAAATACTAGCACAGGGTCGGGGAAAAAATTGAAAATTCAATTTTCAAATGCGGATATCTCGGAAACTATACAAGATAACTGTTAGGTGAAGAAAACATTTTGAAGACCTTAGTTACTAGAATACACACAAAAATTTTATGAATCGGACCAAAAAGACGATTGTTACACGCGCTTAAACATTTTATTTACCCGAGGTTGCCTACTTTGAGGTCCTACAGCTCCGTCCCTGTATACCACAGGGGTACCAAACTCAAAAATTAACTTCTCTAATACCTCTTCCACAAACGTGCCAAGTTTAGTCGCAATCGGTTGTCTGCTTAAGAAACGGCAGAATTATTTCCCTTTTTTGGAATTCTTCCCACTGTGAGATGTTGACACGCGGAGTTTTGCTGTCTGTAGCAACCAAACGGATATTTGAAAAGCTCTACACATTTTTTTTGCAAGCGTCACTCTGTTATATTGTTTACAAGCCTACGGAAGCACATCGTTTTACAGAGCAGCTTAAGAAGTTTTCGAAGTGGATATCAAATGCTACAGAGTTATTGATTTGTATTTGGCTGAAAAATGGCAACCAGCCATTGCTAATGAGCTACGACATTTACGTATGACAAGAAAAAGGCAGTTTTGTAGGTCGACGTTTTCGTTTTTTTTTTGTCCAATTCGACAATAAATGACTCATATGACCGTTGCTTATATAAAATCATGGAAATTAAGTTTGGAATCATTTTGCTAAACTCAGATGGTAAATGTTTACATTATTCACAGATCTAATCTCTATTAATTTTTCCCTTTGATTAACTTTATATCCCTTTTATTTTGATTAAATATGTATGTATGTGTATATTTTTTAATATAATACAGAATATGCAATTGCCACATATTATTAAATGGCGCCTTGGGTTTTTATCTATCTTTGGCAAAGATCAAACAACACAAACTGGAATTTGTTTTATGTTTACAGAGAATAATCTAGAAAAATATTCCTGTACACAAAAAGGCTCAAGTAAAATCATGAACATAACAATGCAAATTTGTTACGAATATTAAAATATCTTTGTTTATGATATGCTAGATATAATGTAAAACAATACAATATAATATGCAAATGAAGTAAATATAATGTTGGTATGGAATACATTGAATTAAAAGGAAGAAGGACTACGTGAAGGACATGACTGAACATACATATAGTGCTGTGCTTTTAGTAAAAATCAAAATGAAAATTGTTGAAAAAGAAAATATTTAGTTTGAAATGAATTTGCTGGTTCACTGAATTGAATTTCAAACATTTTTTGTGCCTTCACGGCAACTAACTTTAGACAAATAAGTTATTAACACAAAACCGTGTTATTCTATGGAGTGGTAAGCCACCAGTCATCATTCAGAAATATACCCACTCCGACATAGTTCCAATGATTCTGTGCGAGATACAGAGAGGGGGAGTGAGCGAACATCTATGGGTGAATGATTGTGTGGGTAAGTAGGTCACACACGGAGGCTTATACTACAGTCGTACACAATCAAAGGCTTCATTCACTTGATGTGCAAATGTACATACGTATGTGTATACAAATCTACATTTGCAAAAGTTCAGAGGACATCTATGGGGGCTTTGTACACAATCCCATATCAATCATTTTGAAATTTGAATGTTAATTTAGAATTCATAATATGGCAAATATTCGCCTGAAGTGTGTATTAAAACGAATGCGAGGGAGGCTTCCTATATTTTGCGAAAAATATTTTATTGAAAATTGTAATAAAGAAAACATTGGTAAATCATTATTTATTACATTATTTTTGTGACAAAACCCGTTTTGGAAATTGAATTTTAAACACATTAACCATTTCTTCAGTTACTATAATACCAAAATAACCATTACTTTCACCCTGCTCTTTGTAACGGGTTTTCCAATAGGGATGATATGATTTTGAAGCGACGTTTCGGCCATTTGTAATATGTCATGATCTGTCATTTGTTTTTCATTGTATTCAGTATTCAGTACAATCTCATCATGGAAAGATATACGCAAGAACAACGTTTACAAATTATTCAGTTTTATTATCAAAACAAGTAAAAGCGTTAAGTTCGGCCATGCCGAATCTTAAATACCCTCCACCATGGATAGCATGTGACCTTACAAAATAACTCAAACCTAAAGAAAATAACACCGAAAAACACAAAAAATATGTATAGTACAGAAACTGTAGGAATCACAACAAGTTAGATGCTATATATGGGAGCTATATCTAAATATGGACCGATATGGCCCATTTGTAATCCCAAACAACCTGCAACTATAAGAAATATTTATACCAAATTTTATCAACCTAGCTCTATTAGTACGGACTGTAGCGTGATTACAACAGACAGACGGACGGACAGACGGACATGGCTAAATCGTCTTAGAATTTTACGACGATTAAGAATATATATACTTTATGGGGTCTCAGATCAATATTTAGAGGTGTTAAAAACGGAGTGACAAAATGAATATACCCCCCCATCCTATGGTGGAGGGTATAAAAATCGTTCTCCAATTGCAACTTTTCGTGCGCTAAGTCCATTTTTGTTAAAATCCAAAAAAAAACTATCCAGTCGACCTACGATCTTCACAACCGTGAGCAATATGTTAGCTCTCGTTAAGAGCTATATTTTTGCCATTGACCGATTCCCGATCCGACGTACCGTTAAGGTGCTAGAGCAAAAATAAACTTTCCGTTCACATTTCAAAATGATGCTGTCAAATTTTTTTTTAAATCCAAAAAAAAACACTTTCCAGTCGACCTATGACCTTGACACCCATGATCAACATTCCAGCTCTCGCTAAGAGCTATCTATTTGCCATTGACCGATTGTGGCTACGTGCCACACAGCAAATGAAACAATTGAATTGTTGCGAGAAAAGTTTGGAGATTTGATTATTTCAAGAAATTGTTATATTGAATGGCCTCCAAGGAGTTGGGATTTAACACCATTAGACTATTTCTTGTGGGGTTATTTGAAGTCATCGGTCTTTCGAAATAAACCAGACTCACTTCAAGCTTTACAAGTAAATATTGAACATGCCATTCACGACATACGACTTGATTTATTGGAAAAAGTGCTCGAAAATTGGGTTCATCGAATTCGTTCCTGCAGAAGAAGTCGTGGAGGCCATTTGAATGACGTTTTATTTAGAACTTAATTGTATCGAGTGTTCTTCACACTAATTTTCTTAACAATAAGTGTGTTTATTTTCAAAGAAATCATATCACTCTTATTGGAAAACCCTGTATATTTTCAAATTATGCTGTATGGTATTGCGGCATTGCAAAAAAGAAAAGTCAACCCTCGTAAATTCAAAGCAGCAATACGTTAGAAATCGTTCTGAAACAAAAATGTGTACATAAAACAGATTGTGAATGAATTTGGTGATTAACACGAATATGAGAAATGATGATTTGCATTTGAAAATTGGCTGCATTTGAGATACTTGATGTATACGGAACAAATCGAATTTTTTAGAAAGATTTATGACAAATTCTATAAATCATTTAGTTCCCACCAAATCTGCATTGCAGTAGATTAGGTTGAAGAGAGGAGACGTTTAAACGTCTCATGTCTGTGGACATACACTTAAGCCAGTGGTTCGGCCTGTTGTGCGCTCCTTATTTATGATCTGTTTTTACCTCACGTGTTACAGAAAATCTGTACTAAAAACGAATTTTCTCAGTATCTTCCAGTCATATCCTCTGAGATGAGTCAAGTCTGGTAATATGTCGGACCCGAAATGTTGGGATCTTGAATGTGTGAAAGCCGGGCAATGACACAGAAAATGTTGCATGGTTTCGATGTTTTCCCCGCATGCCCTGCATTCGTCGTTTCCAGCTAGTCCTATGCGATGAAGATGTGCTTGTAAGCTTGAGCGTCCCGTTAGAACACTCAACATCTTACTAATGCCGATCTTGTTTAGTTTCAGAAAACTTCTTGTTTTCTTTTCATTTGGGTCACCCCACAGTATCTTTGCAGTTGCTCCTACTGTTGCGCTATTCCACACAGTTTTGTGAGCCATCACTGCTCAGTGCTTCAACCCATTTTTCGTGGCTTCGAAAGGTTTCAAATTTTCCAAGTCAAGCTGTTTGCCCGTTCATTTCCAATCACTCCGTTGTGTCCAGGTACCCAGTAAATACGCAATTGACATGGGCTGAGTAATCATTTATCGTTCTTTTACAGTCCAACACAGTTCTGGATTAGACCCTTTCCGATGTTATTGCTTTAATCGCCATTTGGCTATGTGTGAAGATGTTGGCAACTTCTGCTTGAAATACCGTGTTATGGTCAGGGAGGCGGAAGTGAAGTTCGACTTCTGGTTCATCAATAAAAAGTACCAGACCAGTCCTTCCTCCTCGCTTGGACCCATCCGTATAGCAGCTGGTTCCCACTGGCACATGGGCCAAAGTTCAATTTTCCCAGGAGCGTCTGTCTGGCACAAACATATCACAGGTAGCTGTAAGCCGCACTTCAGGAATGCGGTCGGAGATTTCTGGCATTTGAATGTGACCAACTGGAGATTCTGATGGTACGACTTGTGGTCTCTATTTATCCATTCACCCATCACTTGTAAACGTCTTGCTGTGAGCGCTGCCTCATACTTCATACGGGTGTCTATTGGTTGGATGTGCAGTATAGTCTCCAATGCTTTTGTTGGTGCAGTTCTTATGCCTAGACAGCACATACGTTGAATTTTTTGCAAAGGTATTACTTTGCACTTCTTGTCAATTGATGTTCACCACACTGCACAGGCGTAGGTCTAATCACGCTCATGTAAAGCCAGTGAGTAATATTCGGACCTATAGCTCTTCTGTTCAACGACCAACATCTGTGGGCCTTTGTAACTCTTTCTTCAAGATGATCTTTCCAGTACAGTTTCTGATCCAAGATTACTCCCACGTATTTTACCTTTTTAGTTATAGCAATTGTCTTATTCAGGAATCGAGGTCGGGTAAAACGTGAGATCTTCGTTTTCCTTGTAAAGAGACATATTTCTGTTTTGTCTGGGTTAACATTTAATCCCCTTGCTTGTGCCCAGTTATATGCTATGTGAAGTGCCTCTTCAGCTCTTATGCATAATAGATTTGGATGAAAGGCCCTTAGAAGTATTACAACGTCGTCTGCATAACAGACTGTTTTAAGTCCTTCATTGGTGAGGGCTTTTAGGAGACTGTGTATCGTCGTAACTCATAGAAGAGGCGATAAAATGCCCCCCTGAGGTATACCACGATTTTACGTCATAAGACCCACAAATAATACACCTATTCCAAATAATACACCTATCGTCTGCATAACAGACTGTTTTAAGTCCTTCATTGGTGAGGGCTTTTAGGAGACTGTGTATCGTCGTAACCCATAGAAGAGGCGATAAAATGCCCCCCTGAGGTATACCACGATTTTACGTCATAAGACCCACAAATAATACACCTATTCCAAATAATACACCTATTCAACCTGAAACTCGTTTAAGGACTGGATAAGTGTATCGGAAGTGTATACATTTCTTTACTGAAGGACTCTTCTATGTGGTGCACTACCTCATGCAGAGCTGTTTCCACTGATCTTCCTTTGACGATAGGCGTGAAGTTTGAATTTTAGCCTGGCATCCGCTATTTTACTTTTGACCATGCCATCAATTATTCGCTCCATTGTTTTTAACAGGAAAGGAGTTTTTTTTGGGTATAAGAATGGGTTAGGCATGCAGAGAACACTCCAGCCAGATAAGTTGATACCAGAGACTGGAAATATTCCATCCGGTCCCGCAGCCTTAAAGGGAGAGAAACTTTTTATCGCTTCTTTAACCATACCATCTGTTATATCCGTAATAGGTGTTTCATTCTGTAACTGTTCCTCTGTTGCTCCAGCATTACCAGTCGAAAAAAAGAGTTTTCATCAAGAGCCTTACGGTATCCTCTATAGTTTCCATCCTTTCATCCGTGTCATCCACCAGTGTTTCATTTTGGACATGAGTTTTTGAGAGGAACTTTTTCATTTAAGACATGCTGTTAACGCTGTCTACCTGTTCACAGAAAAGCTTCCAGGAGTTACGTTTCGCCGATCTAATGATTTTATTGTATTCTTTGAGTCTTCTATGGTAGTCGTCCCAATATACCGGTTTTTTTACGTCGTTGTAAACTCTGCGGACATCTTTGCCAATCGATCGAATTTGACCTGTCATCCAGGGTTTCTCATAGGCAGAATTCCTTTCTCGAAGTGGGCAACTATCTTCGAATGATTTTACAAGAGCATCGGAAATCTTCTTTACATTGACATCAATGTCTCCTACCCATAGATAATCGCGTGTAGGCTGGCCCAATCGATTTATAAGTAGATTTCCGAAATTAGTCCAGTCAGTCTTAGCCTTATTACGGAAACTTATTGGGTTTGGCGGTGGCCGTGCAATTTTAAACCTTATATAACGGTGGTCTGAATAGGAGTGTTCATCCGAAACCCTCCACTCATGGACCTCATCAAAAAAATTTTCTGAATATATCGTTATATTTAATACTTCTTCCCTAATTTTGTTAACAAAGGCTGCAGTGTTTTCTAAATATGTTTAGAGTTATGAGGTCATTTGTATTCAAAAATTCTATAAGGGCGTGTTCCCTTTTATTGGTGTTAGTACGACCCCAAGCGATATGATGGGAGTAAATCTGTTTTTACTTTTTATTTATATTTAAAAATTGCCAGCCAATCCGTCTATCTGTCAGACATCATTTATAAAGGGTCCGCTATCTAACGTTTTTTTTCAACTAGTGCTTATTTTCGTGAATGGTAACACTTAGCTCATGTCTGATTTGACAGATAATTAGTTTTATCCTTCCGCTGAACGAATATGGTTGTGTATATGCTTGAACAAGTGGGCCTGCGATCGACTTACAGAAGATGCCGATTTTGCCAAAAAAAATCATCTTTTCAGATGAAGCTCATTTTGATATTGGCGGGTATGTAAACAAGCAAAATTGTCGCATTTGGGGCACAGAAAACCCGCACGCACCCGTGTTGAAAGAATGTTTGTTCACAAAAATTGAAGAGGAGGATACTGGCAACATTTGGTTTCAACAGGACGGCGCTACGTGCCACACAGCCGAAGCTACACTTGATGTTTTGCGCGATGTTTTCAACAAAAAAAGTTATTTGGCGGATACTGTTTAATATAAGATTTTATATTTTACCATACTTTTTTCAAAAAACTAAATTTAAATTTAAAGATGGACCATACCGATCTATCTATTTTATTTATTTTAGTAAAAATCGATAATTTAAGATAATTTTCTTTATTTTTCAAAACAATATAAATGTAAAATATACCGTTATCTAAATTTCGCAATAAAATATGAATTTAGGCAACAAATTATAACAAAAAAGCCTTCTTCTGTGGATGTTTGTGTTTGGCGCTTACATTTTTTGTCGTTTAAGGCTACATATTGTTATTGTCCCCATCATCCTTTATAAATGGTCAACATTTTTTAAAAACATTAAATGTATTGTAACTTAAACACTACTCAAATTTTCATATCCTCTTCTTGATCCAGTATATACACCAAGTTGTCTCCCCCTTTGGTACCTCTCTCAGAAAAAACAAGTAAAAGCGTTATGTTCGGCCATGCCAAATCTTATATAACCTCCACCATGGATTGCATTCAATTATATTACTGGAAAAATCTTTGGATATGGAGCAAATCATGAAACGATCCTTTGTGTTAAAGCAAATTATTAAATAACCTTTGTGTTAAAGCAAATTATTAAAAGCAAATTATTAAATTATTAAATAACCAGTAAGGAACAACAGAAAGTCGGTCGGGGCCGACCGACTTTCTGTTTTCCTTTTAGGGAGGTGTAGTACCCTACACCTCCCTAAAAATGGAAAATGGGCAATGCTATAAGAATTTGACAGTGTTTATACATGCAATAAGAAAACTCTCTCCGCCGAATTTCGTACTGATCTGATACAAAATACAGTTTCTACAGCGCTTACATGCCAAATCGAGTGTAACATAGGTATAACTAACTCTGAACCGATTTTGTCTGATTTCAATAGGTATCGTCCTTGGGCCAAAAAAGAGCGCTGTGCTTAATTTCATCACAATCGGACCATAAATACGACCTGCACTTTGATTACAACGATACATCTACAGACAGACGAACATGGTTACATTGACTCACGAAGTGATTCCAAGTCGATCGGTATAATAAACGATGGGCCTATCTCTTCTCCTTCTGGGTGTTACAAAAAAATGCACAAACTCGTAATACCCTGGACCACATTCTGGTGTAGGGTATAAAAACGAACGTTGAAAAATGTTGTATTTATGGCTTAAATTAGCATATTTGAAAACTAGATCTACACGGGGACCACAACAATATAAATAGCGATTTGTAAAAATTTTATTGAGATGAATTCTTGCCAAAATAGAATACAAACTACAAAGTTTCTGCTAAATTTCTTTGAAAATGTGGTGTTTATGGCTTAAATAAGCATTTTTGGGAGCGACATCTATGGGTTGAATATAACAAAATATGAACAGATTTAAAAAAATTTTACTGTGATGATTTCTTGTCTTAATCAAATACAAACTGCAAAGATGCAGTTAAAATGCTTAGAAAATATGATATTTATGACTTAAATACATATTTTTGGAGCGACCTCTATAGGGTGACTATAACAAAATATGAACCGATGTGTAACATTTTTGATGTTATGAATTCTTGTTAAAATATAATACAAGCTGCAAAGTTTCTGCTAAATTGCTTTAAAAATGTGGTATCTATGGCTCAAAACCCGTATTTTGGAGCGACCTCTATAGGGGAGCTATATCAAAACATTGACCGATATGGCCCATTTGCAATCCCAAACAACCTGCAACTAAATGAAATATTTCTTCCAAATTTGATCAACCTAGCTCTATTATTACGGACTGTAGCGTGATTACAACAGACGGACGGACGGACGGACGGACATGGCTAAATCGTCTTAGAATTTTACGACGATTATGTATATATGTACTTTATGGGGTCTCAGATCAATATTTAGAGGGGTTACAGACGGAGTGACAAAACGAATATACTCCCCATCCTATGGTGAAGGGTATAAAAACTATCGGGTTTTCCATTAAGGACATAACATTAACTTTGCCAGAGTCCAATCGGAGAAGTTTCGGCGTTTCAAATGATCAAGTGGCTTTATTTCTTCAGTCAGTTTGACCTTATAAGGATAAAAACTTTTTGCAAAATACGCCACAGTGTGGTTTGAGAGATGCCCAATTCCTGAGAACGACGTGGAATCGACTGATTTGGCTCATCATAATTTAGTTTTTAATGATTTCCAAACGATGCACGTAAGTGAACTTTACCTTGATTAAAATGTTGACTTCGAATAACGTTTTGACACAGAACGATCATTAAAAATGTTTGAGGGTGCGTTGACGTAAATATACGTAATTGTTATGTCCATATTAAAAAACCCTATATTTGTAGAAGAGAGGTTAGACTCTTGTACATACAGATTACCAGATAGCAAAGAATGAATGTGATACAGTACTGTATGATTTTTCGGTAACATTTTAAGGAAGTGAATGATAATTTCCAAATATTAATCTAAGTGTAGGACAAATAGGTTATATAACCCATATTGATAAATTTTGCGCATTATCTAATTTTTGAGGTATAATTTAGATGTAGGCTATTAGACAGACATTCGATTTTTTGTCTGCTTCAATAACTCTTTCTGGCATATCTTTCGTTCTACAAATTGAGGACCCCTCAGTGAGCCAACTACAAGAATTGGGCTTCATTACGACACCATAGTTCATTGTTTTTTTCCATGATCCAAAATCCCCCTTTAAATGCTAACAAATAAAAGATTACCTCTGTGGGTGACTTTTGAAGGCATTATGGATTTTACTTTCCCAACTGAGGGAAGAGAAGCAATTTTGCATCGCCAGCTCCCACTCCCCTAATGTGGATAAAAATATAAGAAGGATATAATAAATCCTATTTTTATTAAACTCATGCCATACCAAAAGCGAGGAGCAGCTTTATGGGCACACTGGCGTAGAGAGAGAGAGGAAGTCAGTTGCAGACTGAACCCACTCCTTGGATTTGTTGTTGTTGATTGTTGTTTATCTGTGTACGCAACCAAAGCGCTCAAACGACCTGCAACGTCAGCAGATATTTTTGTTTATTACTTTGTTTATGGCACAACGCATCAGTCAGGGGCTAACATACACCTACACATATACAGGCAGACATACAGTGAAATATAATAAAGACGCACACACACTCATTTACATTTCTATGCACCCATTATTGCTGCGAATAAGCAGTGGCGATAAAAATTATTTATTCAACAGCAATTTCTGTTGCTGCACAGTGTCTCGCGGCGTACGCAAAATCTAAATGAATGAGTGGGTACATTTTTGCATTTAATTCTAATTTTACGGTCCAGGGAAAAGCCGGGTTACAAAGACCATGTGGCTAGATTTTTGTAGCGACAGACCAGAACCTCTGGTGGGAATCGAACACAAGACCCCCAAACTCATAGGCGAGCATGCTACCTACCCACATACTGGGGCGATCTTCTTAACAATTTATCTCTAAAAATTTGAGGGACTTCTTTGAAATTTTTTACAAAAATATTCCTTTAATAAATTCATTTAAGACATACCGGATCAAAATGTTTTAATTTTAATGAAACCAAAACAAAAATTTTTTATGGTATTTTTATAAAATTCCGATTTTCTTGGAGGTTCTTTTTTTTAATTCGTTTGTAAACATAGTGCAGCCGTATGAACGGATTTTGATTTCATTTGTAAAATTAATACACTCCGCAAATGCGAAAATATCGAATTTTCAACACGATGTGGATTGTTACACCGTCAAAAAGCAAACTTCAGAACCAAACCTAATTGAAAGCGTACATTCTTAATGCACTATAAAATGGTTGTGGCATAATGTAGGTACGGGTTTTACTCAACGCACGATTTTTGTTCGATTGTGCGCATGCAAAATTACCATTCTAAAAATGTCGTAACATGATGTGGTGATATTATTTTTTAGAAACGAAATCACCATAAGCTAGATAAAGCCGCGTTAATTTATTTAAATAAATGAAAGTATGAGGGCTATAAATATTGGGACACTTTCACAGTGATTTATAAACTGTTGTTTTACAATTAGGAAAAATTATTTTTTTTGCCAAATAAATTGTTGTTTGCTGGCGAGGAAAAACCTAAAAAAATACACAAAAAAATCATATTTTAAAAGCTATCGTCCTACTGAAGAGCATAATTTAGGCGCTTACATTTTTTTGGCGTTTAGGGCTACATATTGTTGTTGTCCCCATCATCCTTTATAAATGTTGTCTCCCCATTCGGTACCTCTCTCAGAAAAAACAAATATGAATCTTATGTACCCACCACCATGGATTGCATTCATTTCTATTACTGGAAAAATCTTTGGATATGGAGCAAATCATGAAACTATCCTTTTTGTTTAAGCAAATTATTAAAAAAACCAGTAAGGAAGACAGAAATTCGGGCAGGGCCGACTATATATTTCCCTTCACCTTTTTTCATTGCTATAAGAATTTGGCAGTGTTTATACATGTAATAAGAAAACTCTCTCTGTCGAATTTCGTACTGATCGGATATAAAATACGGTTTCTATAGGGCTTACATGTCAAATAGGGTGAAACATATATAGTGGGGCTATATCCAAATCTGAACTGAATTTCCCCGAATTTGGCAGAGTTCATTCATGTAATAAGAGAACTATCTCTGCCAAATTTCGTACTGATCTGATACAAAATACAGTTTCTACAGCGCTTACATGCCAAATCGGGTGTAACATAGTTATAACTAACTCTAAACTGTCCGTAAAACAATTAGGAAAAATATGATTTTTTTGCCTAATAAATTGTTTTTTGCTGGCGCGAAAAAACATAAAAAATTGCACAAAAAAATCATATTTTAAAAGCTATCGTCCTACTGAAGAGCATACTATTTGAAAAATCTATGGAAAATGTATAAATTATGTTGTAAAAATAAGGGAAATTCAAAAAAAAAATATTTTTCATATTTGTATCCCCTCACCTTAGAGAGGAGGATATATCATTTGCTACGAGCCAAAAGTGTTACACATCGACGGAGTGACCTAAGTTAAGTCATTTTAAGTTGAATGTGCAATGTCTGTCTGTCTGCTGGCTGGTGCGCACGATAACTCTCGAAAGGAGTAACCGATTGACTTCAAATTTGATATGTGGTAATATTTTCTTCTATCTGCGGCTAAGTTCAAAGATGGGCCTTATTGGTCCACTCCTTTTGGTACCTCCCACACAAAGGGTTAAAATTTAGAGAAATATTGATTCTTTAGTGACTTTTATACTATAGCGTGATCCATTTCGACGTTCCCTACTTTTTTAAAGAAAAAAAACAGAGAAAATTCAAATTGAATGGGGAATGTTTATTATCATTTGAAAGAAAATTCTTTGGCATTTATTTTTTGAATATTATGTCCAAAAGTTAACTGCTTATAGCTTTAATATCACTTCATGCAAATACTTGAAATTTTGTACAGAGTAATGCTTTTACAATACCGAGGGTCCAGTGAAAAGTGGGCATAATTGGCATACCCCATTTGGTACTTGCCAAACAAATGTACTATTTTGCACAAAAAGTGAACAGCTTATAACTTTATTACCTGTGCATACAAATACTTGAAATTTTGTACAGTTTAATGGTTTTATAGTACATACAATCCAGTGAAAAATAGGCGTTATAGCCATGCCCCTTTTGGTACCTATGACACATAGGTACCCTTTTTGTAGGAAATGTTTACAGCTTATAACTTTAATACGATTGCCTACAAATACTTAAAATTGTGTGCAGTGTAATGTCTTTATAGTACCTACGAATCTGTCGAAAAATGGGCGTTATTATCACGCCCCTTTTGGTACCTCCCACACAAGCGAACCATTTTGTATAAAAAAGTTAAGAGCTTATATCGCGAATATATATACTCGATGTAGAGGTTTTAAAATTCTTACAGTCCTGATAAAAATGGGAGTTATGACCACACACGTTTTAGTACCTCCCATACAAAAAGAGCCGAGACATACCAAAATTAAATAGCTCATGATATTAGTACATCTCCCAGTGCATATATACATTGCTCACAAAGTGAGGGTATACCTTAGTCGGACTGAAATCTCTTACTTGTTTTTTTATATATCGATGGCCTATATCCAAAAGTGGCTATATTAAAAAACCCAACATTATAGCGAAATTATAAAATTCATCAGTTACTTTGCTCTCCTAAAAAATTTAATTTTTTATATATATATAAATTTATATAAATTTTTAGAGTGCACTCGAAATATATTATATTTGGCACACCCAAATATTATATGTTTGGATGATTTTGTTCTAAACAAATATTTGTTTCCGTCCAAATGTGTGTTATTTGGCATTATTATTTACGAAATAAATAATTATTTGTATTTAAGTATTCGGAAAATATATCAATACCCTAATTATAAGACAAGTTTTATGTTTCAGTAATTCAATGTTAATTATTTCAGAAATTTTAAATGTTCGTAATATTACTTTATAATTAAAATGATACGTTGCTTGATGGGTTAACGACTTGTAACAAATAGAATAATAAAAATTAAATTGTAAGGAATAACTCGAAATCAATAAAGAATTAAAAATGGAATTCGAAAAATCTGCAACGTTTTGAAAAGCATTTATAAACAAAATATATTTGGAGAAATTCCTGAACGATAATTATACCCTCACTTTAGTGTGACGAGGGTATATATCATTTGCTACGGAAAAAAGTGTAACACATCGAAGGAGTGATCTAAGACCCTAAGTATGTTCGGAGGAAATCCGTTTTGGGTCATTTTAAGTCGAATGAGCAATGTCCGTCCGTCTGTCTGTCTGTCTGTCTGTCTGTCTGCCTGTCTGTCTGTCTGTCTGTGTGTCTGCTGGCTGGTGCGCACGATAACTCTCGAAAGGAGTAACCGATTGACTTCAAATTTGGTATGTGGTAATATTTTGATATATCTCCGGATGAGTTCGAAGATGGGCCATATTGGTCTACTCCTTCTGGTACCTCCCACACAAAGGGTTAAAATTTAGTGAAATATTGATTCTTTAATAACTTCTATACTACTTATTCGAATCTTTTGAAATTCTGCACATAATATTAGTATATTAGTCGCTATTAACTCGAGAAAAATGGGTGAAGTTGGCATGCCCGTTTTGGTACCTCCCACACAAATGGACCATTTTGCATCAAAATTTAACTGCTTATAACTTTAATACAAATGCATAAAAATGCTTGAAATTTTCTATGGGCATTATTGTACAGCCCCTTTTGGTACCTCCCACACAAATGGACCGTTTCGTACCAAAAGTAAACGGCTTGTAACTTTAATACCAGTGCATACAAATGCTTGAAATTTTGTACAGTGTAATGCTGTTATAGTGCCTATAGTCCTGTAAAAAGTGGGCGTTATCACCCCGCTCCTGTTTGTACCTCCCACACAAAATGACCAAATCATACCAAAATTACATAGCTCGTAACTTTAATATACCAGTGCACATAAACGCTTATAGTTCAGCACAATGCAATGTATTTAAGAATGTACTGTTTACCGAAAAATATGTGTATTTGGAAAACCCCTTCTGGTACCTCCCACACAAATTGACAGATTTTTTGGTGTAATGTTATTAATTACATTACTCACAAAGTGAGGGTATACCTTAGTCGGTTTACCCGACTGAAACTTTCTTACTTGTTTTATATGTTTATAAACACATATTTTATTTAAAAAATTTGTTTGCAAATATGTTTTGTTGTAATATATTAATATATGCGTTCCAAATAAGTTTTATTGATTTTCAAATAAAATGTATTTCCTCATAAATATATAATATTTAAAAATTTGTGTTCCAAATATATTTTCTTTCGATTCAAACATATCAAAAAATACGATTTTGCTCCGTGTTGAAATTTGACAGCAGTCATTATACCCTCACTTTAGTGTGACGAGGGAATATATCATTTGCTACGGAAAAAAGTGTAACACGTCGAAGGCGTGACCTAAGACCCCAAGTATGTGCGGAGGAAATACGTTTTGGGTCATTTTAAGTCGAATGAGCAATGTCCGTCGGTCTGTCTGTCTGCTGGCTGGTGCGCACGATAACTCTCGAAAGGAGTAACCGATTGACCTAAAATTTGGTATGTGGTAATATTTTTTTCTATCTCCGGCTAAGTTCGAAGATGGGCCATATTGGTCCACTCCTTCTAGTACCTCCCCCACAAAGTGTTAAAATGTTGTGAAATATTGATTCTTTAATAACTGCTATACTACTTATTCGAATATTTTGAAATTCCACACATAGTATTAGCTTATTAGTCGCTATCAACTCGAGAAAAATGGGCGAAGTCGCCACGTTCCTTTTGGTACCTCCCACATAAATGCACCATTTTGCACCAAAAGTTAACAGCTTATAACATTAATAACAGTGTATAAAAATACTTGAAATTGTGTACAGTATTATGCTTTTATATTGCCTACAGTTCAGGGAAAAATGGGTGTTGTTGCCACGCCCCTTTTGGTACCTCCTTTTAGCACCAAAAGTTAACAGCTTATAACATTAAAACCAGTGTATAAAAATACTTGAAATTTTGTACAGTGTAATGTTTTTATAGTGTCTATAGCCCTGTGAAAAATGGGCGTTATTGCCACGCCCCTTTTTGTACCTCCCACACAAAATGCCCAAATCATACCAAAATTTAATGTCTCATAACGTTTATACCAGTGCACTTAAATGCTTATAAGTTGGCACAGTGCAATGAATTTAAAGTATCTAATGTTCAGCGAAAAAAGGTGTATTTGATAAACCCCTTCTGGTACCTTCCACACAAATTGACAGAAAAATTCGAGTAATATTCAATATTACATTACTCACAAAGTGAGGGTGTACCTTAGTCGGTTTACCCGACTGAAACTTTCTTACTTGTTTTTGTCTTAAGAACCTGTGATAAATTGACATAATGATCTGATGCAAAATGAGTCTTAATACCGCTTAAAATCCAAATCGCTGTCCGTCCGTCTGACTCTCCATCTAAAGTCGTTCGCAATGTACGGGTGGCAATTTCACTCCCATGCTGCTGAAATTTGGCACAAAGGACTATTTGGCATCTCGAACGAAGCCTATTATAATTGGTCAGCATCGGTTCAGATTCAGATATAACTCCCATATACAGGTTGCAGGCTTTGGCGGCACTGTTGGTCGAAGAGAGCGGAGAGTATGCGTGGCTTATAGTGGCTGACGGGAGATTTGTATTCGTCTGCCTTTCAGTTGCCATCGTGCATTGGACACGTGAGGAGAGGTCATTTTGTGTTCAAGCGTATTTTTCAATTGCGCACTCGCTCGGGGTGATGTGAACTGGCCGGCACGCTCACCAGACCTAGCCCCATGCGAAGGTGTATATCAACCGTCCCAACACCTTGGAAGACCTAATTAACAATATTGAGGCTGAAATTGGCAGAATACCAGTTGACATGCTTGTTAAAGTTCATGAAAACTTTAGAAAGCGTATGCAGCAGTGTGTGGATAGCGAAGGTCGACATATGCCGTATACACTATTTTAAACGATGTAATTTAAAAATTCCGCTACTGTTCAATATAATTAAAATATTTTTTTATTTATTTATTTATTTATATGAATTACAGTACAAAGTAAATTTATATTCCAACCTACTCACCTACTGGGGCGCTCTAAAATAATTAAAATATAAAATAAATTTTTCTAAGGTTCATAACTTTTTTTATTTCATTCCTAAATAAGCAAATTACCGTGCTCCACCCTGTATATACCTCCGATTTGGTATCTATGCGCTATAGAAGTCACATTTTACATCCGATGTAAGGCAAATTCGACGCATGAAAAACTTTTGGGTCAAGCAGAGTCGTTACTTAATTCCAAAAAAAAAAAATCGGTTCAGATTTAGAAAAAGCTCCCATACCTATGTTCATTCTGATTTGACATCTAAGATTTAATTCCGATAACTTTGGATTTGGACAGCAAAGAATTTCTTGATTCAAAGAGGGACACTGCTAAATTTAACAAGTAAAAGCGTTAAGTTCGGCCATACCGAATCCTATATATACCCTCCACCATGGATAGCATGTGGCCTCACAAAATAACTCAAACCTAAAGAAAATAACACCGAAAAACACAAAAAATATATAGTGGATGAGAACAGTAGGAATAACAACAAGATGGATGATATATATGGGAGCTATATCTAAATATGGACCGATATCGTCCATTTGCAATCCCAAACAACCTGCAACTATAAGAAGTATATGTACCAAATTTGATCAACCTAGCTCTATTATTGCGGACTGTAGCATGATTAGCATGAGACGGACATGGCTAAATCTTAAAATGTTACGACGATTGAGAATATATATATACTTTATGGGGTCTCAGATCAATATTTAGAGGTGTTACAAACGGAGTGACAAAATGAATATACCCCCCATCCTATGGTGGAGGGTATACATTTCGAATTCGATGAACCCAATTTTCGAGCACTTTTTCCGCTAAATGAAGTCGTATGTGATGAATGGAACGTAAGACCAATGACTTCAAATAAGCCCACAAGAAATAGTCTAATGGGTTAAATCACAACTTCTTGGAGGCCATTCAATACCAAAGTTTCTTGAAATAATCGAATCTCCAAACTTATCTCGCAACAATTCAATTGTTTCATTTGCTGTGTGGCACATAGCCACAATCGGTCAATGGCAAAAAGATAGCTCTTAACGAGAGCTAAAATATTGCTCATGAGTGTCAAGGTCGTAGGTCGACTGGAAAGTGTTTTTTTTTTTGGAAAAGTTGCAATTGGAGAACGATTATTTTGATAATAAAACTGAATAATTTGTTAACGTTGTTCTGCGTATATCTCTCCATGACGAAATTGCAAACACTAATGAGTACAATGAAAAACAAATGACAGATTATGACATATTACAAATGGCCGAAACGTCACTTCAACATCATATCATCCCTTTTGGAAAACCCGTTATTCTCAACATAATCTTTATAAAATTTAATAGCTATCAGTTTAATGAATCCAAAACTAACATTGTCTAATTTCTAGAAAATCGGTCCAGATGTAGGCCCCATATGTACGTACGAGTATATCCCCATTTTGAATCTAATCCATTTAAAATAAAAATTGTTATCATTAGAAAAATCACATTGATAAAACTTGACAAGCATGGTTTTTGTGGAATCTGATTGTTGTCGGAATTGGAATTTGATTCCACAACAATCCTGAATATTTCTTCTAATTACGTTAAAATATGTTGGTGTAGGGTATCACATAGGTATCTACGCCCGACTTTAGCCCTGCTTTACTGGTTTTATCTATTGCTTATATGATTACGAAACACTGTGTCCTGTGGCCTTCCACTGTCGTTGCCATTGTAACCGCTAAAAAGAGCATTCGCATGCTCTCACGCATTTTCGCACCACACGTTGGCTCCGTGTGGCAAATCAAATAAAAGTCACATTTATGAGAACATACAGCAGGGGCAACAACAAAAAACAACAACATCATGAGCATCCAAGGGTGATGCTAACAAAGTAACAGCGAACAAGAAAAAACAAAAACTACGACCCATAAAACTCAACATGAATGTTTGTTGGAATTAATGAAAGTATTTGAATTGTTAAACAACAACAGGTTAACTGACGCTTCGCAAAGCCCTCTGGTTCTCTCTAACATACATGCGCACACATCCACATACACAGACATAAAAACATAAATGCACAATCACACTAGGACCTCCATTGCCATCACTCACTCACACACGAACACACACAGTTACTCTAATGCAAAAACTGTAAAAATGTAATGTAATTTAGAAACGAGAAAAAGCAACAAAAAAACGAAAATATGAGAAAAATCATTTTCACATGACAAACCCTGTTTTGCACCTAAAATCCTATCAAAGGAAGAGTGCGGGTTTTGAGTGTGGGAGGATTAGGGTATGGGCAGTGTGGCAGTGGGACAGAACTTTGTGGTCGATGATTAATTAAATTCAGCATCAGCTGCGGCAGCAGTGTGTTACTCTCTCGGTGCGACCCTCATTAGTCGCCAAGGCACACCTATAAATCGAGCGATAATGTTCACAATTAATTGAATGTTTTAATTTAATAACAACACCATTAGCACGTTTTCACCATCATTGGTGTATGTATTTGTTGGTCGGTTGGTTGGTTGTTTAAGACATTAGCAACAACAACCTGGACACCTGACCCTTTTCGGTCGTACTGAGTGAAGAGGATAAATGAGGATTTTTGCTGATAATTTTTATGGTATTTCTTACAAATCGTTGTTGACAGTGAGTTATCACCTATGGCTATTAAGTTTTATGAATTGTTCTCTTCGTGCAAGAACTGATTCAGCAAAAGATTGAGTCAATTCAAATAGAAATGACTATAAAATGTGCCACCATTTATACCATAGTATACACAGTGAGTCAAAATCAGTCTCGGACAACCATAGATATGAAAAGTTTTCTAAACGGTGGTTGAGGCTTGATTACAGTATTCGTTTCGGCCGAAAATTTACGAACATGTGACGGCTTTTTATTCAAAATTAAGCAATTTCGGAACGAACTTCGTTGCCACTCGCTTCATGCTCAAAATTTCCGAAAAAATTGTATGGCATGAGCCAACCGACTTCCCTAATAGTCATTCGACTTCTCTAATAGTCATTCAACAATTCTCCATAACAATTTTCTTCACATTATCAACATTTTCATCGGTTTTTGATGTGATGGATCTTCCAGGACGAACGTCGCCGTTCTCCACCTTCTTTGAAAAGCATGTACCACTTGTAAACATTTTTCTGACTCAGAGTACAATCACCATATGCCACTCTCAACATTTCAAGTGCTTTTGTGCACTGAATTCCATTTTGTACACAAAATTTGATGCAAATTCTTTGATCCTTTTTTTTTCACAGCAAAATATCGCTGAAAAAATATTAGTAAATTTATATTTTTTTTTAATTTAAATTATTTAAATTATTATCAATTTGAATTGCCTTTAATAACTTTAAAGTATTTACTGGTATTAAAGTTAAAAGCTGTTTACTTTTGGTACAAAATTGTCCATTTGTGTGGGAGGTACCAAAAGGGGCGTGGCTAGTTCGCCTATTTTTCCCGAGGTAATAGTGACTAATAAACTAATACTATGTGTGGAATTTCAGAGGATTCAAATGAGTAGTATAGAAGTTATTAAGTAATCAATATTTTACTAAATGTTAACCCTTTGTGGGGGAGGTACTAGAAGGAGTCGACCAGTATGGCCCATCTTCGAACTTTGCCGGAGATAGAAGAAAATATGGCCACATACAAAATTTGAAGTCAATCGGTTACTCCTTTCAAGAGTTAACGTGCGCACCAGCTAGCAGACAGACAGACAGACAGACAGACGGACATTGTTCATTCCGCTTAAAGTGACCCAAAACGGATATCCGCCAAACATACTTACGGTCTTAGGTCACTCCTTCGATGTGTTACACTTTTGGTTCGTAGCAAATGATATATACCCTCCACTCTAAGGTATTGCCGCATACAAAATTTGAAGTCAATCGGTTAATCCTTTGGAGAGTTATCGTGCGCACCAGCCAGCAGACAGACGGACAGACGGACATTGCTGAAATGACATAAAATGACCAAACCAAACATACTTAGGATCTTAGGTCACTCCCTCGATGTGTTACATTTTTGGCTCGTAACCTCCTTTTTGGTACCTCCCACACAAATGGACCATTTTGCACCAAAAATTAACTGCTTATAGTTTTAATATCAGTTCATACAAATAATAGAAATTTTTTACAGTGCAATGCTTTTATAGCAACTACTGTTTAGGGAAAAGTCGCCTTTATTGGCACGCTCCTTTTGATACCTCCCACACAAATGGACCATTGTGTTTCAAAAGTAAACAGCTTGTCGCATCTGAGGCTCGGAAAACCCACGAGTTATTGTTGAGTAGGTTCTCCATCCTCAACATGTGACTGTTTGGTGCGGTTTATAGTCCGGCGGGGTCATTGGACCTTACTTTTTCGAAAATGAGGTTGGATCAACAGTTAAGGTGAATGGATTGCGCTATCGAGAGATGATTAATGATGTTTTATGGTCGGAGTTGGATGGTATTGATCTGGACAACGTTTACTTTCAACAAGACGGCGCTACGTGCCACACAAGCAACGAAACCATTTCTCTGTTACGGGAAAAGTTTCCGGACCGTGTTATCTCTCGAAGAGGTGATCACAATTGGCCACCGAGATCTTGTGATTTAACACCTTGCGACTTCTTCCTTTGAGGCCACGTGAAAGATAATGTCTACGCCAACAGCCCAGCGTCGACGACCTCAAAGATAGAATTAGTGAGGCTATCGAGGACATAGGGCAGCCACTTTGCGATTTGGTTATGGAAAATTTCATGAAAAGGAAATGGTCCTGTAAGCGTGGTCGTGGTGGCCATTTGGCTGATTGGTTGTTTTTCATTATTAACGGCATACCTTCCTCTTTATTATGAAATAAACATCCGATCATTTATCTCAAAAAATGGCATTTTTCTTTGAATACCAAAATAACACCTCTTGTTGGAAAACCCTATACATACTTTAAAATTATAAAATGCAATTTAAATTGATAATAATTTAATCGAAACATAAAAGTAAATTTACGAATATTTTTTTGGGACTCAAGGTGAGGGGATTCATAAGTCGGTTTACCCGACTGAACTTTCTTACTTATAAAAAAAACTAACGCTGCAATTTTAGGCCGCAAATTCTTTAGCCACACTCTTCACCTGAAAATCGTGGTATTTATGGCTTAAATACCTATATTTTGGAACGACCTCTATAGAGTGAATATAACAAAATAAAAACCTATTTGTACAATTTTTGCTGTGATGAACTCTTGTCAAAATAAAATACAAACTGCAAAGTTTTTGCTAAATTGCTTTAAAAATGTGGTTTCTATGGCTCAAAATACGTATTTTGGAGCGACCTCTGGGAGCTATATCAAAACATTGACCGATATGGCCCATTTGCAATCCCAAACTTCCTGCAACTATAAGAAATATGTCTTCAAATTTGATCAACGTAGCTCTATTAGTACGGATTAAAGTAGCGTGATTACAACAGACGGACGGACAGACGGACAAATCTTTTTAGAACTTTACGACGATTAAGAATATATATACTTTACTTGGGGTCTCAGATCATTATTTAGAGGCTTTACAAACGGAGTAACAAAATGAATATACCCAACCATCCTATGGTGGAGGGTATAACAAGTAAGAAAGTTTCAGTCGGGTAAACCGACTAAGGTATACCCTCACTTTGTGAGTAAGGTAATATGGAATATTAAACGAATTATTCTGTCAATTTGTATGGGAGGTACCAGAATGTTTTTAACAAATACATATATTTTTCGCTGAATAGTAGATTCTTTAAATACATTACACTGCGCCGAATTATAAACGTTTTTTGCACTGGTATATTAACGTTATGAAATATTAAATTTTGGTATGATTTGGCCATTTTGTGTGGGAGGTACAAAAAGGGGCGTGGTGATAACGGCCATTTTTACAGGGCTATAGGGACTTCAAAAGCGTTACACTGTGCAAAATGTTGTTGCATTTTCGTGCATTGGTACTCATGCTGTGAGCTCTTAACATTTTGTGCAAAATGGTACCTTTGTGTGGGAGGTACAAAAAGGGGCGTGGAAATAGCGTCCATTTTTCACAGTGCAAAAGACACTACAAAAACATTACACTGTAAAAAATTTCAAGTATTTTTATACACTGGTATTAATGTTATCAGCTGTTATCTTTTGGTGCAAAATGGTACCTTTGTGTAAGATGTACCAAAAGGGCCGTGAATATGACACCCATTTTTCACTTGACTGTAGGCACTATGAAAGCATTACACTGTACAAAATTTCAAGTATTTAAGTAGTGTAGCAGTTATTAAAGATTCAATATTTCACAACATTTTAACACTTTGTGGGGGAGGTACTAGAAGGAGTGGACCAATATGGCCCATCTTCGAACTTAGCCGGAGATAGAAAAAAATATTACCACGTACCAAATTTGAAGTCAATCGGTTACTCCTTTCGAGAGTTATCGTGCGCACCAGCCAGCAGACAGACACACAGACAGACAGACAGACAGACGGACGGACATTGCTCATTCGTCTTAAAATGACCCAAAACGAATATCCGCCGAACATACTTAGGGTCTTAGATCACTCCTTCGATGTGTTACACTTTTTTTCGTAACAAATGATGTATACCCTCGTCACACTAAACTGAGGGTATAAAAAGGGGGAAACAAATTTTGTGCATTTGTTTATATTTTTCGTGGTTCTTTACGCGCCAACAGAAAACGATTTTTTTTGACAACAACAATATTTTTTCTAATTTTTTTAACGACAATTACTAAATCACTATGAATACGTCAAAGTGATTTTCTTAACATTAAAGGGTTTGATTCCACTCAGCTTTTCCCAAGACCCAAAACTTAGAATATAAATACTTTGTATTGTAATTCATATAAATAAATAAAAATTTTCCATAAAATTGTTGTTCATATGTTTTTGTGTTTTGGACACCATATTACACCAGAAAATGTTATGCACAGACCTTCAGCAATAAAATTGTTGCATAGTGTTATCTGCAGCTATAAAAGGTATCTGGTTTTGACTGGTACTTAATTGTTTTTGGTGTTTGTATTAAGTTTTCGCCTTTGGTGTGTTCTGACATGTATAATAAAATTGGCCGGGCATCATTTTTGAGAAAAGAAATTACAAAGTCAGTATGCCCCCATCCTATGGTGGACTGTTTAAAGATTGTGTGGGCGTTAATGTATTAAGAAATTGCCTATATTGTACATTGTGCCGTATGATTGTTAAATCAAAGCTTGTCACAACTCATACGCCACTCAGTCCATCGAATCGAATTGGAAGTTGATCATAGTATGGCAGAATAGAAGATCTGCGGCTATTTGTGACATTTCGGTTTGTTTTGATTTAACAATTTACCACTAAAGAATAATTTTGTACTTTTTAAAAATTATTTTTTTTATATCTTTCCTTAACCTGAATAATTTAACACGAAATTATCACTGGGAACTATATTTGCTTTCATTTAGTCTATATTAGAAATATTTTTTTGGTGTGAGGCGTGTAGTTTGCTTTCAAATATTTATATTTCCAATCAGCCTGTCGCTACTTTAAAATTCCATTACGTAGTAAAGGATGTCACATACATTTTAAAATGTGACGTTAAAAAGTCATAACATTAATTAAAAACTAAAAAAATTGTAGTGCTCTTTTCTTCATTACAAACCATTATAGAATACATGAATAATACATTTGACGTACGCGGTATTTTAGTATGTAGTATTGTAGTGAAGGTATACTCCGATATTAGTATCTGACTGTTGGAGAAAAAGGCTTACTTTTGAATAGCTGACTAGAGAAGAGCATATGATTTTTGTAATTAAGTTGAAATTTTGTTATTGACGTATTTGTTATATTTGAGGTATTTTTAAGACTGGCGCAATAAAAAAGTCACAAAATTTAAATGACTAAAACAAACAAGTAAAAGCCGAATCTTATATACCCTCCATAATGGATAGCATGGACCTCACAAAATAACTCAAACCAAAAGAAAATAACACCGAAAACACACAAAAACAATAGGAACAAGTTAGATGCTATATATGGGAGCTATATGTAAATATGGACCCATATCGCCCATTTTCAATCCCAAGTTACCTGCAGCTATAAGAAGTATCTATACCAAATTTCAGCCACCTAGCTCAAGTATTATAGATTGTAGCATGATTACAACAGACGGACGGACGGACGGACAGACAGACGGACATGGCTAAATCGTCTTAGAATTTTAAGACGATTAAGAATATATATACTTTATGGGGTCTCAGATCAATATTTAGAAGTGTTACAAACGGAGTAACAAAATGAATATACCCACCCATCCTATGGTGGAGGGTATACAAATTAGAGAAGTTTACTATTAATATCTTGCGTACGTAGAACATCCTGAGGTATGATTACACTGTGCAACAGTGAAAAAAATACAAGAACTTGACAGTATAGGTTCGATTCTACTACCAAAAAGTACTACAATCCTATATGAACTCGTTTTTGACGAAATTTGTGACCAATTTTTTATGGGCCTCAAAAGTTTTTGAAAATCAGTTGGCCCTTCGAAAAAGGTGTTATCAACTTTTGTCCAACAACTAATTCAGACATGGTGATACCACTTAATTATATTTGGCAATAATATAGCCAAGAATATGTTGAATAAAGTTTGTTATCATTTTATGCGAAAACAATTTTTTTTTGCCGCCGCACAATGGGCTAAAATGGAAAAAAATGGACATAATTCTGCCATTTCAAAACCACTTATCGTATGGCGATGAAATTTTAGGTGTGTATACAAGAGGTGTTAGAGAGATTAAGTTCGAAACTTGGGCCCCCTATCCCATACAGGGGCGGAGCTACAGGGCCCTAAAGTTGACCACCTCGGGTATACAAAATTTTTATCGGCTTCTAACTTTTGAATGGAGTGCCCGGTTTTAGTGGCGTTTTTCTGTGGATACTCCTAGACCAGCGCTACAATAAACATTTTATAGGTTGAAGATATCTTGAAAAGTTTCCGAGATATGTGGATTTTAAATTAGATTTTTTAAGTTTTTCGCCGACTTTGCCCTGGAGTTTAGCCAATATCTCAGTCAAACAATTACCGATTTTGTTCGCGTGTTTTTTTGTGGATTGCCAATAAAATTTACAATATCATGAAAACAGAATCGATAAGATATGTGAAGAAATAAGAAATTTATGGGCCTATAAAGTCATATTTTTGAAAAAATTTATTTTTTGGAGATTTTTTTGGCGAAAAAAGTCCAATTCGTATTTAGGTCTTGTAGAAAAAGTTTGTTACACAAAGTATATCAAATTTACACTAATTTTAAAGGAGAGGTTTCACAGAATCTGCTATAGAAAATCCGAAGCCAAAATTTTAATTGGTGTGGTTGCCACCCTTCTCCGATTTGGACCTTTTTTTACATAAATTTCAAAAGTTTGATCGATTTTCTCCAAGTACAGGTCGCAATTATGGTCCGATCTCGACGAAACTTTACACATATTTTTTTTTGGCCCGAGGACGATCCCTATTGAATTTGGCTAAAATCGGTTCATATTTAGATATATCCCCCATATATGGATATATTAGCCCGATTTGACATGTAAGCGCTGTAAAAACTATATTTTATAGCCGATCAGTATGAAATTCGGCAGAAAGAGGTTTCTTATTATATGAATGCACACTGTTAAATTCGGAGAAAATCGGTTCAGATTTAGATATAGCCCCCATATACCCTCGTATATGTTACCCCCGATTTGATATGTAAGCGCTGTAAACATTTTATTTTATATCCGATCAGTACGAAATTCGACAGAAAGGGGTCTTTTTAAATAAATGAGTATTCAGGGAAAATCGGTTCATATTTATATATAACCTCCATATATATGTTCCTCCTGATTTGGTTTCAAAGCGCTATAGAAGTTGTACTTTACGATAATTATAATTTTCCAGAAAGATGTCTCAATTTAGTAACGAATATTGCTTAATTTTGCGAATATCGTTTCAGAATTAGATAATATGTTCCTACCCATTTACCAATTATTACAAATTATTATCGCAATGACCCTTATCGCATTGTTAGGGAGGTGTAGGGTATTATATGTATAGTCGGCCCCGCCCGACTTTCTGCCTTTCCTTACTGGTTATACCTGTCAATGATTAAGGGTTTCCTAGAAATAGTGCCACAAAACAATATTTTCTGAAAGGTAAATCTTACTAAATTTTATTATTGTTTGATAAAAACATGTGATCTACAAAAAATCAGTGCATATTGACTGATATAATAACTAATAAGTACAAGAAGGTAGGGAAAAATTAAAAAGAAAAATTAGCATATAGACAGAAACGTAAATACGGCATATAATTCTTAAAAATGTATATATTTCGATTATTTTTTTTAAGGTTCTTTATTTTGATATTAGAAATAATAATCAAACGCAACATGTGGAAATTTCTAATGGAAAATCCCTCAATTCCCAAAAAATACATCACAAAACCCCAAAAATGGGATTTTTTACTTTTAGTCCTTTATCTTCGATATGAAAAGCCGCGCTCGGGATTCCCTTTGCAGTCGATTGCTACACCCTAATAAAAATAAATAAAAAGATTGGAGAAAATCGATCAAACTTTTGAAATTTATGTAAAAAAAGGTCCAAATCGGAGAAGGGTGGCAACCACACCAATTAAAATTTTGGCTTCGGATTTTCTATAGCAGATTCTGTGAAACGTCTCCTTTAAAATGAGTATAAATTTGATATACTCTGTGTAACAAACTTTTTCTACAAGACCTAAATACGAATTGGACTTTTTTCGCCAAAAAATCTCCAAAAATGAAATTTTTTCAAAAATTTTAATTTATAGGGCCATAACTTTCTTATTTCTTCACATATCTTATCGATTCTTTTTTTCATGATATTGTAAATTTTATTGGCAATCCATAAACAATCCATGCGAACAAAATCGGTAAACTTTTGACTGAGATATTGGCTAAACTCCAAGGCAAAGTCGGCGAAAAAATGAAAAATTCAAATTTAAAATCCACATATCTCGGAAACTATTCAAGATATCTTCAACCTATAAAATGTTTATTGTAGGTCTGGTCTAGGAGGAAAAAACGCCACTAAAATCGGACACTCCATTCAAAAGTTAGAAGCCGATGAAAATTTTGTGTACACGAGGTGGTCAACTTGCCCTGTAGCTCCGCCCCTGTATGAGATAGGGGGCCCAAGTTGCTCTCTAACACCTCGTATAGTTGCTCTCTAACACCTCGATAAGTGGTTTTGAAATGGCAGAATTATGTCAATTTTTTTTCATTTTAGCCAACTGTGCGCCGTTTTTTTTTGAAAAAGTGAAGGAAAAAATAGTTTTTTTTTCGCTTTTTTCAGCATAATTTCCTGGGACTTGTAATTTTTCACTTACAATATTTTACAAAATTGTAGCCACGGTAAATGTGAATAGCTTTTGTGAACATATCAATGCAATGTGAACATGTCTAGGCACCCTAAATAGCTCAAAAGACCATATTGTACCTTAAAAATGATAGTATTTCACTATTTTGTAACAAAAATATTTTTTTCCTACATTTTTTCAAAAAGTGTGGGAAAATTATTTTTTCGGATAAAATATAAACAAACTTTGTTCAGCATATTCTTAGCTACATTATTGCCAAATATAGTTAAGTTATCAAGACTAAATTATTTGCTGGACAAAAGCTGATGACACCTTTTTCGAGGGACCCACTGACTTTCAGTAACTTTAGAAGCCCTTAAAATATTTTTTTTCGCTGTTGCACAGTGTAATCATACGACAGGATGTACAACGTGCGCAAGATATTAATAGTCTACTGTAAACTGCTAAATATTTTTGTTTTAGTCATTTAAATTGTGTGGCTTTTTTATAGGGCCAGCCTTAAAAATACCTCAAAAAACAAACAGGTACTTCAAGAACAAAATTTCAACGAAATTAAAAAAATCCTGTGCTCTTCTCTAGTCAGCTATCCAAAAGTAAGCATCTTGTTCGACAGCCAATTACTAAAATCCGAGCATACCTTCACTATGATATTACTTACTAAAATACGCCGTTCGTCAAATGTATTATTCATGTATTCTATAATGGTTTGTAATGAAGAAAAGTGCAACCAATTTTTTTAGTTTTTAATAAATGTTATGACTTTTTAAGGTCACAATTTAAAATGTATGTGACATCCTTTACTACGTAATGGAATTTTAATGTAGAGAAAGACTGATTAAAAATATAAATATTTAAAAAACAAATTACATCTCACACCAACAAAATATTTATAAAATAGACTAAATGAAAGCAAATATAGTTCCCAGCGATTATTTCTCCCTAAATTATTCGTTTTAAAGAAAAATATGAAAAATATCATTTTTAGAAAGTACAAAATTATCCTAAAGAGGTATGTTCTTAAATCGGAAAAAAATCAAATATCACAAATATCCACAGATCTTCTATAATACTGCCATACAAACGAAATTACTATGATCAACATCCAATTAGATGGATGGACTGGGTGACGTATGCGTTATGAAAAGCTTTGTTTTAACAATCATACGGCACAATGTACAATATACACAATATCTTAATACATTAACGCCCATACATTCTTTATACCCTCCATCATAGAAGGGGGGGCATACTAACTTTGTCATTCCTTAGTAACAATTTGAAATATTGATCTCAAATCCTAAAGGGTTTTTCAATAAGAGTTGCTATTTTGGTATTCCAAGAAAAATTAAATTTTTTGAGATAAATGATCGGATGTTTATTTCATAATAAAGAGGAAGGTATGCCGTTAATAATGAAAAACAACGTCAGCCAAATGGCCACCACGACCACGCTTATAGGACCATATCCTTTTCATGTAATTTTCCATAACCAAATCGCAAAGTGGCTGCCCTATGTCCTCGATAGCCTCACGAATTCTATCTTTGAGGTTTTGAATCGCCGCTGGGCTGTTGGCGTAGACCTTATCTTTCACGTGGCCCCAAAGGAAGAAGTCGCAAGGTGTTAAATCACAAGATCTCGGTGGTCAATTGAGATCACCTCTTCGAGAGATAACACGGTCCGGAAACTTTTCCCGTAACAGAGCAATGGTTTCGTTGCTTGTGTGGCACATAGCGCCGTCTTGTTGAAAGGAAACGTTGTCCAGATCAATACCATCCAACTCCGACCATAAAAAATTATTAATCATCTCTCGATAGCGCAATCCATTCACCGTAACTGTTGATCCAACCTCATTTTCTGAAAAGTAAGGTCACACGTTGAGGATGGAGAGGCTTCTCAACAATAACTCTTGAGTTTTCCGAGCCCCAGATGAGACAATTTTGCTTGTTGACGTATCCACCGAGGTGGAAATGGGCCTCATCAGTCAAGATGATTTTTCGATGGAATTCCGGACCATTTTCATGCATTTCAAGGACCCAATCAGCAAAGACACGACGTTGTTGGTGATCGGCCGGCTTGAGATCTTGTGTTAACTGAACTTTATAAGCCTTAAGACCCAAGTCTTTATGCATGATACGGTGTAATGACGTTTGTGGAATGCCCAATTCCAAAGAACGACGGGGAATGGACAAACCTGGGTTTTCTTCAACACTTTGGGCTACAGCAGCAATATTCTCAGTTGTTCTTGAGCGACGTGCACGGGTTTTATTCTTCACATCACTAACTTGTCGCAACAGCTCGAATTTTTCCACTAATTTCTGTATTGCGGTCCGACAAGGTGCTTCACAACGACCCAAAAATGCTTTAGTGTTGCGAACTGTGACTGCAAGATTTTCACCATTTTTGTAGTGAATTTTAATAATTTCAATGTGTTGTTGAATCGTGTATATATATTCTGAATTGTCTTAAATTTCTAAGACGCTTTCCGTCAGTCAGTACAACATTCGAGGCCATCGAAAGGTGAATCCGTTTTGACTTCACTTTCTGAAAGTGCAAAAACTTGATTTTGAAAATGTATTTTTTCCAACAGCTATATCTAGATAACCGATGGGACTTTTGTTTTACGGCCCTCAGCACAATTGTTGGTGTAGACTGGGAGAAAAAATATGTAAAACAAACTGGTTCGAAGAAAACAGCATCTAGTGCTTCAAAATTGCAAAATTGTCGAGAAATATCCAATTTGTTGAGACATGTCTAAACATAATTTATCATAACTCGTGAGGGCGGGGATGAAACGTTCTACAAAAATGTTGACAGTGAAGTTCTACTATATATGTCAGAAAACGCCAAAGGCGTAAACTAACCAAAAACGCAAAAAACAATCAAGTTTTAGTCAAAACAAGATACCAAAATGATTGCCGAAGGACTGTGCATAACATTTTCTGGTGTAATATGGTGTCCTAAACACGAAAAAAGTATTTGAAAAAAATTGTATGGCAAATTTTATTTATTTTCGATTTTCTGTTAGTACGAGCATTTAGGCGCGAAGTTGCCCTAAAAATCCTTGACATTTTGTACAATGTATTATCATTATAGTGCCTACAGTCCAGTGAAAAATTGTACTTTTTTTTGGTACCTATCACAGAAAGGTATCGTTTTGTTCAGAAAGTTTACATTATAGCGTGAGTACAAATGCACGAAAATATTACAAAATTTTGCAATGTTTAATGTTTTTTACAGTATTATCCTTTTTGAACCTTTTATACCAAATATCCAAATCATACCATGTACCATGTCACTGTGGAATGTTATTAAATTATTTATTGTTCAGCGAAATTCAAATATTAATTAGTGTAATATTCCATATTACATTATTCACAAAGTGAGCGTATCCCTTAGTCGGTTTACCCGACTGAAACTTTCTAACTTGTTTCGTTTTATTATATTGAATTCGATTAGTTTAATAAACATTCTCACGTTTCGCAATTCCTTCACTTTTTATACCCTCCACATAGGAGGGGGTATATTCATTTTGTCACTCCGTTTGTAACACCACTAAATATTGATCTGAGACCCCATAAAGTGTATATGTTCTTAATCGTTTTAAAATTCTAAGACGATTTAGCCATGTCCGTCTGTCCGTCCGCCCGTCTGTTGTAATCACGCTATAGTCCGTAATAATAGAGCTAGGTTGCACAAATTTGGTAGAAATATTTCTTATAGTTGCAGGTTATTTGGGATTGCAAATGGGCCATATCCGTCAATGTTTTGATACAGCTCCCCTATAGAGGTCGCTCCAAAATACGGGTTTTGAGCCATAGATACCTCATTTTTCAAGGAATTTAGCAGAAACTTTGCTGTTTGTATTTTATTTTGACAAGAATTCATCACAGCAAAAATTTTACAAATCGGTTTATAGTTTGTTATAGTCACCCTATAGAGGTCGCTCCAAAATATACGTATTTAAGCCATAAATACCATATTTTCTAAGCATTTTAACTGCATCTTTGCAGTTTGCATTTAATTAAGACAAAACTTCACCACAGTTAATATTTTTTTTTAAATCAGTTCATATTTTCTTACAGTCCACCTACAGCTGTCGCTCCCAAAAAGGTTTATTTAAGCCATAAACACAACATTTTCTAAGAAATTTAGCTGAAACTTTGCAGTTTGTATTCTATTTTGGCAAGAATTCATCTCAATAAAATGTATACAAATACAATTTTATTTTGTTGTAGTCCCCTTGTCATAGTATCATATTTTTCAGCTGAAGAGTTTGGCTAAAGAAATTGCAGCGTTCTTTTTTTTAATAATTTACTTAAACAAAAATGATTGTTTCATGATATGCTCCATATACAAAGATTTTTCCAGTAGTAAAATTGAATGCAATCCATGGTGGAGGGTATATAAAATTCTGCATGGCCGAACTTAACGCTTTTACTTGTTTCAGCTCGAATGATTTGTTGTAAAATTGTCATCGTTATGTATAATTCCTTAAAATTCGCTAACTTTACTTTGAGCAATTTTCTTCAAAAAATTTACATTACAATTTGTACATCCCTTTAAAATTCCTTTAAGTAATACACGACGTTTCACACATTTTACATGTTAACGTTAAAAAGCCATAACATTAATTTTAAACTAAAACAACTACTTCTTTTTGCTTCTCATCAGAAGCCATAATGGTACGTGTAGCCTCATGAATAATACATTTTACGGACATTGTTTTACAGTTTGTGTTAGAGAACTAGGATGCAGCAAAAAATTATGGTAAAGGATGTTGTGCCCTGGCATTGGTAATTACCTGTAGAGAAAAGTGATTAACTTTGCATGGTCCGCTGGCAAAAAGTACAAGCAGCAATTTTTTCATTTCATTGAAATTTATCCACAGCAATTTTACTAGAAAGGTATATATCATTTGATACGGCGAAAGGTGTGAACAAATATTCTAAGTATGTTCGGTGGAAATCAGTTTCAAGACAATTTAAGTCTGTTGGGTTATGTCCGTCCGTCTGTCTGGTTGATGCGCTCGATAACTTTCGAAATGAGTGACCGATTCACTTTAAATTTTGAAGGTATTAATAACACTGTGCAACACGGACTTGACAGAATAGGTTTGATTCTACTGTCAAAGGGTAGTAGGTAGATTGGTGACCAATTTTTTAAGGGCCTCCAAAGTTTCTGAAAATCAATGGGCCCCTCGAAAAAGGTCTCATCAGCTTTTGTCCAACAACTAATTCAGACTTGGTAATACCGCTTAACTATATTTGGCAATAATGTGGAACAAAGATTCTTAAAATTTTTTGTGAAAAAAAATTTTTCCTGCACTTTTTTTTAAAAAATTTAGGAAAAAAATAATTTTTTTCACTCTTTTCAGCTTAACTTTCAGGAACTCGTAATTTTTCACTAACAATGTTTGGCAAAATTGTAGCCAACGTAAATCTGAACAACTTTTGTGAACATATCAATACAATCTGAACGTGTCTAGGTACCCTAAATAGCTCAAAAAACCACATTGTACCCCAAAAATGTTATTATTTCACTATTATGTTTTGGTATATGCAGCAACTTTATAGAAAACTAGCTGACCCCAGCAGACGTTGTCCTGCCCGTTCTGTTTGTGACGTATTGGTCTGTTATTTATTGATATTTCATTAAAAAATTCAAATACAGCGCCATCTACCGGTTATCATCAAACTATTATTAAGACAGACAACACATACATTTAAATTTCAGTCAAATCGCTCTGGAAATGCGAATTTTGCAAATAACTTGACCACTCACAGATGACCCCAAGCTGAACCTATTGTTCAAGTTTTAGCCCATTCGCTCTTATGGTTTCGGAGATCATGCGTTACTAACAAACGTACAAAGGATTTTATATATAAAGATATTAAGGCCAATATTTTTGTGGAACATATTAACCCTCTAGCTCCCCCACATAACTGTAATTTCTGGCCTCATTTTAACAAATCGTAAAAACACCCCTTAAAATGGAGAGGGCGGGTATGAAATCTTCTACAAAAATGTTGGCCATAAAATTTTACTATATGTGTCAGAACAAACCATAGCTCAAAACTTAACACAAGCTCCAAAAAAAGGTTTTCACAAAAAGTACCGGAACAAAAATTTTATTCGCAAAAAATGTTAAGAAACTTTATTCAGCATATTCCTAGCTACATTATTGCCAAATATAGTTAAGCGGTATCACCAAGTCTGAATTAGTTGTTGGACAAAAGCTGATGACACCTTTTTCGAGGGGCCCACTGATTTTCAGAAACTTTGGAGGCCCATAACAAACATTCGTCACCAATTTCGCCAAACCGAGTATAGGGTTATACTACCCTTTGATAGTAGAATTTTCAAAAAGTGTTCATTTGTTGCATAGCGTAATTTATCATAGGCTCAGTTCGAAGACGGATTATATTGGTCCACTCCCTCTTCCATAGGGGTTTACAATTTAGTGAAATTTTGAATGTCTTATAATTCTACATAACTTCTGCCAATATTCTGTAGTTTCACACATAGCAATAATTTTTTTATTGGATTCAAATATGAAAACGGCAAAGCTGTAGCGCCATTTCTGTAACGATTAACGGCAGCATTTTCATTATTCTATAGTTAGAGCTAACTTTAGGTTATATATTTTTATCCCCTCACATTAGATAGGAGGGTATATATCAGTTGCTACGGAAAAAAGTGTAACACATCGAAGGAGTGACCTAAGACCCTAAGTATGTTCGGCGGAAATCCGTTTTGGGTCATTTTAAGTCGTTTGAGCAATGTCCGACCGTCCGTCTGTCTGTCTGGAGGGTTATCGTGCGCACCAGCCAGCAGTGCGCATGATAACCCTCGAAAGGATTAACCGATTGACTTTAAATTTGGTATGCGGTAATATTTTTCCGGCTAAGTTCGAAGATGGGCCATCTTGGTCCACTTCTATTGATTCTTTCATAACAAATATACTACTTACTCGAATCTTCTGAAATTCCACACATAGTATTAGTTTATTAGCAGCTATCACCTCGAGAAAAATGGGTAAGGTTCCCACGTCCAGTTTGGTACCTCACACACAAATGAACCATTTTGCACAAAAAGTTAACAGCTTATAGCTTTAATACCAGTGCGTTCTTTAAAGCATTAAAATGCAATATAAATTGATAATAATTTAATTAAAACAAGAAACTAAATAAATTTATGAATATTTTTTGGGGACTCAAGGTGAGGGGATTCATAAGTAAACAAGTCCCAGTCTAATATGAAACTATTTCCGTAAGGAATTTAAGGATTTTAAAACTATCCTTTTGCCTTCTTACATTCCACAGTTTAATCTGCTATATATTAGAAAGATATATCTAATTTCATCTAACCATATCTTTACCCTTTTGAAGCATTTTATTTTTCACTATTTTTTGGCTTTAACCCTCATCGGTAACTGTCAAGTGATTAGCAGTCGTCTATTTTCAGAGACTTTAACCAATGGACAAAACAAATGGTCGTTTACGTTTTTAACCTTTTAAAGTAAGAACAAAAAAAAATACTAATTATAAAACTAAATACATAGTTTGTAAACTTTTATTTTTGAGGAGTGGCTGCTGGCTGGTGGGTTTGTGGCTCTTCATGTGATGGTGCCTGGGTGGAATGGTTTTTGGTTTTCCTTGGAGATGTCGTCCCTCGTCATCATTCTACACAAATGGCCACCGGCAATGTTAGAAGAGTGATATTTCTGTGTCATGCGCCACTAAGTGGCGTAAGAGCAGTAAAAATTTAAAGCAATAGTACTAGTTGAGTAAATTTTCAGAACTATTTTTGTAATTTAATAACGAAAATATGAACTTTGTGAATAAGTCTAATAATATGAGAAATTATAATAACATATTTTTGGTATACTTTAGGGTTATAAAATCGAGGAAAATAATAGTAACAATCATTTAAACGTAATCTCAAACATATTAACTGATATTGTTACAATCCAAGAAAAATATCCTGAATTGGATGTTTAAAGGAAGAACAAGTAAAAGCGTTCAGTTCGGCCATGCCATATCTTATATACCTTCCACCATGGATTGCATTCAATTTTATTACGGGAAAAATTTTTGAATATCATGAAACGATCCTTTTTGCTTAAGTAAATTATTAAAAAAATGAACTCTGCAATTTTTAGCCAAATTTTAGGCCGCAAATTTTTTAGCAAAATTCTTCACCTAAAAAATTTTATATTTATGGCTTAAAATAGAATTTTTGAGAGCTAATTCTATTCGGGGACTAACGGGTTTTCCAATAGGGATGATATGAATTTGAAGTGACGTTTCGGCCATTTGTAATATGTCATGATCTGTCATTTGTTTTTCATCTCTGTCATTTCAATTTCATCATGGAGAGATATACATACGCAAGAACAACGTTTACAAATTATTCAGTTTTATTATCAATATAATCGTTCTCCAATTTGCAACTTTTCGTGCGCTAAGTCCATTTTTAATCAAAAAAAAAAACACTTTCCAGTCGACCTACGACTTTGACACCCATGAGCAGTATTTAAGCTCTCATTAAGAGCTATGTTTTTGCCATTGACCGATTGTGGCTTCGTGCCACACAGCAAATGAAACAATTGAATTGTTGCGAGAAAAGTTTGGAGATTCGATTATTTCAAAAAATTGTGATATTCAATGGCCTCCAAGAAGTTCTAATTCAACACCATTAGACTTTTGTCGAAATAAACCAGACTCTCTTCAAGCTTTACAAGTCAATATTGAACGTGCCATTCATAACATACGATTTGATTTAGTGGAAAAAGTGCTCGAAAATTGGGTTCATCGAATTAGTTCCTGCAGAAGAAGTCGTGGAGGCCATTTGGATGACGTTTTATTAAGAACTTAATTGTATCGATTGTACTTCACATTAAATAAAAAAAACTTTTGAATTTCCTTAACAATAAGTGTTTTTTTTTTTTCAAAAAAAATCATACCACTCTTTCTGGAAAACTCGTTACAACAAAATAAAATTTGTATACAGGTTATTGAGATGAATTCTTGCCAAAATAGAATACAAACTGGTATTTATGGCTTAAATATGAATATTTTGAAGCGACCTCTAGAGGGTGAATATAACAAAATGCTTTAAAAATGTGGTATCTATGACTCAAAACCCGTATTTCGGAGCGACCTATATAAGGGAGCTATATGCAAACATTGACCGATATGGCCTAAACAACCTGCAACTATAAGAAATATGTATACCAAATTTGATCAACCTAGCTCGTCTTAGAATTTTACGACGATTAAGACTATATATTAACAGGGTTTTCCAATAAGAGTGATATGATTTCTTTGAAAAAAAACACACTTATTGTTAAGGAAATTCAAAAGTTTTTTTATTTAATGTGAAGTATAGGGTGATCAAAGTAGAGATACTTTTTTCAATAGCCTTTGTTTGACAGATCACGTGTGAGTCGTGTCATGCTGTCATGTTATTTTTGTTAAGTATTGTTTGGTATTTCATCATGGAAAGACCTATGCCTGAACAACGTTTACAAATTATTCAGTTTTATTATCAAAATAATCGTTCGCCAATTGCGCTAAGTCCATTTTTTTTAAATAAAAAAAAAACACTTTCCAGTCGACCCACGGCCTTGACACCCATGAGCAATATTTTAGCTCTCGTTAAGAGCTATCTTTTTGCCATTGACCGATTCCCGATCCGACGTACCGGAATCATCGGTCCACATTTCTTCAAAAAAGATGCCGGTGAGAACGTAACCGTCAATGGCGACCGTTATCGTGCCATGATAACCGACTATTTGATGCCTGAAATTGAAGCTCGTGATCTTGGCGACATTTATTTTCAATAAGACGGCTCCACTTCCCACACATCGCATCAATCAATGAATTTATTGAGAGAACACCAAGATCGTGTGATATCACACCGTTGGACTTTTTCCTGTGGGGATATGTAACGTCTAAAGTTTATGCGGACAAACCCTCTTCGATTCAGGCCTTGGAGCAGCACATCACGCGTGTCACTCGCCAGTTACCAGTCGAAATGCTCGAACGAGTCATCGAAAATTAAACTCAACGGATGGACCATCTGAGACGTAGCCGCGTCCAACATTTAATAGACATAATCTTCAAAAAATAAATGTCAAAGAATGTTCTTTCAAAAGATAATAAACATTCCCCACCCAATTTGAATTGTCTGTTTTTTTTTTTCTTTAAATAAGTAGGGAACCTCGAAATGGATCACCCTATACATTTATCCATAGATATTTTGCAAATAGGCATAGTTTTCTTCGCTAGGATGATAGCTTTCAAGAAATGGAACAAACAATTTCTTTTGCAATTTTTTTCTATTTTTTATGAATTTTTTCTTGCCAACAAAAAATGTGGGGTATATTCATTTTGTCACTCCGTTTGTAACACCTCTAAATATTGATCTGAGACCCCATAAAGTATATATATTCTAAATCGTTGTAAAATTCTAAGACGATTTAGCCATGTCCGTCCGTCAGTCCGTCCGACCGTCTATTGAAATCAAGCTACAGTCCGTAATAATAGAGCTAGGTTGATCAAATTTGGTAGAAATAATTCTTATAGTTGCAGGTTGTTTGGGACTGAAAATGGCCCATATTGGTCAATGTTTTGATATAGCTTCCCTATAGAGGTCGCTCCAAAATAAGGGTTTTGAGCCATAGATACCAACTTTTTAAAGCAATTTAGAAGAAACTTTGCCGTTTGTATGTTATTTTAGCAAGAATTCATTTCAATACAATTTATACGAATAAAATTGTATTTTGTTGTAGTCCGCGTGTAGATGTAGCTCTCAAAAATGCTATTTTAAACCACAAATACCACATTTTTCAGGTGATGAGTTGGCTAAAGAGTTTGCGGCCTAAAAATTGCAGCGCTCTTTTTTTTAATAATTTACTTAAACAATCGATCGTTTCATGATTTTTTCCATATACAATGATTTTTCCAGTAGTAAAATTGAACGCAATCCATGGTGGAGGGTATATAAGATTCGGTATGGCCGAACTTAACGCTTTTACTTGTTTCAGCTCGAATGATTTACTGTAAAAATGTCATCGTTATTTTTATTTCCTTACAATTCGCTAACTTTACGAATACCAATGCGTATTGAAGGACATGTATGCCCGGACATTTGTAGTAACCTGTAGAGTGATTAACTTGGGATGGTCCGCTGGCAAAAAGTACAAGTGGCAATTTTTTTTCATTTCATTGCTATTTATGCAAAGAATTTGTACTAGAATAGTATATATCATTTGATACGGAAAAAAGTGTTCACATATTCTATAGGGTGGTTAAATTTTAAGGGCTGTAAGGGATGTTGATTTTGAATAAAACCCAAATTATTTATGAAATTATTGGCATTGCTTTTTATTATGATAATATTTGTATGGAACAAAATATCGGCCAAATGGCCGCCGCTACCTCGGCAGCACACCTCCATCCGATGGTCCAAATTTTCGATGACGCTGAGGCATATTTGAGGTTCTATGCGGTTAATGTGCCCAATTATCTCATCCTTTAGCTCTTGAATTGTTGCTGGATTATCGACTTACACCTTTTCTTTCAAATAACCCCAAAGAAAGAAGTCCAACGGTGTCAAATCACATGATCTTGGCGGCCAATTGACATCGCCACGACGTGAGATAACACGGCCATTGAATTTGTTGCGCAAAAGAGCCATTGTTTCGTTAGCTGTGTGGCAAGTGGCACCGTCCTGTTGAAACCACATATTGTCCACATCCATATCTTCCAAGTCGGGCCATAAAAAGTTCGTTATCATCTCACGATAGCGACCACCATTCACAGTAACTTCCTGACCGGCCTCTTTTGGAAGAAGTATGGCCCGATGACGTCGCCAGCCCATAAGCCGCACCAAACGAACTGGGCGAGCATGCACAGGTGTTTCACATCTCCTACAGATCCGATTTGCTGAAATTTGCGCACAATTCTTCCGATTGTGGACACATTTGGTCGATTCTGCTGATCAAAAAAACATCACGAAATGCATTTTGATTTGAACGCCCATTTTCGTAAAAGGCTTAAAAAACTTTAACGCGTTGCTCGATTGTGTATCTTTCCACGGTTCAAATTGAGTTAGTCTGAAATTGAGAAATGTCAAATGAAATGCAGAAAAAAACTTGACGTTTAGTTGTGGTTCACATTCAACATCGGCCCTTACAATTTAACCACACATTACATTACGTATACGTATTTTTCAATATTTTAATGACGGATATTTTATGATTTTTTTTCGCATTTTTGCGATTTTTAAGGCACTGGGTGCACTTTTCCGGGTAGGTTTGTTCCTCATTTTTTTTTCTCCTATTCAATATCTACAACTCTGCTTTAGACACAAAAGAGATATTCCGTACGGTATACCGAGAAAAAATATAGAAAAAGTGCAAAAAATTCGAATGGCCATTAAATTATTAATTGAGCCAACTTGACTCACCGAATGATGCAGAAGTTCTTATTTCTGGAGCTACTTTCACCTGCAATTCTCAGAATTGAGTCCCACAAGCATGTGTTGTACTGTGTACTGGATTTGTATGTATTGAAGAAAAAAAGGTGCTGTGGTAGTTAATGAGATTTAATAGAATTCAATTCCTGATATAAATTTCCGACGCTTCACAATTTCTTTAAGTAATGCGAGACTTTCCATACATTTTAAAGTGTAACGTTAAAAAATCATAACTTTAATTAAAACAAAAAAAAAACCTGTCTCTTTGTTTCTTATCCTAGTCATTAATAATACATTTTACGTACATTGTCTTTAAGTATGTATTAGAGTACTAGCGACATGGATTTAAGTAATTAGCTGCTGAGAAAAGTGCTTAACTTTGGATGGTTCACAGGCAAAGAATACAAGTACTTAGTTCTTTTCCCTTCAATGGAGTTTATGGAATATTTATTATACTCCTACTTTAGTGTAAGTATAAGGATATGTGTAATGAAATTGAAGTCACTTGTACATCGTCCTACTTTTTCATTTAATAATGGAACACAATGTCATTCACATGACTACCACGACTAGCTCGGCAGTACCACATCCGATCAATCCAATTTTTCAGTACATTTTCGATTGTTTCGGGTCGAATCTCTTCAAATGGCAAATTCGATTTTATGTTTCAACGCTTTAATTGTCTCTGGATGCTTTGCGTAACATTTATCCTTAATGGCTCCCCACAGAAAATAATCTAAAGGGCTCAAATCACAAGTCAAAATAATCGGTAGTTCAAATTTTATTTTTGAAGGGCCCATCCTTTATTACTTATATTAAGTTGAGATATTGAATCGCTTATAACATTTTTAGCCATTACCTAAATATTATATAGCTTTAAATGTAGCAATAGTATATTCGTATTAAAAACACTGCAAAAATTTAACATATTTATAAATTGTGAATTTAAATTACTGATGTCGATTTGAGTGGGAAATTTGTGAAATAAAAATGATTAGGTGGGTTTTTTTAGAATTACTTACAAATTGACAATTAAGCATAAAACTGCATATTTCAACAGCAGAATAGTGGCCAAGTCAATAACCCCTAAGCAGATTAAATACAAAAGCATTGTAATATGAATATATAAATTACTTTAGGAATTTTTTACGGCAAATTGTCATAAATGTCAATGGCAGTCTTTGAGGTGCATTTATTTGTAATTTTGTAAGTGTCCCCTTGTCTCATTTTCAGTAGAACAAATTCGTCCAAATATATATTTGTCATGGATTAAATTTATCTCAATGATCAACTCAATCTACAAGGTGGCGCAAAAGTAACCTTTCGATGTTTTGTGCCAAAGTCACCGACCGATTATTGGTCAAATAAATAGTAAGCAATATTCCGCGTTCTGGAGCAGTGTAGCGTAACATTGTTTATTAACGTGTATTTCGCATGTGTTTACTACACAAATGTCAAAACAGAACTGACATTAGGGGCCAATCGCAAAATTTATAGCATTTTCTGATAGGAGGATTACTTTTGCGCCATTTATAGCATTTTCTGATAGGAGGATTACTTTTGCGCCACCTTGTATTATTTTTTATTATAAAGAAAAATAATTTAAATTTTCATCTGATTCATATGATGAAGTTCTGTCTAGAGTGTGTTCTTTGTAGAGACATTAAATTTTTATCCTGCACGGAGAAAAAAACAGGAAACATAATATGTTTGGGATCAAAATTTAAATAAAATATACTTTGATGCAAATATTTTATATTTACATACCGGAACAAAAGTTTGAATATCTCTCTTATCAATGTTATTTTTTCGGAGTTTTGGTGCAAGTTATCTTTAAAATACTTAATAGGAAAAAAGTAATTTTTCCCAAATATAATATGATTCCAGAAAATATACTACAGAAGGGTGATGATCACCATTTGTCAAATAAATCGCCAACTTTTTGATATTTTCCCTTTGGTTTTGTTTCAAAATGATATAAGTTAAAGATAAGATCTTTCTTATTGTTATTGTGTAGTACGAGTATATCTGAAGAATATTTGAATGTTGCAGAATGAGGGTTCCAGTGAAGAAATCTTGTTAATGTTAACACAATTTTTTGAGTAAAAATTGCAATTAGAATTTTTGTCATTCATATCCAAAGGCTGTCAGTTCTCTTTTTGTGAGTGTTATTTCTACATACCGAAGACTATCATTTGTGAAAGCGTTATGCATTTCTTTCAGTATTGTGTTGGTTCTAAGAATTGATTATATCGGAACAAAAATCTGAATTTCAAAAAAAAAAAATAGTTCTGGTCTTTCCATATTAAGTTCATGACGTGTTTTAAGATCTTAAATATTTTGCACACTGAGTTAAATCATAAAATAACGCATACACCAACGTGGTCAGTGTACGGATTGTATAATTACACTATGCAACAAAATGTTTGTCGAAGGGCTAGTGTAATATGGAGTCCTAAACACGACAAAAATATAAAAAAAAAATATTTTATGGAAATTTTTTGTAATTTTTTTTAAATCAAATTTTATTGGCAGGTGCTTTTAATATATGTGTAAAGGGTTTTCCAATAAGAGTGATATGATTTCTTTGAAAACATAAAACACACTTATTGTTAAGGAAATTCAAAAGTTTTTTATTTAATGTGAAGTACGACTTCTTCTGCTGGGAACGAATTCGATGAACCAATTTTCGAGCACTTTTTCCACTAAATCAAGTCGACTGTCATGAATGGCACGTTCAATATTGGCATGTAAAGCATAAAGAGAGTCTGGTTTATTTCGAAAAACCAACGACTTCAAATAACCCCACAAGAAATAGTCTAATGGTGTTACATCACAACTTTTTGGAGGCCATTCAATATCACAATTTCTTGAAATAATCGAATCTCCAAACTTTTCTCGCAACAATTCAATTGTTTCATTTGCTGTGTGGCACGTAGCCACAATCGGTCAATGGCAAAAAGATAGCTCTTAACGAGAGCTAAAATATTGCTCATGGGTGTCAAGGTCGTAGGCCGACTGGAAAGTGTTTTTTTTGTATTTAAAAACATGTACTTGACATTTTGTACCAAAAATTACCTGTTTATAACTTTATTACCAGTGCATACAAAAACTGAAATTGTGTACAGTGTAATACTTTTATAGTACCTAGAGTCCTGAGCAAAATGGACGTTATTGGCCCGCCCCTTTTGGTACCTTCCACACAAATGGACCTTTTTGCACCAAAAGTAAACAGCTTTTAACTTTAATACCACTTGACATTTCGTACAGTGCAATGCTTTTATAGTACCTATGGTCCAGAGATAAGTGGCCGTAATTTGCACGCCCCTTTTTCCAACGCAAATGGACCATTTTAAACCAAAAATTAACAGCTTATAACATTAATACCAGTACATATAAATACTTGAAATTTGGTACAGTGTAATGCTGTTATAGTACCTAGAGTCTAGAGAAAAGTGACCGTTGTTGGGGCGCTCCATTTGGTACCTCTCACACAAATGGACCATTTTGTACCAAAAGTAAACAGCTTTCAACTTTAATACCAGAACATTAGGGCGGGTCGATTTAAAAATCGCCCATTGTTCAGTGAAAATCGTATTCTAGGGATCAAAATAAGAAACTTTGCCGAAGGAACCATACCTCTAAAACGAATTCTGATGTCCCGGAAAAAATCCCACTTTGACCCATTTAGAGTGTTCCAATCGAGTCCAAATGTATGGAACCCCCAGGGGGTGTGCCACTGGCATGGGTGGCACACCCCTTACATTTGGACTCGATTGGAGCACTCTAAATGGGTCAAAAAGGGATTTTTCAAAATTTGCCCCTACCCAAAAGTTCGACCCAAATTCCGGGACATCAGAATTCGTTTTAGAGGTATGGTTTTTTCGGCAAAGTTTCTTATTTTGATCCCTAGAATACGATTTTCACTGAGCAATGGCGACTTTTTTTGCCTCCCCACAAATCGACCCGGCCTACAGAACATACTTTAAAGTTATTAAATGCAGTTAAAAATGTTAATAATTTAAATAAAACAAAAAAAAATAAATGTATTAATATTTTTTGAGACTCATGGTAAGGGGTTCATCAGTCGGTTCACCCGACTGATATTTCTTACTTGTTTTTATATTTTTTAGTACATTTGAAGAAACGCTTTGTGGAATATTTTTTCGTTCAGAAGTTATCGATATTTAAGATATCACTCTGTGTATCGGACTTTTGGTCATAACTTCGTAAGTTAAGGTCCGATTTGAATTTTTTTTAAAGTTGGTATTTTTCGGTACTATTACTATAACTTCTAAATATTCTAAATTATATTCATTCAAAATTTGGTGTTAATCCGTCAAACCAATCAAAAGTTGTTCACAAAACAGTAGATATCATTCGATTTGCATTTTAATGGAATTCCACACAAAAAAATGGATTCAACTTTGATCGCCCCTCCTGAAAAACTACCTTTTTGCACTTAGTATAGTTTTGCACTTAGCAACGTTTCAAAATGGCTTCACTTTCTCCAATTTCTAGGCAAAAACTCTGGGAATTACCAAATAAGACTAGAAATTAATGACATTAATCTTAACCTATAGAAATTATAACTATTATAAGTAAAAATGAGTGTAACCATCGAAACAATAATTTAAATATTGTACAGTTGTAAAATTATGACAAATAATATATTTTTATATATTTTTTTTATAACAAACCCAAATATGGTTTAATACAAAGAACCGGCCATAATAAATATAAAGGATTACTCGTACATACTATCTAAAGGAATTATTAGAAACTACTAAACTAACCTATTTGTACATTTATTTCTCTGGAATCAAAATAAAAATGCATCATCGTAGTTTCCACTAGTTTTGTTACACAGCAATTTGTAACTTATTGTGGAAAAGCCACATCTCATGAAGACTCTGTTTTTCCGGAGTAGCAAAAATCTGATTATAAAGAAAAAAGTTTTTTCTTAAATTTCTGAAATGCAATTCTTTTAAAAATACACTGTGGAAATGTCACTTACTCGTAATTGCTTTATATTTCTTTTATTGTGAATTTAAATGTCTAAAGGCTTGTTGAGTAGGAAATTTGTGAAATAAAAATGAGGTGGGTTTTTTAGAATTACTTACAAATTAACAGATAAACCTAAAATTGAATGTTTCAACAGCAGGAAAGTGGTGAAATCAATAACATCTATGCAGATTGAATGCAAAAGCATTGTAATATGAATTTATATATTAGCTAATGGCATTTTTTAAAGCAAATTGTCATAAATGCAATGACAGATTTTGAGGTGCATTTATTTTTAATTTTGTAAATGTCCCCTTGTTTTCATCGATACCATTTAGAAAATAAACCTACCACATACATACTACTTCAGATATTTTCCTTTTGTTTTGTTTCCTAATGAGGCAAATTGTGGAGATAATTATTTCGAATGTTAGAAATTAATGGTTCAATATTTCTGTAGAATATTTGAATTTTGGCATTTCCCGTTTTGGGGGATCAAAATCTACCTATATTCCTTATAGGAAGCGAAGAAAAATGTTTAATGCTATTTTTTTAAATAAAAGTTACAGATTATATTTTCTCATTTATTGCCTAAGGCAATACTGTTCTTGGCGATGTTTGTTCTGCTCGCCGAAGGCTATTATTTTGTGAAAGCGTCATTTTTATTTTCAATGTCTTTCTGCTTTATTGAATAATTTGCATTTTTCCTTTTAATACTTTGTTGGTTTTAAGAATCTACAAAGTAGGAATAAAAAAAAAACGATTTCAGGAAAAAGTGTGGTCTTCTCTACATTAAATTGGACTTGTGTCGAACTCGTCCAATTAGGGTGACCAGATAAAAAATTAAGAACATAATCATCATATCGAACATTTCGTTAAGTTCGTGAGGGTCATAGCTGGCCATCCTAAGTGAACTATTTAGTTCGCGAACTACACAACTCTATATTAGGTTAAAGACTTGTTTGAGCCCTTCAAGTCACCTGGACCACACGGCATCAGTCCAACAGAAATGCAGAAAATGTTGAAGTACATTATTACATTATCCCCTGGAGAAAATTTATGTAGGCTGTACCAGGTTTTCATACATCCCGAATCGATGGAGGGATACCAAAGTGGTATTCATACCTAAAGCGGGGAAGATATCACACACAAGGCCAAAAGACTTCAGACCAATTTGCCTATCCACCTTCCTATTGAAAGGTCTGGAAAGACTTTTAGATTATTTCAGTAGGGAAAACCTGGATACAAAACTCCTGTCGGTGAACCAACATCCTTAGAAAAAGGGGAAGTCTACAGAATCAGCCCTGCACGAACTTGTGAGCACTATCGAATCGCCCCTGCATTTCAAGGAATTCACCATGGTGGCATTTCTTGACATAGAAGGGGCTTTTAACAACATTCAGTCGGATGCAGTAATTGCGGCACAGGCACATCTAAAAGTTAACTCTAGTTTGATTAGACTAATTCAGAGTCTGCTCAACAGAAGACGCATAACAGCATGTCTTGGGTCCACAACTCTAACAAGGTTTGTGTACAGAGGGACCCCACAAGGAGGAGTACTGTCTCCACTAATTTGAAACCTAGCGGTGAATGAAATCCTGCTAGATCTAGAACGTTGTGGCTGCAAGGTCGTGGCATATGCGGACGACGTGGCAATCGCAGTGAGTGGCAAATTCGAAAACGTCCTCCGAGACATTCTACAGGTGATCAAATTGGCCAGATGGGTCAGAAGCAGCGGTTTGGGCGTAAACCCAAAACAAGACAGAATTGGTTCTCTTTACTAGGATGAATAAAGTCCCACATGTGGACCCTCCACCTCGGATAAATGGAACAGATCTAGTCTTTTCTGAAAGTGCAAAATTTTTAGGAATAATTCTAGATAGAAAACTGTTATTTAGATTTAACGTATTGGAACGTGTAAGGAAGGCCAATGTCGCCTTATATTCCTGCAAAGTCGCGTGGGCCTCTCTCCTAAAATCGTCCACTGGATATATATAGCAGTAGTTCGTACTATACTGCTATACGGCATTGTGGTATGGTGGACGGCAACTGACAAACTAACCATCACCAACCTACTAACAAAGGTTCAGAGAACAGCCTGCCTGAGCATAAGCGGAGCTTTAAGGACTACAGCGACCGAGTCTCTACAAGCCCTACTCCATATACTGCCGATTAATATTGTGGCGAGAGAAGTTGCAACCAAAGCGACAATAAGATTAAACTGCTTATCAATGTGGAAGTACAAAAACGACGGTCACATGAGAATATCAAAGTGTAGTTCTATGGTAACCGACCGAGTGGACTATATACCAACTGTGTACACCTTCGAGAGAAATTACATCACTATGATTCCCGCCAGAGATGAATGGGTCGGCAGAATACCAGGTAATAGAAACCATCTCCACTTTTACCCGGATGGTTCGAAGCTTGATGAAAAGGTTGGCTTCGGAGTACACTGTGCAGAGCTTAGTTTGGCTATAGGTCACAGACTACCAGATACCTGCAGTGTCTATCAAGTGTCATAATGGCAATATGGGAAGTCGCCAAGTGGCTGAGTCGCAACATAGTAACCAACCCTGGCGTTGTCATGTACTCGGACAGCCAGGCTGCCATCAATTCTCTGGAGGCAACATCCCTAAATTCACAAACAGCCCTCAACTGCCGCAGATCTCTTAACGAGATGGCTGAACAGTTAAATATACACCTCATATGGGTGCCTGGGCATAGGGATATCCCGGGGAACTGCAAAGCCGATGAACTTGCTAGGAAAGGGACGACATTGCATTTTGTCTCGAAGAATTTGCATATATTGGTGCGCCACTATCCACGTGCAAGCTTTGGCTTAGGCAAGAGGCAGTCAAGAGGCTGTCCAACGAAATTTGGACAGAAATCGGCACCTGCAGGGTAGCTAGATAAATCTGGTACAACAAAAACAAAAATGGTATGACCTGAAAAGATCAAATATCTCCTCGCACAAGAGAGGCAAAGATTGTCTACGTTAGTATCAGTTCTGACGGGACACTGCTTGATCGCCGAACACGCCAAAAGATTGGGTATTGACTCCAATGAATTCTGCCGAAGCTGTGGAGATGAGGAAGAAGTGGAGAGCATTGAGCACTTGCTATGCGACTGCCCCGTTCTGAGTAAACGACGACTGGACATACTGGGGTCTGCCTTTCTAGGCAGCCTAACAGATATTTCCAGTATCGATATTCGTACTATCGATAAATTTGTATATCAATCAGGTTGGTTACGATTAGGTCTATGTGAGCTTGTATAAAAAAACCAGTAAGGAAAGGCTAAAGTCGGGCGGTGCCGACTATATAATACCCTACACCACTCTCGTAATATTGAATAACTCTGATATATAAATTTTGTAATTTATGTATAAATTGTTTACTTAAATTTACTTTTGGGACATTTTATACTTAAATAATACCCTGTACCACAGTGTGGCGTAGGGTATAAACACGATTGGATCTAAAGAGCCAAATCGGATGAAACATATATATGGGAGCTATAGCTAAATCTTTACCGATTTTCTTCAAATTCGGCAATGTTGGTTCATGAATCAAGAAACTCTAAAATATAGCTTCTATAGAACTAAAGGGCCAAATCGGACGAAACATATATATGGGAACTATAGATAAATCTTTACCGATTTTCTTCAAATTCGGCAATGTTGGTTCATGCATTAAGAAACTCTACCATTCTAAATTTCAAAACGATTGGATGTGAAATATAGCTTCTATAGAACTAAAGGGCCAAATCGGACGAAACATATATATGGGAGCTATAGCTAAATCTTAACCGATTTTCTTCAAATTCGGTAGTGTTGGTTCATGGATCAAGAAACTCTACCATTCTAAATTTCAAAACGATTGGATGTAAAATACAGCTTCTATAGAACTGAAGGGCCAAATCGGACGAAACATATATATGGGAGCTATAGCTAAATCTTAACCGATTTTCTTCAAATTCGGTAGTGTTGGTTCACGGATCAAGAAACTCTACCATTCTCAATTTCAAAATGATTGGATGTGAAATACAGCTTCTTCAGGACTAAAGAGAAAAATCGGACGAAACATATATATGGGAGCTATAGCTAAATCTTAACCGATTTTCTTCAAATTCGGTAGTGTTGGTTCATGGATCAAGAAACTCTACCATTCTAAATTTCAAAACGATTGGATGTAAAATACAGCTTCTATAGAACTAAAGGGCCAAATCGGACGAAACATATATATGGGACCTATAGCTAAATCTTAACCGATTTTCTTCAAATTCGGTAGTGTTGGTTCACGGATCAAGAAACTCTACCATTCTCAATTTCAAAATGATTGGATGTGAAATACAGCTTCTTCAGGACTAAAGAGAAAAATCGGACGAAACATATATATGGGAGCTATAGCTAAATCTTAACCGATTTTCTTCAAATTCGGCAATGTTGGTTCATGGATCAAGAAACTCTACCATTCTAAATTTCAAAACGATTGGATGTAAAATACAGCTTTTATAGGACTAAATGGCCAAATCGGACGAAATATATATATGGGAGCTATAGCTAAATCTTAACCGATTTTCTTCAAATTCGGTAGTGGTTCTTCGTGTATCAAGAAACTCTACCATTCTAAATTTCAAAATGATTGGATGTAAAATACAGCTTCTACAGGACTAAAGAGCAAAATCGGACGAAACATATATATGGGAGCTATAGCTAAATCTTAACCGATTTTCTTCAAATTCGGCAATGTTGGTTGATGGATCAAGAAACTCTACCATTCTAAATTTCAAAACGATTGGATGTAAAATACAGCTTTTATAGGACTAAATGGCCAAATCGGACGAAATATATATATGGGAACTATAGCTAAATCTTAACCGATTTTCTTCAAATTCGGTAGTCTCGCTTCATGGATCAAGAAACTCTACCATTCTAAATTTCAAAACGATCGGATGTAAAATACAGCTTTATAGGACTAAAGGGCCAAATCGGACGAAACATATATATGGGAGCTATAGCTAAATCTTAACCGATTTTCTTAAATTCGGTAGTGTTGGTTCATGGATCAAGAAACTCTACCATTCTAAATTTCAAAATGATTGGATGTAAAATACAGCTTCTACAGGACTAAAGAGCAAAATCGGACGAAACATATATATAGGAGCTATAGCTAAATCTTAACCGATTTTCTTCAAATTCGGCAATGTTGGTTCATGGATCAAGAAACTCTACCATTCTAAATTTCAAAACGATCGGATGTAAAATACAGCTTCTATAGGACTAAAGGGCCAAATCGGACGAAAGATATATATGGGAGCTATATCTAAATCTGAACCGATTTCAACCAAATTCAATAGCGATCTTAACAGCCGCGAAATACTCTAAACTGCAAAATTTCAGAACGATCGGAGTGAAATTGCGACCTGTAGTCGACGAACAACTTTACATGGACAGACGGACGGACGGACGGACGGACATCGTTAAATCGACTCAGCTAGTGATTCTGAGTCGATCGGTATACTTTAAGGTTTAAGGTTAACATCTGCCGTGAAACAAACTTATAATACCCTGTACCACAGTGTGGTGTAGGGTATAAAAAATACGGCTGCCACCCTAACCTAAAACTAAACCTACCCCATAGCACAAAAGTTATGACCACTTGAAGTTACTGTTCTGGATTTTTTACTGTTCTGGATTTGTGAGAGTGCGACGAATATTCCGTTATTTTTTCTACAAAGGTTGTTTAAAAAAATTTTCAAAAAAAGATTTACAGAAAATGGTACATTGTGTCCTCTTTTAAACAAAGTAAAATTTGCAAAAATCGGTTCAGCCGTTCGAAAGCAATTACAATTTTCAAACTAACTTTTTCCAAAAAAATTAAAAAAAAATCATTGCGAGATCTTATTTTACATATTTGTAACTGCTTATAAACATTTTAGCCAATAAACTACATAGGTCGATATTTAATGTTCTGACCCTTAGTAATGTTGGCTCAATTAATAACACAGTGCAACAACCAAAATGGGAATGCAATGAAACCAATTGCAAATGAAAGCTGACATTATCCATAACAAAACCTTCAAGGGTTTTTTTCAGTTCAGTGCGAGATTTCTTTTTACACGCATTTGAAGTTGGTGATTTTAGAACGCAGTCTAACAAGAAAAGATCATTGAAGATTTGATAAAATAATGCTTATTTATTTTTATTATCATGGAAAGCTGTGATATCTTACTGTGGGAATTTGTGGGCATTTTTTCGATTTTTCACTGGATGCACATTTTTCGGGTAGGTTTGTTTCGCATTTCGCATTTATGATGGCCATGAAATTATTAATTGAGCCAACTTGACTAAACTAATGATACAGAAGTTCAAATTTTGGGGCTACTTTCACGTCCAATTCTCAGAATTGAGTCCCAAAATCATTTGTTGTACTGCGTATGTTCTCTCAACTAGTGACTGGTCTATTTTTTCCTCTTCGTATAGAAAAAATTATATTTTTCTCATCTATCTATCCTTCCATCTTTGATGGCATTTATCATTAATTACAAATAGTTTTACACGGATAGCATTTCCGGTGACCCAAATTATTATTTGCATGGAAACCAAACAAAAACCAAATACCCGAATGACACTATTCAAGTGAATTAATTTATTCTTCTTCTCTCTTTTTTCCTTCTCTTTTTTTCCATATCCTTCTTCGTCGTTGGCTGCACAGGATATTGTACCAATGGAGCAAATAAGTTCAATGGTTTCTAACGGTGGTGGCAGCGTAACAATGCAACGTGATGATGATTACCGGAAACGCATCATGCAAAGTGAGTATAGCCCTGAAGGGAATTCGTCCCCCTGCGCCTTCTCGTATATACATATTTTTTCCCATAATTTCCCTCTTGGACTGAACTATACACAGATAGGTATCTTACTGTGAGAAAATAAATAATGATGTTAGAAAGGAAAAAAGTATGTTTTTCCGTGGAAATTCCTAATTGAATTGTGGAAGCAAAAGTTCATCTTTGCTTCAATGAAATTTCACAGCGGGCGCGTAACTTGGTTGTGGGGGCGGTGTGAGGAAAGTTTCGCCTTAAAACAATAGTAGAGTTTAACCAAATTGGATAGACATTGAGAAAAGTGCATATAATGTAATATTTCGGAATTCAAAATGAGCGGAAAAGTAAACGAAATAGTTGTGTGCCTAACAGTGATTTTATTTAGAGGAATAGTTTTCCAAAGTTATTCTAAATATTTCATTTGGATAAAGTCTTTGCATCCACAAAAAATGATTGGATAATTTTTGCATACAAAAATTGTATGTTTTAGTTTTTTTTTTAATTTAATTTTCATTTTGCATTGACATTTATAGACCGTGAAAGACCTTTGGTAGAAGGTAGATTTTTGACTCGACTGCGACCAGTAACCATAGAAAAGGACTATTTCGGTCAATAGCTAAAAGCATGAGGTGGCCTTTGCTGGAGGTCATTGTGAAAGGAAGCCAATAACAATCAATACGAGTTTATCGTATGAACTCAATCACCATTGGCGAGGAGTCAATGACCCACTGACAAAATATCAGTGACCATTGACAAGAGGTCTATGACCATTAATTCTTATCATTGATCATTGCCAAGAAGGCAATAGCAATTTTCAAGAGATCAATAACCATTGATAAGAGGTCAATGGCCATTGATTCTTATCATTAATCATTGACAAGAAGTTTATGATTAACTATTGGTAAGAGTGGTATGAGCATTGACAAGAGTTCAATGACACTTGGCAACAGGTCAATGGTCATTACCAATGGTCACTGACCTATTGTCAATGGTCACTGACCTATGGTCAATGGTCACTAACCTATGGTCAATGGTCACTGACCTATGGTCAATGGTCATTGACCTATTGTCAATGGTCATTGACCTAATTTCAATGGTCAGTGGCCATTTACATATTGTCAATGGTCAATGACCTATTGCCAATGGTCATTGACCTATTCTCAATGGTCATTGACCTATTCTCAATGGTCATTGACCTATTCTCAATGGTCATTGACATATTGTCAATGGTCATTGACCTATTGTCAGTGGTCATTGACCTATTGTCAATGGTCGTTGACCTATTGTCAATGGTCATTGACCTATTGTCAGTGGTCATTGGTCGTTGGTCGTTGGTCGTTGACCTATTGTCAATGGTCATTGACCTATTGTCAGGGGTCAATGAACTATTGTCAATGGTCAGTGACCTATTGTCAATGGTCATTTACCTATTGTCAATAGTCATTGACCTATTGTCAGTGGTCATTGAGCTATTGTCAATGGCCATTGACCTATTGTCAATGGTCATTGACCTATTGTCAATGGTCATTGACCAATTTTCAATGGTCACAGACCTATTGTCTATTGTCACTGACCTATTGTCAATAGTCACTGACCTATTTTCAATGGTCATTGACCTATTGTCAGTGGTCATTGACCTATTTTCAGTGGTCATTAACCTATTGTCAATGGTCATTGACCTATTGTCAATGGTCATTGACCTATTGTCAATGGTCATTGACCTATTGTCAATGGTCATTGACCTTGTGTCAATTGTCTTTGACCTATTGTCAATGGTCATTAACCTATTGTCTGTGGTCATTAACCTATTGTCAAAAGGTCGTTGACCTATTGTCAATGGTCATTAACCTATTGTCTGTGGTCATTGACCTATTGTCAAAAGGTCGTTGACCTATTGTCAATGGTCATTGACCTATTGTCAAAAGGTCGTTGACCTATTGTCAATGGTCATTGACCTATTGTCAATGGTCATTGACCTATTGTCAATGGTCAGTGACCTATTGTCAATGGTCATTGACCTATTGTCAATGGTCATTGACCTATTGTCAATGGTCATTGACCTATTGTCAATGGTCATTGACCTATTGTCAATGGTCATTGACCTATTGTCAATGGTCATTGACCTATTGTCAATGGTCATTGACCTATTGTCAATGGCCATTGACCTATTGTCAATTGTCATTGACCTATTGTCAGTGGTCATTGACCTATTGTCAGTGGTCATTGACCTATTGTCAGTGGTCATTGACCTATTGTCAATGGTCATTGACCTATTGTCAATGGTCATTGACCTATTGTCAATGGTCATTGACCTATTGTCAATGGTCATTGACCTATTGTGAATGGTCATTGACCTATTGTCAATGGTCATTGACCTATTGTCAATGGTCATTGACCTATTGTCAATGGTCATTGACCTATTGTCAATGGCCATTGACCTATTGTCAATGGTCATTGACCTATTGTCAATGGTCATTGACCTATTGTCAATGGTCATTGACCTATTGTCAATGGTCATTGACCTATTGTCAATGGTCATTGACCTATTGTCAATGGTCGTTGACCTATTGTCAATGGTCATTGACCTATTGTCAATGGTCATTGACCTATTGTCAATGGTCATTGACCTATTGTCAATGGCCATTGACCTATTGTCAATGGTCATTGACCTATTGTCAATGGTCATTGACCTATTGCCAATGGTCTTTGACCTATTGCTAATGGTCAGTGGGAACAATTGTCAATGGTCAGTGGGAACTATTGTCAATGGTCATTGACCTATTGTAAATGGTCATTGACCAATTGTCAATGGTCATTGACCTATTGTCAATGGTCATTGACCAATTGTCAATGGTCTTTGACCTATTGTCAATGGTCATTGAATTGTTGTCAAAGGTCATTGACCTATTGTCAATGGTCATTGACCTATTGTCAATGGCCATTGACCTATTGTCAATTGTCATTGACCTATTGTCAGTGGTCATTGACCTATTGTCAGTGGTCATTGACCTATTGTCAGTGGTCATTGACCTATTGTCAATGGTCATTGACCTATTGTCAATGGTCATTGACCTATTGTCAATGGTCATTGACCTATTGTCAATGGTCATTGACCTATTGTCAATGGTCATTGACCTATTGTCAATGGTCATTGACCTATTGTCAATGGTCGTTGACCTATTGTCAATGGTCATTGACCTATTGTCAATGGTCATTGACCTATTGTCAATGGTCATTGACCTATTGTCAATGGTCATTGACCTATTGTCAATGGTCATTGATCTATTGTCAATGGTCATTGACCTATTGTCAATGGTCATTGACCTATTGTCAATGGTCATTGACATATTGTCAATGGTCATTGACCTATTGTCAATGGTAAGTGACCTATTGTTAATGGTCAGTGGGACCTATTGTCAATGGTCAGTGGGAACTATTGTCAATGGTCATTGACCTATTGTAAATGGTCATTGACCAATTGTCAATGGTCATTGACCAATTGTCAATGGTCATTGACCAATTGTCAATGGTCATTGACCAATTGTCAATGGTCATTGACCAATTGTCAATGGTCATTGACCTATTGTCAATGGTCAACTGACAATAGGTCAATGACCACTGACAATAGGTCAATGACCACTGACAATAGGTCATTGACCTATTGACAATAGGTCAATGACCATTGACAATATGTCAATGACCATTGACAATAGGTCAATGACCTTTGACAATAGGTCAATGACCTTTGACAATAGGTCAATAACCATTGACAATAGGTCAATGACCATTGACAAGAGGTCAATGACCATTGACAAGAGGTCAATAACCGTTAATTCTTATCATTGATCCTTCCCAAGAAGACAATAGCAACATTCAAGAGATCAGTAATCATTGATAAGAGGTCTATGGCCATTGGTTCTTATCATTAATCATTGACAGGAAGGCATCGACCATTGATAGAAAGTTTATCAATCATTGACAAGAGTTCAATGACAATTGAAAAGAGATCAATGACCATTGACAAGAGGACAATGGCCATTGACAAGATGTTGGTCAATGGCCATTGACATGATGTCGGTCAATGACCATTTTCAATCGTCAATGACCATTGTCAATCGTCAATGACCATTGTCAATGGTAAATTACCTATTGTCAATGATCATTGACCCATTGACAGAACAATAACTCTTGACAGGAGGACAGAGTGATAATTACTATTGACTTTAACAGGCTAATAATAACTAATACATAATATGAGGTAAATGACAGTTTGCATGGGTTCAGTTAGGTTTCATAAAGTGTTAAATTCCAGTGACAGGAGAAAAAATGGTTAATGGCATATTTTCAAAATAAAGGGTATTAACAAGCTTTCAATGATCATTACAGGAGGTTAGTAAGCATCGTAGAAGCCTGGGAATCAGGCAATGAAGCCGAAATTATCGGCGGCGGCGGCGCATTGAAAAATACCGATCGGCGGCGGCGGCTGATCGGCTGAGCCGATCAAATTTAAACAATCAGCTGAGCCGATAAAGTTCCAGCAAACGATGGCGCACAAATGTCATTCTCAGGCGCTTTAAGATATTTACAATTACAACCAAAAACTTAAAATGAACACACAAATTAAGAAAATTTATGGAAGTTTTCATGTAGTGTCGAAATCTGTTCAATAAATCCATAATTATTAGACTTTGTTGTGTTCTCCGCTCAAGAGCTATTGTAATTTCCGTAAAAAACAAAAACGCATTTTTCCATTTCAAATCCCAGATCCCGAGATCCATTTACAAACTTTTTATACATTTTTACGCAAAAATGAACTTCATTAAAAATTCTGAGCCTATTGTATTACATAGTAATCACTTTCTTAATTTTAATGGTTGCATGAAATAAATCTTTTTGACTCACTAAATAAAATTCGGCGGCTGAGTTTCAGTCGATGTGAGCCGCTAAAATCGGCGGCGGCGCCGGCTGGGAAAAAAATGGCCGGCTGCGGCGCGCCGCCGATTTGCGCCGCGTCGGCTTCATAGCCTGCTGGGAATAGAAGATCAGTAACGATTGACGATAGTTTAATGATTATTGGAGTGTCATTGACCATTGAGGGAACTTTTCAGATACTGCAGATTAATGATGACTTACAGGACGTTAATCAGCAGTTGGGAATTACTTTTCAACAAAATGTTCTATTTAACTCCTTTTAAAATATATTATATATTGTAATTTCTTTAAATGTTAGTGCAAACTTATTATTTCCATCTCCTCCCCTCACCATTTGTTTTCCAACAATCAATAAACTCCTAGTTCCGACAACGATTTTAACTTAATATTAATTAATTTCTCCTGTGCTGTGTTTATTGGAGTGTACTGCCGTTTCCGTTTTAATAACACAACGCTTTTTTGTGTTTTTTCCTTTTTCTCTTCTATTCTCTTCCCTGGCCCAAATTCAATGCAACCATCGATGACAACGATGCAATCATCAACGTTTGGAAAACATCATCACGATCTGACATCGATTAACTGCTGCAATGGCTGATGTGAACCAAATCTGCCACACCACACCACACTGCCTCCGTCTCGGCCCTAAAATGAATTCCAATTGAATGTTTGATTCGAATGCAACATCGGCAAAAATTCTGCAACAATTCAATGCAACAACAACAACAACGAAACACCACGTCAACAAATTGTGAAATATCAACGCATCCGGCCACATCTGTTTTGTCGTCAACATTTTTGCATTTCTCCCCGGGAACGATGGATGGTATGTGATTCTATCATTATTCTCGTCCTCATCGGCGGTGGCGTCGTCATCGTCGGCATGTTGATTGGATCATGGTTGGGTTCGTTGCGTTTGATTTGGTACGCCAACAAATTGTTCCTGATCCGGGGCCGTCCATCCATATTCACATATCAGTGCGTCAAATGAGTGAGTAAATGAAATTATTTATGTATATATGTACAATACATTTACATACATTCAGAATACACTCACACATGGTGTGCTTTTTTTGCTCTGTACACGTATTATTATTAATTTTTACATATGTATTTGAATATGTCGAATGGGGTCCGAAGGACTTCATCATCATATACGGAAATTGTGTGTGAGTGTGTGTATTTGAACTCATGTAATGTAATTGCACTCATGTTAATTTTTTTTTTTTTGTTGGAACAAAAGTTTCATTTCATATGCGCAGTTCATGGAAATTGTAAATATCTTTCGGCAAAAAAAGAACAAAGTTTTTATGTTTACACAGCCTTCATCATAAGATTATTGAGGATACGTATATGAAATTGGAGTAGAACAAAAGGATTGGCATGTTTGGAAAGTAGGATAGAAAAATAACATGGTTTTATGTACGCATATAGGGGTGGAGTGAAAGAAAATTCTAATTTGAGAAAATCCTAACATAATAACTGACAAAAGTTCACCTGTGATTCCAATAAGTGTAAATTATGTCCTTATGTGCCTTAAGGACGACATATATTACGATATATATTAAATATGTTATTTGTCCCCCACCCTAAGAAATATGCAACCTCACATATAATCTTATGTAAAAACATGCAAAGTTTAAGTAAAATCAATGTATGTCTATTGCCCTTCAAGGAAAACTAACTGGGATACAAGTTTACATTTTTTGAACAAGCATTTCAAATTTCATACTTGTTCCTTGTGTTTTTTTTTTTTTGATTCTAATTTCCATTAAACTCTGCACCAGACATCGCATCTGTTTGGCCAAGTGTTTTTGCGAACCGTATGGACAAAGGGAACAGAATATTGTTGGGAAACTGTAAAAGAGAATTGGGATTGTAAAACTTGATGACGCCTCTATCTGAGTATAAAAGAAGAAAATTAAAAATGTTCACAAAAAAAAAAACATAAAAATGAAACTTTAGTGCGTTGTGCCATAAAAACATTTATTGAGATTTTGTAATGCCTGAAAATCCTTTAATTTAAATTTAGACGAAAATTGGAAAAAACGAGTCATACTGTGATGGCAGTGGAAAAAATATTTTTATTTTAAGAAGTATAGGCCTGAAAATTTAAAAATAAATTAAGTCAAAACTAAAGTCGGAAGGCTTTATCCAAAATTTGAAGTCAAACGGTTACTTCTATCGAAAGTTATCGTGCGCACCAGTCAGGCGGACGGACGGATATTTCTCAAATCACTTAAAATGACCCAAAAGGATTTCTGCCAAATATTCTTGGAGTCTCTTGAGCCACTCCTTCGAAGTGTTACATTCGTGGCCGACAGCATCTGACATATACCCTCTTGGGGGTATAAAAACAATGATTTTGTTGAAATTCTCTTACTTCTACCAAAAGGACTATAATTTCTACATTTATCGACGTATTTTCTTTAATTAGTTATTCCATTTTTTGTATGTTAGCTTTCAAAAATTGGAACAAATAAATCTTTTGCAATTTTTTTTATATTTTTTATGATTCTTTTTTGCGTCGTCAAAAAAGACAAAAAAAAACATAATTGTTTTAACGATAGTTACTAAATAAACTTTTGTTTTTACATGAAAGTCATATTTGTAACCCTCATAATTTCTTTTAATCTAAAGGGCATCCCGGCATTATCAGACTTATATTTAAACCAGTAAGGAAAGGCTAAAGTCGGGCGGGGCCGACTATGTAATACCCTACACCACTCTCGTAATATTGAATAACTCTGATATATAAATTTTGGGACATTTTATAATTAAATAATACCCTGTACCACAGTGTGGTGTAGGGTATAAAAACGATTGGATCTAAAGAGCCAAATCGGATGAAACATATATATGGGAGCTATAGCTAAATCTTTACCGATTTTCTTCAAATTCGCCAATGTTGGTTCATGGATCAAGAAACTCTACCATTCTAAATTTCAAAACGATTGGATGTAAAATATAGCTTCTATAGAACTAAAGGGCCAAATCGGACGAAACATGTATATGGGAGCTATAGCTTAATCTTAACCGATTTTCTTAAAATTCGGTAGTGGGCCAAATCGGACGAAACATGTATATGGGAGCTATAGCTTAATCTTAACCGATTTTCTTAAAATTCGGTAGTGGGCCAAATCGGACGAAAGATATATATGGGAGCTATATCTAAATCTGAACCGATTTCAACCAAATTCAATAGCGATCTTAACAGCCGCGAAATACTCTAAACTGCAAAATTGCAGAACGATCGGAGTGAAATTGCGACCTGTAGTCGACGAACAACTTTACATGGACGGACGGACGGATGGACGGACGGACGGACGGACATCGTTAAATCGACTCAGCTAGTGATTCTGAGTCGATCGGTATACTTTAAGGTGGGTCTAGCTGTGTTATTTTAAGGTGTTACAAACATCTGCCGTGAAACAAACTTATAATACCCTGTACCACAGTGTGGTGTAGGATATAATGATTGGATGTAAAATACAGCTTCTATAGGACTAAAGAGCCAAATCGGACGAAACATATATATGGGAGCTATAGCTAAATCTTAACCGATTTTCTTCAAATTCGGCAATGTTGGTTCATGGATCAAGAAACTCTACCATTCTAAATTTCAAAACGATTGGATGTAAAATACAGCTTCTATAGGACTAAAGGGCCAAATCGGACGAAAGTTATATATGGGAGCTATATCTAAATCTGAACCGATTTCAACCAAATTCAATAGCGATCTTAACAGCTGCGAAATACTCTAAACTGCAAAATTTCAGAACGATCGGAGTGAAATTGCGACCTGTAGTCGACGAACAACTTTACATGGACAGACGGACGGACATGCTTAAATCGACTCAGCTACTGATTCTGAGTCGATCGGTATACTTTAAGGTGGGTCTAGCTGTGTTATTTTCAGGTGTTACAAACATCTGCCGTGAAACAAACTTATAATACCCTGTACCACAGTGTGGTGTAGGGTATAAAAATATGGCACAAATCCTAAAAGAGCATCCCAAGAAAATCCGAATTAAAAAACCAGTAAGGAAAGGCTAAAGTCGGGCGGGCCGACTATATAATACCCTACACCACTCTCGTAATATTGAATATCTCTGATATATAAATTTTGTAATTCATGTATAAATTGTTTACATAAATTTACTTTTGGGACATTTTATACATAAATAATACCCTGTACCACAGTGTGGTGTAGGATATAAAAACGATTGGATCTAAAGAGCCAAATCGGATAAAACATATATATGGGAGCTATAGCTAAATCTTAACCGATTTTCTTCAAATTGGGTAGTGTTGGTTCATGGATCAAGAAAATCTACCATTCTAAATTTCAAAATGATTGAATGTAAAATACAGCTTCTACAGGACTAAAGAGCAAAATCGGACGAAACATATATATGGGAGCTATAGCTAAATCTTAACCGATTTTCTTCAAATTCGATAGTGTTGGTTCATGGATCAAGAAATTCTACCACTCTAAATTTCAAAAAAAGGCTAAAGTCGGGCGGTGCCGACTATATAATACCCTACACCACTCTCGTAATATTGAATAACTCTGATATATAAATTTTGTAATTCATGTATAAATTGTTTACATAAATTTACTTTTGGGACATTTTATACTTAAATAATACCTTGTACCACAGTGTGGTGTAGGGTATAAAAACGATTGGATCTAAAGAGCCAAATCGGATGAAACATATATATGGGAGCTATAGCTAAACCTTAACCGATTTTCTTCAAATTCGGTAGTGTTGGTTCATGGTTCAAGAAACTCTACCATTCTAAATTTCAAAACGATCGGATGTAAAATACAGCTTCTATAGGACTAAAGGGCCAAATCGGACGAAACATATATATGGGAGCTATAGGTAAATCTTAACCGATTTTCTTCAAATTAGGCAATGTTGGTTCATGGATCTAGAAACTCTACCATTCTAAATTTCAAAACGATCGGATGTAAAATACAGCTTTTATAGGACTAAAGGGCCAAATCGGACGAAACATATATATGGGAGCTACAGCTAAATCTTAACCGATTTTCTTCAAATTCGGCAATGTTGGTTCATGGATCAAGAAACTCTACCGTTCTAAATTTCAAAACGATCGGATGTAAAATACAGCTTCTATAGGACTAAAGGGCCAAATCGGACGAAAGATATATATGGGAGCTATATCTAAATCTGAACCGATTTTCTTCAAATTCGGCAATGTTGGTTCATGGATCAAGAAACTCTACCATTCTAAATTTCAAAACGATCGGATGTAAAATACAGCTTCTATAGGACTAAAGGGCCAAATCGGACGAAAGATATATATGGGAGCTATATCTAAATCTGAACCGATTTCAACCAAATTCAATAGCGATCTTAACAGCTGCGAAATACTCTAAACTGCAAAATTTCAGAACGATCGGAGTGAAATTGCGACCTGTAGTCGACGAACAACTTTACATGGACAGACGGACGGACGGACGGACGGACGGACAGACATCGTTAAATCGACTCAGCTAGTGATTCAGAGTCGATCGGTATACTTTAAGGTGGGTACAAACATCTGCCGTGAAACAAACTTATAATACCCTGTACCACAGTGTGGTGTAGGGTATAAATACCATTTTTCTTTTAAAAAAGTAAAAAAAATTATCATACACATTTTTTTAATATTTTTTCTTGTTTTGGACACTAAATTACCCCAGCTATTGTCTTTTTGACTAATTTTAAGACAATTTTCTTTATATCTATATCATTATTTTTCTCACAACTTCATAACTTCGAAAGTGAAGAATTTTTAGACTCTTTATAATTGCCTTTCGTAAATTCATCATTGCTAATTTATAACTGTGAGAGAAAACAATGTTTGTGCTTTATTCACTATACACATACATGTATAATATTTTGCACAAAATGCAAAAAAAATTGTTTAGTATATACTAGCTGACCCGGTGAGCTTCACTGCCCTCAAAGTACGTTTCAGTGAAATAGAAGTGCGGTGTTTTCGGGTCATCAATATTGCACTTAAATGCACAAATTTAGTGTAGTGCAATAACCGTAAAATCACCTTGGGAGGCTACGTCGCCCATTCTCTGTTGGGGCATATAGATTGCTGTGATATACAGTCATACCAATTAGTGCAATAATTCTATCAGTATTTATTTTTTCTACAACGATGCCGCATGCGCGTATTCACGCCCTCTAATCCGATATCTCCCAATTTTGTTGAGTCACGTGCTAACTTTTAAGGCACTTGAATACTAAACACACTTGGTAAAGCGTCAATCTAGATATAATGGTCTCCAGTTATTTCGTTTTCAGCAAGCGTGTCGTATGCACAGATACTTCCTCTGATCAGCTTTTTAATTAGATTCCGTAGAGTGCTATCAACAGCATCCACTAAAAACTTCAAGACGATGAGATGAGAACGCATCTCTATATTTCGTTTTGAGTATCGGCACTATTTTCATGCAAATTTTGAAAACTGTCCTGCAATGATATTAGAAATATCATATCGGCGCCACGGCCTTATCACTCTCTTTTGCAAAGATATCGCTGCAATACTATTTCAAATATTGCGTTCTACATTTTGTATTTATATGGGGGTGTCATGCCAACTGTTTCCATCGTTCCTGTTTGTAGCTCCACGACCAGAGAATGAAGCCGAGCCAAAATTGGCGGTGGCGGCTGCCATTGAAAATTATAGATCGGCGGCGGCGTCTAGGCGGCTAAGCCGACATAAAATTTCATTTTTTTGCATTACACTTTGGACATATTTTGTCCATATTACCAATTTGAATATCAGTAAAGCTTAAATAGTCAATATTACTTTGGTAAAAAAAGGCACATCTTGAAGTAAAAGTACGCGGTAAATGCACTACAGTCTGTCTCAATCGACTCATTCTAGTCGCGTCATGAGTTTTCCTAGAAAGCTTTGTTCGCACTTTAGGCATAATGCACTTTTTAGATATTTAGAATTTAGATAGCGATTCCGTTTGCGGGCACAAAAAGAACTTACTTTTTATTACATACACATAAAATGAGCTTAATTGAAAAAATTTTGATATTCTGCTCTGAAAAATAACGGCAAATAAATGTAAACGCATTGCAAGAAAATAGTAAAACAAAGGCAAAAATAAAATAAACTCAAACCAAACATAACATCACTGCAGCATGGTAATGTTTGGCTATATTTGTTTTTGCTTGCCTCTGTCTTTTTTTCACGTCACCACGCATGGCGTACGACAAAAAAAACAAAAACAAAATACATTGCCATTCTCTGTTGCTATCCATAGCACACACACGCTCGGCCATATGTAGGCAAAACAAAAACAAATCACATTGCTATTCTCAGCAAAGCAATACTCACTGTAGGATGGGAGAGTAAAATATTGGAACACTCGCATCGTGTTCATGTCCGTGGTGAATTTTACTTAGGATTTTGAAAGCCATGAATCTCCTTTTCTAATAAAGTTTTTAATATTTTTTTTGGCGTAAAACCTTCACCAGGTCGAGAGCTTTTTATCATAAAAAATTTCATGAAAATCAGCCGGGCCTTTCTCAAGATTGTCCCGAACATAAAAAAGGCACTTCAAAATATAATATTAGTTTAGAAGTTTAGATAAAATTTGCAATAGAATTTTTGCTACTAAAATTTTTAAATACAATTTGTCGATAAAAAATTTGCAATTTAATTAATATGTAATAGATGTCTTAACATTAAAAAATATATAATTGTTAACTTAATAATATTTACTGCAATAAAATTAAACCAAAAATTTTTTTTTCTATAGAAATTTGTCTATAAATATTTTTCAATACAATTTTTCAAATAAATACTTTTTAATACAAATTTGCAATAGAATTGTTTTATAAAAAATTTGCAATAGAATATCCTCTATAAAAAAATTGCAATAGAATTTTCTCTATAAAAAATTTACAATAAAATATTTTATTTAGATAGAATTTTATATAGAATTTCTTCAAAAAATTTGCAATTTATTTTTTTTTTAATTTGCTATAGAATTTTCGCTGTAATAAATTCGCAATAGAATTTTTTATAACAAATTTGCAATAGACTTTTTATAAAAAATTTGTAATAGAATATTTTCTATAATAAATTTGAAACAGATTTTTTTCATTATAAATTTGCAATAGAATTTTTTCATACAAATTTTCAATAGAATTTTTTTATATCAAAAACAGCTATAGAATTTTTTTTATAAAAAATTCGCTATAGTTTTTTTACTAAAAAAATTCGCTATAGTTTTTTTTATAAAAAAATTTCCAATAGAATATTCTGTATGAAAAATTTGCAACAGAATCTTCTCTATAAAAATTGTCCAATCAAATTTTTGCTAATAAACATTTTAAATAGAAATTTTTCTATAAAAATTTGCAATCCAATTTTTTCTATAAATAATTTGAAATATAATTTTTCTATAAAAAATTTGCAATAGAATTTCTTCTATAATAAATTTGCACTAGAATTTTTAAAAAAAATGTTCAATATAAATTTTTATACCCTCACTTTAGTGTGACGAGGGTATATATCATTTGCTACGGAAAAAAGTGTAACACATCGAAGGAGTGACCTAAGACCCCAAGTATGTTCGGCGGAAATCCGTTTTGGTTCATTTTAAGTCGAATGAGCAATGTCCGTCCGTCTGTCTGTCTGTCTGCTGGCTGGTGCGCACGATAACTCTCGAAAGGAGTAACCGATTGACTTCAAATTTCGTATGTGGTAATATTTTTTTCTATCTCCGGCTTAGTTCGAAGATGGGCCATATTGGTCCACTCCTTCTGGTACCTCCCCCACAAAGGGTTACAATGTTGTGAAATATTGATTCTTTAATAACTGCCATTATACGTATTCGAATCTTTTGAAATTCCACACATGGTATTAGTTTGTTAGTCGCTATCAACTCGAGGAAAATGGGCGAAATTGCCACGCCCGTTTTCGTATCTCCCACACAAATACACCATTTTGCACTAAAAGTTAAAAGCTTATAACATTAATACCAGTGTTTAGAAATACTTGAAATTTTGTACAGTGTAATGCTTTTATAGTGCCTACAGCCCAGTGCAAAATGTTCGTTATTGCCGCTCCCGTTTTGGTACCTCCCACACAAATGCACCATTCTGCACCAAAAGTTAACAGCATATAACATTAATAACAGTGTATAAAAATACTTGAAATTTTGTACAGTGTAATGTTTTTATAGTGTCTATAGCCCTGTGAAAAATGGGCGTTATTGCCACGCCCCTTTTTGTACCTCCCACACAAAATGACCAAATTATACCACAATTTAATATCTCAACGTTAATATACCAGTCCATATAAACGGTTACAATTCGGCACAGTGCAATTTATTTAAAGTATCTACTGTTCAGCAAAATATAGGTGTATTTCTTAAACCCCTTCTGGTACCTCCCACAAAAATTGACAGAATAATTTGTGTAATATTCAATATTAAATTACTCACAAAGTGAGGGTATACCTTAGTCGGTTTACCCGACTGAAACTTTCTTACTTGTTTTATAAAAAATTTGCAATATAATTTTTTTATAAAAAAATAGCAATTGAATTTTTTATAAAAAATTTGCAAAACAATTATTTTTTTAAAAATTTGCTATAGAATTTTTATTTGCAATAAAATTGTTTTATAACATACTTGCAACAGACTTTTTTATAAAAAATTTGTAATAGAATTTTTCCTATAATAAATTTGCAGTAGAATTTAAAAAAAAAATGTATAAAAAATTAGCAATTGAATTTTTTTACAAAAAATTTGCAAAATAATTTCTTTTTTTTAAAATTTGCTGCAGAATTTTCTCTGTAATAAATTTGAAACAAAATTGTTTTATAAGATATTTGCAACAGACTTTTTTTTATAAAAAAATGTGCAATAGAATTTTTTTATCAATATTTGCAATACAATTTTCTTTAATTTGCAATTTTTCTATACTAAATCACAATAGATTTTTTTATTTAAAAAATTGCAACAGAAGTTTTTCTATAAAAAAATTGCAATAGAATATCCGCTATTAAAAATTTCAAATAGAATTTTTGCGTTTGAAAATTTGCAATAGAATTTTCTCTATAAAAAAATTTGCAATTAAATTTTATCTATACAAAATTTGTAATAGAACGTTTTTTATAAAAAATGTCCAATAGAATTTTCCCTACAAAAAAATTGCAATAGAATTGTCTCTATAAAAATTTACAACAAACTTTTTCTATAAAAAATATGCATTTGCGCATGAAATGTAATTTTTTCTACTTATATTTGAATTTTTTTAAGAAAATAACCAATAGAATTTAAAAAAAATTCCAATAAAATTTTGTTTATAATAAATTTGCATTTTATTTTTTTATAACAAATTTGCAATAGACTTTTTATAAAAAATTAGCAATCGAATTTTTTTTTAAAAAATTGCTATTAAAAATTTGAAATTGAATTTTTGCTATTAAAAATTGTAAATAGTTATTGTTCTTTAAAAAATTTGCAATTTACTCTAAAATTCTATTTCAAATTTTTAATAGCAAATTTTTTAAAAAAAAATCGATTGCTAATTTTTTATAAAAACGTCTATTGCAAATTTGTGATAAAAAAAATAAATTGCAAATTTATTATAAAGAAAATTATATTGGATTTTTTTTTTAAATTCTATTGGTTATTTTCTTAAAAAAATTCTATTTAAAATTTATTATAGATAAATTTTCTATTTCAAATATAAGTACAAAAAATTACATTTCACGCGCAAATGCATATTTTTTTATAGAAAAATGTTTGTTGTAAATTTGCAATTGCAATTTTTTTTTTGTAGGGAAAATTCTATTGGACATTTTTTATAAAAAACGTTCTATTGCAAATTTTGTATAGATAAAATTTAATTGCAAATTTTTTTATAGAGAAAATTCTATTGCAAATTTTCAAACGCAAAAATTCTATTTGAAATTTTTAATAGCGGATATTCTATTGTCATTTTTTTATAGAAAAACTTCTGTTGCAATTTTTTTAATAAAAAATTTTCTTTATAATAAATTTGCAATTTATTTTTTTTATAACAAATTTGCAATAGACGTTTTTATAAAAAATTAGCAATCGAATTTTGTTTTAAAAATTTGCTATTAAAAATTTTAAATAGAATTTTTGCTATTAAAAATTTTAAATAGTTATTGTTCTTTAAAAAATTTGCAATTTACTCTAGAAAATTGCAAATTTTCTCTATTATAAATTTGCAATAGTTTTGTTTTATAAAATATTTGCTAGAAATTTATTTTATAAAAATTTGCAATAGATTTTTTTATAAAAAATTTGATATAGAATTTTTTTATAAAAAATTTGATATAGAAATTTTTTTATAAAAAATTTGTAATGCAATTTACAATTAGAAAAATAGAATTTTCTCTTTAAAAAATTTGCCATAAAATTTTTGCTATTAAAAATTTGAAATAGAATTTCTATAAAAAATTTGTAATAGATAATTTTCTATAATAAAATTGCAGTAGATATTTTTTAAAAAAATGTTCGATACATTTTTTTAAAAATGTTCGATACATTTTTTTAAAACAAATTAGCAATTTTGATAAAAACTAGCAACAATTTTTTTTAAAAATTTGCTATAGAATTTCCTCTGTAATTAATTTCAATAGACATTTTTCATTAAAAAATTTCCAATAGAAGTTTTTCTATAAAAAATTTGCAAAAAAGTTTTCGCTATTAAAAATTTCAAATAGAATTTTTGCTCTTGAAAATTTGCAATTGATTTTTTATTTCCAATAGAATTTTCTCTATAAAAAATTTGCAATAAAATTTTCTCTATACAAAATTTGCAATAGAAATTTTTGATAAAGAATTTGCAATAGAATTTTTTATAAAAATTTGCAACATATTTTTTCTGTAATAGATTTGCAATACAATAGAATTCTTTCTGAAAAATTTGCATAGCATTTTTTCTATAAAAAATTTGCAATATAATTTTTTCCATAGAAAATTAGCAATAGAATTTTTCCTAAAGGTTGGTTAAATTTAAAGGGCCGATGTTGATTTTGAATAAAACACAAATTATTTAGGAAATTATTGTCATTTCTTTTTATCGGCCAAAAGGCCGCCGCGATCTCGTCGGCACACCTCCATCCGATGGTCGAAATTATCGATGACGCTGAGGCATAATTGAGGTTCTATGCTGTTAATGTGCCGAATTATCTCATCCTTTAGCTCTTGAATTGTTGCTGGCTTATCTACGTACACCTTATCTTTGAAATAACCCCAAAGAATGAAGTCCAACGATGTCAAATCACATGATCTTGGCGGCCAATTGACATCGCCACGACGTGAGATAACACGGCCATTGCATTTGTTGCGCAAAAGAGCCATTGTTTCGTTAGCTGTGTGGCAAGCGGCACCGTCCACATATTGTCCACATCCATATCTTCCAACTCGGGCCATAAAATGTTCGTTATCATCTCACGACACCATTCACGGTAGCTGCCTGAACGGCCTCATTTCGAAGAAGTATGGCCCGATGACGTCGCCAGCCCATAAGCCGCACCAAACGAACTGGGCGAGCATGCACAGGTGTTTTCACATCTCTTACGGACCCGGTTTGCTGAAATTTGCGCACAATTCTCCCGGTTGTGGACACATTTGGTCGATTATGCTGATCAAAAAAAATCACGACGTTCACGAAATGCATTTTGATTTGAACGCCCATTTTCGCAAAAGTTTTAAATAACTTTAACGCGTTGCTCGATTGTGTACCTATCCATGGTTCAAATTGAGTTAGTCTGAAATTGAGAAATGTCAAATGAAATGCAGAAAAAAACTTGACGTTTAGGTGTGGTTCACATTCAACATGGGCCCTTACATTTAACCATCCTTCATAAAAAAATTTAACAGAATTTTTGCTATAAAAAATGTTCTAGAACTTTTTCTTTATAAAAAATTCGAAGTAGAATTTTTCTCTATAAGAGTTCAAAATAGAATTTTTTCTCTATAAAAAATTACAATTAAAATTTTCCTTTTTAAAAAATCTAAATATAATTTTTTCGCTATAAAAATTCTAATCGAATTTTTTCCATACAAAAATTTTCAATTGAATTCCAAGTGTATATATAGCATTATTATATATTATATATATGGTATTATTATATATATTTATATATATAGTATTTTTTCATCAAATTTTGTTGTCAGTTCAGAAAAGCAAAAAAGTTTCTGTCCGTATATTAACAAAATAATTGGAAAAGGTCGGGAACATTTTAAAAATTAAATTTTCAAATCCAGAAGGTATGCGTGGTGCTGTCCTTACCGTCCGAACAACATTTGCTTGTAGAATCTATGCTTGCAGAACCTATGCTGTAGGCACTGTGGGTATTTGCGGCACCGACACCAATCGGGTTTGTTATTTTCCTTCATGACAGTGTACCATCTTACTCGTATGTTACGAATATACGCACATAAATATTGTTGTACCATAAATGAAGAAATTACCTATAATTTGATCCTCTTGACCATCACCTACCTTACCCTAATATTGCTATGATACTTACACTTGGCTAGACGAGCAGATTGTGTGAATATGAACTCTACAAATTCAGTCGTTTTAGAGCTAATCGGCGACCAACAAACACACACTACAATTTTATATCTAAACAATATGTTTATTATTCTGAGAATCTTAAAGATTTATACTTGCTACATTGTATTGCTGAGAGTGTATAAAAATACAAATTTGTTTATTCGGCTGAAATGTACTCAGATGTTTGTATTTATCCATAACAAAATGACAATTTCACAGCCATTTTCAATTATATTACTCTTAAGGGACACTTAAAAGAAGAATGTCTTTATTCGTTTTTTTCTTTCAAATATAATAAAAAAAGTAATTCCATTCGAAATTACTTCATTCGTTTTGTTTTCTTGTTTAACTTACTGTGGCAAAGAGAAGCCAAAGCTGAAATATATAATTTATTTATACATTAACTTTGAGAGATATTGAGTATAGCAAATAAGCATTTTATTTAGATTAAACCTCTCATCGTGGCTAAAGGACATAAAATCCTTCAGATTAACAATGGTGTTGTTGTTGTTTTTGTTAATACTATCGCATGTAAGGCTTGTCTTTATCGAGTATAACAATACTATATTACGAGCCTTAACGAGATGCATTTGCACTCCAAAACAATACAAAGATAACGGAACCAAAATTGCCACAACAACTGCCAAATGGCAAAAATAAACTCGGATAAATATTTACTCAGTTTCGGTCACCATCACCGAAACCACACAATCATACCAACATGCCAAAACGCCGCCTCAACAATATGTTCGAATCATAAAAATCATTCAACTGAAAGGCAAACACAGAAAAAGTGACTGCCTCGTCACCGTCGTGCCGTACCGTCCCCTTTCGCACAGTCTTTTCCCGATCATCATTATTATTGTCTGAGTTGAAGACGAAGAATCGTTCTTCATGCTTCATCCTTAGTCGATTCCTTTCCGTTTGCCACATTTTTTCTTTCATTCCTTTTTCCCTCCGGCGAACAGACAATTCAAAGATGCTGTCCTTATATTGTTGTCAGCTGTCGTTGTTGTTATTGTCGTTGTTCTTCTTCTTATTTTTGTTACTTCTGCTGCTGTCTTGTGAGCGGAGCGGTGCTGAACATAGTTGAGCTCGACACAATGATGACTGTTGTCATATCATTTATCTTTTCTTTTGGTCGTCTTCCTTTTTTTCGCAATGCTTTGTGGACAAACTCTCACTATTTAGAACCTTAGGATGCGGCAACAGTGTTGCTGTCACGTTAATGTTATACAGTGGAGGAAATTTGGGGAAAAAATTAAACAAATTTGGCGCTATTATACCAATCGACTTGGAATCATTTCCTGAGTCGGTTTAACCATGTCCGTCCGTCCGTCTGTAGATGTATCGTTGTAATCAAAGTGCAGGCGTATTTATGGTCCGATTGTGACGGTACTTAGCACAGTGCCCATTTTTGTCCCAAGAACCATCGCTATTGAATTTGGTCAAAATCGGTTCAGATTTAGATATAAACCCCATATAAAGGATTTTCCAAAAAGAGTGATATGATTTCTTTGAAAAAAAAACACACTTATTGTAAGGCAAATTCAAAAGTTTTTTATTTAATGTGAAGTACAAACGTTACAATTAAGTTCTAAATAAAACGTCATTCAAATGACCTCCAAGACTTCTTCTGCAGGAACGAATTCGATGAAACCAATTTTCGAGCACTTTTTCCACTAAATCAAGTCGTATGTCATGAATGGCACGTTCAATATTGACTTGTAAAGCTTGAAGAGAGTCTGGTTTATTTCGAAAGACCAATGTCAATGTCAAATAACCCCACAAGAAATAGTCTAATGGTGTTAAATCACAACTTCTTGGAGGCCATTCAATATCACAATTTCTTGAAATAATCGAATCTCCAAACTTTTCTCGCAACAATTCAATTGTTTCATTTGCTTGATCAATGGCAAAAAGATAGCTCTTAACGAGAGCTAACATATTGTTCATGGGTGTCAAGGTCGTAGGTCGACTGCAAAGTGTTTTTTTTTTATTTAAAAAAAAATTGACTTCGCGCACGAAAACTTGCAATTGGAGAACGATTATTTTGATAATAAAACTGAATAATTTGTAAACGTTATTCTTGCGTATATCTCTCCATGAGGAAATTGTAAACACTACTGAATACAATGAAAGAGAAATGACAGATCATGACATATTACAAATGGCCGAAACGTCACTTCAAAATCATATCATCCCTGTTGGAAAACCCGTTATATATTACCCCCGAAACCGTATTTTATATCCGATAAGTACAAAATTCGGCAGAGAGAGTTTTCTTATTACATGAATAAAAATTACCAAATTCGGGGAAATTCAGTTCAGATTTAGATATAGCCCCCATATATATGTTTCACCCGATTTGACATATATTCTTTTTGCCATTGACCGATTCCCGATCCGACGTACCGTTAAGGAGCTAGGAAGCCGTTCACATTTGAAAATGATGCTAAGTCCATTTTTGTTTAATAAAAAAATCACTTTCCAGTCGGCCTACGTCCTTGACACCCATGAGCACTATTTTAGCTCTCTCTCTCTCACTTTCTCTCTTGTAGACATTTTATGAAGATATATTGAAAAATATGGCAATGGCAGCAATTATTCCGAAGCGTCTCTGAAAATGGCGAACTGCCGTGTCCGTCATAACTCGGTGATGGATCAAATGTAATCAAAAAACCAAAATTATTTCGATAAATAATCGTTTCTGTACATAACTTACGAGGTAACAATGGAAATTCGAAATATATATTTTTCAATTATATATGAATTACAATGCAATGTAAATTTATATTCTAATTTTAAGGTCCAGGGAAAGGCAGGGTTACAAAGACCATTTGGCTTAATGTTTGCAGCGACAGACAAGAGCCTCTGGTGGGAATCGAACCCACGACCCCAAACTCATAGGCTAGTTCGCTACCAACTCGCCTACTGGGACGCTCATATTTTTCAATTTTTTGGAACACTTTGAAGTGAAAACGGCGATGTTTTCCAAAAAAAAATCGGCTAATTTGTTACTGCAAAAATAAAAATATTGACACATTTGAAAAAACTCTCCTGCGTTACCTCGTAAGTAATGTACAGAAATAGAGTTCAAAATTTCACAACGATCGAACACCGACTTTGAAAACGTGGGTTGTGGAAAAAACGCTTTAAAGTTTTTCTGATGCACTAAGGCACGTATGAGGCTCGGTTGCTTTGCCTGCTATATCTTCGTTAGTTTTGCTCCGATTCATTTAAAATTTTCGCACAATATTTTTAAGAGGTTCTCCATTCAGAAATTAAAATAAAAAAAATTGCAAAAAAATTTACAAATTTTACTTCATCCTTAACAAATCGTAAAAACGCACCTAAAAATATATGCTACAACACACCAACGCCCAAAACTGATCACAAATACCAAAAACAACCAAATTCAAGTCAAAAACTCCCTTTATGAATAGTCGTGCAGCAATGTTATTCATACGGCGCAGTGTAATTTGAATATTTTTTTGGTGTTTGTATTAAGTTTTGGGCTTTGCTGTGTTCTGACATAGACTTATATAGTAGAATTTTATGGCCATCAGTTTTTGTAGATCATTTCATCGCCCCCCCTCCCCATTTTTAGGGGTGTTTTTATACCCTACACCACTCTGTGGTATAGGATAAGATAAGAAATAAAGGATAAGAAATAGTCCCATTGTTTATTATACCGATCGACTTGGAATCACTTTCTGAGTTGATTAAGCTATGTCCGTCTGGCCGTCACTCTGTGCATGTAGTCTTGTAATCAAAGTACTGGTCGCAATTATTGTCCGATCTCTACGAAACTTAGCACATTAAAATAATTGATTAAAATCGGTTCAGATTTGCATATATACGTACCTCCGATTTGGCATATATGCACTGAGGAAAATCGGTTCAGATTTAGATATACATTTTACATCAGATTTAGATATACATATATTTTGACTTTTAAAAATTGTATAGAGATGAATTCTGGAATACAAACTGCAAAGTTTCTGCTAAATTGCTTAAAAATATGGTATCTATGACTCAAAAAGCTATATCAAAACACGACGGACGGACGGACATTGCTCACATGACTTAAATTAACCCAAATCGGATTTCCGTAAAATTTACTTGAGGTCGATTGAGTATATCACTTGTGGCCCGTAGCCAATGATATACCCTCGATCACAATAGTGAAGGTACAAAAACCAGATTTTTGGAAAATACTCTTACTCTACCTAAAGGGTTATAATTTCGACATTTATCCATAGATTTGTTTTCAAATAGACATTGTTATACCCTCACTTTAGTTATACGAGGGTATATAACTGTCATCTTATTTTTGTTAAGCATTGTTTGGCATTTCATCATGGAAAGACTTACGCCTGAACAACGTTTACAAATCGTTCAACTTTATTACGAAAATTCACGTTCTGTGAGGAATGTGTTTCGTGCACTTCGCTCAACTTATGGTCAATATAATCGGCCTACTGAGCGTACTATTCGCAACACCATCACTCACCTTGAGACCCAGCATTCGTTACTGGATATTATTCTACTGAATAGACCACGTCCAGCCGCAGTAAAGAAAATGTAGCGGCCGTAACTGAGAGTGTACACGAAGACTTTGGAGAGTCTATTCGGCGCCGTTCGCAGCAACTCGGACTGACGTATGGAACGACTTGGCGCATTTTACGTCGAGATCTTAAATTGAAAGAATACAAAATACAGCTTGTGCAAGAACTGAAGCCGCCCGACCTTCCCAAGCGACATCGCTTCGCTCTGTGGGCTCTTGAAAAGTTCCAAGAAGATCCGACGTTTTCGAGCCAAATTTTGTTCAGCGATGAGTCCCATTTCTGGCTCAATGGGTATGTAACAAGCAAAATTGCCGCATTTGGGACGAAGAGCAACCTAAAGAGATTCAAGAGCTGCCACTTCATTCAGGAAAAACAATGGTTTGGTGTGGTTTGTGGGCCGGTGGGATCATCGGTCCATATTTCTTCAAAAATGATGCCGGTGAGAACGTAACCGTCAATGGCGTGCCATGATAACCGACTATTTGATGCCTGAAATTGAAGCTCGTAATCTCGGCGACATTTGGATAATTTCACGTTTTAGGCCGGTCGATTGGCCACCAAGATCGTGTGATATCACACCGTTAGACTTTTTCCTGTGGGGATATGTAAAGTCTACAGTTTATGCGGACAAACCCGCTTCGATTCAGGACTTGGAGCAAAACATCACGCGTGTCATTCGCCAGTTACCAGTCGAAATGGTCGAACGAGTCATCGAAAATTGGAGTCAACGGATGGACTATCTGAGACGTAGCCGCGGCCAACATTTGATAGACATAATCTTCAAAAAATAAATGCCAAAGAATGTTCTTTCAAAAGATAATAAACATTCCCCATTCAATTTGAATTTTCTGTGTTTATACCCTACACCACACTGTGGAATAGGGTATTATACCTTTGAGCATTTGTTTGTAACACCCAAAAAGAAGAAGAAATAGACCCATCGTTTATTATACCGCTCGACTTAGAATCACTTTCTGAGTTGATTTAGCTATGTCCGTCTGTCTGTCTGTCCGTCTGTCTGTGCATGTATTCTTGTAATCAAAGTACATTATGGTCCGATCTCGACGAATCTTTACACATATCTTTTTTTGGCCCAAGGACGATCCCTATTGAATTTGGTTAAAATCGGTTCAGATTTAGATATAGCCCCCATATATATGTTACCCCGATTTGACATGTAAGCGCTGTAAAAACTTTATTTTATATCCGATCAGTATGAAATTCGGCAGAAAGAGGTTTCTTATTATATGGATGAACACTGTTAAATTTGGAAGAAATCGGTTCAGATTTAGATATAGCCCCCATATATACGTTACCCCCGATTTGACCTATAAGCGCTGTAAAAACTGTATTTTATATCCGATCGGTGCGAAATTCGGCAGAAAGAGATTTCTTATTACATGAAGGAATACTGCCAAATTCGGAGAAAATCGGTTCAGATTTAGATATAGCTCCCATATACAAGGTGGCGCAAAAGTAATCCTCCTATCAGAAAATGCTATAAATTTTGCGATTGGCCCCTAATGTCAGTTCTGTTTTGACATGTGTGTAGTAAACACATGCGAAATACACGTTAATAAACAATGTTACGCTACACTGCTCCAGAACGCGGAATATTGCTGACTATTTATTTGACCAATAATCGGTCGGTGACTTTGGCACAGATTTCCTGGCCGTCCAACGCCTACTGGTGAAACACTGCGACGTTTAGCCGCTCGCCTCGAAGAGACTGGCACAACAAGAGATGCTGCCAGGCGTGGTAGACCCCGGAGTAGCCGTTCTGCAGAGAATATTGCTGCTGTAGCCGAGGATGTCATGGAAGCGCCGTCGACATCGACCAGACGACGTGCCACGCAAATGGGTATCAGTCGACGGTCTCTACAGCGAATTTTGGTACAAGATTTGAAGATGTTTCCGTACAAAGTCCAGACGGTGCATCAGCTGTTAGCTGCTGACCGCCAATCGCGTCTAACATAACATCGAAAGGTTACTTTTGCGCCACCTGTTATATGTTACCCCTGATTTGACATGTAAGCGCTGTTGAGACTGTATTTTATATCCGATCAGTACGAAATTTTACAGAAGGAGGTCTTTTTACATGAATAAGTATTCAATGAAGATCGGTTCAGATTTACATTAAAGCTCCATATATATGTTCCTCCTGATTTGGTATCAAACCGCTATAGAAGTTGTATTTTACTTCCGATCATTAAAATTTTCCAGAAAGATGTTTCTCAATTTAGGAACGAATATTGTTTAATTTAGCGATTATCGTTTCAGAATCAGATAATATGTTTCTACCGATTTACCAATTATTCCAAATTATTATGGCAATGACCCTTTTCGCATTGTTAGGGAGGTGTAGGGTATTATATAATCGGCCCCGCCCGACTTTCTGCCTTTCCTTACTGGTTTTTCTTTAAAAAAGTGGGGAACCTCGAAATGGATCACGCTTTAATTGTTAAAACGGCAGTTACTAAGCTACTCTCTCCACTTCTACTGTTTCCTCCAGAAAATGCTATGTACAGCCAGTTGTGTAAACTAGAGTAATAGATGATTTTTATTGGCGATGTCCAGGATTATTTGCCTCATCTTTGGATGTCATGAATTCATGTTTCTTAATGAGTAATAAAGCATCAGTCGAGTAAACCAGCTAATGTATACCCTCACTTTGTGAGAAATATAAAATAGAATTTGGTACATTGTGTGACCTATTGCAGAACTATGGTGGTCTATATTGAGAGCTTGTGAGAATGCTATCGCATCAAATTCTCATATGGAAATTTCAAAATTAAGTTTTTTGACACAATGATTTCGGTAGAAAAACGACAGATTCATTTCGCTTTTTCAAAATTTCCCCCCACTGTGTATCGTCTTTTGCTGCCGCCACCGTTGTTTATGTTATTGTCGATGTTGTTGATTATGGTACTACTAGTACGAGTATATGTTCGAGTATTGTTGTATGCTGTTCGTGCGCTACAAAATGGCTAAAAGCAAAGTACACTGAACTCCTCGTCACGGATGCTGCTGTCGTTTTTTTGTATTGTTGTCCTCGGTGTTGTTGTTGGTTTATCCTTCAGCTATTGGCCAATATCGTGTTAGTGTTATTGTTGTGTCGTAGTAACTTTGTTTTTCTATCATATTCTAAGTCTTTTGTGTTGTCCTTTGTGCTGTGGTGTCGGTATCCTTCGTCGGTTGAGTCAGTGTAACAAATCGCTTCGTTTTCCTACATTTTTACTTTGTTTTACTTAGAAGATGCTGCCATTGTTTTCTTGTCATGTGGCTTATTGTTTGTCTTAACACTGAGCTACAAAAGTTGACCTTCGGACAAAACTAGTCGCATGGCTTGGGTCAGTTGTGTTCCAGTCTGTACCTAAAAATGTCTGTGAAATTAGGCCTAGTTTAGTATGCTGTATTTTTGTGCATTAAGTGGTATACATCAATTAAATATGGGAAATAGCTTTGACTCTCAAACAAGTAAGAAATTTTAAAGGGGGGTGAATGAGATGTGGTACTTTGTGTGGGAGCCAGAATTTTAAAAACATTTTTCTATTTCTTTTGTCAGCCTATAGTCTTTATAAAAGTTGCCTAAAATACAGAATATTAAAGCTTTTAGCTGATATCTACATAAGTTATGGCAGAATTGAGTTCGAGTGAATCTGTCAATTAATGTGGCGGTAGCAGAGGAGGCTTGATAAGTAACCCTATTTTGCTCTAAATAGCACATACTTCCAAGTCATTGTACTGTACTTGTAGTTGTAAGTGTTTGTGTGCAGCGATATGACAGGTTTGAGCTATTCATTTGTGATGTAATTTGAACCTTTTCTGTGGGAGGTACCAAAAAAGGGGTTTGGCAATTACATCTTTGTACAAACTGGTCACTTTGTATGGGATATACCAAATGGTGGCGTGACAAAGTCGTCCATTTTTCTGGTAGCGGTAGCAACGAAGAAACTATTATCGCTTGTGGAACTTCAGAAGATTCGGATAAGTAGTATATTAGTTATTCAATATTCCACTACAGTTTAACTCTTTGTATTTGAGATACCAGAAGGAGTGAACCAATATGACCCATCTTCGAAGTTAGCCTGAGATAGACACTAATAGTTCAACTAACGAAATTATAAGTAACGGGTTTTACAATAGGGATGATATGATATTGAAGTGACGTTTCGGCCATTTGTAATATGTCATGATCTGTCATTTGTTTTTCATTGTATTCAGTAGTGTTTACAATTTCATCATCGATAGATATACACAAGAACAGCGTTTAAACGCTATCTTTTCGCCATTGACCGATTCCCGATCCGACGTACCCTTGAGGAGGTAGAGCAATAAACTTTCCGTTCACATTTGAAAATGATGCTAAGTCCATTTTATGTTAAATAAAAAACACTTTCCAGTCGACCTACGACCTTGACACCCATGAGCAATACTTCAGCTCTCGTTAAGAGCTATCTTTTTGCCATTGACCGATTGTCGCTACGTGCCACACAGCAAATGAAACAATTGAATTGTTGCGAAAAAAGTTTGGAGATTCGATTATTTCAAGAAATTGTAATATTGAATGGCCTCCAAGAAGTTGTGATTTAACACCATTATACTATTTCTTGTGGGGTTATTTGAAGACATTGGTCTTTCGAAATAAACCAGACTCTCTTCAAGCTTTACAAGTCAAGAAAAAGTGTTCGAAAATTGGGTTCATCGAATTCATTCCTGCAGAAGAAGTCGTGGAGGCCATTTGAATGACGATTTATTTAGAACATAACTGTATCGATTGTGCTTCACATCAAATAAAAACTTTTGAATTTCCTTAACAATAACTGTGTTTTTTTCAAAGAAATCATATCACTCTTATAGGAAAACCCTGTCTATAAGTTATTCAATATTTCACCACAGTTTAACTCTTTGTATTTGAGATACCAGAAGGAGTGGGTTAATGTGACCAATCTTCGATGTTAGCCTGACATAGACACGAATAGTTCCACTAACAAATTTTAAGTACATCTCTCACGCCTATCGTGAGCACCAGCCAAACAGACAGATTGGTGATAACGCCCATTTTCCACAGGGCTATAGAGACTATAAAGTCATTACACTGTACAAAAGTAGTATTTTTAAACACTGGTATTAATGTTATAAGCAGTTCACTTTTGGTGCAAAATGATAACTTTGTGTGGGAGGTACCAAAAGGGGCGTGGCAATAATGCCCATTTTTCTCGAGTTGATAGCTACTGATAAACTACTACTATGTGTGGAATTTCAGAAGATTCGAATAAGTAGTATATCAGTTATTAAAGAATCAATATTTCACAACATTTTAACCCTTTGTGAGGGAGGTACTAGAAGGAGTGGACCTTAGCCGGAGATAGAAAAAAATATTACCACGTACCAAATTTGAAGTCAATCGGTTACTCCTTTCGAGAGTTATCGTGCACACCAGCCAGCAGACAGACAGACGGACGGACGGACATTGCTCATTCGACTTAAAATGACCCAAAACAGATTTCCGCCGAACATACTTGGGGTCTTAGATCACTCATTCGATGTGTTACACTTTTTTTCGTAGCAAAGGATATATACCCTCGTCACACTGAAGTGAGGGTATAAAAACTAATGTCCGCCAATCATAATTTGGCGCTTTAGGTCACTTCTTCGATATATTAGTTCGATACATCAACCCTTACTTATGTAGGTTATAAAACTGTGGGTATAGGGGGTCTATATTTGTACTCAAAATTCGTTTCCGGTCGAGAAAAATGATATATTCAAATTTCATAAAGATCTGTTCAGATATATTATATGACTCAAATGAAAAATAAGTAAGAAAGTTCAGTCCGGTAAAGCGGCTTATGAATCCCCTCACCTTCAGCCCAAAAAATATTTATCAAAATTATTAATTATTTGTTTTAATTAAATTATTATCAATTTAAATTTCATTAATATAATCTATTTGTGTGGGAGTTTCCAATTGGGGTGTGCCAATGACAGTGGGTGCTATAAAAGCACTACACTGTACTAAATGTCAAGTATTTGTAACCACTGGTACTAAGTTTACAAGCTGTTAACTTTTTGTACAAAATGGTCCATTTGTGTGGGCGGTACCAAAAGGGGTGTGGCAACTTCATCCATTTTTTTTCGGGGGATAGCGACTAATAAACTAATACTATGAGAGGAATTTCAGATGATTTGATTGCGTGGTATAGAATTTATAAAAGGATCAAGATTTCACTAAATGTTAAACATTTGTGGGGAAGGAGGAGGAGTGGATCAATATGGGCCATCTTCGAACTTTGCCTGAGATGGAGAAAAAAATTAGCGCATACCAAATTTTATCGGTTGCACCTTTCGAGAGTTGTCGTGCGCACCACCCTGCAGACACTCACACAGAATTTCTTCAAAATTTGCTGCTCTCTATCCGTAAAATTTATAAGTGGCAATATCTAACCCTATGTACTATAAACGGCTCATAGTGGGAGGAACTCAAATTAAGGGAAATAATTCTGTCGTTTCTTAACCATACCACCGATTGCTATAAAACTTGGCATGCTTGTTGAAGAGGTATTGGAGAATTAGGATCATCTATACTGTAAAGGGGCAGAGCTATTGCGCATCATATTGGGCCGCCTCCAATATAACGTCTTTTCCAATAGGGATGATATGATTTTGAAGTGACGTTTCGGCCATTTGTAATATGTCATGATCTGTCATTTGTTTTTCATTGTATTCAGTAGTGTTTACAATTTCATCATGGAGAGAACAACGTTTACAAATTATTCAGTTTTATTATCAAAATAATCGTTCTCCAATTGCAACTTTTCCACAAAAAAAAACTTTCCAGTCGACCCAGTCTTTTTGCTATTGACCGATTCCCGATCCGACGTACCGTTAAGGAGCTAGATCAAAAATAAACTTTCCGTTCACATTTTAAAATGATGCTAAGTCCATTTTTTTTAAATCCCAAAAAAGACACTTTTCATTCGACCTACGACTTTGACACCCATGAGCGATATTTTAGCTCTCGTTAAGAGCTATCTTTTTGCCATTGACCGATTGTGGCTACGTGCCACACAGCAAATGAAACAATTGAATTGTTGCGAGAAAAGTTTGGAGATTCGATTATTTCAAGAAATTGTGATATTGAATAGCCTCCAAGAAGCTGTGATTTAACAGCATTAGACTTTTTCTTGTGGGGTTATTTGAAGTAATTGGTCTTAGGAAATAAGCCAGACTCTCTTCAAGCTTTACAAGTCAATATTGAACGTGCCATTCATGACATGCGACTTGATTTAGTGGAAAAAGTGCTCGAAAATTGGTTTCATCGAATTCGTTCCTGCAGAAGAAGTCGTGGAGGCTATTTGAATGACGTTTTATTTAGAACATAATTGTATCGATTGTACTTCACATTAAAAAAACTTTTGAATTTCCTTAACAATAAGTGTGTTTTTTTATTTCAAAGAAATCATATCACTCTTATTGGAAAACCCTGTAGAAATTGTTAAACTACGAGTAACTTTTGTGTTTCGCTCGATCTGTTTTGTAGTAAGAATATAAAAAGCCTGTTATACCTAGGAGTTATCGAGGAGTTATCGATATATGCATATATGGATTTGAAATTTCATTTTTCATTTTTTTTCTGACGGTAGCGGAATGAAGTATACTATTTTCTTTCACATCAAATTCTCCGAATTGACAAACAAATTTTGAAAATTTTTTTAATTTTTCCTCTAAATGTACTATACGAAAAATCAAGCTATAAATTCCTTTAAGAGTTGCAAACCTACATATCGATACCTTGATGCGAAAAAACCTAAAAAATGCTAAGTAGACACATGCAGATTTTCAGGAGTGGGGGAATCAACGTTTTATGATTTTTTGAAATTTGTGTGGAATTCCTTTATAATGCAAATCGAATGACATCTATTGTTTTGTGCATAACTTTTGTTTGGGTTGACGGATAAACACTCTATTTCGATTGAATAGTCGTATAATTTGAATATTAAAAATACAATGTCCCTAAAAACGCGTTTTGAATGGAGGTATCGATAGGAAAACAAGTAAAAACATGTCTCTTTGTGAATAGTGTAATATTGTACAACGGCGGGGAGATATCAGAGCACTGAACAAATTTTTCATTTTGTCAGTCTATAGTTGTCTAAAAAACAAACTATGAAAATATTTAGATGACTGCTGCAGAAGTTATGGATGGGTATGTTTTGTACGAATGATTCTGTCAATTCGTATGCAATATGCTCAATTTAACACACATATTTCCAATTTTCAGAGATTTGATATTACAAATCTCTGGATGCCTAGCTATTGCTGTGTCATTCGGTGAGAGACTTTTGTCGGCCAGTGTAATAGATTTAAACGCTAAAGTACTCATATTTGATTACTTTGTACGTGTTTTCCATTCGAAAGACAAATTGTGTTAAATAGTCTACATGTTAAGGATTTGTACAATAGAAGAAGTAAATCCAAGAGCGGTTTTTGTATCATACAATATTTCTTAACATTTGTGCGAACATGATTATACACTTATCCAACAGGTTGAATTTCATTTGTTATATTTCTGTATATATATCATTGGCTCATATATAAACATATACATTAGATAGCCTCGATTTGTATGGAGCAAATGTACCCCCTCAGAAATGAAGATTGTTATGTTTTAGAGTGATTCCCAACATATTTTGGTTCTAGCTATTTCCATTTTTGAGCTGGACCAGTTGCAAAACACCTCCAAAAACAGGGTTTTTCGTCAGTAACATAACCGATATTATACTTATATTAAAATAAACGACCAAATTTAGTGGAAAAATGGCAGCGCTTGTATTTTGCATTTAAAAAAATTTTTAATTTTTTTTTACACTCCAGATATTAACATTTTTGTGCGATTTTTTTACGTTTTTCCATATGATTTTCATGAAATTTTAAATATCTCGCATGTTTTCCATCGTAATTTAGATTTTAGGGTACCGTTGGAAAGGTCTTTTCCGATTCTATCTATTTCTGAGTCTACTTAACCCATTCTGAAAATAAATAAATAGTTTCTTTCTTGTCCCTAATTGGTTAAATTTACCTATTTTTAGATAAAATGCATATGTTTGCTAATTTCATGGTCACAAATTTATGTATTTATCAATTAAATAAAAATGGTTGTAAAAACGTGTTACAAGGAGTAAAATTACTTTATATTTAAGAAATCTTTTCGGGAATTCATTTTAGGATATTCCTTACGTGACACAATTTTGCTGATTTTGGGAGCGGGTCGGTTTTTATCAATGACTGCTAAGCAGGATTGGCTCTTAAGAGGACATCTGCAGCTGGTCACACAAAATAGTTCATTCCATTGCTTCTCTATATAATGCGATGGATTCTTTGTGTTATCGCGTTACCTTTCTACAAGATTTACCAGCTTTTTACGAATTAAAATCATACTTATTACTGGAAGTTGCGTTCTTTTCCAAACCTGTAGAATGTCATTGGTTACAACTTCATAAAATTTGTAGAACCCCAATGTTCGAATATTGGTTTTATCTCTCAAAAACAGTAAATGTTGTATTACATCGCAACACCTTGGCATTTTTTTATTAATTCGCGTGGAACAAACAACATTTTAACGTTTTCTTTTTGAGGCTAATGGAGCAACTTTTTTGGAAACGAGAATAATTTATGAAATTATGTGTAAAATTTTTAAGCTCTTTTGAATGAAATTGTAATGCTATACTCGTGTTGAAGTTTTTCGATATCATAACAAAGTATTTTTTAAATCAACCTGTTTGTTATTAGCATTGGTACAATATTTCTTATCAGAAATGATTAATAAGATACAGGGGTGGATAGAATTGGAAAAAACCTTTCCAACGGTACCCTAACATCGAAATTACGATGGAAAACATGCGAGATATTTAAAATTTCATGAAAATCGTATGAAAAAACGTAAAAAAAGTCGCACAAAAATCTTAATATCTGGTGCGTAAAAACAAATTTAAAAAATGTTTAAATGCAGAATACAAGCGCTGTCGTTTTTCCATTATATTTGGACGTTTATTTTAATATAAGTATAATATCGGTTATGTTACTGACGAAACCCCCTATTTTTGGAGGTGTTTTGCAACTGGTCCAGCTCACAAATGAAAATATCTAGAACCAAAATATTTTGGGAATCACTCTAAAACATATCAATCTTCATTTCTGAGGGGGTACATTTGCAACTTTTTTTTTGAGGCACTCTAATATACATATATGATGTTAAGAAAATTTTATACATCGAAGTAGTGAATGACTTTTGAACCTATTTCGTTTGAGTAATTCGAAATCATTTGAGATATACTCCACTATCCACCGTACCATCGCAAAGTGGGAAGAATTTAAAAAAACAGGAAATAATTCGACCGTTTCTTAGCCATCCCTTAACTGATTGTAACGCAACTTGGCATGCTTTTAGAAGAGGTGCTAAAAAGAGTTAAGTTTTTGAATTTGGGCACCTTACGGTATACGGGGGCAGAGCTACGGGGCATCTAAATGTTTAAACGCGTGTAACTTTTGTTTTCATCTGATTCTTTAAACAATAAATCTGCAATTGAAAATTTAATATTTGGGAATATTGGAGCAGAATATGCACCGATTTATTTCACGTCAACTTTTCTGAATAGGCAACAACATTTTCTATGTTATGAGTCAAATATTCGAACCGATATACCCAATAAAACAAAAGTTATAGCCATTTGAATTTATCTTTTAATAAAAAAATTTTGTTTTTTTTTGGGAAAAAAGTGCATGGCGTATAATGTATAGCGTGATCCATTTTGAGGTTCCCTACTAAAGAAAAAAAACACAGAAAATTCAAATTGAATGGGGAATGTTTATTATCATTTAAAAAAACATTCTTTGGCATTTATTTTTTGAAGATTATGTCTATCAAATGTTGGCCGCGGCTACTTCTCAGATGGTCCATCCGCTGAGTCCAATTTTCGATGACTCGTACGAGCATTTCGACTGGTAACTGGCGAATGACACGCGTGATGTTTTGCTGCAAGGCCTGAATCGAAGCGGGTTTGTCCGCATAAACTTTAGACTTTATGTACATATCCCCACAGGAAAAAGTCTAACGGTGTGATATCACACGAACTTGGTGGCCAATCGACCGGCCCAAAACGTGAAACGTTATCTGCTCACCGAAGTGTTCTCTCAATAAATCCATTGATTGATGCGATGTGTGGGAAGTGGCGCCGTCTTGTTGAAACCAAATGTCGCCGAGATCACTAGCTTCAATTTCAGGCATCAAATAGTCGGTTATCATGGCACGATAACGGTCGCCATTGACGGTTACGTTCTTACCGGCATCATTTTTGAAGAAATATGGAGCGATGATTCCACCGGCCCACAAACCACACCAAACCGCTGTTTTTTCTGGATGAATGTCTTCAGGTTGCTCTTCGTCCCAAATGCGGCAATTTTGCTTGTTTACATACCCATTGAGCCAGAAATGTGCCTCATCGCTGAACAAAATTTGGCTCGAAAACGTCGGATCTTCTTGGAACTTTTCAAGAGCTCATAGAGCGAAGCGATGTCGCTTGGGATGGTCGGCTGGCTTCAGTTCTTGCACAAGCTGTATTTTGTATTCTTTCAATTTAAGATCTCGACGTAAAATGCGCCAAGTCGTTCCATACGTCAGTCCGAGTTGCTGCGAACGGCGCCGAATAGACTCTCCACGGTCTTCGTGGACACTCTCAGCTACGGCCGCTACATTTTCTTCACTGCGTGCTGGACGTGGTATATTCTGTCGAATATTATCCAATAATGAATGCTGGGTCTCAAGATGGATGATGGTGTTGCGAATAGTATGCTCAGTAGGCCGATTATGTTGACCATAAGTTGAGCGAAGTGCACGAAACACATTCCTCACAGAACGTGAATTTTCGTAATAAAGTTGAACGATTTGTAAACGTTGTTTAGGCGTAAGTCTTTCCACGATTAAATGTCAAACAATACTTAACAAAAATAACATGACAGCATGACACGACTCACACGTGATCTGTCAAAAAAGGCTATTGAAAAAAGTATCTCTTCTTGGATCACCCGTTATTTTGGCAAGAATTCATCTCAATGAAATTTATACAAATAAATTTTTATTTTATTGTAGTCCACGTGTAGATGTAGCTCTCAATAATGCTATTTTAAACCATAAGTACCACATTTTTCAGGTGAAGAGTTTGGCTTAAGAATTTGCGGCCTAAAAATTGCATCGTTCGTTTTTCTTAATAATTTACTTAAACAAAAATTATTGTCTAATGATTTGCTCCATATCCAAAGGTTTTTTCCAGTAATAAAATTGAATGCAATCCATGGTGGAGGGTATATCAAATTCGGCATGGCCGAACTTTTTACTTGTTTTAGTTAAAACCTCTTAAAAACATTAAAAAATTCCCAATTATTATATTTGTATTTTTTTATCGTAAAGTCTGATCGATTATGAATATGAATTATGAGGACAATTCCAAGAAAACCGATGCATAATTTAAAGGTAGGTGACTTTTGACCCTATTTTTGTTTGACAATTCCCTTTTAAGTAATTCTACATATTTTGAGGTACTCGTATATGTCCGTCCTTGCATCGCACCACCACTTTGGAAAGCGTTTAAGGAATGCCTTCAAACATAATTTTTTTAACTGTCTAGAAAATCCTCCTTTTTTTAGTTTACATTATATTTCACAGAACACTTTCTTACCTGTTTTTTATATACATATTCAATTTGATTTCAAAAATCGCTATTATGATTAAGTTCATACTTTAAAGCCATATTGAAACAGTTCATGTTATGTTTTTGAAAGTGAAGAGGCCTTAAGCAAAGACTAGTAAAAATGCGCACAAGATTTTCTCTGCACCGCTGCTGTACTCTTGGCAAACATAGTTGAAATATTTTTAATATTCCTCTAAAGTACGCACTTATTCACTTTTAATGCAATTTACCTCGAGGATATTGTCTGAAATGTTTTTTTTCGTTCGACAAAAAAAATCTTCACAAGATGAGCCAATAAGGCTTGCAGGAGGCGGAGGGAGTAGTGTTCTTTTCGAACACAACGATGGCAACAAAGTGGGTTATCTGCAGTGACAGTACAATCAGAACAGCAGCATTGCACTTTTAAGGACCATTGACTTGTATTAATAAAAATATTGTATTGAAATTTAATTTGGCAATTTGAGTGGTTACGTCTTGAACAGTGGGGGAATTTCAAAAATATAGACGTTTCTTAACTACACTGAAAAAAAATTTTTTCTTAATATTAAAGATTTGCGCCTAAGACGCCCTTAATCATTAACATAAGTACATTTTGTACTTAAAAAATAGATCATTTCATTAATATTAAGTACATTTTCTTAATTTATGGTACACAAATTACTTATATCAAAGATTAAGGGGATCTTTGGCGAAAATCTTTAAATTTTTTTCTGTGCACAAAGCCGATTTCTATGAAACTTCGCAAATACATTATTCGGCAAAATTACAAACACAATAAAATAATACAAGCAAAATCTGGAAACTCTGATTTACTGTCATAAATTTAAAGGATTACATTTTTAAATTAATTTAAGCTTTCGACACATATCCGCGTGTCTGTGGCTCACGAAGTCTTTCCCTCCCCCCGTTTTTTTCTAGGCAGATTCTTTTAACCCTTTACGATTTCAGTGGCTTCGGCAAAATTAATGGCTGCCATTGTTTTCCAATGGGGTGGGCGGTGATGGCAGATGCCCCAGCATTTTGATTGTGTGAATGTGAATATTTGTAACACAAATTAGCGAAGTGAAAACGTATCAGAGAAAACAACAAAAACCAAACGAAACGTACAAAACCATAGCCAAAGCCATCATCTGCAGACGAAGCGTCAGCGGGTGGCAGCATAGCTGGAGCAGTCATAGCGGAAAAACGGCAAACAATCTACGAGAATTCAAGAGTATTCGAGAAAAGAACAAAACAATTTTATAGTTATTAGAGCATAAATGATGTTTACCATTTTTAATTGGCTGTAGGGATGGGGAAGTGATGGGGCGGGGAGGGGATTGGAGGGGAGGGAGGGCAAGGTTGTGAAGGCTCTTCAAAGTACCTCTGCAAATTACAAATATAAAATGAAGGAGGGCAGTAGCAGCAGCAAGATTTCCGAGCGGTCTTTCTCTAACCACACGGTTTACCCTATGTTCAGGGTAGGAAGGACATTGACTTCTTGGAATAATTGGTGTTAACATTTCCGCGCTGGTGTTAAATACCATTAAGAATAATGAGTTCAGTACTTTTGACTTAAGAGGTTTTGTAGGCTGAATTTAACAAAACATTCCGTTTTTAAGAAGACAGCAAAACCAATTTTGTTTATTTGTATTGTACAGTTTAAACCAACAATATTTATGGCTTATGCAAAACAAGAACAATTCCATGTTTAGTAAGTGACCCCAGAGAATCTTGATTTTCATGAAACGTTGCACAGTGGCAACTTTTGGAAAAACTGAAATACATAAATCCGCCGTTTCTCAACCGGTCTTCCGATTGCCATGGAACTTCGCACACAAATAAAATAAATAATAGAGCTTAGGTTTAATCTAGAAACCATCTCAGAAGTTATAACCTATAACACCATGCGACACAACTTTTCACCCGTGAACAAAACTATATACAGGGTGGACCAAAATTACCGAAGAGGTTTGACTTAATTTTAACTTCTTATTTAAGACATAATTATAATTGTTATACCCTCACTTTAGTGTGGCGAGGGTATATATAGGGTTTTAGAATAAGGGTGATATGATTTCTTTGAAAAAAAACACACTTATTGTTAAGGAAATTCCAAAGTTTTTATTTAATATGAAGTACAATCGATACAATTAAATTCTAAATAAAACGACTTCTTCTGCAGGAACGAATTCGATGAACCCAATTTTCCACTAAATCAAGTCGTATGTCATGAATGGCACGTTCAATATTGACTTGTAAAGCTTGAAGAGAGTCTGGTTTATTTCGAAAGACCAATGACTTCAAATAACCCCACAAGAAATAGTCTAATAGTATTAAATCACAACTTCTTGGAGGCCATTCAATATCACAATTTCTTCAAATAATCGAATCTCCAAACTTTTCTCGCAACAATTCAATTGTTTCATTTGCTGTGTGACACGTAGCCGCAATCGGTCAATGACAAAAACATAGCTCTTAACTAGATCTACAATATTGATCATGGGTGTCAAGGTCGTATGTAGACTGGAAAGTGTTTTTTTTTTATTTAAAAAAAAACTGGACTTAGCATCATTTTCAAATGTAAACGGAAAGTTTATTTTGGCTCTAGCTCCTTAACGGTATGTCGGGTCGGGAATAGGTCAATGGCAAAAAGATAGCTCTTAACGAGAGTCAAGGTCGTAGGTCGACTGAAAAGTGTTTTTTTTGGATTGAAAAAAATTGACCTAGCGCACGTTGCAATTGGAGAACGATTATTTTGATAATAAAAGTGAATAATTTGTAAACGTTGTTCTTGTCCAATTCTTGTTTACAATTCCATCTCTCCTTGATGGAATTGTAAACACTACTGAATACAATGAAAAACATATGACGGATCATGACATATTACAAATGGCCGAAACGTCACTTCAAAATCATATCATCTCTATTGGAAAACCTTTTATGTATATTTCTTCAACCACTGGGGCGTATGCATAACATTGCTGTACGAATATTCCAAAAGGCTGTATTTGGACTGGAATTTGGCTCTTTTTTATGTTTGTATATGAAGAATTCCACGACAAATCGCAGAATTCCAAAAAATTTCGGTTATGATTTTTCCCAAATTTTTTATATTTTTAGTACACCTGGAATTTGTGGAATTTTTTGAGATTTTTTCGATAACTCCTTCAGAAGTTATCGATATGTATTTACAAATTCGGTAAGATATCACTCTGCGTATTGGATTTTTGGCTTCATAGCTTCTTAAGTTACGGTATGATTTGAAAAATCTTTTTTTGAAATGTTGGTATTTTTCGGTACTTTTCAGAAAAAAATTTATAATACATATAAACATTTTTTTTATTTGCAATTTTTAAGTTTTACAATTTAAATGTAATTTTTTTAAATTTTTTGTACTCTCCGATTTTTGGGAATTTTTCATATTTTAAACTTCTATTAATTCTCTAACATATAAGCTCTGGATGGAAGTGGGCCTAAAATTATTGATATTCTTTTTAATTTTTTCAAATTTGTAAAAAAAATTTCGCTGCTCGCCACTGTGCCTTTTTGGCTTGAAGGCTTCGAAATGGATGCTCCACGTCAAGGAACAAAATAAAGGAAGCACTTCAGGAAGTATTTCTTCCAAAACACCCACCACCCTCGCTGATCCCCTTACCCCTGATAATCTCCATACAGAAAGAACTATATATCAAAATAATATATATCTATGGATTTTTTGGGTGATGTATTCGACAAAAAGATTCATTGTTACAAATCACTATAGGTGCCCACAATACACTTTTATGTCACTTCAACAGTTTTTTTTAATATATCGTAATTATTGGCTGTTTTTGAAAAGAACATTTCACAAACAAACAAAACTCAATGCATAACCCATAAATACAACATATTAAAAAAACAGTTTAAGTGACATAAAAGTGTATTGTCGGCATCTATAGTGATTTCTTACAAGGAATATTTTTGTCGAATACATCTCCCAAAAAATCCATCGATTTCTACTATTTATACCCTACACCACACTGTGGTACAGGGTATTATAAGTTTGTTTCACGGCAGATGTTTGTAACACCTGAAAATAACACAGCTAGACCCAACTTAAAGTATACCGATCGACTCAGAATCACTAGCTGAGTCGATTTAACGATGTCTGTCCGTCCGTCCGTCCGTCTGTCTGTCCATGTAAAGTTGTTCGTCGACTACAGGTCGCAATTTCACTACGATCGTTCTGAAATTTTGCAGTTTAGAGTATTTCGCGGCTATTAAGATCGCTATTGAATTTGGTTGAAATCGGTTTAAGTAGTAGGGAGATGGGGATTCTCACTCAGCGCGGCAGAGGAGCAGCAGAGCGCACAAGAGCGGAGCGGTCCCTTGGATGTAGCGTGGGAATTTTCGCTCAAGAGGAGCTGCGCACAAATGAGTTGTTTTTTTAGCGCGCTAAAATAATAAGGTATTTGTGCGCACTGTTCTTGGTGGGGAATCTCCGTATGAGTTGGCGCATTGTTTATTGGGGGTGTCAAATTACAAAGATGTGTTTATTCAAAGTTTGAGCTGTACTTGGTGGATGCATGGAGTTTTGAATGGAAGGTATATTTGTTTGTGTGTGTAGATTTGTGGTGTGTAATGTATTATGAGATTAGAGTGGGGTAAGTACTGTAGATATGTATGTGATTGGCCAGCCTGTCCGTCCGCGCCTGTCTGTTATGAAAGGAAATGTACATTGTTTTTAGTAATATGATGTGTGCGTTATATAAGTATGGCATGCAGAATTTTGATGCTAGGCATGAAACGACATGCACTTTGGTTTTAGTAATATGATGTGTGCGTTATATAATTTTGGCATGCAGAATTTTGATGCTAGGCATGAAACGACATGCACTTTGTTTTTTGTAATATGATGTGTGCGTTATATAAGTTTGGCATGCAGAATTTTGACGACGATGCACTTTGTTTTTGGTGCGGTGAGTGTTTATATAAAAGTAGTCATGCAGAGTTTTGTTCGTCCATGTAAAGCAGGGGTCGACACACGCATACAACCTTAAATGTATTTGTGTGGGTGAGCGAAGTTGTCCCTCTCTCAATGCACGTAAATAATACGATATTGAATTATTTTTATTGTGATTGCTCTCACACCCATATACTTGAGAGGAAGTAAGTGTGAGAGAGCCGCCCATGGCGCCGTTTTGCCGATATCTGATATAAAGTGTCATTTGGTGTACTGAAAGTGTATTGAAAACATGTATAAATACTCGTCCGATTCAGTGAAGTGTGTCAATATCGATGAACTCTTTATAAAAACCGCAATGAGTATAGAAATAATATCCACGTTCAACTCGCTAAATGCTAAGAAGATACTTGGTATCAAGGAGATGGAGCTAAATAAGGCATTCCCCATCGAAGGTGCTCATAGGTCACCAACGAAATATGGTGAATGTATAGTACTGCAATTAGAAAATCAAATACTATACCTACCGAAGAGGTTCAATGCATTAACCGATGAAATGATAGAACTATTGAAGGATGGAAAATACACAATTTCAAAGAGAGCCCTAAATGAACAAAAGGATAATTCGTTAACTAAATTGGAGTTGAGCAACGCTTTAAATGCCGAATTATTCTTTAACGATTATATGTGAAATGTTTTAATGTATTTTATTGAGAAATTTTGTATGTACTAAGTATTACTCTACTTTTTAATTTAAAAAAATTATATATTTAAAGTAAAAAATTTACTTTATAAATAAAGAGGAATATAATATGTTAAATATAAAAAAATGTTTTTATGTTTTTATTTCTTAAAGTGCAACAAAAGTTTCGTATGGGTAAATATGTATGTCATAAACATAAATCTGATTATTATCGAATTGGTTTCAGTGTATTTTTCAACTGAACTTGAAAACAATGATTAAAGTAAATGCGGGTTTAAAGATGCTCGAACTTAATAATCGTCAGCAAAAAAGAAGCCAAATCATTCCTTGTGATTGAGAAAAGATCATGTAAACAAAAATGAATTTCATTTTGGGCGATGCGAATTTTATAAGCATAAATCTGAAGTTGAATTTGAAAATATGTTTATGATTCTGATTTTTGCAGTGAGCCGCGACATGTATGTTTATTGTAAATATTAGCTGATTTCCCGTTGGAGTAAGTGACGAAGACAAATCAGTTGGGTTGGTTATGTGGTATGAGAACAAGGCTATAGTGTGGGGGTAAATACAGCAGATTTGTGTTTACGTTATTCAATGGAGATATAAGTGAGCTGTGATTGACCAGTCTGTCATTCGTCATATACTTTGCTTTTAGGATTGAAATCAATAGGGATTTTATGGAGACAAAATTTTTGTTTACACATAATTTTGATTGAAATGTTTTACAAATTACAAAATATGAAGAACAAAGATTCAGTCCCTGTTTGTAGCTCGGTCTGTTAATCTCGATTTATTAAAACCCAAATCTTTTCATTAAAAATTGTTTCTTTAAATTATTTTGTTACAATTTGTGATTAAGTGAACACATTAAAGTCATATATTGACTTTATCTTTACAAGATACAAAAAATTAAAAAAATATTGTGCGAATATCAGACATCGACGAAGAAATTTTATATAAAATTTGTTTACAAAAATATATATTTAAAAATGGAATCTCATTCTGAAGCTCATCCCAGTATTTGCAATTTCTGCAATGTTAGCTTCCCCTTAAAGTGGAGTTTCAAAAGGCATTTAAAAAATGTCAAAATATGTAATGTTTGTTCAAAACATTTTTGTAGCATCCGCAATTTTAAGAAGCACCAAACGGAACATTTGAACCTTTCGGTGGAAACGTTAACCGCAGGGAATCCTGAACCTATAACAAGTGTGGGTAACTACAATGATGCCGAAAACCAACTACAATGTCAACAAGAATTAGAGGATAATTTATCTCTACAAAATCAGCTGCATTCCTATCAACTACAACCACAAGGACAACAACAATTAGAGGGTAATGCACCTCAGCAGCAATCCGTTCAATGGACGAATCCTCAGACTGCATTTGGTCAGCAATATCCGTATGGAGGATATCAACCCCCACAACAATATTTTAATCCATTAATTAACCCTCTGATACAATATCCGTACAATATGCAAAACGTGAATTGGGGATATCAATTCCCTCAACCACCCTTCGTACACTATATTGACCCACAACAATATTCCTATCACACACCATGTTTACAACAGTATTACCCACAGTGGTCTACATTTAACCCACAATATGTGTACCCCATACAACAATATGGAGAAGGGACTGAAGGATACCCCATGAAACAATATTGCCAAGGTGCTGTACTTCAATACCCACAGTGGGCGGAACAACAACAAACCCCAATTCCAACCGAGGTACAAGAGGAACAAGAGATAGAGCGAGAACAACATCCTACAAAAGCAGGAAATATTAATGTGATAGAAAGAGAAGACATTACGGATCAAGAACAATATCCTATAGCATCAAAAGATATAGGTGATATACAGGGGGATGAAGAATGTCGTATAAAATCCACTGTCATTCTTCCGAGAGATCAACGTAATAAAGAACAACCGAGCAATTCATCGTCAAAAGACTTACCTGTCGCAGAATACGCTATAGAAGAACAAGAAACAAATCTTCCATCCACATCTTCGTCGGTATTGAGAATGATAGAAAAACCTAGAGTTATACGAAAAGTTGGAGACAAAGTATGTGAGGACATCTACGTTATAAATACAGCTTTTAAGAATCGAATAATCACGTATCGTTGCACAAGTGAAACGGACATGCTTCTCTTAGAAGAATTTATCGATGGCAAAAAGTCAAGTATTTTAAAACTTTTAGACGACGAGATAAGTAAACATACTGTCTTAAAGTTCAATATGGAACTTTGCGCTGAATATGTGAAAAATGTTAATGATAAAGACAATAACGTTGAACTATCTAGGTTTACTCATATAGGAAAAATGGTCCCTATCACAAAAGAAGACGATTTAGAAGATGTCTTGAACGATCAACTTCAGCGTATACATAGCAGAATGTCTGAATTCCAAGAACGTGATTCAGGATGGGCTATGCTAAAAATATGTTGGATAGATATAAATATCAATAAAACTGCTTTAATAAAAGGATCGAGTTATATAAAAACTCCCTTTAAGCTGGCTCTGAAAAAAGCATGTCTCAATATACATAACGAAGACGAGTTTTGTTTCAAATGGTGTATAATTGCAGCATTAATTAATGTAGATGTTAATGGTGAACGTTGCTCTTCGTATAATATAGACTCCATTACCTCCGACATTATAACTCTCAGCAATGGCGAGATCTTAAATTTTAAAGGTTTAAGATTTCCATTATCACTGAAAGAAATTGAAATATTTGAGAAAAATAATGTCGGTATAAGTATAAATGTATTTGGCTGGAATGAGATGAAAAGTGAAGTTGTTGGACCGTATAAACTGACGAAGGAGGAAAGAGATACTCACATAAATCTCTTACTGTTGGAGGTCAAAGATCAAAGTCACTATATTTTGGTAAAAGATATTTCAAGGTAAGCTAATGAAATAATCATTGTTATTCAATATTATAATTAAAACAAAAAATATTGTTTAACAGACTTCTAAGAAATCAGCTGACAGCTCACCGTGAAAGCATAATACTCTGCAACGGATGTTTACAGTATACATACTCGTCAACAATCCATACTAAACATAAACTGGAATGTAACAAAACTGTTACAGAGATGCCGGTACCTGAAAAAGCTATTTTGGAATTTACACACTACAACAAAATGATGGAGGTTCCGTGCGTTGTGTATGCAGATTTCGAGTGTATACTTGTAAAAGTCGATGAAGTAGTAAGCGCTAGAAATAAATTTGAAAGAAAGCATGTTCCATGTGCTTTTGCATATTACATTAAATGTAACTTTGATAGTAAATTAAGTAAATTTAGAATTTATACAGGGGAGGATGCAGCGGAGAAATTTGTTGACTTTCTTTCTCAAGATTGTAATTTTATATATGATAACTACTTAAGCGTAAAAAAAGGTATAATTACATTAACTCCAACAGAAGAGTCACTTTTTTCAAATTCTCTTGTTTGTCATATTTGTAAAAAGGAATTAGGAAATGAAAGAGTACGCGATCATTGTCATCTGACTGGCAAGTTTCGTGGTGCCGCACATAACGAATGTAATTTAAAATTTCGTATACCAAATTTCATACCAATTTTCTTCCACAACTTTTCATCATACGACTGTCACCTATTTATTAAGGAATTGTCGAAAATTGAGGGGGACATTAAAGTAATTCCGTTAAACAAGGAATTATATATTTCACTATCCCATATTACGTATAAGGGGGAAAGAAGTTATTTAGAAATGAGGTTTCTAGACTCTTTACGTTTTATGCCAGAGAGTTTAGATAAATTAGCTTCCAATCTGGCAGAAGAAGACTTTCACTCGGTAAAATCACTCTTCTCAGACCCTTATAAATGTACGCTAATGATAAGAAAAGGTGTCCTCCCTTATGAGTTCCTAGACTCATTTGACCGTCTAGATGACAATAAACTTCCTCCTATCGATGCATTTTTCAGTACTTTAAATAATAAAAAGTGTTCTGACGAAGACTATAATCATGCTAGAAAAGTGTGGGAAACTTTCAATTGTTCCACAGTTAAATCTTACTTGGAACTGTATCTGACAGCCGACGTGTTAATTCTAACAGATGTTTTTGAAAAATTTAGAAAAGTATGTATGGATATTTATGGTTTAGATCCGTGTCATTTTTTTACAGCTCCTGGACTTTCGTTTGATGCTATGTTAAAATGTACTAACGCACATTTAGAACTCTTAGTAGACGTGGATATGTACAATTTTTTTAAAAATGGTATTCGGGGTGGATTGGTTCAATGTTGTAAGAGGCATGCTATAGCGAATAACATTTACATGAAAGACTATGATGACACTAAGTCTGAAGAGACGATATTATATTTTGATGCTAATAACTTATACGGTTGGGCAATGTGTGAATATCTCCCCACTGGCAATTTTAAATGGGAAGAGGTCACTGATGATATAATTAAAAAAATAAGGAATACACCGAAAGATTCACCCACAGGATATGTTTTGAGTGTTGATCTTGACTGTCCTGACGAATGTCACGATTTGCAAAATGACTTACCGTTTTGTCCCGAAAACAAAACTGTAGAGTCAGCGAAATATAAGAAATTAATAGCAGACCTTACTCCAAAACGTGATTACACTATACACTATAGAGTGCTGAATCAATGTTTAGACAACAATCTCGTTTTGAGTAAAGTACACAGAATTCTCTCTTTTGATCAAGAGCCCTGGTTAAAGAAGTATATAGATGAAAATACAAAACACAGGATGGCAGCAACGAGCAATTTTGACAAAAATTTCTTTAAACTTCTTAATAATGCTGTGTATGGGAAGACAATGGAAAATGTCGATAAGAGAAAGGAAGTACATATAGTGACTAGTTGGGAACGAACTAATAAAAATCGTTTAGGTGCTGAGGATTGGATTGTAAAAAGTAATTTTCATAGTGTATCTTATTTTTCTGAAGATATGGTTGCAATACAAATGAAAAAGGTTAAAGTTGTCTATGATAAACCAATATATTTAGGTTTTTGTGTTTTGGACTTATCTAAATGGAAAATGTACGATTTTCATTATAATGTCATGAAGCCACTGTTTGGTGAAAATTTAGATCTACTTTACATGGACACTGACTCTTTCATTTATTCCATACGTAACGTAAACTTTTTTATTAGGATAACTCTAGAAGATATTGAAAAATATTTTGATACATCAGAGTATCCGGAAAATAATGTATTTAATTTCCCTCGACTGAATAAAAAAAAGTTAGGAATGATGAAAGACGAAAATTGTGGAAAAATAATGACTGAATTTGTTGGCCTTCGTTCAAAAATGTACTCTTTCACTTTAGATACTGGAGATGAAATTAAAAAATCTAAAGGAGTAAAAAAATGCATTTTAGAAAAGTATAGTATTAGTAATTATAGAGATAGCGTACTGAATAAAAAAGTATATCATGATGATATGTTAACATTTAAGTCTAAGATGCATCAAATATACACTAATAAGTTAAATAAGGTAACTTTAAGCTACAATGATGACAAAAGAAAAATTAGAAGTGACGGTATAAGTACATATGCATGGGGTCATTATAGAATTAGAAATGAAGAAAATCCAGAATATGAATTGGATATGTTATTATTAGATATTCAAAAACTTCAGGAAGAAAATGGATAATTTTATAATTTAATTTATTGGATATTAATAAATAATATTTATCAAAGATCTATTATCCAAAGTGTATGTTTAGCTATACGTTTCATTTAAAAAAATAAATAAGAACATTATTTTTAAATTTTAAAATAATTTTATTGACTTTATAATTTCATTATGGAAAGCATAAGGGTAAGTATAATTATTTCTCTTATTTTAAATAATTTTGCGCACAATTCCAGTCAAGGGAGTATATTCCACCATTCGATCGTGAATAATTAGACAGTAAGCTGCTGTGTTTTGAGGTATGGTTGTGCCAGTCTCAAACTGAATCTTTAAATCAATCGGACCACTCTTGACAGCTTCATTTTGGTTACTGATATCGATTATAGCAATAGGATTCTCTTTAAAATGTTTAAAGGAGAGTAGTGGTTGAGGCTCCTTCATATAAAAGTTTTGTTGAAACTTTGCATACATGTCGTATAAAATAGCATAACGGTTTTCTCCAAATTTCAGATTTAAGTCGTCGTAGGGGTAGGTATCAGAATTCAAGTGTACCTTAATGTTTGTCAGATCGCAGTGTACAATTTTATTATCGTTTACGAAAACAAACGCAACATATCGTGGTCTCTCTCGGTTTGCAGAAAGCTTAACGTTCCAGCTATGTTTCATTCCACCTGCAAATGTAGGATTAAAATAGCTGTCCCAACTACGGAATGCTATTGGAAGCGATTTCCCCTCCTTGATAGTCTTTAAGAAATTAATTTTTCTATAGTCTGATAAATTAATATGTTGTACTTTCCAGACAATATTTGTGATTGTTAAACGAATATCTTCTTCTTTTTCGGTAGAGTAGCAAGCATTGATATCATTAGCACTCCGCAGTAGAATTAAGTCATGTTTGCTATTGCATAATATTTTACGAAAGTCCTCAGCAAATCCAAGTAAACGGTTAAGCGGTACACAGAAATTAAACGTAGAGCTCGATATATCACCATCTGTTCCCCATCCAGCATTGCTCATCATATTGCTCTCAGATGTATTCAGGGAAATGTAATTTTTGATTTTGCTTGTGATACCCAGATATCGAGTACGATCAATTTCGATACCATTTAATTCATAACGAATTTCATCAAAAATATATCCCACACAATTATTTCTTAGTCTGGCATTATTGCTAACTTCACCATTTGCTTTCTTTAAATTCCCCTCAATATACAAGTAGCTTTCTGATGGTAAAATATATAGATCTTGGTTTTGAATGCTTATTCTTATTTCATCATTATTTTTAAAAGATTGAATGTATGGTACATAGCTATGATAGTCTCGCTTTACAATATCATCATCTGAGAGTGGTTTTTCAGAGATATTTAAAATTTCAGACATGATGCTTTACTTTCAATTTGAGTAGCTTTAAAAAGTCTTTATTTTCTTTATTTAGAGGTGGTCTTGTCGCTGTGACATGCCGCGCAGGAATGTTTACAACATTTCTTTTATATTTATATTTATTATAAATAATCATTTTTTCTCGGTCTCAAATGAATTCGAAGGGTGATTTCTTCTCCTCGAAAATTTATTAAACGTCCTTCTTGATCCAAAATCCTAATCTCAAGGCGACTGATTTCTCTGACGTTTACAGGTAAATAGATAAGATTTCTAGGTCTTTCCGCTAATTTATAGCCTGGAGGAACATCTAGTGCAAACTCGTGAAGTATGTGTGCCGGAGAGTCATTCATAAAAGAACCCGTTATGATGTTGCAGTGAAGTTGAAGCACATTGACCTTTAGAATGTTTACTGGGAGATTTGAAATGTGTTTTTTTCCAGGATCTAAAATTCGTTCACCAAAGCCAAAGAGTTTGGCAATTGATCGATTTTTATTGCAAAATATAGAATCATGAGAAGACGTAACCTCAATTTGTAGTGTATTATTGTTTGCTTCAATTTCAACTACTTTATTAGATCTTAGTAATTTATATTTGATCGTTATAAAATCAACAATGTCTTGAAGTTCATATGACCCAATAGGTATTTCTATTACATCATCTCCAATGTGAAATAGATTATTGTCAGAGTCGACATTTGGAATTGAATTATATGACTGAAAGTCAATTAGACAACACTCGTTGTCATCATCACCCAATTCGATGGGTGGAGTGTAATTTGAAGTCAAAATTGACTTTTTACCACTTAATGTTAAAGTTCTCATCATTTTGAAAGTCTATATACGAATAAAGGAAAACACGTAATGTAACTGGGTTTTATAATTTATTAAGTTTATTGATTTTATATAAGAAATTTACAATACATCCTTTTTTCTTATCCAAGAATTGTGTAGATTTGAGAACCCCAACCATTTCACCAAAACCTTGTCGCCTTTCGTTCTCAAAACCTTTTCCACCAGATAGACATTAGGATATCTAGTGCGTAAAATCTCCTCCTTATAAAATCCACCTTGTATCGGATGTCCTTCATAGTCTTCCAACAAGTATGTTATAGGATTAGTTACTTGTATATCGCGTATTTTAAATATTTCTGTAGTCCAGTTTGGAGTGTACCCCTTTTCAAATATATTTTTATATTTACTGATACGGACGTGGTCACCAACATGAAAGTTAGAGGGTTTGAACATTTTTAGATGGCTGTATACAGTTTTCAGCAGGGTTGCCTCATTTGAAGTATTGACTTTAATGGGGGCAATTTTGATTGTTCGATGAGTCTTATTATTATATCTTTTAATTAAATTTTTATAAATATCAAGCCAATGATATGTACCATTATGACTAAATTCTTTCCACATCATTCCTTTTAGCGTTCTATTAAAGCGCTCGACAATAGACGCTTTCATTACACTATAGGTAGAATAGTGATTAATTGAATATTTTTTCATAAGCTTTCCAAATTCTTTATTAAAAAATTCTTTTCCATCATCAGTTTGCAAGTTCTTTGGTGTTCGATCTGATTTTAAAATTTTTTTAAATGCCTCCGACACATCATTAGCATTTTTGGTTTTAGTAGCTTCAGCCCAGGCGTATTTGGAAAATGTATCGATAACAGTGAGTAAAAATCTGTATCCATTATTGAGTGTAGAATAGTTCCCCATTTCAACTAAATCTGCTTGCCATAGATCATCGATCCCTTTCACAATAACTCTTCGTCGTTTAAAGTTTTTACGGGCTTGCGTATGAAGTTCTTTGACTATCGCCCTCTTTTCCATTATTTAGCGTGTGGTTTTTTAGTTGTTATTGTTGTAGATTATAGTTGGCGTTTGTGGCATTGACGATAAAACTGCATAAATGTCTTTAAGTTTTTTCTTTAGCTCAGATATTTCACTTCTAATACTATTAAATTCTATATTCAAATCATGTTTTAATATTTCTTGTATGTGTTTGATTTGCGAATATAGATATGCTTTGTTGACTGCGTCTGAATCTTCCGTTGGGAGCGCGATGTTTCTGATTTTTTTATTTTGGATGTTAATGTTATAATCTTCATCCACAGTGATGCCCAACATTTTCGAAACATTTTTCTTTAATACTTCAGAGTTGTATTTTTGATTATAATAATGCCCAAATTTGTCAACCGTCATGAATTCATAGATATTTTTGTAATTTTATTCTATAATATTAGCTTCTCGCAATTCTTCAATAATTGACACAATTTCATTAGTTTGATTATTATTGCCAGCCTGTTGTGATGCTATCAAAAGCTTTAATCGTTCTACCAATTCATTAGGATTGTCCCAGTATATATAGTTTGGTTTTTGAAGATTCACTCTCATTAGACCTTTACCCGTGTGAGTATTATCAATTAACTTTTTTATAATGTTCTTGTACTTGTTTCCTCTATTTGCTTTAATGCGTTCATTTGGCTCATAGTTTACTTTGTGAGCATTTGTGTTTAGTAGAATCTTTTTGTATATTTCCAGTTCATATTTATCATAGTTTTTAGGGTTTTTATAAAAAAGCAGTTCAAATAATCCAGGAGTATAAGCCCAGTGTTGGTTCCCAATAATTATTTTCTCATCATTAACTTTCAAGTTTTCGCTTCCAAATTTCCATTCACCATTCACATCTTTATGAGGTCCAAATACATAATCTAGTTTTTTATTAGTTTTCAAATAAGATAGATTAGGTACGTCATCATCCATTTGAGAATAAAATGTATCATCCTTGGCATAATTTTCCCCATCATTAAAAGTTTCTTCACCATCCTCTTCCAGACTATCAAGATTGTTTTTATGAGCACTTTTAGACAAAAATTCTTGTTTAACAATTCTTTTGTTAGGAGTACTCGTAATTAATGACTCGTGAAAGGATTTTTTGGGGAAAAACGTGTTTTCATTCTTTGGTATGATGGAATTAAAAGTATTATCGTTTGATAATTTAACAAGTTTCTGTAGTGGCTCTGTTAAAGGTTTAAAGGTATTTTGTAATTCTTGTGATGTAACTTCTTCACCCATTTTTATACTTTGAAACTTTTTCTTTAAAATATTTTTTGATTTCACTAATTGTTTAAGCATTTGCTCCTCCATGATGTGACGCTTGAATACGGGGTGTAGAGCAGGTTATTGAAGATAACGTCCTTTATATTTAAATGTATAAATACAACTAAACTTGTATATAGATATCAAAGCCTTTTCTATATCTTCCGCAATGAATTTCGTCATCTTTACTAATAATTAGAAATCCATATCTATCCTTCCAACATTCTCGACAGATCTCTTGAAAATTTTCCATACTCATATCACTCCCCACATGATCATTGAAAATGTTTCGTAAATTCAATTCATCTTGTTTAAACATGATAATCATATTTGCATTATCGCGAATCAGGTGTTTTGGTATGCGTGTGTAGGTTTGACACAAATAAAATGAATCTACATTTTTATGACGACCCATACAAAAATAAGACCGAATGTTGTTTTGTTTCTCGCATGCTACATCATCGAATATCATAATTGAATTTGGTTTTATATTTTCTGGTAGTATAACATCAGCGTTTTCAGAGAAGGTGTAAAACCCCATGCCCTTAACAGATGTCACAAGTCTCTTCAAGTATTCATATTTCGGTTGATATAACGATTTTGAGTAAATGTAAATATTTCCAAATTTCAGTCCATTGGGACTTTCAATGAGACTTAACATTACATTAGTCTTTCCACAATTAGATGGACCCACTATTAATGCTCTAATAGAATTGGGTAGCAGGGAACTGTGTCTTCTTTTATTATTTTGTACGAAATCTAAATTTCGCACTAAAATATTTGATTGTTGCTTTACTAATCGCATTTTGATTACTAAACAAATGTATGAAAATTAACATCTTTTATAACAAAAATATTTAAAATGAATATTTTTAGCGGAACAAAAAACTATAAAATGATTGTGTATAATAAAAAGAAAATTAATTCCAAAAGAAACGTCGAAGGAAGAGGATTAATAAATAACTTGATAAATTCGTTACCGATTGAACTTCATTTACCTGGTTATCAATTTTGCGGCCCTGGTACAAGGTTGAAAAAGCGATTGGATAGAGGTGATAAGGGGATAAATCCATTGGATGCAGCTTGCAGAGCACATGATATTGCTTATTCACAAAACAAAGACATTAATCATCGCCATCGAGCTGATAGAGAACTTACTGAAAGAGCTTGGGAAAGAGTAAAAGCCAAAGATAGTTCCGTTGGAGAAAAAGTTAACGCCTACATTGTTACAAACGCTATGAAAGCTAAAACTAAATTCGGTTTGGGTATGGAGAATGCCAAGAAGAAAACAAGGAAAATGTGTGGTAAAAAGATTTTTAATGATGCCATTAAAAATGCTACAATTGTTTTAAAGAAGGAGAAACCACAGGACATAAATAGTGCTATAAAAATTGCAAGAAAAGCAATTCAAAAGTCTTTTCGAGGAAAAAAGTCTAAAGCTGTTATTCCAAGAGTAATTAATGTACCAAAGAATGGTGGGTTCCTACCCCTTATACCCATTTTGACTGGACTTGGAGCTTTAGGGGCCTTAGCTTCCGGCGGCTCAGCGATTGCGAGGGCTGTTATCTCTACCAGTAACGCCAAAAAAGAAATGGAAGAAAAAGTTAGACACAATAAAACTATGGAATCTATAGCAATGGGAAAAGGACTTTTCCTCAAACCTTACAAGAAGGGGTATGGAATATTTGTCAATAACACTCCAAAAAACTAATAAAGCATCTACCCAGACGACCGCTAACCGACGCAGATTTATTACATTTCGGTCAAAAATATATTCCACATTTTAGAGGTGTTTACATGAGAGATAAATTGCCGAAAAAACGTAATCGTAAAGAATGTGGTATCATTAACTTGGATTCGTTCAGTGGTCCTGGTACACATTGGGTAGCTTACTATAAAAATAATAAGGATGCTGAATATTATGATAGTTTTGGAAATTTACAACCTCCACTAGAGGTATTACGTTATTTAGGATATAATGTAACGTACAATTATAAAAGAGAACAAAAATTCAATACCTTCAACTGTGGCCATCTATGTTTAAATTTTTTGATAAAAATGAATAGAAAATTGAACAACAGAATTTAGATAAAAGGGTGAAACTCCAATTTTTTTCATCAGTTGCTTGCGATAACACAAATAAAATGTTTGAACTGGATAGAGCGGATTTTGTGGTGGTCGATTTCCAATTCTGTAATGGAAATGATAAAAATATTTATATCAAGGAGCTATCCTATATGTGTGGCACATCCGTTGTACCTAATAACTTTTTATTTCGACCCCCCTTCGATGGCAGAAAACTCACAAGAGCAGCATACAAAACAAACATGTATTGTAAAAAATTTATAAATGGGCTGGATTGGACGGATGGACATTTGGATTATTCTACTGTTGGAGACATTCTTTCGCCACTTGATAATTTTAAGTATATCTTTGTTGTTGGTAGAGCTAAAAAGGATTTCTTAACAAAATATAATAAGCCAAATATTATAAATTTGGAGAATCAAATGAGTCTAAAAAATCGAACAAATTATTTTACTGGCTGTCCTAATCATTACGATTTGAGATATAAATGTTCTCTTAATAATGTATTTAAAATTTTTATTTTTATAGAACAAAATTTCTGTACAATTGAGAATTTAATATATAATAAAATAAATGATTGAAAATAAAAAACAAAACCTTTTCATTTCTTATTAACTATATTTATTTGCAAATTGAGTATACAAAGTTTATTATGTATTATACTAATATCCTTTACCGCACACATCATACGATAGTGGTGGTAGTAATTTATCCAAGCGGTCGGGGTTTATAGGATTATTGCAAGTGATGTGACGTCTCATCAGCAAACAGCTCGGAGACCAACGCAAATGTTCGATTACCGGAAAATCCCCATCTTGCCAGTTAAATATTTCTACTCCACAGAAATGGCATGCTGTTTTATCCTGATCTCCTGTGTAATACATCCCCGTCATGGCCAATTCTTTGACATTGATAAAGTCGAGCGGCCAATTATCAAACGTTCTTAGTCGCACGACTTCATTATGTAGACCGGAATCGGACGAGTATTTATACATGTTTTCAATACACTTTCAGTACACCAAATGACACTTTATATCAGATATCGGCAAAACGACGCCATGGGCGGCTCTCTCACACTTACTTCCTCTCAAGTATATGGGTGTGAGAGCAATCACAATAAAAATAATTCAATATCGTATTATTTACGTGCATTGAGAGAGGGACAACTTCGCTCACCCACACAAATACATTTAAGGTTGTATGCGTGTGTCGACCCCTGCTTTACATGGACGAACAAAACTCTGCATGACTACTTTTATATAAACACTCACCGCACCAAAAACAAAGTGCATCGTCGTCAAAATTCTGCATGCCAAACTTATATAACGCACACATCATATTACTAAAACCAAAGTGCATGTCGTTTCATGCCTAGCATCAAAATTCTGCATGCCAAACTTATATAACGCACACATCATATTACTAAAAACAATGTACATTTCCTTTCATAACAGACAGGCGCGGACGGACAGGCTGGCCAATCACATACATATCTACAGTACTTACCCCACTCTAATCTCATAATACATTACACACCACAAATCTACACACACAAACAAATATACCTTCCATTCAAAACTCCATGCATCCACCAAGTACAGCTCAAACTTTGAATAAACACATCTTTGTAATTTGACACCCCCAATAAACAATGCGCCAACTCATACGGAGATTCCCCACCAAGAACAGTGCGCACAAATACCTTATTATTTTAGCGCGCTAAAATAACAACTCATTTGTGCGCAGCTCCTCTTGAGCGAAAATTGCCACGCTACATCCAAGGGACCGCTCCGCTCTTGTGCGCTCTGCTGCTCCTCTGCCGCGCTGAGTGAGAATCCCCATCTCCCTACTACTGGTTTAGATTTAGATATAGCTCCCATATATATCTATCGTCCGATTTGGTCCTTTAGTCCTATAGAAGCTGTATTTTACATCCAATCGTTTGAAATTTAGAATGGTAGAGTTTCTTGATCCATGAACCAACATTGCCGAATTTGAAGAAAATCGGTTAAGATTTAGCTATAGCTCCCATATATATGTTTCGTCCGATTTGGCCCTTTAGTCCTATAGAAGCTGTATTTTACATCCGATCGTTTTGAAATTTAGAATGGTATAGCTTCTTGATCCATGAACCAACATTGCCGAATTTGAAGAAAATCGGTTAAGATTTAGCTATAGCTCCCATATATATGTTTCGTCCGATTTGGCCCTTTAGTTCTACAGAAGCTGTATTTTACATCCAATCGTTTTGAAATTTAGAATGGTAGAGTTTCTTGATCCACGAACCAACATTGCCGAATTTAAAGAAAATCGGTTAAGATTTAGCTATAGCTCCCATATATATGTTTCATCCGATTTGGCTCTTTAGTCCTGTAGAAGCTGTATTTTACATCCAATCATTTTGAAATTTAGAATGGTAGAGTTTCTTGATCCATGAACCAACACTACCGAATTTGAAGAAAATCGCTTAAGATTTAGCTATAGCTCCCATATATATGTTTCGTCCGATTTGGCCATTTAGTCCTATAAAAGCTGTATTTTACATCCAATCGTTTTGAAATTTAGAATGGTAGAGTTTCTTGATCCATGAACCAACATTGCCGAATTTGAAGAAAATCGGTTAAGATTTAGCTATAGCTCCCATATATATGTTTCGTCCGATTTTGCTCTTTAGTCCTGAAGAAGCTGTATTTTACATCCAATCACTTTGAAATTTAGAATGGTAGAGTTTCTTGATCCATGAACCAACACTACCGAATTTGAAGAAAATCGGTTAAGATTTAGCTATAGCTCCCATATATATGTTTCGTCCGATTTGGCCCTTTAGTTCTACAGAAGCTGTATTTTACATCCAATCGTTTTGAAATTTAGAATGGTAGGGTTTCTTGATCCATGAACCAACATTGCCGAATTTGAAGAAAATCGGTTAAGATTTAGCTATAGCTCCCATATATATGTTTCGTCCGATTTGGCCCTTTAGTTCTACAGAAGCTGTATTTTACATCCAATCGTTTTGAAATTTAGAATGGTAGAGTTTCTTGATCCACGAACCAACATTGCCGAATTTAAAGAAAATCGGTTAAGATTTAGCTATAGCTCCCATATATATGTTTCATCCGATTTGGCTCTTTAGGTCTGTAGAAGCTGTATTTTACTAACATTGTTTATACCCAACACCACACTGTGGTACAGGGTATTATTTAAGTATAAAATGACTCAAAAGTAAATTTATGTAAACAATTTATACATGAATTACAAAATTTATATTTCAGAGTTATTCAATATTACGAGAGTGGTGTAGGGTATTATATAGTCGGCCCCGCCCGACATTAGCCTTTCCTTACTGGTTTTGATATATAGTTATTTATTTATCGTGTGTGGGAGGATCAACGGGGTTGCGAGTGTTTTGGAAGAAATACTTCCTGAAGTGTCTCCTCCTGAAACATCTATGCCGCAGCCTTCAAGCCACAAGCACAGTGGCTAGCAGCGAAATTTTTCTTAAAAATGTAAAAAAAAATTTGCTAATTTTAGGCCCACTTCCACCCAATGCTTATATGTTAGTGAATTAATAGAAGTTTGAAACAAACAATTTAAAAAATTACATTTAAATTGTAAAACCTAAAAATCGCTCATACAAAATTTTTAAATATTTTTTTTTAATTTTTTCTGAAAAGTACTGAAAAATACCAACATTACAAAAAATGATTTTTGAATTCGGACCATAACTTAAGAACTTATGACCAAAAACCCGATACACAGAGCGAAATCTTAACAATTTTTTAAATATCGATAACTCCTGAACGAGATATCGGAAAAACCTCCAAAAAATTCCACAAAACGTTCCTTTAGGTGTACCAAAAAATATAAAAACCAGTACGGAAAGACAGGCGATAAGAATTTGGCAGTGTTCATAATGTAATAAGAAAACTCTCTCTGCCGAATTTTGTACTGATCGGATATAAAATTCCATAGTGCTTACATGTCAAATCAGGTGAAACATATATATATGGGGGCTATATCTAAATCTGAAAAGATTTTGGCCAATTTCAATAGAGATCATCGTTGGGCCCAAAAAGTGCACTGTGCTAAATTTCATCACAATCGGACCACAAATACAACCTGTACTTTGATTACAACGATACATTTACAGACGGACGGACGGACGGACGGGCAGACGGACATGGTTAAATCGTCTCAGGAAGTGATTCCAAGTCGATCATCACAATAAACGATGGGTCGCTTCTGTAGTATATTGTCCCAAACATATTCGGCTTGAAACGTATATATGTCTAATATTTGGCAAACACAAAAATTATATGTTTGGGAAGATGCTGTTCTAAACAAATCTTTGTTTAGATCCCAATATGTTTTTATTTGGGCCTATTATTTCCGAAACAAATATTTATTTGCATTTATGTATGCTGAAAATACATAAATTGTATTAAATCTTTCAGTAATTCAAAATTATTTTTTTAGAAATTGTTCATGTTGTTATAAAACAAATAAGAAAGTTTCAGTCGGGTAAACCGACTAAGGTATACCCTCACTTGGTGAGTAATATAATGTTGAATATTGCACGAATTATTCTGTCAATTTGTGTGGGAGGTACCAGAAGGGGTTTAACAAATACACCTATATTTCGCCGAAGAGTAGATACTTTAAATACATTGCACTGTGCCGAATTATAAGCGTTTATGTGGACTAGTATATTAACGTTATGAGATATTAAATTGTGGTATGATTTGGCCATTTTGTGTGGGAGGTACAAAAAGTGGCGTGGTGTTAACACCCATTTTTCACTGGGCTATAGGCATTGTAAAAGTATTACACTGTACAAAATTTCAAGTATTTTTATATACTGGTGTTTATGTTATAAGCTGTTAACTTTTGGTGCAAAATGATGCATTTGTGTGGGAGGTACCAAAAGGGGCGTGGCAACTACACCCATTTTTCTCGAGTTGAAAGCGACTAATAAACTAATACTATGTGTGGATTTTCAGATGATTCGACTAAGTATAATAGCAGTTATTAAAGAATCAATATTTCACAACATTTGAAACCTTTGTGTGGGACGTACCAGAAGGAGTGGGCCAATATGGCCCATCTTCGAACATCGCCGGAGATAGAAAAAAATATTACCACATACCAAATTTGAAGTCAATCGGTAAATCCTTTCGAGAGATATCAGGCGCACCAGCCAGCAGACCGACATTCAAACGGACATTGCTCATTCGACTTAAAATGACCCAAAACGGATTTCCGCCGAACATACTTGGGGTCTTCGATGTGTTACACTTTTTTCCGTAGTAAATGATATATACCCTCGTCACACTAAAGTGAAGGTATAAAAATATAATAATTGAAATCGTAAACGGTTTTCCAACAAGTGGTGTTATTTTGGTATTCAAAGAACAATGCCATTTTCTGAGATAAATGATCGGAAGTTTATTTCATAATAAAGAGGAAGGTATGCCGTTAATAATGAAAAACAACATCAGCCAAATGGCCACCACGACCACGCTTACAGAACCATATCCTTTTCATGATATTTTCCATAACCAAATCGCAAAGTGGCTGCCCTATGTCCTCGATAGCCTCACGAATTCTATCTTTGAGCTCTTGAATCGACGCTGGGCTGTTGGCGTAGACCTTATCTTTCACGTGGCCCCAAAGGAAGAAGTCGCAAGGTGTTAAATCACAAGATCTCGGTGGCCAATTGTAATCACCTCTTCGAGAGATAACACGGTCCGGAAATTTTTCCCGTAACAGAGCAATGGTATCGTGGCTTGTGTGGCACGTAGCGCCGTCTTGTTGAAAGTAAAAGTTGTCCAGATCAATACATCCAACTCCGACCATAAAAAATCGTTAATCATCTCTTGATAGCGCAATCCATTCACCGTAACTGTTGATCCAACCTCTTTTTCTAAAAAGTAAGGTCCAATGACCCCGCCGGACCATAAACAGCACCAAACAGTCACACGTTGAGGATGCAGATGCGACAATTTTGCTTATTGACGTAGCCACCGAGGTGGAAATGGGCCTCATCAGTCAAGATGATTTTGTATCGTTCGTATCGTTTTTTGATCGTTTTGTATCGTTCGATAATCGTGTATCGTTCGATGATCGTGTATCGTTCGATGATCGTGTATCGTTCCATTACACAGTACAACACAAAAAAAAATAACAGGGTTCTGTCAGTGGATTCTGGTAGAGGAGACCAAAAAAATATATACGTGTATCGGCGTTTTGAAAGATCACATCGGAATTTTATTTTAGGGAGGGTTAAAGTTTTCCCCCCTTTGCTAGTTCGTGCAGAATATCGCTATATAAAACTATGTGTTTTGTTCATCTGAGGTGTAGGGTATCTTCAGCAACTTTGTAGCAAATGTTAAGGCCTATATTTTTGTGGAATATATTAACCCTCTAGCTTCCCCCCATAACGTTGATTTTTGCCTATATTTTAACAAATCGTAAAAAACTCCCCTAAAAATGGGTGGAGCGGGGTTGAATAATTCTACAAAAATGTCGGCCATAAAATTTTACTATAAGTGTCAGAACACACCAAATCCCAAAACTTAACACAAACACCAAAATGCCGGCCAAATTCAAGATTTCCTGTTAAGGGTTAATTTAGATATTATATAGTGTTAGTACCAAAAAGGTCTTTAAAAATTGATTTTTTTCGGGGTTGATGTGAGAGATGCCAAAAAAATAATGATTTTATTTTACAATTAAATAATATTTATTTTATATTAAATTATATTTCAGGACTATAAACAAAAAATCTATTAATAACGCATATACAAGGAGAAATACTTATTAAATACATAAGTTCATTTATTTTTAATTCACCTTTTTTCACTCTTGGCAATTCGACGCCATTATCAAACAATGTCCAACATAAATCTGTTATAAGTGACAAAATGCTCTTGCCTTTATAGCGTTTTTCAATAGGAAGACATATCTGATGGAACCGTTCGCCATGCTCATCAGTTTCAGTTGAAAACTGAAAATCAAAATATAAATATATATCTAACAGGTGGCGCAAAAGTAACCTTTCGATGTTATGTTAGACGCGATTGGCGGTCAGCAGCTAACAGCTGATGCACCGTCTGGACTTTGTACGGAAACATCTTCAAATCTTGCACCAAAATTCGCTGTAGAGACCGTCGACTGATACCCATTTGCGTGGCACGTCGTCTGGTCGATGTCGACAGCGCTTCCATGACATCCTCGGCTACAGCAGCAATATTCTCTGCAGAACGGCTACTCCGGGGTCTGCCACGCCTGGCAGCATCTCGTGTTGTGCCAGTCTCTTCGAGGCGAGCGGCTAAAAGTCGCAGTGTTTCACCAGTAGGCGTTGGACGGCCAGGAAATCTGTGCCAAAGTCACCGACCGATTATTGGTCAAATAAATAGTCAGCAATATTCCGCGTTCTGGAGCAGTGTAGCGTAACATTGTTTATTAACGTGTATTTCGCATGTGTTTACTACACAAATGTCAAAACAGAACTGACATTAGGGGCCAATCGCAAAATTTATAGCATTTTCTAATAGGAGGATTACTTTTGCGCCACCTTGTATAATCAAATGTAAATCAAAACTTGTATTACCTTTACACCACAGCATCAAACCGATATAGCAATTTCGGCATATATGTTTTGGCACCCATGGCTCATCTGGAAAAACTTCCAGTTCAAAATAAACTTAATATATATCCGCCACTTTGTTCGTAAAAAATGAAACCCTATGTTTCATAAGGGTATGCTTGCCACAGACGTAGCAAATCCAGTCAAGTTTTTCCAAACAGTCAGTCATTATTATTCTTACAAATTCCCTTGTAGACTATTGTAAGAAAATAAAAAGATTAACTGGTTGACCCACGATGTCAAACGTTAACGTTCATAAGTAACGTGCCACTCAAAAGTTCCGTTATGGTAATTTTGAGTGACAAAAATATAATGACAGAAATAATGAAGAAGAACAAAAGTACTCTTGGTAGTTGTTGAATAACAACCTTCTCTTCAGAGCTGGGAGAACCTACATATGCGAGGAATAACAAATTAACCCTTAACAGGCTATCTTAAATTTGGGCGTTTTTTTGGAGTTTGTGTTAAGTTTTGGGCTTGGGTGTGTTCTGACACTTATAGTAAAATTTTATGGCCGACATTTTTGTAAAATATTTCAACCCCGCTCCACCCATTTTTAGGGGAGTTTTTTTACGATTTGTTAAAATATAGGCAAAAATCACCATTATGGGGGGAAGCTAGAGGGTTAATATATTCCACAAAAATATAGGCCTTGACATTTGCTACAAAGTTGCTGAAGGTACCCTATACCTCAGATGAACAGAACACATAGTTTTATATAGCGATATTCTGCACGAACAAGCAAAGGGGGGAAAATTTTAACCCCCCCTAAAATAAAATTCCGATGTGATCTTTCAAAACGCCGATACACGTATATATTTTTTTGGTCTCCTCTACTAGAATCCACTGACAGAACCCTGTTATTTTGAAAAAAGTTTGAAATTGTTGTACAGTGTTATTAGTAATGGCGTAGTTTCTACTTGTCAAATAATAAAAGCTTCAAAAGTGACAGCTACCGAAATACCGGGTGATTCAAAATACACCTCTTGTTGGAAACCCCGTATATTTGGAGAATTTTCTAAAAAAAACATTTTTATTTGTATGTAAACAAATATTTTATTTCAGAAATTTAGTTGGCAAATATTATATGTTGTAACATATTAATATACGAGTTCCAAATATATTTTATTGATTTTCAAATAAAATTTATTTGCTCAATTCAACCATATCCAAAAAGGCGATTTTGCCCCTTGTATAGCAAATATCTGCGGTTTTCTGGAATAGCAACCTATGTCAAAAGTTTTCGATTTCGGGAGCTTACCATAAATGTATTCAGCTAATATTTATCTGTAGATCGATATGTGACAATTCTAGGTATGTACAATTTTCGGAGATTTTTGCAACATTCAACACTGCACATTTAGTATCAAATGTACTGCGAGAGAAAAAGTATTTTTGCTCCCTCATTTTGATCTTTTGAGATGTGCTGTGATTCCAGAATACTACAGATATAGCGGACTTTGTTCTCAATTTACGTATTTATAGAAAAAACACAAAGAAAATAAAATTCAAACTTAATTTCGATGATAATTCAATTGGTTGACTGATAAATAAATGAAAGATTTATTTCCATATTTTGTTGACATTTTACAAAAGTTCATTATGTAATGCTTACTTTATACCAAAGACAATATAATTTAAGAAGACATTCCTTCCTGTAACGAACGAATAGGAATTTGATTCCAACGAGTGAGGTTTTTCAGACCGTTTTTCCCGAATTTTTTGTAATTGTCACAATTTAAAAATTAATATTAATCGATAAGTGCAAAAAAAAGTTCAATCAATGTTCGCGGAATACTGTTTTTTCGTTCGTAACTGATATATTTTGACGTTTCGGCCTGAAGGAATGTCTTCTTACATTCTATGTATTTGTCTTTGCTTTATACAAGTAAAGAAGAAATTCTTTCCTCAGGAATGAAATTTCGAATACACATAGGTACATACATATTTCCCACAACAGAAATGTCTTTCACTAATTATGGAAATGTCATTAGGCCTATCAATTAGCTGCAATTTATCAATATATCCGAAACATCACGTACATTCACTCAAAAAAATGTATTTCCTAAATTTTAGTAAAATCCATACTCCAATTTAGTTCAATGTTTTTATTCATATTGAGTTAATTTTTTCTTAAAACTGGGAAATTTTATTTAGTACTACCAAATTTTATTTTTTTGGGGGATATGCAGAATAGTTCGTTAACTAAAAATGAGGACGTATTTTTACTAAAACAATATTTCTTGAAAAAAGTTCGAATATTCATATATTTATCAAATTTAAACATATGCGGTGGACACCCAACATAGACATAAGGAAATTATGAACTAATAATGGAAAGCATGATTTTTAGGAAATTTTAACTAAAAATAATCATGAATCCTTATTTCGAGTCCATGAATTTGAACTCAAAATTAGGAAAACACACTAAAATCAAGGAAAAATTAACTAGTTTCGGACTATGTTGTAGTGCTAAAAACACAAAAAATTCTGTTCTTTTTCGTTCCGCAATTTTTATTTTTTCGCAAATCGTTACTTGCAGAAACTTAAATGTATGGAGAAACATTAAAAATGTTACCCCCGGGACGAGAGTCGAACCGACAACCTTATGATAGTGAGCCAGACACACTATATATCGAGCTACGAAACTCTTTTGGGATTGATATGAAAATGTCATTCATAATAAAATTTCTTCAAAATAAATAAATAAATATAGTATACATATGGCAACTCTATTTAGCATTCAATGATGGCAATCCTTTTATCAAATTCATGTGTACATAAAAATACATTGTTTCGAAAATTTTGGGATATATAATTGTATATCAAAACAAATTTTTCATAAAAATTTAAGTGTCTACGTAGCTCAGTTGGTAAACACGTGGTTCATAAAACGGAAGGTTCTGGGATCGAATCCCATTCGGAGGTAAAATTTTATATACATAATGTTTAATGTTTAATAAAATAAATTTCAATTCCTAAAATAAAGCAAAAGAGAGAAATCCAAAGAGGAAGTGGTAAGAGAAAGATTCCAACATATAAATGGAGGGAGGAAAACGATGAAGTAGGATCAAGAATCGCAAAAAAAAATAATCATGGACTAAAAAGTCCAAGAAAAATTTAAATTTTTCTTTTCTTTTTGCATAAATTTAATTAAATTTTCCTAAATTTGAGTAAAAATTTACTTGCAATAAGGACAAAAGTATGCTGAATTTGCATAATTTCAAGCCCAATTTTGCTAGTATTGAGTTAATTTTCCCTATTTTAATTTCAATAGTTACTTAAAGGAAGTACGAGTTAACTAGAAATAAGTTAAAAATATTTCATAATTGTGAGGAAATGTATGAACTTGATATAAGGAAAAATAGCTTTAGGGAAATACGAAGTTCAATATTCCTACAGTTAAGTTCATTTTAACTTGCTCTAGGGTTCACTTTTTTTTGAGTGTTTGAACAATATTGTGCAATTGGCCCTAAATCAATGCAATACAAGTCAAATAAATATCATAGACAATTTTGAAATTGAGTTATTTCTCGGAAGAATGGCTAAACCAAAATAGCCAATGAAAAAAATGCCAAATCCATAACGGATACCGGAAACGGGCGTGGATACTGCACACCGACCGACAACCATTGCATCACATCACTTCAAAGAAAAACAGAAAGAATTGAGAATTTGAAGTGCGCCGTAAACACATACACACACACATACCAATACAAACTTTCGAGCATTTCTGTTACGATTTCTTGCAAAATGGAAACTCTAAAGAATACAAATAATATTGTTCCATAGGGGTTTGCTTTGTTGCAACTACTGAAGCAACATTGTTGAAGCGGAAAACTTTATTTTCCAAAAAAGTTTTTTGAAATCAAAGAAAATACTTCTACATCCCCTCACCCCAAAAAATGTTGTTTGATTCTCTTGTGGCACTTACACTCTTTTATTTGCTTCAGATATGCATTTGAAAGTGGCATTGATTGATTTGCTGTTCGTTGCTTCCGGTCCTTATTTTAGGAGAAACTGCATTTAAAAGTTATTCCTTCTATTGACGAGTATATCCTAAGGCTAGGCTAGAGGGTAACTGGGTGTATACAATATAATTGGGACATGAAGAAGTGGAATGTTTTGAAGGAGCAACTTGCCACTTGAAATCTGAAGTATGTTTTCGGGCAAAATTAAACTCGTCACATTTTAAGCGGGTTGAGTAAAATGTAATTATTGTAAAATATTTGATTTTTCACAAAGTTTGTTATTTCTCAGCAAACAAATATTGAAGTTATTTCTAAGGAATCACATTGAAATACTCTTAGAAGGAAGCATAGAAGTTAATTTGCAGTTGTCATGAAAATATTTATATTTTATGGGGGTCGTGGATTCGATTCCCACCAGCGGCTCTGGTCTGTCGCTGCAAAAACTTGCCATATGATCTTTGTAACCCGGTTTCCCCCTGGACCGTAAAATTAGAATATAAATTTACTTTGTATTGTAATTCATATTTGTATTTTAATGAGAAATATTAATAAAAACAAGTAAGAAAGTTTCAGTCGGGTAAACCGACTAAGGTATACCCTCACTTTGTGAGTACTGTAATATAAAATATATACACAAATTAATCTGTGAATTTGTATGAGTGTGTTTAACAAATACTCCTATTTTTCGCTAAACAGTAGATATATTGCACTGTATCCAATTGTAAGCGTTTATATGCACTGCTATATTAAAGTTATGATCTTTTAAATTTTGGTATGATTTGGCCATTTTGTGTGGGAGGTACCAAATGGAGCGCGTTGATACCGCCCATTTTTCATAGGGCTATATGTACTTTAAAAATATTACACTGTTTAAAATGTTGTTGTATTTTCGTGCACGTTAAAAGCTCCTACCTTTTGGTATAAAATAGTAAATTCGTATGGGAGGTACTAAAATGGGCGTAGCAATAACCCCCGTTTTTCACTGGAATTTAGGCACTATAAAAGCATTACACTGTACAAAATTTCAAGTATTGTTATGCACTGGTATTAAAGTTATAAGCTGTTAAATTTAGGTGCAAAATGGTCCATTTGTGTGTGGGAGGTACCAAAAGGGGCGTGGCAACTTCGCCCAATTTTCACTGGATTGTAGGTACTATGAAACCATTACACTGTACAAAATTCCAAGTCTTCGTGTGCACAGGTATTCATGTTATAAGCTGTTAACTTTTGGTGCAAAATAGTACATTTGTGTGGGACTTTTCACTGATCTAGTGGTACTACACTGTACAAAATTTCAAGTATTTGCATGAAGTGAAATTACTGTTATAAGCAGTTAACTTTTGGAGCAAAATGGTCCATTTGTGTGGGACATACCAAAAGGGGCGCGGTAACTTCGCCCATTTTTCTCGAGGCGATAGTGACTAATAAACTAATGTTATTTGTATAATTTCAGAGGATTCAAATAAGTAGTATAGAAGGTATTACATAATCAATAATTCACTAAATATTAACACTTTGTGGGGGAGGTACAAGAAGGAGTGGACCAATATGGCCCATCTTCGAACTTAGCCGGAGATGGACGAAAATATTACCACGTACCAAATTTGAAGTCAATCGGTTACTCCTTTCGAGAGTTATCGTGCGCACCAGCCAGCAGACAGACAGACAGACGGACGGACATTGCACATTCGACTTAAAATGACCCAAAACGGATTTCCGCCGAACATACTTGGGGTCTTAGGTCACTCCTTTGATGTGTTACACTTTTTTCCGTAGCAAATGATATATACTCGTACCCTCGTCACACTAAAGTGAGGGTATAAAAAAAGAAGTAAAAACGGATAAAGTTCGGTCATGCCGAATCTTATATACCCGCCACCATGGTTAGGTTATAAGAGGATGACACTAGAGCTAGTGTAGTGTCTAAAACTGGGCCATGTTTGATCCATTCTTATTCCTCATGTTGTTTTTTGATTCTTCTCTTGCGATTTCCTTTTATATTATGAGTTATTTCCGCGGGATTTAATCTGCACTAATGCAAGCCACGAATGCATCTAATATCATGGGCGTCATTTTTAAGCCCTAATGAATGCCAATATACTTGCTGGGTCGGAGCCTCGAATGTGCGTTTATGTCCGGAAATAAAAAGAGCCGAGTATCTTGTTTCTTCTTTTTCTTAGGGCAGGGCACTGACAAAGGATGTGATAACCCTCCCCCATGGATCGCATGTGAATGATTTCGGGTACAAATAAACTCATTATACCAAATTTCAGTTCAAAGAGGGGCCTTTGTGTGCGTGCGGGCTATATCAAAACATGGACCTGTGACTACCGTTGTTCGTGTGAAGGATTCCGGGTAAATAAATAAATAAACCCCAGTTACAAATGTTCAGCCCGATCAGTTGACATTTGTGGTCTATATGACGTTAAGAAGTCAAATCGTGGAGATGTTGTATATTGAGGCTACATGAAAAAATGGACCGATATTGCCCGTTTTCAATCCCAAGCTACCTACAGATATAAGAAGTATATATACCAAGTTTAAGTCATCTAGCTCAATTACTCGTATTGTAGGCTGAAGCGTAATTACAATAGACGGATGGACGGACAGACGGACATGGCTCAATCGTCTCAGAATTTTACACAATTAAGAATATATATCGCTCATTTAGAAAAAGAACGTCACAACTCAAAATATGACATTTCACTTAAGTTTGATTTAAGTGATCTATTCAAAAATAAATATTTAGCTGAATCTGATGACTTAACTTCTGAAGTCCGGCAAATATTGTTGTCTTCCTGAGGAATCAGCCCAATCATGGATCAGCTTATAGATATTGAAATGACGGACAATTTAGCGATATACGGGTTTTTCAATAAGAGTGATATGATTTCTTGAAAAAAAAACACACTTATTATTAAGGAAATTCAAAGGTTTTTTATTTAATGTGAAGTACAATCGATACAATTAAGTTCTAAATGAAACGTCATTCAAATGGCCCCCACGACTTCATCTGCAGGAACGAATTCGATGAACCCAATTTTCGAGCACTTTTTCCACTAAATCAAGTCGTATGTCATGAATGGCATGTTCAGTATTGACTTTTAAAGCTTGAAGAGAGTCTGGTTTATTTCGAAAGACCAATGACTTCAAATAACCCCACAAGAAATAGTCTAATGGTGAAATAATCGAATCTCCAAACTTTTCTCGCAACAATTCAATTTTTTCATTTGCTGTGTGGCACGTAGCCAAAATCGGTCAATAGCAAAAAGATAGTTCTTAGCAAGAGCTAAAATACTGCTCATGGGTGTCATGGTCGTAGGTCGACTGGAAAGTGTTTTTTTTCTTGATTTAACAAATAAATGGACTTAGCATAATTTTCAAATGTGAACAATAGGTTTATTTTTGCTCTAGCTTAACGGTACGTCGGATCGGGAATCGGTCAATGGCAAAAAGATAGCTCTTAACGAGAGCTAAAATTGCTCATGGGTGTCAAGGTCGTAGGTCGACTGGAAAGTGTTTTTTGGATTTTAAATGGACTTAGCGCACGAAAAGTTGCAATTGGAAAACGATTATTTTGATAATAAAACTCAATAATGTAAACGTTGTTCTTGCGTACATCTCTCCATGATGAAATTGTAAACACTACTAAATACAATGAAAAACAAATGACAGATCATGACATATTACAAATGGCCGAAACGTTAGTTTATTAGTCGCTATCACTTTGATGATTTGTATTAACTTTGGTTAACAATTGTTTTTGGAAGATTTTGGAGAAGTGTGGTTTCACAAAGATTTCTCATTCGCTTGCGTGTTGAAGTCAACCATATTGAGCTCCGTATCTCCCATACAATTGCAGCAGAACTGTTGATAACGATTGTCACGGCTCAGAAATCATGATCCAGTATGTGTGCTGCCAATTTTTAATACATATTTATACACCGCCATGTATAAAATACTTGTTTCTATAATAATATAGAAACAAAATGGTCTTGAAGCCGGGAGAATATCCTAGTTAGAATCACAAAGATTTGCAGACCAAATAAAAGCAAGCAAACAACACACAAAAAATTATTTTTCAATATCACAATTAAACCGTTGAAACATGAAATCTAAGTTGCCATTGAAGAGATTCGACCCGAAACAATCGAAAATGTACTGAAAAATTGGGTTGATCGGATGAGGTACTGCCGAGCCAGTAGTGGTAGTCATATGAATAATATTGTGTTCTATTATTAAATGACAAAGTTCAACCTTTCCAATAAAACCAAAAATTTTTAAATAATTATCAGTACTTTTTTATAGCCGATTTACAATTCCAAAAGATAACCTTTTCTACAACTCCAAAAGAAAACATTAATTTTTTTCGCCAAAAAAATAAAAATTTTTTGAAAATATAATTTTAAATTGCCGGAAGTTTTGTCTTAGTCTTATCAAAATTATACTTAATCAAATTTCATAAAATATTATTGGCAATTCATAAATTTTAACTTTAAAGACATCGGTATATTTTCTGGATAGAGGTCGGTAAAAAATCAAAAATTAAATTTTCAATTGCAGATATCTAGGGAATTATATGAGATAACTCTTTGGAAACCAGCTCTAGCTCTAGCTGCCCCTGTAGCTGCGTCTCTGCAAAGTGCAGAAGACTCTAATTTAACCCTTGGACAAACACATGGTTCTGGCCAGGCATATTTCATTTTTGAGCGTTCATTAAACATATTTCTAGTTTAGCTAGATATCTGTATTTCCCGGTAGCCGCCTAAAATATTGTTGGCTTTCTATCTGTAAAAAAAAAAACTATGCCTGGCCAGACCCCTATACAATTTGTATGGAATAAATTATTATTATGAATATACACATTTTGGGTTGTTTTTCTGTGAATTCAATGCAGATGTTTACTTCCAGGTAGTTTCTGTGTTAATTTTTCTCTTATTTCTTCCTCTTGTTTGTGATTTTGGTTTTGAGTTCAGTTAGTTTATTATTCAATGCTGAACATACAACAACGACAGTCCGAAATATTTATAATTTTTTGTGCGGAAACTGAAGTGAAATTATTACTATTATTGTGACAGAGGATTTATCATTTGTCTACAATACGCGCTTGCGTACAGGCAGCCTTACTGATAATTTTCAACAACAACTATCATCAGCGTTACAGCGTGATTTCGCACTTCACACAGAAACGAAGACGAAGAAATAGATTTATTTGAAGACCAAAGCGGTGAAAACACTGATTTTGTGCCCGAAGATGACGCCTCGGACATTGAATATGAATTGGAAATTGAAGCAAATGAAATATTCGACAGCGATGAAGAATCCGAAGAAGAATGTGAGAATGCACCAACTCAAGCTGCAGACGGGTTTTTGCTTGAAAAAGATACCAAGTGGTACCAAGTGGAGTACAGCTGAACCCGCTACAGTGAGATTCCGTCAGCACAACATCATGCGTTTCGGAGGTGAACCAAAAACAAACCTGACCACTCCGTTTGAGGTGTTCAAGCTTTGCTTTTCACTGAATATTACGCTCATCATCGTAACACAAACAAATCTATATGGAGAAAAAGTTACACGCAAATGGAACGCAGAACATGCAAACTGCACACCACGAGTATGGGTTTATATGACAAGTGTTGAGCTTGACGCTTTTATTGGGATACTATTGGCTTTTGGTGTCAGTCATAATACTATGCAGCTCTCAAGATTGATGTGGCAAACTGATGCACTGCCAATATTCCGTGCAGCCATGACATATAGACGATTTGTTACTTTGATGCACTGTATTCGATTTGACGATAGTCGTGCGCGCGTATTTCTTCAACAAACCGACGAAGCTGTTCCCATTCGCGACATATTGAACTTCTTAAATAACAATCTTGCCAGTAATTTTGAACCATACGAAAGTGTAACCATCGATGAGCTGCTATTTTCATACCGTGGGCGCACAAAGTTCACGCAATACATCCCACCAAAGCCCGCAAAGTATGGCATAAAAGTATGATGGGCAAGCGATGCGAAAACCAAATATCCGTTGCAAGGAAAACTGTACACTGATAAGGAGGGAGAACAGCGAGAGACAAACCAAGGCGAAAATGTGCTCATGAGTTTGGCTAATCGATACCCCAACAGCGGCAGAACTATTATTGCTGATAACTTCTTTACAACATTAGACGCAGCTAAACGTCTTTCGTCGATTGGACTAGCATACGTGGGCACCGTTAGATCCAACAAAAAGTGTCTTCCCAAAGAAGTGAAAAAAAGACAGCTAACTTTCATCTGTGTACGGTTTCTATGATAACCTTATATCTATATATATAAAGAAGAATGTGTGTTTGTTTGTTTGTTTGTTTGTTGGTTTGTTTGTTTGTTGGTTTGTTGGTTTGTTGGTTTGTTTGTACCGTATAGACGTCTAAACGACTGAACCGATCTTCTTGAAATTTTCACAGAATGTACATGTGTGGGGCGTGGTGAAAATAGGGTACTTGAATTTTCGATATATGAAGTGGGCGTGGCCCCGCCCACATAAGACAAGTTTTAAAATTGAGATATCTTGCACAATTTGTTAGCGAGAGTGCTGCAATTTTGTACATATGTATCTGGTGGTAGTCTACGTGATTGGTCCAAAAATGGGCGGGATCGGACCAACGGGCGTGGCCCCGCCCCTTTAAACTAAATTTGGAAATCGAGATATCTTGCACAATTTGTTAGCGAGAGAACTGTAATTTTGTTTATATATATCTTTTGGCGACCTACGTGATTGGTCCAAAAAATAGCCGGGGTTGGACTAATGGGCGTGGCCCCGCCCCTTTAAGCCAAATTTTGAAATCGAGATATCTTGCACACATTGTTAGCGAGAGAACTGAAATTTTGTATATATATATCTGGAGGCAGTCTACGTGATTGGTCCAAAAATGGGCGGGGTCAGACTAATGGGCGTGGCCCCGCCCCTTTAAGCTAAATTTTGAAATCGAGATATCTTGCACAATTTGTTAGCAAGAGAGCTGTAATTTTGTGTATATATATCTGCTGGCGACTTACGTGATTGGTCCAAAAATGGGCGGGATCGGACCAATGGGCGCGGCCCCGCCCATATAAGCCAAATTTTGAATTTGAGATATATTGCACAATTTGTTAGTGAGAGAACTAGAAATTTGCATATATATATATGGAGGCAGTCTACGTGATTGGTCCAAAAATGGGCGGGGTCGGACTAATGGGCGTGGTCCCGCCCTTTTGAGCCACATTTTGAAATCGAGATATCTGGCACAATTTGTTAGCGAGAGAGCTGTAATTTTGTGCATATGTATCTGCTGGCACTCTACGTGATTGGTTCAAAAATGGACGGCATCGGACCAATGGACGTGGCCCCGCCCATATAAGCCAAGATTTGAATTTGAGATATCTTGCACAATTTGTTAGCGAGAGAGCTGTAATTTTGGGTAAATATATCTGTTGGCGACCTACGTGATTGGTCCAAAAATGGGCGGAATCAGACGAATGGGCGTGACCCCGCCCATATAAGTCAAATTTTGAAATTGATATATCTTGCACAATTTGTTTGCGAGAGAGCTGTATTCACTATTGTTTAGCTAGAGTGCTGTAATGTTGTACATATGTATCTGGTGGCAGTCTACGTGATTCGTCCAATGGGCGTGGCACCGCCCATATAAGCCAAATTTTGAATTTGAGATATCTTGCACAATTTGTTAGCGAGAGAGCTGTAATTTTGTTTATATATATCTGTTGGCGACTTACGTGATTGGTCCAAAAATAGGCGGGGTCGGACTACTGGGCGTTGCCCCGCCCCTTTAAGCCAAATTTTAAAATCGAGATATCTTGCACAATTTGTTAGCGAGAGAGCTGTAATTTTGTGCATATGTATCTGGTGGCAGTCTTCGTGATTGGTCCAAAAATAGGCGGGAGTGGACCAATGGGCGTGGCCCCGCCCTTATAAACCAAATTTTTAAATTGATATATATTGCACAATTTGTTAGCGAGAGTGCTGTAAGTGCATATGTATTAGGTGGTGGTCTACTCAATTGGTCCAAAAATGGGCGGGATCGGCCAATGGGCGTGGACCGCCCATATAAGCCAAATTTTGAAATTGAGATATCTTACACAATTTGTTAGCGAGAGTGCTGTAATTTTGTGCCATGTATCTGGTGGTAGTCTTCGTGATTTGTCCAAATATAGGCGGAATTGGACGAATGAGCGTGGCCCCGCCCATATAAACAAAGATTTTAAATTGACATATCTTGCACAATTTGTTAGCAAGAGTGCTGTAATTTTTGCATATGTATTAGGTGGTAGTCTTATTGGTTGGTGCAAAAATGGGCGGGATTGGACCAATCGGCGTGGCCCCGCCAATATAAACCCAATTGAAATTGACATAACTCGCACAAATTTGACATAACTCGCACAAATTATTAGCGAGATTACTCTAATTTTGTGCATATATATTAGGTGGCAGTCTACGTGCTTGGTCCAAAAATGGGCAGGGTCGGACAAATGGGAGTGGCCCCGCCCATATAAGCCAATTAAATTTTGTGTTTGATATATCTTGAGCAATTTGTTAGAGAGATCAATGTAATTATGTGCAGATATTTGGTGTCAGTCTACGTAATTAGTCCAAAAATTAACGGGATCGGAAATCTGAAGTCTGGGGCAACGAAGTGGACCGGGTCCAGCTAGTCTATATATATAAAGAAGAATGTGTGTTTGTTTGTTTGTTGGTTTGTTTGTACCGTATAGACGTCTAAACGGCTGAACCGATCTTCTTGAAATTTTCACAGAATGTACATGTGTGGGGCGTGGTGAAAATAGGGTACTTGCATTTTCGATATATGAAGTGGGCGTGGGCCCCGCCCGCATAAGACAAATTTTAAAATTGAGATATCTTGCACAATTTGTTGGTGAGAGTGCTGCAATTTTGTACATATGTATCTGGTGGCAGTATACGTGATTGGTCCAAAAATGGGCGGGATCGGACCAATGGGCGTGGCCCAGCCCATATAAGCCAAATTTTGAATTTGAGATATCTTGCACAATTTGTTAGCGAGAGAACTGTAATTTTGTTTATATATATCTGGAGGCAGTCTATGTGATTGGTTCAAAAATGGGCGGGGTCAGACTAATGGGCGTGGCACCGCCCCATTAAGCTTAATTTTGAAATCGAGATATCTTGCACAATTTGTTAGCAAGAGAGCTGTAATTTTGTGTATATATATCTGCTGGCGACTTACGTGATTGGTAAAAAAATGGGCGGGATCGGACCAATGGGCGTGGCCCCGCCCATATAAGCCAAATTTTGAATTTGAGATATCTTGCACAATTTGTTAGCGAGAGAGCTGTAATTTTGTTTATATATATCTGTTGGCGACTTACGTGATTGGTCCAAAAATAGGCGGGGTCGGACTACTGGGCGTTGCTCCGCCCCTTTAAGCCAAATTTTGTAATCGAGATATCTTGCACAATTTGTTAGCGAGAGAGCTGTAATTTTGTGCATATGTTTCTGGTGGCAGTATTCGTGATTGGTCCAAAAATGGGCGGGATTAGACCAATGGGCGTGGCCCCGCCCTTATAAACCAAATTTTTAAATTGATATATATTGCACAATTTGTTAGCGAGAGTGCTGTAATGTTGTGCATATGTATTAGGTGGTGGTCTACTCAATTGGTCCAAAAATGGGCGGGATCGGCCAATGGGCGTGGCCCCGCCCCTATAAGCCAAATTTTGAAATTGAGATATCTTACGCAATTTGTTAGCGAGAGTGCTGTAATTTTGTGCCATGTATCTGGTGGTAGTCTTCGTGATTTGTCCAAATATAAGCGGAATTGGACGAATGGGCGTGGCCCCGCCCATATAAACAGAGAGTTTAAATTGACATATCTTGCACAATTTGTTAGCCAGAGTGCTGTAATTTTTGCATATCTATTAGGTGGTAGTCTAATTGGTTGGTGCAAAAATGGGCGGGATTGGACCAATCGGCGTGGCCCCGCCAATATAAACCCAATTTTGAAATTGACATAACTCGCACATACTCTAATTTTGTGCATATATATTAGGTGGCAGTCTACGTGCTTGGTCCAAAAATGGGAGTGGCCCCGCCCATATAAGCCAATTAAATTTTGTGTTTGATATATCTTGAGCAATTTGTTAGAGAGATCAATGTAATTATGTGCATATATATTTGGTGTCAGTCTACGTAATTAGTCCAAAAATTAACGGGATCGGAAATCTGAAGTCTGGGGCAACGAAGTGGACCGGGTCCAGCTAGTCACTTATATAACCTGCTACGTTCCAAAGAAGAACAAAGCAGTAAATCTACTATCCACTGTGCACTAAACCAAGAAAGTTGAAGGCGTAGCAAAAAAATCGGAAGCTTTATTATTTTACAATTCAACAAAGGCCGGCATTGATACAATGGACCAAATGGTAACGCATTACTCCACAAAACGGTCAACCAGACGTTGGCCATTAGCATTTTTTTGCAACATGATAGACGTCATGGGGGCAATGAAAATAGAGAAGGACCCAGAAAAGAGAAGCGACGATTGTTCTTGAACACACTGAGTAAACAATTGGTGCTTGCTAATACTGAAAATCGCATGAACAACAACAATATTTTGGGACAACATACAACCCGTTTGGTCATTGAATCTTTCTTTGGAAGGCCGTTGAATATTCCCAGCAACATGCTGCCTAACCAACAAAGCGGCCCTAGTACACTGAGTTCCAGGAAGGATTGCAGAATTTGTTTCACGCAAGACGAAAAGCTGCGTAGGAAGACACGCTTTTACTGCACCAAATGCACTAATCCTGTGTGCCAACAACATTCTAAAGTTGATTATACTTCTTTTTCATGCATTCCCCAAAATGAATAAAAAATAAAATTTTTTTTACATTTAGTCTAAAGACCAAAATAATATACGAACATACTTAGAAATTCAAAGTTAGGGTACCCTTTTTGCCCTTTGAAAACGTATCGTGGTCTGGCCAGGCATATGTCAAGTTTTATCGTTATCGGTTGTCTGGTTAAGAAACGGCATAATTATTTTCATTATTAGTGGATTTCTCCAGCTTGGCAACATAGAAGTATTTTAACATCTTTAAATCTAGCACTTTGGCCACTTAGTAGGGCTTCAATCGTAAATGTCGTAGCTCTTTGATAAAATCTTCTTGCGATATTCGAGTCAACTACAAGGCAATAACATTGCTGCATTTAAATTATGTTTCTATAAAAACGTAAGAAACAATAGACTGACGCTTCCTAAAAATTACCGCTTTCCATTCACCGTTGGTTACACTTTGAGTGCCAACCCCTCTATTTAAGGCCTTTTTTAAGTTCTGCTATACAAGACTTCCCTGAAATACAACTGACCTTTTTTTGTCTTGAGGCATTCAAAATAAATCAATTTATTTCCCTATGTACATATATCTCAATTTGTTTGTAATCTTACATATCTCATACATACGTATGTGTGTATGTAAGAGATATGTACGCATTGACAAAACATATATATCAATTTGTTTGTAATCTTACATATCACATACATACGTATGTGACTATGTATGAGATATGTACGCATTGACAAAACGTACATATGTATATGTACATTTATAACCATTATTTAATTGAATGAATGATATGTAAATCCATTCGTTGTTATGGGCAATATTTTATATAAATCGCATAACGTCAATAATAAATAATCGAAATACGGATGAAAAGAAACGAAGAAAAAAATATGAAGACATAAATCCCAGCATCACCTTAGCACGAAGGAAGTGTGATAAGTTGGTAAATTGATTTAAAAAAAATATTATATATTCTTCAAAATATTCTATAAGATTCATTGCCTTTAAATTTGTATATAATTCTGTATTACGATAGTGCGGAAGCAGAGAATGAATACATCCCAGCAAAAAATAAAAGAAGTACTTCCAAAAGAATAACATTATAAGTACTTCCAAATCTTAAGTATGAACTTTTTTTCGACATTTAGTGAAGTTCTTCTAAATAACTAACCAAAATGTAATTTCGGAATATAAATTATTAACCCTAGAATGCATAATTTCAAAACGATTGGATGTAAAATAAAGCTTCTGAAAAGATAAAAGTCCAGATCGGAAGGAAAATATATATATGAGGGCTATGAAATATATGTAAAATACAGCTTCTATAGTGCTAAAAGGAAGAAATATATATTTATATGGCGGCTATATCAGAATTAGTGAATGATTCTGGAAGCTAGTCGACTTCATCAACCAAATTTCGATTCAGTCGATTAATCGGAGCTAAAAGTCGACTTTTTCATAGTCGATTAAAATAACATAAAGTCATTTCAAAGTACTGATTTTCTTCGAAATATGTTAAATTGTGGAATTGTAGTACATTGGATTGCGATAAAAACTGAATTTATTAATAACACTTTATACTTTCCAAAAATGTTGATATATCGTCATCAGAAATGCCCAAGAGCGTAACCCTCAAAAAATGAAAATTCGTTTTTCGTCCAAAAATCACGATTTTATTGAAGAAAAAAAGACGTAACATCAAGTGCTCGTTTTTGATAAAGCACAAAAGGCGTAACCCACATTGTATTAAACAAAACGTACTCATCGTATTCATTTAACCTTCGAAGTTGTTCTCTTGTTGCTGTTTTGATTTTTGTCAATCGTGTTTGACAGCTATTTTAGATGCAAAATTCTATTCTGTATTTAAATTTGGTCTTTATCTGAATGGTATCCGTTTTTTTTATTAAATTTCGCAGTGTGCATGATTCTATAAACTAATCTTTGCCAAATTTAATAATGATCTGAAGTAAAACATGAAAACACATTTTTCCAACCTCGCTAGTGGATTAAAAAATTCTTTGTGCAAACTATAGTACATTTGACTAAAATATGACTTCTATTTAGCTTAGGTGCCAAATCGGAAGGAACACATCCATGCGACTATGTGGGGCTATATGTAAATTTGAACCGATTAGGTTCACACAGATATTAACTGTTAAAATAAGATACTCTTTACCAAATTGCATGAATATCGAAAGGAAATTATTTCTTCTATAGAGGGAATAAGCTAAATCGAAGGAACATTCATATAGGTTAAGATATCTGGTTCTAAACTGATATTCAAATAGTTGAGAGATTTTTGATCGTTCGCCGTAGACGAAAGAAAATAAGTTACAGAAACAGGCCCTATATCTAAATACGGATTGTCTTTCAATTTTTATACGAATTGTCTTGTCTCAAAATAAAGATATGTGCAAAATTTCTTTGAGATCCGACTATATTTGTGACCAGCACATTAATTACAAGAATGCATGCCCAGACTGACATAGCTAAATCGGCTCAGAAAGTGATTCTAAGTCGATCGGTATAATAAACGATGGTTCTATATATCTCTTCTCATTTTGGGTGTTAGAAACAAATGCATAAAATTATAATAAATTGTACCACAGTGTGATGTAGGTTATAATTAAATAATTTTAAAAGAAATTATGTGGTACTTTACTACTCTCTGAACCGGGGCTACGGAAAATACATAGCGCCGCACAAATGTGCTATGTATTACAGTGTAAAATAACAATGCTTTTTATTGGTGAGAATGTTGATCATTTGCGAAAATGTTACTAGAAGTTACACTATGGGGTCATTCGGTCACACTTTTCAAGAGCCAGCTACATCATACAGATTACAAACATCTTCAAATGTCCTAAACTTACTTACATATATATGATCGTTTATCTCTTTGGCCAATAGTATATTATTTATACGTTCCCTTCCCTATGTCAACATTTGTATTCCTTTTAAATTATGAGATCTCTGGACCCAAAGATGTTAATAAGAACGACATACATTCATCAAATAAATACAACACCAAACAAGAAACTCTACCATTCTAAATTTCAAAACGATTGGATGTAAAATACAGCTTTTAAAGGACTAAAGGGCTAAATCGGACGAAACATATATATGGGAGCTATAGCTAAATCTTAACCGATTTTCTTCAAATTCGGTAGTGTTGGTTCATGGATCAATAAACTCTACCATTCTAAATTTCAAAATGATTGGATGTAAAATACAGCTTCTTCAGGACTAAAGAGCAAAATCGGACGAAACATATATATGGGAGTTATAGCTAAATCTTAACCGATTTTCTTCAAATTCGGCAATGTTGGTTCATGGATTAAGAAAATCTACCATTCTAAATTTCAAAACGATTGGATGTAAAATACATCTTCTATAGAACTAAAGGGCCAAATCGGACGAAACATATATATGGGAGCTATAGCTAAATCTTAACCGATTTTCTTCAAATTCGGTAGTGTTGGTTCATGGATCAATAAACTCTACCATTCTAAATTTCAAAATGATTGGATGTAAAATACAGCTCCTTCAGGACTAAAGAGCAAAATCGGACGAAACATATATATGGGAGCTATAGCTAAATCTTAACCGATTTTCTTCAAATTCGGCAATGTTGGTTCATGGATTAAGAAAATCTACCATTCTAAATTTCAAAACGATTGGATGTAAAATACAGCTTCTATAGAACTAAAGGGCCAAATCGGACGAAACATATATAAAGGAGCTATAGCTAAATCTTAACCGATTTTCTTCAAATTCGGTAGTGTTGGTTCATGGATCAATAAACTCTACCATTCTAAATTTCAAAACGATCGTATGTAAAATACAGCTTCTATAGGACTAATGGGCCAAATCGGACGAAACATATATATGGGAGCTATAGCTAAATCTTAACCGATTTCAACCAAATTCAATAGCGATCTTAACAGCCGCGAAATACTCTAAAGTGTAAAATTTCAGAACGATCGGAGTGAAATTGCGGCCTGTAGTCGACGAACAACTTTACATGGACAGACGGACGGACGGACGGACAGACATCGTTAAATCGACTCAGCTAGTGATTCTGAGTCGATCGGTATACTTTAAGGTGGGTCTAGCTGTGTTATTTTCAGGTGTTACAAACATCTGCCGTGAAACAAACTTATAATACCCTGTACCACAGTGTGGTGTAGGGTATACTTTTTTATTGGTGAGAATGTTGATCATTTGCGATCATTTGTTACTAGAAGTTACACTATGGGGTCATTCGGTCACACTTTTCAAGAGCCAGCTACATCATACAGATTACAAACATCTTCAAATGTCCTAAGCTTACTTACATATATATGATCGTTTATCTCTTTGGCCAATAGTATATTATTTATACGTTCCCTTCCCTATGTCAACATTTGTATTCCTTTTAAATTATGAGATTTCTGGACCCAAAGATGTTAATAAGAACGACATACATTCATCAAATAACTACAACACCAAAAAAGCAAATCTTATAGTGCTTTAAAAGGAGTTGAGCAAAAGTGGTGACAAAGAAGTACTTCCTCGGCGCGACAACCCCTTTTTAAATTCATTGGTAAAAATCCAAAATAGAACAACTTCCGGATCATAAGTTGGGGATTTTTATTGCTTCTTTGGATGCTCTTTTTTTGCTGGGATCATGTAGGGTTGTTGTATCAGAACAATGTCTAAGACACCCGTGGACACTTGTGGCACATCAGTAAAGCCGCTGAGGCTGATTTTGCATGATGGAGGTAAATCTGTAAAACTCTTACTATCATCGGTAGCCAACCGATTAACCTCCACCCCAGAATGGGTGTTATCGAACTCTTCGTCCGTATCATTGAGGAGCATGTCCCCATCAGATGCGTCGAAAAGGCCGCAAACTACTCTACCATCAGATGTGTCTACATCAACCATACTTCTCAGAATATTGTAATGATTGTTGTCACATGTGATAAATGTTGGTAGCAACCATTACTTTATGCTCTTAGCATTTGCTTTCATTCTCTGTGCGTAAATATCAAATATACCCATTTGGATATAATGACATTAAATCGATATTCATGTTAAATTAAAGAAATTAATTTTCATTATGCATTGATTTTTCAATAAATATTATTGAAATGTTTAAAACGTCATTGTTAACATACATGTACGACAATTTTTGTTGATTTTTATCCACTCACCTTAGAGAGGAGGGTATATATCATTTGCTACGAAGTAAAAGTGTAACACATCGAAGGAGTGACCTAAGACCCTAAGTATGTTCGGCGGATATCCGTTTTGGGTATTTTAAAATCGAATGAGCAATGTCCGTCCGTCTGTCTGCTGGCCGGTGCGCACGATAACTCTCGAAAGGAGTAACCGATTGACTTCAAATTTGGTATGTGGTAATATTTTCTTCTATCTCCGGCTAAGTTCGAAGATGGGCCACATTGGTCCATTCCTTCTAGTACCTCCCCCACAAAGGGTTAACATTTAGTGAAATATTGATTATTTAATAACTTCCATACTACTTATTTGAATCCTCTGAAATTCTACACATAGTATTAGCTGATTAGTCACTATTACCTCGAGAAAAATGGGCGAAGTTGCCACGCCCCTTATGGTACCTCCCACACAAATGGACAATTTCGAACCAAAAGCTAATAGCTTATAACCTTATTACCAGTGCATACAAAGACTTGAAAGAGTCCAGAGAAAAATGGGCGTTATTGCCCGCCCCTTTTGGTACCTCCCACACAAATTGACCTTTTTGGAAAAAAAAAATTAGCTGCTTTTAACTTTAATACCAGTGCATATAAATACTTGAAATTTCGTACAGTGCAATGCTTTCATAGTACCTAGAGTCTAGAGAAAAGTGGCCGTAATTGGCACGCCCCTTTTGGTACCTCCCACACAAATGGACCATTTTACACCAAAAGTTAACAGCTTTTAACTTTAATACCAGTACATACTTTAAAGTTGTTAAATGCAATTTAAATAGATAATAATTTAATTAAAATAACAAAATAAATACATTTACTGATATTTTTGAGACTCAAGGTGAGGAAATTCATTAGTCGGGTTACCCGACTGAACTTTCTTGCTTGTTAACCCTCACTTTAGTGGGTGAAGGTATATATCATATGCTACCAACCAAAAGTGTAACACATCGATGGAGTGTCCTAAGACTCTAAGTTCTTTCGGCGGAAATACGTTTTATTAAATTTTAAGTCATTTAAGCAATGTCCGTCTGTCTGTCTATCTGGCTGGAGCGCATGATAAATCTCGAAAGGAGTAATGGATTGACATCAAAGTTGGTACGTGATAATATTTTATCCATCTCTGGCTAAGTTCGATAATGATGAGCCATATTGGTTCACTCTTGCTGGTACCCCTCCACAAAGGGTTACATTTTGAATTTCTAGTGACTTCTATGAAGTGAAGTTTCGGCCATTTGTAATATGTCATGATCTGTCAATTGTTTTTCATTGTATTCAGTAGTGTTTACAATTTCATCATGGAGAGATATACGCAAGAACAACGTTTACAAATTATTCACTTTTATTATCAAAATAATGGTTCTCCAATTGCAATTTTTCGTGCGCCAAGTCCATTTTTTTAAAATCAAAAAAAAACACTTTCCAGTCAACCTACGATCTTTTAGCTTTCGTTAAGAGCTGTCTTTTTGAAATTGACCAATTCCCGATCCGACGTACCGTTAAGGAGCCAGAGCAAAAATAAACTTTCCGTTTACATCTGAAAATGATGCAAAGTCCATTTTTTTTAAAAGCCAAAAAAAAAACTTTCCAGTCGACCTACGACCTTGACATCCATGAGCAATATTTTAGCCCTCCTTATGAGCTGTCTTTTTGCCATTGACCGATTGTGGCTACGTGCCACACAGCAAATGCAACAATTGAATTGTTGCGAGAAAAGTTTGGAGAATCGATTATTTCAAGAAGTTGTGATATTGAATGGCCTCCAAGAAGTTGTGATTTAACACCATTAGACTATTTCTTGTGGAGTTATTTGAAGTCATTGGTCTTTCGAAATAAACCAGACTCTCTACAAGCTTTACAAGTCAATATTGAACGTGCCATTCATGTCATACGACTTGATTTAGTGGAAAAAGTGCTCGAAAATTGGGTTCATCGAATTCGTTCCTGCAGAAGAAGTTGTGGAGGCCATTTGAATGACGTTTTATTTAGAACTTAATTGTATCGACTGTATTTCACATTAAATAAAAAAAATTTGAATTTCTATAACAATAAGTGTTTTTTTTAAAGAAATCATATCACTCTTATTGGAAATCCCTTTATTATTCCACACTTTATATAACAGATTATCTGTCGCTTTCACCTTGAGAAATAAAATCGGAGTTTCCCAGATTGGGTACAGTACAATTTCATTGAAGTGTATATTGTTCAGCGCGAAAAGGCGTATTTGTCAGGACCTTTCTGGGCGCCCTACACAAATTGACAGATTCACTCGAACACTACTTTCCTATTACCACGGTCTCCAAAAATTTAAATGTTTTCATATTCTTTTTTAAACAACTTTTGCAACATTACCACAGTCCAAGTATAATGTTCCAGGAGAAACCTTCATGCTCCAATAGAGCGGCTTTCTTCAGTTGTCCGACTGTCCGTGGGTTTGTTTTGCCCAAGACGATCTTTCCAAAAATGATAACAAGAAGCAGTACTTACAACAAGTGGTACAGTAAACATTTGCCGTCACGTCCGGTCGTAAAAATGCAGACACAACGAGCAGCGAATAGTGCTCAGAGTTTTCACAAAGTTGGAAGGTGCTAAGGTTTCGCCTTTTACCAAGAAGCAAAACGTCATGGATGCTTCGAAAGGCACTGAATTGGCTAATAGGGTCATAGGTTAAGCTGCATTGACGTCTGGCAATATATACAAAAAAAAATCAGATCACCTGATGAACCCCTGCCTTTGTAAAATCAGCAGAACACTCACCAAACGCTTTAGTGAAGTGGAGAAAGAGAGTCTAGTAGTGGGTTATACACAGAAGTGATTTGGATGGCATACTCCCTCAAGACAAGTGGAGACATGTGAAATGGGCAACTACGATTATGCGCGAATTCCTCGCTGTCATTAGAGATATGCCAGGTAGACTACCTATCTGCAACTATGCAGGGTTTCATCAGCGGAGAGTAAAGCTCCTGCCTTTCGATGAGGTCAAATATATAAGCGAGTGTCTAATGTTTGGCCGGTAGTCCAGTTGGTTGTCGTCGAGAAAACCAACATCCCTAGTTACCCAAGAGTTCTCACCTGGGCTACAGAAGAACCATCCGACTCGGTTGGCATGCTCGAGTTGCTAAAAGTTTGCAATTCTGGTCTGGAGAAATGGCAAGATTGGTAAGCAGCGGATCACCTCGATCCCTAATACTCTGTCCATCCTTACATACAACGGGAAATGGAACCCTGCGATATGCTTTCGGGACTATAGTTCTGAAGGTATACCAGCAGGACATAGCCCTCACTACGGAAGGTGTGGTATCAGACTTGGTTACCACCCAGCCGTCAGGTAGTGCAGAACCATGTACGCCAATAATTTCTGGAGCCTCAGACTCTAAAACAAAGATGGTACCGTCAATTTTCGACGACGAATGCATGTGTTCTCACACTGAGCAGATGAGATGAGTTTACGGACTCTTACACTGTACGGAACTTTTTAGTTCATTGATTTAGAACTCAATTCTGAGAATTGGACGTGAAAGTAGCCCCAAAAATAAGAACTACTGCATCATTCGTTTTGTCATGTTGGTTCAATTAATAATTTAATGGCCATACGATTTTTTTTGCTCAATGTGGATTTTTAGCACTTTTTCTATATTTTTTCTCTGTATACCGTGCGGAATATCTGTTTTGTGCCTGAAGCAAAGTTGTAGATATTGAATAGGAGGAAAAAATTCGGAACAAAACTACCCGAAAAAAGTGCACCCAGTGCCTTAAAAATCGAAAAAATTTTCTGCTCTATTTTATACGCATACGTATTTGCCAATATTTTATAGACAGATATTTTATAACTTTGTGGGCATTTTTTCGAATTTTTAAGAAGAAAAAAAATATAGAAAAAGTGTAACATATTCATCTTAATCAAAAAAAATCGTATGGCCATTAAATTATTAATTTAGCCACTTGACTAAGCGAATGATGCAGAAGTTCTTATTTTTGGGCCTACTTTCACGTCCAATTCTCAGAATTGAGTCTCAAAATCATGTGTTGTACTCTGTTAGACGCATCCGATGGTAAAATAGTTTGCAGATTCTTCGACGCATCTGTGGGGACATGCTCTTCTATGATACGGATGAAGAGTTCGATAACACCCATTTTGGGATAGAGGTTAATCTGTTGGGTACCAATGATGGTAAGAATTTTACAGATTTATGCAAAATCATCCTCAGATGTGTTTTTTTTTTGCTGCGCCTTTCCACAGATGTAGTAAACAATGTTCTGCTACAACAAGTCTACGTAGTAGGAGAGAATGTATGTGGTGTCAAGACATGCAACTATAAGTTGAGGTACCTGTTAAGTTACTCCAATAACAATTTTAGCCAGAAAAGATTTAAACATTTTTCTCTTAGCTAATTTCAGTGGTAAAGATCAAACAGCTGCCAGTCTAGAGACAGGTAATCGAAGATACTGGGTGGTCCTCAGTTCTTTGCCACATGAAGATGTGGTAGTACCGACAACTCTCTTCAGAGAATAGAAGAAGCAACTTCTGATAATCGGGAGCTGATAATTGGCGCAGATACGAACGCTCATCACCCTATGTGGGGTATATATATATATGTTCCTTTTACTTCTCTGGGGAGCATAGGGCCGTGGGGTAGCACGGATACATTTGTATCCGTTCTAGTAGAGGCGAGTCACTTCTCGACTTTAATCTGACTACAAACCTAATCATTTATAACAAAGGCAATAAACCGACCGTTACAAATAAAAACATACAGCGACAGCAAAACAGACAGGAAATACTAGACGTCACGTAGGCGCTACTGACTCCCTGTCTGAAAATGTTATTTCCTGAAATGTACTGGAAGATCATTCGTTCTCAGATAGAGTACAAACTCGCTGAAAAAGTACCTAATCCTGCAAAATAGCACCTGTATGGGAAAATTTGAAAAAAAAACGTCCTCAATTATAAACCTCTGTACGAACCGAATGACAAGGTTGGTCTGGATAATCTGGTGGACCACATCACTACATCTTTCAATAGTTCCCTTGAAGAAGCCTGTCCAAAATCAAGGTACAAGGGCAAAACTAAACCACAATGCGTGACTTCTGAGCTAAAGCCAGGAAAAAGATCTGCAAGAGCAAGGCCAAATCTTCTGGGGTCACTAATGACTGGGATGTCTATAATGATAATCTCAAAATTTGTAAAAAGGAAGCTAGAAAAAAGTAAAGACAGTCAGAATTTATTTTTGGTTTGAGACCATATGTTCCATTTACTTTATGTCTATTCCAAAAAAGTAATAGAAACAAATACAAAAATTGGTAGAGAGTTTTAGTTGTTTGGTAGAATTGACTGCAGTTTCGATAGACACCACTCTATCACTATTGCTACTGAATTCTGAAGATGATAGAGTGGTGTCTATCGAAACTGCAGTCAATTGTACCAAACAACTAAAACTCTCTACCAATTTTTGTATTTGTTTCTATTACTTTTTTGGAATAGACATAAAGTAAATGGAACATATGGTCTCAAACCAAAAATAAATTCTGACTGAATAACAAAAGCACAGACCAACAATAAATAACAACAACAAAATGTAAAGACTTTATTGGTACACCTTCTGTGGAGAAGTGGTAAAGATATCAGATGCCGCAAGTCTGAGTAAGATACTATCCACCACACTGTGCACAGTGGGTTATCTACAGGATGTGCATAACAACTGGTCAAAAAAACAGCGAGCACTCGTTAAGTGTTCAGGTCGGAACACATTTCCCGGAAAATTCCCAGTCCGAACTCGAGGAACAGCAGGAACAACATGAAAGCGAGTGGACGACTAACGTTGCTAAATTGTTGACCGATGAATCCAGACTAAGCTGGCCGTAATAGCATTGAACCGTTTAAATCTCCTGGACCAGATGAAATTTCTCCAATAAAAAGGCAGAAAATTATGAAGAACTTCATACCCTGGCAGGAGATCTTTTATATGAGGGCTGAATTTAGTTCTCTTATATCCCCAAACGATGGAGGGACACCAAATTGGTATTCATACCCTAAGCTGGAAAGATATGACACACTAGGCCAATAGACTTCAGGTCAATTAGTCTGTCCTCGTTCCTATTAAAATGGCTAGAAAGGCACTTAGACTCTTTCATTAGAAAAATAATGGATACAAATCTTTTGTCGGGAAACCAACATGCAACCAAGAGGGCAAGTCTGCAGAATCGGCCCTGCATGAATTGGTGGGCACTAGATATCAAAAAGGTGATGATGAGAGGCATCCTCCTTGAGCAAAAAAAATTCATAGGGCCATTAAATTATTAATTAAGCCAACTTGACTCAACGAATGATACAGAAGTTCTTATTTTTGGGGCTACTTTCACGCCCAATTCTCAGAAATGAGTCCCAAAATCATGTGTTCATGATATTCCACATTACATTACTCATAAATTAAGGGTTTTTGTTCTAATCTTAATATCCTATTTCTTCATAACCTCCTCATAGTTTGGACCCAGATGAATTAAGATTGATACGAGTATAGTGGACCCTTTGACATGTTTTCCACAATGTATTAAAACAATAAATAAATTGTATTATTTTGTTAATTTTTTTATTTCTTTGTGCTTTGGTTAAACTCTCAATTTCCACAGATTCTCCCTAATGGACCCCTGCTAGGCGAACCTCGACTATTTTTGCCAAAAAAATATTCGTATAAATTATGTAATCTTTCCCCCTCAACCGATTTCCACTCTTAATATATACGATTTATGTCAAAAGAATCCAAACAAAATCTAATAATTGACATGATACTTGTTTTGCCATGTCAAAATAGAATTATTATATCCTCTCAACCTCCTCGGCACACAATGAAGAAAAACAATAGAAAAAATTTGCAAAAAAAAACATAAGAAACATAAGAATCAAACAAAGAAAAACAGAGACTACTCTAGTTTTCTTCAACAATAACAACGACAACAAATATGTAAGTATATCCTTCCACATGTCATATACAAATCCTCAAATCCTGCTGCTGTGAACGTGCCCTGGATGTGCGAATTCCAAAAATAACCTCTCAGAATTAGCCTTTGTGTGCGAGTGTATGTATGTATGTGTTTTTCTTACATTCTTTTATGCAAGGAAAACATTTTCAATGTTCAATTCAATCTCAATCTCACTGGAAGATTTCTCCGTTAGTATCAGTATCAATGTCTAAGGCGTCAAACCCCCAGAGATATGGCTTCCCACGGAGCCTTAGCACCCCCCACTAGCAGCACCACCATCATCATCATTGCTGCAATGCATGCTGAGAGTCATTCGTAAATTCATCTCCATTTATTTGAATTCATTTCATTGAATCTGACATATTAAGACATTGGATGACATTCAATGATAGCTTGAGATTCGTTGAAAGTCTCAGCAGTCACCGGAGGAGCGCAGCAGCGCACATGCGACAATGGCATCTTCAGCTCAGCTCAGCGTTGGTTGCCAATCAAGAATATAGATTAAGGCCAAAATATTTACTCATTGTGGGACAAGTGATGTCCTCTTCTGCTCCACCTCCCCAGGGGGTGAAATTATTCATTCAAGGCATGCCCACAGCTGGTCATGTAGGAACAAATATACAAATATTTATGCGGAATAGGCTTATGCTTAATTTCAGACTGTAGCAGGTCACTGAATTAGTAACTAATAAATTATTCGCATATTTTTGGTAGATGTCTCTATGGGAGTATACACATTGTATACCCTCCCTTGAATGGGAGCATAGTATACAGGTTAAGAAATTGCTGTCGCCGGAAATAAACAGTTTAGTTGCCTCAAACATTGGGTTGCATCTTTTCTTTGAGTGTATACATCGTTAGCAACGAAAATAAATGAAACACATCCAAAACATGTCCTAACACAGTCATGTCAGTCGGAGAAGCCACCAAATGAATATTCAATGTGGCAATATTATCTCAAAACATAGTTGAATTTGGATATTAGACAGTATTGATAGGTACCTCCCGCGTAATTGGTAACAATATTATATATCTTCTACAGCTTTATCTTTCACATATTGTAGTAGTTTTATCATCACTATGAACTCGAGAAAAATGGGCGTAAATACCGCAACTCCTTGGGGTGCACCCCCCCCCCACACACACACAAAATTATGGGAACAATAAACAATTCATAACATTAATGGCAATGAACTTTTCAAATGCCTGCATTAAAAACTCGGCTTATTTAAATAGTTTCCTACTTGATAATTGTGGCAAATGACACAGATTTTGAAAAATTCATTATCATTTTATCTTTGTGAGAGTTTACCTATTTATACCCTACACCACACTGTGGTACAGGGTATTATAAGTTTGTTTCACGGCAGATGTTTGTAACACCTGAAAATAACACAGCTAGACCCACCTTAAAGTATACCGATCGACTCAGAATCACTAGCTGAGTCGATTTAAGTATGTCTGTCCGTCCGTCTGTCCATGTAAAGTTGTTCGTCGACTACAGGTCGCAATTTCACTCCGATCGTTCTGAAATTTTGCAGTTTAGAGTATTTCGCAGCTGTTAAGATCTAGCTATTGAATTTGGTTGAAATCGGTTCAGATTTAGATATAGCTCCCATATATATATTTCGTCTGATTTGGCCCTTTAGTCCTATAGAAGCTGTATTTTACATCCAATCCTTTTGAAATTTAGAATGGTAGAGTTTCTCGATCCATGAACCAACATCGCCGAATTTGAAGAAAATCTGTTAAGATTTAGCTATAGCTCCCATATATATGTTTCGTCCGATTTTGCTCTTTAGTTCTGTAGAAGCTGTATTTTAAATCCAATCCCTTTGAAATTTAGAATGGTCGATTTTCTTGATCCATGAACCAACACTACCGAATTTGAAGAAAATCGGTTAAGATTTAGCTATAGCTCCCATATATATGTTTCGTCCGATTTGGCCCTTTAGTCCTATAAAAGCTGTATTTTACATCCGATCGTTTTGAAATTTAGAATGGTAGAGTTTCTTGATCCATGAACCAACATTGCCGAATTTGAAGAAAATCGGTTAAGATTTAGCTATAGCTCCCATATATATGTTTCATCCGATTTGGCTCTTTAGATCCAATCGTTTTTATACCCTACACCACACTGTGGTACAGGATATTATTTAAGTATAAAATGTCCCAAAAGTAAATTTATGTAAACAATTTATACATGAATTACAAAATTTATATATCAGAGTTATTCAATATTTCGAGAGTGGTGTAGGGTATTATATAGTCCCCCGACTTTAGCCTTTCCTTACTGGTTTTTAAATAAGTTTTCCTCAAAAATTACGAATTGAAAAAAAATATGGGTTTTTAGACTTACAGACTTTTCAATTAATGTTAAGCAAAGAAAGATATTTATCCCCTCACCTTAGAGAGGAGGGTATATATCATTTGCTACGAGCCAAAAGTGTAACACGTCGAAGGAGTGACTTAAGACCGGCGGATATCCGTTTTGGGTCATTTTAAGTCGAATGAACAATGTCCGTCCCTCTGTCTGTGTGTCTGTCTGCTGACTGGTGCGCACGATAACTCTCGAAAGGAGTAACCGATTGACTTCAAATTTGGTATGTGGTAATATTTTCTTCTATCTCCGGCTAAGTTCGAAGATGGGCCATATTGGTTTACTCCTTCTAGTACCTCCCCCACAAAGGGTTAACATTTAGTGAAATATTGATTATTTAATAACATCTACACAATTTATTGGAATACTCTGAAATTCTACACATAGTATTTGTTTATTAGTCACTAATACCTCGAGAAAAATGGGCGAAGTTGCCACGCCTCCTTTGGTACCTTCCACACAAATGGAAAATTTTTAACCAAAAGTTAAAAGCTTATAACTTTATTACGCGTACATACAAAGCCTTGAAATGTTGTACGCTCCTTTTGGTACCTCCCACACAAATGGACCATTTTGTACCAAAAGTTACCATCTTATAAATTTAATACCAGTACATACATATACCTGAAATTTGTACCAAAAGTTAAAAGCTTATAACCTTATTACGAGTGCCTACAAAGACTTGTAATTTTGTACAGTGTAATGGTACCTAAAATACAGTGGAAAGTGTGTATTATTGTCACGCTCCTTTTGGTACCTCCCACACAAATGGACCTTTTTGTACCAAAAGTTAACAGCTTTTAACTTTAATACCAGTATATATAAATACTTGCAATTTTGTACAGTGTAATGCTTTTATAGTACCTAGAGTCCAGAGAAAAGTGAACGTTATTGGGACGCCCCTTTAGGTACCTCCCACACAAATGGACTATTTTGTACCAAAAGTAGCTTTAACTTAAATACCAGTACATACTTTAAAGTTATTAAATGCAATTTAAATTGACAATAATTTAATTAAAACAAAAAATAAATAAATTTACTATTTTTTTTGGGACTTAAGGTGTGGGGGATTCATAAGTCGGTTTACCCGACTGAACTTTCTTACTTGTTTTAATGTCAATTAAAATGTTTTTTTTCATAGATAATTTTATGCCATTATACTATGCAACAACATTTCTGTCGATGGGCTATGCATAAAATTTTCTAGTGTAATATGGTGTCCTAAACACAAAAAAATATTGAACAAGTACGGGTAAACCGACTTATGAATCCCCTCACCTTGAGTCCCAAAAAAATATTCGAAAATTTATTTTTTTCTTTGTTTTAATTAAATAACTATCAATTTAAATTGCATTTAATAACATTAAAGTATGTACTGGTATAAAGTTATAAGCTGTTAACTTTTGGTGAAATAGGTCTATTTGTGTAGGAGGTACCAAAACGTGCGTGCAAATAATGCCCACTTTTCTCTGGACTCTAGGTACTATAAAAGTATTACACTGTACAAAATTTCAAGTATTTGCATGCACTGGTATTAAAGCTATAAGCAGTTAACTTTTGGTGCAAAATGGACCATTTGTATGGGAGGTACCAAAAGGGGTGCGGCAACTTCGCCCATTTTTCTTGACGTGCTACCAACTAATCAATTATTACTATGTGTGGAATTTCAGAAGATTAGAGTAAGTACTATAGAAGTTATTAAAGAATCAATCTACATATATAAAATTGTTGCGTGACTGGCTGAAATAAGAATCATGAAATTCGTACTATATTAAAGCTATAAGCAGTTAACTTTTGGTGCAAAATGGACCATTTGTATGGGAGGTACCAAAAGGGGTGCGGCAACTTCGCCCATTTTTCTTGACGTGCTACCAACTAATCAATTATTACTATGTGTGGAATTTCAGAAGATTAGAGTAAGTACTATAGAAGTTATTAAAGAATCAATCTACATATATAAAATTGTTGCGTGACTGGCTGAAATAAGAATGCCCCGCATAATGGGGCAAAAAGGGATAAATATGGTACCACCGCCAAATCTAAACGGAATGAGCTAGAATCGTGAAATTTGGTGTGAGTGTAGCCCTTATGAGGTAGACCCAGAAATTGACTGGATTTTTTTTTTAAACCGAACATCTACGTGCACAGTGGGGTAAAAAGGGATAAATATGGTACAACGGCTAAATCTAAATAAATGGTAAGAGCTAGAATCGTGAAATTTGCTGTGAGAGTAGATCTTCGGACGTAAACTAGAACAAGGAGCGATATTTTTTTGAAAATTTTAGGGGCACAATGGGACAGAAAGTGATAAATATGGTACCACCGCCAACTTTAACGCCTAGAATTAGAATGGTGAAAATTGAAGCGTGGGATGTCCTTAGGACAACGGATCGGGTAGTCATTTTTTTTTGTAATCGTACATTTCGGGACACAGTGGGGCTAAACGTGTAAAATAGGGTACAGTGGTTTTAAAATTTTAAATATGGTTCTAGGCTAGATTTTGTAACATAAACTAGAGATCGGAAGTGATTTTTGGAAATTCAAACTTTAAGAGGCACAGAGAGGTTAATTGGTGCAATGGGGCAAAAATTAATCAATCTGGCAAAATTGGAACCTAAACATGAGATGTGAAGAGCACAGTGGGTCAAAAACATTAAATAATGCATAGTGGGCAAAAATGGTACAGTGGATAAAATGTGATTAAATATGGTAGAGTTGAGTGTTAAGTATGGTGGAGTGGGGACACATTTTAAATATGGTACAGTGATACAAAAAGGGAAAAAATTTATTAACTATGATCCAGTGGGGCAAAAGGGATTAAATGTGGTACAGTGTGACAAAAATGGTTAGCTATGGTACTGTGGGTCAAAAGGGGGTAAAATGGCGCAATGGGGCAAAAAGTGGGGCAAAAAGGATTAAATATGGTACAGTGGGGCAAAAAGTGTTAAATATGTTACAGGGACACAAAGGGTTTAATATTGCACAATGGGACAAAAAATGGTTAACCATAGTACAGCGGAGAAAATATAGTTAAAAATAGTAAAGTAAGACAAACTGGGTTAAATATGGTACATTGGGCCAAAAAGGGTTACCTCGGAAATAGTGAGGCAAAAATGTGTTAACTATGGTACAGAGGGACAAAAATTATTAAATATGGTACAAAAATGGTTGACTATTGTACAGTGGGTCAAAAAGGGTTAAATATGTTACAGTTGGGAACAAATGGTTAAAAATGCTACAGTGGGTCAAAAATGGTTAAATATGGTACTGTAATACGAAAAGGTGCTAAATATGGGCAAAATCATCGATCTAGGGACAGAGGGCAACATCTGGAACATAAATATGAGATAAGAAGTCCTTTTTTTCAAATATTTTAATTTAGTTAAAGTTTAATATTAAAAGTAAACATGTCACAGAGAGGGGGCATAAAGGGTAAAATACGGCCCAAGCTTGCGAATATGGCTCTTGGAATATGAAAATGCTAAAGTTTGGGGGTTTTCTGGAGCGAAATGGTTTTAGTTATTTTTCTGCTGTGAGCCAAAAATATTGCCTGCATTTAGGAATATTTTTCCTCACAATGTTTCACCGAAAAAATGAAAAGATAAACACATATAGGATTAGGATTTTGAAATGGACTCGTGTTTCTTTTATTGAATTTGATACAGTTGGAGGAAGATTCTTACCAAGGAGAATAGGTTGGTTTGGAGCTTGAACAACAAGTGAAAGTTTATTCGATTTTTTTGGAAAGAAAAGGCAGGTGAGAGTACATACGATGAAAGGATAGCCATATTTAGTACAAGAAAGGACACAGACACAATCAAAGCAAAGATAGCCTGTGTCGTTGTATTTGTGACGCAATCAAAAGACGCGAAACTTAGAAAGGGCTTTTAGGTTGACCAGCTAAGAAACTTTTGACGTTTACAGAATATAAACAGTGATTTCTCTAAATGCACACTTTTAGTGGCACTGTTGCGGCAAAAACGATTAAATGTTGTACAGCGGTGCAAAAATGGTAAATTATGACACATTGGGTTGAATAAATGGAGCGAAAATGATTAAACATGATCCCAATGGCAATTGTAAACTTTGCAACATAAACTAGACATTCATTTTACCTTTTTTTTAATTAAAACTTGTTTTATATTGTATCAGGTTGTGAATGTAGCTATTCAAACATAAACTAGGTGAAAAAGGTAAAATATGGTCCAAAAATAGTTTTTGACATTTAAATAGAGGCACAGAAGGGAAAAGGGATAGATAAGATAATGTTTCCCGAAATGGAATAGTCATTTGTTTTGTCAAAGAAAGAGGTATAACTATTCTACAGTACCCTACAAAGAAAATAAATAAATGATGGGGCTGCGAAACGCACCGGGTTAAAGCTAGTATTTTACTAAAAGTTAACCCTCTGTGGGGGAGGTACTCGAAGGAGTGGACCAATATGGCCCATTTTCGAACTTAGGTCTAAGGTCACTCGTTCGATGTGTTACATTTTTGGCTCGTAGCACTAAGGTGAGGGGATAAAAAATGTTTATGGTAAATTTTTTTTTTTTTTAATTCCCATTTTCTTGGAAGTAGTCTTTAGTATTTGGACCATATTTTTTGGAGTATATCCTCGATAAAGACTGCATATTCTTTAAATTAAAGGAAATTATGTCTACATAATACACATGTTAGAAATTACGCTTTCACGTGGAAACAGAAGCTTAGTAACTGTCGTTAGAATAATTAGAAAAAATCAGTTTTTTGCAAAAATGGTTTGTTCCAGTTTTTGAAGAAAATCTATGGATGATGTAGAACTTATAGCATACATATATGGTAAAAATGAGAGAATTTCAATATAATCCGGGTTTTATACACCCACTAATGTGAACAAGGGTGTATATGGGGATTTCCAATAAGAGTGATATGATTTCTTTGAAAAAAAACACACTTATTGTTAAGGAAATTCAAAACTTTTTTATTTAATGTGAAGTACAACCGATACAATTAAGTTCTAAATAAAACGTCATTCAAATGGCCTCCACGACTTCTTCTGCAGGACCGAATTCGATGAACCCAATTTACGAGCACTTTTTCCACTAAATTAAGTCGTATGTCATGAATGGCACGTTCAATATTGACTTGTAAAGGTTGAAGAGTGTTTGGTTTATTTCGAAAGACCAATGACTTCAAATAACCCCACAAGAAATAGTCTAGTCACAACTTCTTGAAATAATCGAATCTTCAAACTTTTCTCGCAACAATTCAATTGTTTCATTTTCTGTGTGGCACATAGCCAAAATCGGTCAAAAAGGTAGCTCTTAACGAGAGCTAAAATATTGCTCATGGGTGTCAAGTTCGTAGGTCGAATGGAAAGTGTTGTGTTTTGGATTTAAAAAAAAATGGAGTTAGCGCACGAAAAGATGCAATTGGAGAACGATGATTTTGATAAAAAAACTGAATAATTTGTAAACGTTATTCTTGCGTATATCTCTCCATGATGAAATTGTAAACACTACTGGAAACAATGAATAACAAATGACAGATCATGACATATTACAAATGGCCGAAACGTCACTTCAAAATCATATCATCCCTATTGGAAAACCCTTTATAAATATCCGAAGATTTCCCTTTAAAAATACTCGCTTTTTAAATATAAAAAAAAACTCTTATTGGAAATGTGTGTGGAGATAAATTTCGAATTTAACTAGCACAGACACAAACCACTCCTTTTAACAGAGCTCTGTAAACGAGTTAACAGAGCACTTCTCACAAATTAGCATATTTCGAAATTGGAGGAAGTGCGTCCACTAGTCACTCCGGTCGAACGGAACATTCTATCTGACATTGTTGCATACCACTGGAAAGCTCTTTCTGAGAGCTATCCAAATGCATAATCAGAATATCCAAAAATCATCCAGAATTTATTCAAAACTTGTAACATTTCCTCTCTTGAATTTGGATGAATTGCGTTCACTGTGTCCACATGGAATATTCTATCTGACATTGGTGCATACCACTGGAAAGCTCTTCAAGACGGCTATCCAAATGCGAGATGAAAGTATTCAAAAATCATCCCGAAATTACGAAAAACTGCTGAACTTGTTCCTCCAGAATTTGGATGAAGATGCTCCACTGGTCACTATGGCCACATGGAACATTCTATCTAACATTGTTGCATATCATAGGAAAGCTCTTTCCGAGGACTATCTATGGGTGCCTAATCAGAGTATCCAAAAAGCATCCAGAATTTATGAAAAATCTTACAACTTTTTCTATAGAAATTGGATGAAGTGCTTCCACTGGCCACTGTGGCAATGTTCCATCACCACTGTGGAATGTTCCATCATTCTATCTGACTTTGTTGTATACCACTGGTAAACTATTTCTGAGGGATATGTGCGTAATCGGAGTATTAAAAAATCAACCAGAATTTATGCAATTATTGTAACATTTTTTCTCTGGAATTTGGATGAAGTGCCTCCACTGGCCACTGTGGCCTCATGGAACATTCTAGCTGACATTGCTGCATACCACTGGAAAGCTTTTTCTGAGAGCTATCCAAATGCGTAACCAGATATCCAAAAATCACCCAGAATTTATGCAATTATCCCTTATTTTCCATTAAAGTCGTTTACCTCAGATTTTCTCATTTCGTTACCTATTATTTTGCTTTATTTAAAAAAATTTCACTTCAAATTCTGTAAACTAAACAGGTTAAATGATTTTTAAAGTTATCCTGACAATCACAAATCATTTCATCTTGTTTATGACAGACCATAACATGTCATCCTGATATCCTAGAACGTTTATCTGTCTGCTTACGGATGTCTGTGTGTGTGTGCTGCTGAACGGATATATGAGAGCAGTTAGGATGATTAGGACATGCGCCCTACACAATGACATTATGGAATGGATGGAATAGGAAAATAGCAAAAAGTGAAGTGGTAATAATAATGAATTGAAGGCAATTGTTGTTTAGCACAATAGGCTCAAAATGTTATATTTCGTTTAAATCCCCCCACAACCTACCCTCACCGTGCAGTCGTTTTCATCCATATCAAAGTAGTTCTCGATGAAAGCAAAAACATGTAAAAAAGGAAATAATTTTCCATTTTCTATGACTACGTCCGTCTGAAACTAGCTACCTACGAATAATACAGTGGGTGTCAGTAATGGGTTAACAACAATTATTTGTTTGGATTTTTTTATTTTCATTAAAAACTATCTTGTGGAAAAAAATTTTGTTTAAATTGTATTTTTTTTACAATTTTATTAAACACTGCAGTACACTGGAAAGTTTTAGCTATTTGCCCTTTTGTTGACCCTTATTTATGTTTTTTTTTATTTTTATTGAAAACTATGTAATGTACTGAACTAAAAGGATTGTTTAGTTCGAATTTTCCCTTTTTGCAATATTCCTAAACGATGGCAAGTTTTTTTTTCCCATTTACTCTCTTTTGACACTCATTGTGCATTTGTTAGATTAATATGTATCTATGTTTGTGTGCCAATGTGACATTGTATGATAAAATGTGTTTATTGTTTAGGCTCGTTTTCCTTTTATTGCAAATAAAGATTTGATGGCCATTACAGAGATTGTGTAGATTCTTTTCCATTTCGTTGTTCGCTTTTTGCTCTTTGTTGTTTCTATTTTTGTTGCTTTTTCCTATGGTACTGTCTTGTCGTCCGTTCCTTTCGTTTTGGGGATACCACATCCCCAGCAACAACAACAACATCAACGACAACTAGAACAACTACAAACGGCCTGACATCCTTTGAATAAAATAAACAACGACATCGCTTAGACGCAAACCCAGCGGAAGGAATAATCTAAAATAGCAAAAATGAAAAAAAACGGAGGACGACAACGAAATACTTTAATAAACTCTGAAATACATACAGTCGTGGACATAAGTGTGGTCACAGCAAAACAAAGTAAAATAACAGCTAAATGGATTTAGCATGTTTTTAGGGATGTTGTTTTTGAAAATTACAAATAAATTCTGTCAGCCCATGCAAAAGTAATGCGCAAAATAGTGAAATTTAATGAAAGTTAAAAAGACATATAGACCTCACATTACTAGGGTTTACGTTCATAGAAAATATCGAGTTAAAATATACAAGAACCCCGCTACCTTCCATGATTAAGGAAAACATACAAAAAAAAAATTTTATAAAGTGTTTTAATTCAAATTGTTGTTTGGTACACATTATGGCGTTAATAAGATAGATATGTACTATCAAGCACTGCTATTCTTATTGTCGATTCCTTTATATATCTGGTGTATAGTGTTTCTTCATTTAACTTTATCGGCCTGTTTCTGTATTTCTAACGAAAGTCTCTGTGAACGAAAACCAGTCACTCACTTTCGTCAGGAATTTGGTTTCTCTAAAGTTCTATCGTTCGTTCGCCTGGCCTTACGTCAATGACGTTAGCAATTTACCAATTGGAAAATAATGTAATTGGCAGATCAATAATTTCACAACTTCCGGTCTAAACCAGTAAGGAAAGGCTAAAGTCGGGCGGGGCCGACTATATAATACCCTACACCACTCTCGTAATATTGAATAACTCTGAAATATAAATTTCGTAATTCATGTATAAATTGTTTACATAAATTTACTTTTGAGACATTTTATACTTAAATAATACCCTGTACCACAGTGTGGTGTAGGGTATAAAAACGATTGGATGTAAAATACAGCTTCTATAGGACTAAAGGACCAAATCGGATGAAAGATATATATGGGAGCTATATCTAAATCTGAACCGATTTCAACCAAATTCAATAGGGATCTTTACAGCTGCGAAATACTCTAAACTGCAAAATTTCAGAACGATCGGAGTGAAATTGCTACCTGTAGTCGACGAACAACTTTACATGGACAGACGGACGGACGGACGGACAGACATGCTTAAATCGACTCAGCTACTGATCTGAGTCGATCGGTATACTTTAAGGTGGGTCTAGCTGTGTTATTTTCAGGTGTTACAAACATCTGCCGTGAAACAAACTTATAATACCCTGTACCACAGTGTGGTGTAGGGTATAAAAAGCACACAATTTTCTATGGTCGACCTTAGCAAATACATCTCTGTACTATGTATTTACACTAGCGATGGCCAAAAAAGCAACCCTGGGTGGTCAGCTGAGCTGTACCAAGACTCTCATATCTTTCTCTCTCTCTCACGTCTCTCTCATTGTGCACTGATAATTTTTTTCCATCTTAGCGGGCAACCAATATTGACTTCTTTACGCTAAAATATGTACACATATGTACATAATGTTATTATTATTTAATTGTTTTTACCATAATTATATTAATATCTACTTATTTTTTGCTTTTAATAATGTTTATTTTGTCATTGTTCCTATCAGTCGACAAATAAAATAATGTGACTCGATCTGACATTTGTGTTCGCCGAGATGACAGCAAAGAGAGATAGAGAAACCAAAAATTGCACTGAAATGATTACGTTTTCGTACGAGTTCATTATCGTACGACTTCTCGTTGTGATGGTAGTTAGTGAAACCCAAATCAACTGTTTGTCGTCTGGCAGGCGAACGAAAGCAAATTTTTAAGTTACAGAAACAGGCTGTATATATTTTCTATTAAAATCTTTATTTTCTGGCATATTCAAAAAATAGCATTTTAAAAAGTATAGCTTGAAAATAAAACAGCTTAACGCCACACGATTTCTCTGTGCGGTTGACCAAAAATGGAGAGGTAGATGAAGGTCAATGACATTTTTCACAAGTTGTTTTAATTTTTATCCAAATCCGTCATATCCTAAAATGCAAAAGTACAATATTTTCTAGAACTGCACACCGAATTCAACAAAGTTGGGTTCAATATTCTACTTCTTAGCTGTATTCAATTAGTATATAGAATCGCTGAAATTACAGGATGGATTAAATTATCCTTAAAATATTTGTATTGAAGAGTGAATAATGCAAAAATTGCTAAAAATGTATTATGCGTCATATTTTATTGTCAGAAATATAATTATGTTTTATTTTCATTCAATTCGAAATGAAACATTTCTCAAGATTTTGATGGTTAAAATATTATGTTCAGCTTCAGAGCGAGGTCGTGATGTAAGAAGTACGTGTTAAGCAAGGTCTACCGGTATTTAAAAAAAAAAATTAATCGCCTTTCCTGAAAAACTTCCTACATATTGTGGAATAGACTTATAGATTTATGGAACAAAAAATTCACAGTGGCAAATTTCGAAAAAAAAACACGTAAGAAAGTTCAGTCGGGAATACCGAATTAAGAATACACTCTCCTTCAGTCCCAAAAATTTTTTGGAAAAATTTTGTTTTTTTTTTTTAATAAAATAGAGGAGGTACTTTTCAAAACATGACTATTCCACTTTTTGTATTTTTGCACAATTGGAGAAAATACTATAGCCCTATGTATTTAACCCAAATTTTTGTTAATTATTAAAAACGTGAAGATTACTCATACAGATTTCGCACAATTTTATTTTCGCTGAGTTTTCAGCTACCAAACAAAATAAATCTATAAAATCAGTTCTGTCAAAAGTCGAATAGTCAAGTTTTGAAAAGTACCTCCTCAATTATTATCAATTTAAATTGCATTTAATAACGTATGCGTTTTAAAGTATGCACTGGTATTAAAGTTAAAAACCGTTAACTGTTGCTTCAAAATATGACATTTGTGTGCGAGGTAGTGGACTGTAGGTACTATACTGTAGGTACTATCCATTTCGAGGTTCCCTACTTTTTAAAGAAAAACAAACACACAGAAAATTCAAATTGAATGGGGAATGTTTATTATCATTTGAAAGAACATTCTTTGGTATTTATTTTTTGAAGATTATGTCTATCAAATGTTGGCCGCGGCTACGTCTCAGATGGTCCATCCGTTGAGTCCAATTTTCGATGACTCGTTCGAGCATTTCGACTGGTAACTGGCGAATGACACGCGTGATGTTTTGCTCCAAGGCCTGAATCGAAGCGGGTTTGTCCGCATAAACTTTAGACTTTTCATATCCCCACAGGAAAATGTCTAACGGTGTGATATCACACGAACTTGGTGGCCAATCGACCGGCCCAAAACGTGAAATTATCTGCTCACCGAAGTGTTCTCTCAATAAATCCATTGATTGATGCGATGTATGGGAAGTGGCGCCGTCTTGTTGAAACCAAATGTCGCCGAGATCACGAGCTTCAATTTCAGGCATCAAATAGTCGGTTATCATGGCACGATAACGGTCGCCATTGACGGTTACGTTCTTACCGGCATCATTTTTGAAGAAATATGGAGCGATGATTCCACCGGCCCACAAACCACACCAAACCGTTGTTTTTTCTGGATGAAGTGGCAGCTCTTGAATCTCTTCAGTTTGCTCTTCGTCCCAAATGCGGCAATTTAGCTTGTTGACATACCCATTGAGCCAGAAATGGGCCTCAGCGCTGAACAAAATTTGGCTCGAAAACGTCGATCTTCTTGGAACTTTTCAAGAGCCCATAGAGCGAAGCGATGTCGCTTGGGAGGTCGGGCGGCTTCAATTCTTGCACAAGCTGTATTTTGTATGCTTTCAATTTAAGATCTCGACTTAAAATGCGCCAAGTCGTTTCATGCGTCAGTCCGTGTTGCTGCGAACGGCGCCGAATAGACTCTCCACGGTCTTCGTGTACACTCTCAGCTACGGCCGCTACATTTTCTTCACTGCGTGCTGGACGTGGTCTATTCGGTCGAATATTATCCAATAATGAATGCTGGGTCTCAAGATGGGTGATGGTGTTGCGAATAGTACGCTCAGTAGGCCGATTATATTGACCATAAGTTGAGCGAAGTGCACGAAACACATTCCTCAGAGAACGTGAATTTTCGTGATAAAGTGAACGATTTGTAAACGTTGTTCAGGCGTAAGTCTTTCCATGATTAAATGCCAAACAATACTTAACAAAAATAACATGACAGCATGACACGACTCATACGTGATCTGTCCAAAAAAGGTTATTGAAAAAAGTACCTCTACTTAGATCACCCGTTATAAAAACATTAAGATGTACAAAATTTCAAGTATTTGTTTGTACTGGTAAAAACTAAGCTAAAGTTAGTAGCAGTTAACCTCCTACCCATTGTGTAGGAGGTACCAAAAGTTGCTGGCCCACTCCGCTCATTTTTCTCAAGCTGATAGTGACAGATAAGCTATTGTGTGGAATTACAGAAGATTCGGATAAGTAGTATTGAAGTTAAATCATTCATCAAATGTTAACCCTTTGTGAGGGAGGGTTAACACATCGAAGGAGTGACCTAAGACCCTAAGTATGTTCTGCGGATATTCGTTTTGGGTCATTTTAAGTCGAATGAGCAATGTCCGTCCGTCTGTATGTCTGTCTGTTTGCTGACTGGTGCGCACGATAACTTTCGAAAGGAGTAACCGATTGACTTAAAATTTGGTACGTGGTAATATTTTCTTCTATCTCCGACTAAGTTCGAAGATGGGCCATATTGGTCCACTCCTTCTAGTACCTCCTACACAAACGGTTAACATTTAGTGAAATATTGATTATTTAATAATTTCTATAATACTTATTTGAATCATCTGAAATTCTACACATAGTATTAGTTTATTAGTCACTATTACCTCGAGAAAAATGGGCGAAGTTGCAACGCCCCTTTTGGTACCTCACACACAAAAAGACTATTTTGTACCAAAAGTTACCAGCTTATAACTTTATTACCAGTTCATACAAATACCTGAAATTTTGTGCAGTGTAATGGTATAATAGTACCTACAATACAGTGAAAAATGGACATTGTTTCCACGCTCTTTTTGGTACCTCCCACACAAATGGACCATTTTGTACCAAAAGTTACCAGCATATAACTTTAATACCAGTTCATATAATTACTTGATATTTTGTACAGTGTAATGCTTTCATAGTCCAGAGAAAAATGGGCGTTATTGGCACCTCCCACTAAATGGACCTTTTTGTACCAAAAGTTAACAGATTTTAACTTTAATTTACACCAAACTTTTGGTAGAAAAAACGTTGTTCTACTCGCCAGGACCTACAAGAAAAATATTATTGCGGTTTTTGGTTTTTGGACTGTCGCACTGTGTAATCATAAGGCCCGATGCATAATACATATAAGATCATAATACAATGTTTTGTAGTTAAATCGAAAACTAAATTGTTGAAATAAACGGTACTACAAAATGTGTTAAATTACGGACTATTTGGGAAGTAGTAGTATACGAGTTTTGAGATGCAATATTTCACTGAAGGAGTGCGTCAATATAGACCAGGGCTTTCAAACAGGGGTAGCACATCTCCCTGGGGGGTGGGGGTTTAGAGAGCTTCCAGGGAGCCGAGAGGATTTAGGGATATTTCCCGAAATGTTTAAAAAATTTAGAATAAAACAAAAAATTACGGGTGGAATTTGTAGAATGTTTTTTACGATGCAAACTTAATACGAATAGTAAAAGTGTCGTATTCTGTCAAATTCAAATTAAAACCAGTAAGGAAAGGCTAAAGTCGGGCGGGGCCGACTATATAATACCCTACACCACTCTCGAAATATTGAATAACTCTGATATATACATTTTGTAATTCATGTATAAATTGTTTACATGAATTTACCTTTGGGACATTTTATACTTAAATAATACCCTGTACCACAGTGTGGTGTAGGGTATAAAAACGATTGGATCTAAAGAGCCAAATCGGATGAAACATATATATGGGAACTAAAGCTAAATCTTTACCGATTTTCTTCAAATTCAACAATGTTGGTTCATGGATCAAGAAACTCTACCATTCTAAATTTCAAAACGATTGGATGTAAAATACAGCTTCTATAGAACTAAAAGGCCAAATCGGACGAAACATATATATGGGAGCTATAGCTAAATCTTAACCGATTTTCTTCAAATTCGGTAGTGTTGGTTCATGGATCAAGAAACTCTATCATTGTAAATTTCAAAATGATTGGATGTAAAATACAGCTTCTTCAGGACTAAAGAGCAAAATCGGACGAAACATATATATGGGAGCTATAGCTAAATCTTAACCGATTTTCTTCAAATTCGGCAATGTTGGTTCATGGATCAAGAAACTCTACCATTCTAAATTTCAAAAGGATTGGATGTAAAATACAGCTTCTATAGGACTAAAGGGCCAAATCGGACGAAATATATATATGGGAGCTATAGCTAAATCTTAACCAATTTTCTTCAAATTCGGCAATGTTGGTTCATGGATAAAGAAACTCTACCATTCTAAATTTCAAAAGGATTGGTTGTAAAATACAGCTTCTATAGGACTAAAGGGCCAAATCGGACGAAATATATATATGGGAGCTATATCTAAATCTGAACCGATTTCGACCAAATTCAATAGCGATCTTAACAGCTGCGAAATACTCTAAACTGCAAAATTTCAGAACGATCGGAGTGAAATTGCGACCTGTAGTCGACGAACAACTTTAAATGGACAGACGGACGGACATGCTTAAATCGACTCAGCTAGTGATTCTGAGTCGATCGGTATACTTTAAGGTGGGTCTAGATGTGTTATTTTCAGGTGTTACAAACATCTGCCGTGAAAAAAAACTTATAATACCCTGTACCACAGTGTGGTGTAGGGTATAATTAAAAATTTACTTTTCCGTACTTAAATGATATTTTGGATTCGAAAAGCGTACCTAATATAAATTTTCAATATATAATTGTAGTAAACTTTGATGCCTTATCTAATGAATTTAATAAGTATAGATATAAAAACGTATTCTTGACAAAATAAAATATTCCGCAATTGTTGTAGATATTATGATACTGCCAGATTCTATTTAAGGATAAGGAACTGGATTAAAATGCAACAAATGTGCCATACAGGACTATGAAATATGCAAGCTCGAATTTTTGTTTTTTTTTTTTTTGGAATATCCAAATATTTATTCAGTATATGCTGTATAACGAAATTGCATCGCAGCATATGCATTTTAGTTACTAATTCATTTCTCATCATCTTAATTGTGAGGAAATAGTTTTTCGTTCTTAGGTTAGATTAGGTTGAAGAGAGGATACGTTTAAACGTCTCATGCCCATGGACATACACTTAAACCAGTGATTCGGCCTGTTGTGCTCTCCTTATTTATGATCTGTTTACACCTCACAAGTTACAGAAAATTGGTACTAGACTCGAATTTTCTCAGTATCTTCCAGTCATATCCTCTGAGATGAGTCAATTCAGGCAATATGTCAGACTTGAAATATCAGGATCTTGCATGTGTGAAAGCCGTTCGTAAATATCGATAATGATCTTAAATGTGCACTATCGAAATATCACCAAACACAAAATATCTTGTGATTCAACAAACAATTGCCAAATTTATCATTAACTCAGCTCCTGATATTATATATCTTAACTACTTTTATTACTAAAAACTTACGTTGTCATTTATGGCGATTTCGATTCTATAAAATGTTCAGCATTTTCTTTACCCTTTTCTCGAAAACTTCACTTTTCTAGCACTTTTGGAAAATATTAAATTTGAGTTAAATTAAATTCGAGGGACTACATAATTTCGACTTAAAAGGTTCAAATATTTTCTAGGATTTCACGTCGACGGGACAACGTTTTTTCAAAAAACGAAATCGCAATTTGTATTTACTTTTTTATATGAATTAAATATTTTATTTGACCTTATCTTTAATTCATGTCATCTCAGGGAATTGAATCAATCTAGTTCACATAATTTATTTTATCTTTAATAACATCGAATATGAGATTGTAAAAATGAAAATAAATAAAATAAATAATATATATCATCATTAGAAACGATAATGTTATCCCGGTGCACCGGAATAACCAACCGCCGTGTTGGTTTTGAAATGGCAAACTTCGGAATGCAAGCTTCAGTCCAAAGAATGAAATAAAGAGAACCCTTAGACAAATAATTTGTTATACCCTCACTTTAGTGATACGAGGGTATATATCATTTGCTACGGCCAAAAGTGTAACACATCGAAGGAGTGACGTCAGACCATAAGTACGTTCGGCGGATATTCGTTTTAGGTCATTTTAAGTCGAATGAGCAATGTCCGTCCGTTCGTCTGTCTGTCTGTCTATCTGCTGGCTGGTGCGCACGATAACTCTCGAAAGGAGTAACCGATTGACTTCAAATTTGGTATGTGGTAATATTTTTTTCTATCTCCGGATAAGTTCGAAGATGGGCCATATTGGTCCACTGCTTCTAGTACCTCCCTCACAAAGGGTCAAAATTTAGTGAAATATTGATTCGCTAAAAATTCTACATATCGTATTAGTTTATTAGTAATTATCGCCTTGAGAAAAATGGGCGAAGTGGCCCCGACTCTTTCGGTACCTCCCACACAAATTGATAAATTTGCACCAAAAGTTAACAGCTTATTACTTTAATACAAGTGCATGAAAATACTTGAAATTTTGTTCAGTATAATGTTTTTATAGTACCTATAGTCCGGTAAAAAATGGGCATTATTGTACCGCCCCTTTTGGTATCTCCCACACAAATGGACCGTTTTGCACCAAAAGTAAACAGCTTATAACTTTAATACCAGTACATACAAATACTTGCAATTTTGTACAATGTAATGCTGTTATAGTGCCTACAGTCCTGTGAAAAATGGTCGTTATTGCCCTTTTGGTACCTCCCACACAAAGGTACCATTTTGTCCAAAAAGTTAACATCTTATAGCGTGAGTATCAATGCACGAAAATACTACAAAACGTTGCACAGTGTAACGCTTTAAACCTATAGCCCTGTGAAAAATGTCAAATAATATCAAAATTGAATAGCTCATACCGTTATTATACCAGTGCACATAAACGCCTATAATTCGGCACAGTGCAATGTATTTAAAAATCTACTGTTTAGAGTAAAGTATGTGTATTTGTTAAACCCCTTCTGGTATCTCCCACACAAATTGACAGATTAATTCGTGTAATATCCCTTATAACCTTACTCACAAAGTGAGGGTATACCTTAGTCGGTTTACCCGACTGAAAATTTCTTACTTGTTTCTTTGTAATTTGGTGAAGATTTTCAATTATTATAATGTAACTTCTGATCCTATGTCGTCCCCACTCAAAAATTTACACCATCGGTAGAGTACATATGGACCATTTTTTATAAAAAATGTAAGGAAAAAAATTAGATCGATTCTGAGATATCGCAATTTATAATTCTGTTTCCGCGAAAAGTGACCAAAAAAAATTTAAAAATTAAATTAGTATTTTTTATGAAAAGTACACGGAAAATGCTTTAAGAAACGATATTTTCTATTTTCAATGTATTATGCCTTGTAGCATTAAAATTAACTTGAAAATCCCATTACAGAGGCAAAAAATCGATTTTTCTGAACTTTGCCCTCGCCCCCTGCCTCCAATTTTCGTTTAATTTTTTTTAATATTGTGGGTCATTACTCCCGCATACTAGGGCAACATTTTCTGAGAATTTGAGAAAGATCTAATTTTTGGCCTGTGACACTTGAGAAAGACCTACCCATAAATGGGGGACTATATCTAAATCTGAACCGATTTTCCACAAAATTGGCAGTGTCCATTCGTGTAATAAAAAATCTCTGTCTACCGAATTTTGTACTGATCGGATTTACAACACAGTTTCTACAGCGCTTTCATGTCAAATCGGGGTAACATATATATGGGGGCTATATGTAAATTTTAACCGATTTTCGGCAAATTTGGCAGTGTTCATTCGTGTAATAAGAAAGCTTTTTCTGCAGAAATTCTAACTGATCGGATATAAAATACAGGTTCATACATGTCAAATAGGGAGTAATATATATATGGGGCCAATATCTAAATATTATCCCATTTACATCTTTTTCGATTGCCCCACTGATTTGCGGAATCTTTTGAGGCCCATAAAAAAATTGGTCACCAATTTCGCCAAACCAAGTATAGGGTTATACCACGCTTTGGTAGTAGAAGCGAACCTATACTGTCAAGTCCGTATATTTTATTTCACTGTTGCACACAGTATAATCCAACTGGTAGTCTACTACGTAGAACATATCTCTGATGTAGTTGTGTAATGACACATCACATTCAGCAATATATTTTGGTGTATTAAACCCAGTACTGGGACAGTAGAGTCCTTGGAATTTTCGTTTATAATATTTAAAATTGTATTATTAATAATAATTTCAGTAGGATTTATAAACACGGATCATCTCATTTTTTTTAAACATCTTATTTCATTTTACTTATCTGTTTATGTTGACTTAAAGATACTCGTCTTGAAAATTTTTAATTTTGAGTTATGTCACTCTTGAAGTAATTGAGCGATATGTTCTTCGACCTTTGTTTTCGTCAACAGAATTGAAAATAATATAACATTCTTCAAATTTTCAGAAAACTGCTTAACAAAAATATTGCTTACAAATAAGTTAATGGGAAATTTCATTATCAAATTGAATTTCTATCAAAGTGAAATCCTAGTTCTCTTCGTCTTTATGCAAATATCATTGTATGTAATTAAGTTCATTGTGTGATTTCTGTAGAAATGAGTCATATACCTGGGAAAATTTATATGGAAATATTATTAAAGAAAAACTGTCAAAAATTCAGTTTTATTTTACCAATAAATGTATGTATTTCAACGTTATAACTTCGGAAGAAAGCATTTCCATGATAGGACGGAGATATATTAGCTTTGTCATTCCTTTTGTGTGATATCTGTAGAAATGAGTCATATACCCTGGAAAATTTATATGGAAATATTATTTAACAAAAACTGTCAAAAAATCAGTTTTATTTAACCAATAAATGTACTATAACGTTGAAAATGTTATAACGTTGAAATACATATGTAGTATTTCAACGTTATAACTTTGGATGAAAGAATTTCCATGATAAGACGGGGATATGTCATTCATTTTGCAATAACTTGAAATACGGTTCAGAGACCCAAAATAAACTTAATCCTCATAAAATATCAATACATGTTTGTCTGTCTAGCTATCTCTTCAAAACGTGCTAGGTTACCAATATTTGACAGTATTATTTTTTTTTGTAGCAGATCGTTTGGTATTAAAAATTAACTATACAGGGTGGCTGATATGTAATGCAACAAAGTAAAGCGCTATATGTTTTTAATTTTTATTGTTCAAAAGCAAAAAATGTCGGAAATAACATAAAATTTTAGAAACAGTTTAGATTTGTTCGAATTGGCCACCTTTGGCACGAATTATGGCCTTCAAACAGCCGACAAAGCCATCACACGCTGCACGAAAGTGGCTCTGCGGTATTTTGGCCCATTCCCGGCGAAGCGCCGTCTTGAGATGATCGATACTTTGGTATTTTTTAGTGCGAACCTTACTCTCTAAAATGCCCCAGGCGCAAAAGTCCAACGGATTGAGATCCGGAGATCTCGGTGGCCATTGTGCGGTAGAAATGAAGCGAGGAACCTCATTTTTAAGCCATTCTTGGTTGACGTTCTGTTGGAATGTCCATGGTCTGCGGCCGAAATGTTTGTCTGCCCATGGCTTCAATACTGTCTTTAGGACATTTTCCCGATAGTATTCGGTATTTATTTTGACCCCATGGTCGATGAATACGAGCGGGGAGCGACCATCGGCCGTTTCGGCGGCTCACACCATTACCATCGGCCATATCGGTCCATATTTAGATATAGCTCCCATATATAGCATCTAACTTGTTGTGATTCCTACTGTTCTCACCTACTATATTTTTTGTGTGTTTCGGTGTTATTTTCTTTGGGTTTGAGTTATTTTGTGAGGTCACATGCTATCCATGATGGAGGGTATATAAGATTCAGCATGGCCAAACTTAACGCTTTTACTTTTTTTCTTTTAAATTCCAATTTTCGTGGAAGAAGTACATGAAAAGAAGAAAAACACACTTATTGTTAACGAAATTCAAAAGTTTTTTATTTAATGTGAAGTACAATCGATACAAAAAAGTTCTAAATAAAACGTCATTCAAATGACCTCCACGACTTCTTCTGCAGCAAAGAATTCGATGAACCCAATTTTCGAGCACTTTTTCAAGTCGCCACTAAATCAAGTCGTATGTCAATATTGACTTGTAAAGTTTGAAGAGAGTCTGGTTTATTTCGAAAGACCAAGACATCAAATAACCCCACAGAAAATAGTCTAATGGTGTTAAATCACAACTTCTTAGAGGCCATTCAATATCACAATTTCTTGAAATAATCGGATCTTATTTCATTTGCTGTGTGGCACATAGCCACAATCGACCAATGGCAAAAAGATAGCTCTTAACGAGAGCTAAAATATTTTAGCATCATTTTCAAATGTGAACGTAAAGTTTATTTTTGCTCTTGCTCCTTAACCTACGTCGGACCAGGAATCGTTCAATGGCAAAAAGTTAGCTCTTAACGAGAGCTAAAATATTTCTCAGGGGTGTTAAGGTCGTAGGTCGACTGGAAAGTGAGTTTTTTTTTGGATTTTTAAAAAAAATTGACTTAGCGCACGAAAATTTGCAATTGTGATAATAAAACTGAATAATTTGTAAACGTTGTTCTTGCGTATATCTCCACATGATGAAATTGTAAACACTACTGAATACAATGAAAAACAAATGACAGAAAATGACATATTACAAATGGCCGAAACGTCACTTCAAAATCATATCATCCCTATTGGAAACCCCGTTTTATGCTCGATAATGTTGAATACACCACATACCTTAAATTAGACAGATGTGCCGTCCGGACGAAACTTCAAAACCTATCAGTAACGAACGAATAGGAATGAAATGTCACACGCGAAAACACACTTTTGCGCGAACATAGTTAGAACTTTCTTTGCACTAATCAATTAATATTAATTTTTAATTGTGACAATTACAAAAAAATTCGGGAAAATCGGTCCGAAATCCGCGAAAATCCTCACTCTCTGAAGTCCTACTCCTTGAAATTTCTATTCGTTCGTAACTGACAACTTACTCGCTCCTGGATGACATATCTTTTTATTCATTATTTTTGGGATACACGTTTTATTAAAGGAAATTATGAAATTATATGACAAATGTTGGTAATGACACTTTCATGTGGAAATATAAGATTAGTAACTGTCGGTAAAACAATTAAAAAAAACTTTTTTTTTCATAAAAATTGTTTTTGCTGGCCCGAAAAAACAATAAAAAATTGAAAAATATTTGCCAAAAAAATCGTTTGTTCCATATTTTGAAAGCTACCTTCCTAACGAAGAAAACAATGCCTATTTGAACAAATCTATGGATAAATGTAGAAATTATAGCACTTTTGGTGGAAATAACAGAATTTCAAAAAATATCGTTTTTTATATCCCCTATTGTATGTATACCCTTGATACATCAGATGCTGCCAACCACAAGTGTAACACATCGATGGAGTTCCCTAAGAGACCCAAAGAATATGTGGCGGAAATCCGTCAGTCTGTCTGGTTGTTCCGCACTATAACTTTCGATAGGATTAACTGATTGACTTAAAATTGTAAAAATTTTATGTGTCAGTATTTTTTCTATATCAGGCTTAGGTCAAAGATGGAAAATATTGGTCCACTCCTTCGAGTACCTCCCCAACGAAGGGTAAAATGTTGTGAAATATTGATTATCCTCTAACTTATATACTATACCAGTAAGGAAAGGCTAAAGTCGGGCGGTGCCGACTATATAATACCCTACACCACTCTCGTAATATTGAATAACTCTGATATATAAATTTTGTAATTCATGTATAAATTGTTTACATAAATTTACTTTTGGGACATTTTATACTTAAATAATACCCTGTACCACAGTGTGGTGTAGGGTATAAAAACGATTGGATCTAAAGAGCCAAATCGGGTGAAACATATATATGGGAGCTATAGCTAAATCTTAACCGATTTTCTTCAAATTCGGTAGTGTTGGTTCATGGATCAAGAAACTCTACCATTCCAAATTTCAAAATGATTGGATGTAAAATACAGCTTCTTCAGGACTAAAGAGCAAAATCGGACGAAACATATATATGGGAGCTATAGCTAAATCTTAACCGATTTTCTTCAAATTCGGCAATGTAGGTTCATGGATCAAGAAACTCTACCATTCTAAATTTCAAAACGATTGGATGTAAAACACAGCTTTTATAGGACTAAATGGCCAAATCGGACGAAACATATATATGGGAGCTATAGTTAAATCTTAACCGATTTTCTTCAAATTCGGTAGTGTTGGTTCATGGATCAAGAAACTCTACCATTCCAAATTTCAAAATGATTGGATGTAAAATACAGCTTCTTCAGGACTAAAGAGCAAAATCGGACGAAACATATATATGGGAGCTATAGCTAAATCTTAACCGATTTTCTTCAAATTCGGCAATGTTGGTTCATGGATCAAGAAACTCTACCATTCTAAATTTCAAAACGATTGGATGTAAAACACAGCTTTTATAGGACTTAATGGCCAAATCGGACGAAACATATATATGGGAGCTATAGGTAAATCTTAACGGATTTTCTTCAACTTCGGTAGTGTTAGTTCATGGATCAAGAAACTCTACCGTTCTAAATTTCAAAACGATTGGATGTAAAATACAGCTTCTATAGGACTAAAGGGCCAAATCGGACGAAAGATATATATGGGAGCTATATCTAAATCTGAACCGATTTCAACCAAATTCAATAGCGATCTTAACAGCCGCGAAATACTCTAAACTGCAAAATTTCAGAACGATCGGAGTGAAATTGCGACCTGTAGTCGACGAACAACTTTACATGGACAGACGGACGGACGGACGGTTAAATCGACTCAGCTAGTGATTCTGAGTCGATCGGTATACTTTAAGGTGGGTCTAGCTGTGTTATTTTCATGTGTTACAAACATCTGCCGTGAAACAAACTTATAATACCCTGTACCACAGTGTGGTGTAGGGTATAATTAGTTTATGAATCGCTATCATCTTGAAAAAAACGGGCTAAGTTGCCGCGCCCCTTTTGGTACCTCTTACACAAATCGACCATTTTGCACAACAAGTTAATGGCTTAAAACTAAAATACAAAGACTTAAAATTTTGTACCGTGTAATGTTTTTATAGTACCCATAGTGTATTAAAAAATGGGCATTATTGGCCCACCTCTTTTGGTACCTCTTACACAAAAGGACCTTTTTGTACCAAAAGTTAACAGCTTTAAACTTTAATACCAGTGCATATAAATGCTTGAAATGTTTTTACAGTGTAATGCTTTTATAGTACCTAGAGTCCAGAGAAAAATTACCGTTATTGGAACGTCTCTTTTGGTACCTCTCACACAAATGGACCATTTTGTACCAAAAGTAAACAGCTTTAATACCAGTACATACTTTAAAGTTATTAAATGCAATTTAAATTGATAATAATTTAAATAAAACAAAAAAATAAATATATTCACTAATATTTTTTTGAGACTTCATTAGTCGGTTTACCCGACTGAACTTTCTTATTTGTTATAAAGGGTCCGCTATCTAACGTTTTTTTTCAACTAGTGCTTATTTCGTGAATGGTAACACTTAGCTCATTTCTGATTTGACAGATAATTAGTTTTATCCTTCCGCTGAACGAATATGGTTGTGTATACGCTTGAACAAGTGGGCCTGCGATCGACATAAAGAAGATGCCGATTTTGCCAAAAAATCATCTTTTCAGATGAAGCTCATTTTGATCTTGGCGGGTATGTAAACAAGCAAAATTGTCGCATTTGGGGCACAGAAAGCCCGCACGCATACATTGAAAAGCCGATACACCCAAAACGAGTCACTGTATGGTGCGAATTTTGGTCCAGAGGCATAATTGGGCCATTTTTCTTCGAAAATGAGCAAGGAGTGGCCGTTACAGTCAATGGCGATCGTTATCGGGCCATGTTGAACGAATTTTTGTTCACAAAAATTGAAGAGGAGGATATTGGCAACATTTGGTTTCAACAGGACGGCGCTACGTGCCACACAGTCGAAGCTACACTCGATGTTTTGCGCCCTGTTTTTGAAGATCGCATTATCAGCCGCAGAGCTGATGTCGTTTGGCCACCTCGGAGCTGCGATTTGACACCGTTGGACTATTATTTGTGGGGTGCCCTGAAAGATAAGTGTTACGCCGACAAGCCAGAGACAATTGACGCTTTAAAGGAAAATATTCGTGAAGCCATTGGTGAAATACAGCTGCACACAATCGATAATGTGCTTAAAAATTGAACCGATCGTGTAGGCTATTGCATGGCCAGCCGAGGCAGCCATTTGAATGAAATTATTTTCCATTATTAACCGGAAGGATTGTACTTTCAAATACAAAAAGAAATTTGAGAAAATATTCAGTAGTTTTTTTTATAGCATTTTCAAAAAAAAGTTATTTGGCGGACCCTTTCGTACCCATAGTGTATTAAATATTGTCACGCCCCCTTTGGTAGCTCCCAAACAAAATTTACAAAATAAAAAATATGAAACATTTTTTTTTTTAATTTCCCGTTTTTTTACAATATGGGTTATAGCTTATATGTACATTTACCCATAGAGAAATAAGCACTGCTTTCTTCGTTAGGATGCTAGCTTTCAAAAAATGGAACAAACTAAATTTTTTTCTATTTATTATGGTTTTTTTCGTGTTAGAAAAAACGATGTTTTTGAATCAAAAATCGATTTTTTTCTAATTAATTTAACGACAGTTACTAAACTTCAGTTTCTACTTATATGAAAAATTATGTTTTCAGGGCGTAGCGTCATATCGCCCAATGTCACTTCGCCCAAAAAGCGACATATCGCCCAAATTAATTACCTGGAAATGTCATATCGCCCAAAGTTTTTTTTTGGGCGATATGACATGCCAATAAATATAAAATGTTGCAAAGCATAGCTTTACGGTGTAGCGGGGATACACTGATTTGCCTCTCCAAAGGCGACTACGCGTACCAAAGTGCATTTGCGTGGCAGGCCTTCGGCCGGTATTAAAGATTTTCTCCTCTAGGGTATGTCAATATACGGCTACGCGGACCAAATAGTGGGAGCGTGGTCGGCCTTCGGCCGGGGTTAAAGATTTTCTCCTCTGCGGTATGTCCAAAGACGGCTACGCGAATTAAAGTGCCTTTGCAAAGATACCTTTATCGGCAGAGCAGAGCCGAAGGCCAGTCACGGTAGAACAGTTTGGTCCGCGTAGCCGTCTTTTGACATTCCCTAGAGGAGATAATATTTAATCCCGGCCGAAGGCCGTCCACCCGAACACTGCGCCTACCGCAGATCACCTTGGTCCTCGTAGCTGCCTTTTGGCATTCCAACGATTCGAAAGTTGTTTTACAAGAAATGCTCATGTTACATTTTATTTTCACAAGCGTGATGCACATTAGAAAATAAATGTGTTTGTAGTATTTGGGCGTTATGACATAACTTTTTTTTGGGCGAAAAAAAAGAAAAAATTACCTATTGTTCAAAATGACATATTGCCCAATGTCGATGTCAGATTATCCGAAAACCAAAATTTGCTACAACAACAACTAACATTGATTTTTTTTGGCGATATGACATACAAGGCTACGCCTGTTTTCAGCATTTGTATACCTCATAATTTAATTTACTTGAAAAAATATGGTTCAAATACTTAATACTTAGGTAACTTCCATTGAAAGGGGAATTCTAGAAAAATATTTTAAATAAATATTTTACCATTAAAAACTTAGTTTTGGTTTAATAAAATAGTATTCGTCAATCTAAAAAACAAAACAAAGTTTTTAAGTCCCGCACACTAACAATTTTTTGTGGCATATTGCCATTCCTTTGAGAAATTAAAAGGAAAAAATTTGAAAATTTTGGACGCTGTTCCCAAATGTATGTCCATGACTGTCTTAATAAAAACAACCAACACTGTGAGCGCCAAGAGTCCGCCAAGTTAGTATGTTGGGTTTGTACGAAATAAATTTCTAAACCTTGAGCAAAAAAAATCTTGAACCGTAAAAATCTTGACAATTTTAAAAATACTAACAAAAAACACAAAAAACCTTTTTGCTCAGAAAATATTGTTTTGTTTGCAGTCCACAGAGTGTGGATACAAAAGAATTGCACTGATGTGCCTCCCGTTGTGTTTTCTTTATATTAAAATGGCAAATACCAGTGGTTGTTGGAGCGGGATTTGATTTTTTATTTTTCGTTTTTTTTTGTATTAAAAACCACAATAATTGAAATAACCCTTAAAATGACAGTCGTCCACCACGTCAGGGAGGTCGTTGCGAAGCGATATTATCTCTTTGGTGGGGTATTTGTTGCGATTAGAAAATGTGCGAATCCACAAAATTGATGTGAATAATTGGATTGGAAATTTAAGAGGATGTGAATAATTGGATTGAGGAATTCTGTTCAGAAGTTTTTTTTATCAGAATTGGGAAATAAAACTAAACAAGCTGTAAATTTCTACTCAATTAATATAAAAATTTTTGCTACAAAAAAGTTGTAGATCTGTACCTTATCTCCCAAATTTTTTTTGGCCTAGGATTAAGCTTTCGCCTAAGAATTTAATTATATAGTAAAATAATTCTGAAATTGTAGAACTGTATCTTATCTCCCAACCTTTCTTTGACTTAGGATTAACCGTTCGCGTAAAAATTGAATTATAAAGGATTTTCCAATAAGAGTGATATGATTTCTTTGAAAAAGACATACTTATTGTTAAGGAAATTCAAAAGTTTTTTATTTAATGTGAAATACAATCGATACAATTAAGTTCTAAATAAAATGTCATTCAAATGGCCTTTACGACTTCTTCTGCAGGAACGAATTCGATGAAGCCAATTTTGGAGCACTTTTTCCACTAAATCAAGTCGTTTGTCATGAATGGTACGTTCAATATTGACTTGTAAAGCTTGAAGAGAGTCTGGTTTATTTCGAAAGATCAATGACTTCAAATAACCTCAAAAGAAACAGTCTAATGGTGTTAAATCACAAATTCTTGGAGGCCATTCAATATCACAATTTCTTGAAATAATCGAATCTCCAAAATTTACTCGCAACAATTCAATTGTTTCATTTGCTGTGTGGCAGGTAGCCACAATCGGTCAATGGCAAACAGATAGCCTTAAACGAGAGCTAAAATATTGCTCATGGATGTCAAGGTCGTAGGTCGACTGGAAAGTGTTTTTGTTTATTGGATTTAACAAATAAAGGACTTGGCATCATTTTCAAATGTGAACGGAAAGTTTATTATCCCCTCACCTTAGAGAGGAGGGTATATGTCATTTGTTACGAGCCAAAAGTGTAACACATCGAAGGAGTGGCCTAAGACCCCAAGTATGTTCGGCGGATATCCGTTTTGTGTCATTTTATGTTATTTGAGCAGTGTCCGTCCGTCCGTCCGTCTGTCTGTGTGTCTGTCTGCTGGCTGGTGCGCACGATAACTTTCGAAAGGAGTAACCGATTGACTTCAAATCTGGTATGCGGTAATATTTTTTTCTATCTCCGGCTAAGTTCGAAGATGGGCCATATTGGTCCACTCCTTCTAGTACCTCCCCCAAAGGGTTAACTTTTTGTGAAATATTGATTCTTTAATACCTTCTATACTACTTACTCGATTCTTCCGAAATTTTACACATAGTATTAGTTTCTTAGTCGCTAACACGTCAAGAAAAAAGGGCGGAGTGGCCACTCCCTTTTTGGTACCTCCCACACAAATGGACCATTTTGCACCAAAAGTTAACAGTTTATAACTTTAATACCAGTGCACACAAATACTTGAAATTGTATACAGGATATGGCTTTTATAGTACCTAGAGTCCAGAGAAAAATGGGCGTTATTGGCACGCCCGTTTTGGTACCTCCCACACAAATGGACCTTTTTGTACCAAAAGGTACAAAAACTTTAACACCAGTGAATATAAATACTTGATATTTTGTACGGTGTAATGCTTTTATAGTATCTAGAGGTCAGAGAAAAGTGAACGGGTTTGGCACGCCCCTTTTGGTACCTCCCAAACAAATGGACCATTTTGTTCCAAATGTAAACAGCTCTCAACTTTAATACCAGTGCATACGTTGAAGTTTTTAAATGCAATTTAGATTGATAGTAATTTAATTAAAACAAAGGGACTCAAGGTGAGGGGATACATGAGTCGGTTTACCCGACTGAACTTTCTTACTTGTTTTTGTTCTAGCTTCTTAACGGATCGGGAATCGGTCAATGGCAACAATATAGCTGTTAACGAGTGCTAAAATATTGCTCATGGGTGTCAAGGTCGTAGGTCGACTGGAAAGTGTCTTTTTTTGGATTTTAAACTTAGCTCACGAAAAGTTGCATTTGGAGAGCGATTATTTTGATAATAAAGCAGAATAAATGTAAACGTTGTTTTTGCGTATCTCTGTCCATGATGAAATTGTAAACACTACTGAATACAATGAAAAACCAATGATAGATAGTGACATATTACAAATGGCCGAAACGTCACTTCAAAATTATATCAGCCCTATTGGAAAACCTGATATAGTAAAATAATTCTGAAATTTGTTGTTCGATATTATTTCATCACGGCATATTTATCGCTAAATTACTCTATCAATCTATTTCCCACAGAGAGAAATATTGCAAATATCGCATACATTATAAAATGCCTATTTTTTTACAAATTATGGTTTTTTACAAATCAATGTTACCGCTATAATTTGCAAACAGAAGCAGATGTGTCTTCCCTGCACGACCTGCAGTCGCTGTTTGCCACAGTTAGAAGCCATTTCCAATAGCAAATATTTTTCCGCAAACCATAAAAGGCAACCCTCGTAGTATTAAACTGCACATAATTGATTCTTGTAACTATAGGTTTGACAATACCAAAACACAAACACTTTAAAAATGTCATTAGGAATTCATGCAAATGTAAGGATAACGAATAATCCCAAAAAAGAAAAAAAGAAAGGATATTGAGGAGTAAAACTCATATCTTAAAGAGAGTAATAGGATTTCATGCGATTTTCTTTTCTCCTTAGAGTATGACACTATTCTTTTGATATGTAAATGCAAAGAAACTAACATTAGATTATTTTTCTTATTTTCCATTTTTCTTCACTAAGACAACACTTGAGATAAGGACATTAATCCACATCCACATGAGACCAAGCAACTCGATTTCCACGCAGATCATTATGTAGATGATTGCAAACATAAATAACTCTATTTCTCTCGTCTCGAGTTTTCGAGAAGATAGACGCAATTCAGAAATTTACCATTTTCCACTTGGTTACTCTCGAGTGCCACTTCAAATGAGTTTTTCTTTTTCTGTTCCTTTTGGTTTGCTTAATTCAGTTAATTCTTTACAAAGATTTATGCCTGAGAGCATTTTTAATTTTCTTCAAGTTACATTTTTCATTCCATACTAATTGAAAACTGAAAAGTCAATTTACCAAAAAAAAAACCTTCTTTTTATTGAGTTATGGCGGTTTTCTTGAAAATGCATCACAATGCTGCAAGTGTAAGTGTGAGCGGGAGTGTGTTAGTGAAAATGTAAGTGTATTCTGTCGAGAGTACATAATAAATGCAGCAGCTGAAACGCCAACACAGAGAGCATATTTGTTGTCATGTCAGTCGTTTGGTCGGTCCTTCGTTCATTCATTCATTCAGTCATCCATACATCCGTCCTTCTCACAGTGGGGAAAATATCGTCGAAAGTATTTTGAATGAGAAAAAGTTTAGGGTTAGTTTTTGAAAGATCATTCCAAGACCTACTTCTGAGTATGCCACTTATGGACTAAACTTTGTTTGGTTATTCTGTTGAATTCTAGTGAAATTTAAATCGAAAATATTTAGAATCAGCAGATGTTACTTAATACATTAAGAGGTAATTCCAAAACAATTCCTTGATTCTATTCCCTGTGGACCCACCCCTCACAATATGGGTTATGAAGGTTTATCGATTTTTCCAAAATTCCTCATACACTATTAGTTTATTAGTGGCTATCACCTCGAGAAAAAGAGTGAAGTTGCCGCGCCCCTTTTGGTACCTCTCACACAAATGGACCATTCTGCACCAAAAGTTAACAGCTAATAAATTTAATACCAGTGCATACATATACTTGACATTTTGTAAAATGTAATGCTTTTATAGTACCTACAGTCCAGTGAAACATGGGCGTCATTGGCACGCCCCTTTTGGTACCTCCCTCAGAAAAGGACTATTTTGCACCAAAAGTTAGCTGCTAATAACATTAATACCAGTGTATACATACTTTAATGTTATTAAATTCAATTTAAATTAATAACATAATAACACTGTACAACAATTTCAATCTTTTATCAAAATAACAGGGTTCTGTCAGTGGATTGTGGAGGAGGAGACCAAAAAAATATATACGTGTATCGGCGTTTTGAAAGATCACATCTGAATTTTATTTTAGTGGGGGGTTAAAGTTTTCACCCCTTTGTTTGTTCGTGCTGAATATCGGTATATAAAACTAAGTGTTCTGTTCATCTGGGGTGTAGGGTATCTTCAGCAACTTTGTAGCAAATTTTAAGGCCTACATTTTTGAGGAATATATTAACCCTCTAGCTTCCCCCCATAATGGTGATTTTTGGCTATATTTTAACAAATCGTATAAAACTCTCCTCAAAATGGGTGGGGCGGGGTTGGACTGTTCTACAAAAATGTTGGCCATAAAGTTTTACTATATGTATATGTCAGAACACACGAAAGCCCAAAACTTAACACAAACACCAAAAAACCGGCCAAATTCAAGATTGCCTGTTAAGGGTTAATTTGTTATTCCTCGCATATGTAGGTTCTCCCAGCTCTGACGAGAAAGTTGCTTGCCACAGACGTAGCAAAACCAGTGAAGTTTTCCCAAACAGTGAGTCACTGTAATTCTTACAAATTCCCTTGTAGAATAATGTAAGAAAATAAAAAGATTAACTGGCTGACCCACGATGTCAAACATTAACGTTCATATGTTACGTGACACTCAAAAGTTCCGTTATGGTAATTTTGAGTGACAAAAATAACAGGTGATCCAAGTAGAGATACTTTTTTCAATAGCCTTTTTTTGACAGATCACGTGTGAGTCGTGTCATGCTGTTATGTTATTTTTGTTAAGTATTGTTTGACATTTTATCATGGAAAGACTTACGCCTGAACAACGCGTTTCATTCGCCAGTTACCAGTCGAAATGCTCGAACGAGTCATCGAAAATTGGACTCAACGGATGGACCATCTGAGACATAGCCGCGGCCAACATTTGATAGACAAAATCTTAAAAAAATAAATGCCAAAGAATGTTATTTCAAATGATAATAAACATTCCCTGTTCAATTTGAATTTTCTGTGTTTTATCCTTATAAAAGTAGGGAACCTCGAAATGGATCACCCTATATAATGACAGAAATAATGAAGAAGAACAAAAGTACTCTTCTCTTGGTAGTTGTTCAATAACTACTTTCCCGTCAGAGCTAGGAGAATCTACATATGCTAGGAATAACAAATTAACACTTAACAGGCAATCTTGAATTTGGCCGGTTTTTTGGTGTTTGTGTTAAGTTTTGGGCTCTGGTGTGTTCTGACATATATAGTAAACTTTTATGGCCAACATTTTTGTAGAACATTTCAACCACGCCCCAACCATTTTTAAGGGAGTTTTTTACGATTTGTCAAAATATAGGCAAAAATCACCGTTATGGGGGGAAGCTAGAGGGTTAATATATTCCTCAAAAATGTAGGCCTTAAAATTTGCTACAAAGTTGCTGAAGATACCCTACACCCCAGATGAACAGAACACATAGTTTTATATACCGATATTCAGCACGAACAAACAAAGGGCTGAAAACTTTAACCCCCCCTAAAATAAAATTCAGATGTAATCTTTCAAAACGCCGATACAGGTATATATTTTTTTGGTCTCCTCCACCAGAATCCACTGACAGAACCCTGTTATTTGTTTGTGTGTTGTACTGTGTAATTAGAACAAAAAAATAATTACATTTACGAATATTTTTTGGTATTGAAGATGAGGAGATTCGGAACGAAGTTTCTTATCTTACATCTTTTAAACTCTTCTGAAGATGAGGAGATTCGGAACGAAGTTTCTTATCTTACATCTTTTAAACTTAGATTCAACGCTGAGAGACATACTTCTTTGTCGAAATTTCAAAATGATCAATTGGAAACTTCTTATTATATAGCGCTTATATGCAATATAAAAGGTTCGTATATATGGGGCTATACACGTATAAATCCGATTAAAAAGTGCCTATTTGAAAAAATCTGTGTATAAATGTATTTAAAAAAATATTTTTTCAAATTTTTTGTTTTGGCAGGTACCAAAAGGGGCGTGCCAACAACACCCATTTTTTTAATAAACTATAGGTACTATAAAAACATTACACTGTAGAAAATTTCAAGTGTTTGTATGTGCAGGAATCGAAGTTATAAGCCGTTAACTTTTTGTGCAAAATGGTCCATTTGTAAAGGAGGTACCAAAAGGGGCGAGGTAATAATGCCCATTTTTCACGGGATTATAGGTACTGTAAAAGCATTACACTTCACAAAATTTCAAGTATTTGTATGGACTGGAATCAAAGTTATAAGCCGTTAACTTTTAGTGAAAAATGCTCCCTTTGTATGGGAGGTACCAAAACGGGCGTGGCAACTTCGCCCATTTTGCTCAAGATGATAGCGACCAAGAAACTAATACTATGGGTGGAGTTGTGAAAGATTCTGACTAGTATAGAAGTTATGTCATAATCAATATATCACTAAATTTTGACCCTTCGTGGGGGAGGTACTCGAAGGAGTGAAACAACATAGTCCATCTTTGACCTTAGCCTGAGATAGAAAATAATATTGACACATACCAAATTTGAAGTTAATCGGTTAATTCTGTCGGAAGTTATCATGCGCACCAACCAGACAGACAGACATACGGACAGGCTGACGTACATTGCTCAACTGACTTAAAATGGCCCAAAACGTATTTCCGCCAAATTAAAAAACATTTTGTTTTGCTATTTTTTCTATTTTTATAATATTTTCGTGACAGCAAAAAACGATTAAAAAAAATCAAATTTTTTAAATTATTTTAACGGCAGTAAATAAACTGATGTGAAAGTGTCATTACCAACATTTGTGGTCCTTATTCCGAAAGCTACATTCCGAAATTCGGGTGTGAAATGGGGCAAAATTGAGAAAAAGGATAAATAGTGTACCACCGTCTAGAATCAAGAATCATAGAATTTAGAGCTAGAATCATGGAATTTAGTGAGGTCGCACACTAGGAATAATATAAAATAAGTACTATAAGGGCAAGATACTGGCCACGATGCATGATAACTGAGAAATACTCGTAGAGTACAAATGGCAAATTCAAACCCATTGGTTTTAATGCGGAATAATAAAGTCGAGATTTCAAAGACTAGAAAACTTGCGAAAGTTTGGTTGGGGTACAGTTGCTAAATTGGCTATAACTTTTTAGTTTTTTCTAAGGGTTTTCGGATACGACGAATTTTGGGATTTTTATGAAGTTTTTAATTAGAAATTACAATAAAAATTTGGAAACAATTATGAAATTTCAGTCGGTAAGCTGACTAAGGTAATACCCTCACTATGTGAGCAATGTAAATATGCACTTGTATATGTACTAATATTATGAGTTATTTAATTTTGTTATGTCTTGGCTCTTTTTGTATGGAAGGTCCCATAACCGGTGTGGTCATGACTCCCACTTTAAAGAGGACTGTAGGAATTTTTAAAACGATACATGAAAGGACTTAGATACGAACAACGCTTGCAAATAATTGAGTTTTATTATCAAAATTCGTACTATGTGAAAAGTGTTTTTTTTTCGAAAATCTATATTGGAAATGTGTGAATTTGTTATGAAAGTCTTGTATTTGGTTAAGAAATATCGGTCTCTTTTCCAATTTTTGTTTCGAAATTCCTCCATTGTGCATCCTTACATCCGTCCGTCCGTTCGTCCGTCGGTGTGTCCATGCATGTTTGCTTCGAAGCAGTCATGCATCCATCCATTCTTGTCATGCTTTCGAAACCCTCTTGAATTTGTAATTTTAACGTTTACTCCTCTGCTGTGTTTTTAATACAATCTTTTATGAAAGTCATTCTCATATTCGTCGTATACTGATGCATGTCAAAGTGTGTAAGGCTGTGTCTCTGTATCTATCTGTGGGTTTGTCTGTGTGTCGTTGTTGTCTTTCTCTTAATTTGAATATAAACACACTCTGAACAAACACAAACATAGATGGCGCACAGACATACATACTACTTAGCCTTACACTCACCCACACAAACACACGCACACACTTGCATTCCGATTCAGCTTTCACAATGAATGTTCGTTCCTCTGTATAACATTCTTTTATTTGAAGGATTTCTACGTATAGATGAGTTGGCTTGTTTGTTTGTGAGATAGTCGTGGTAGAAGTAGTAGTTATAGTTGTAGTAAGTGATGGCTTTGTAGTGGGGCTGGGGATTTAATGTCACGATAGTTTGAGGTTTGTGGTTACTGTATTATGTGTGTTTTCCTCTCTGTGTGTGAGTGTAACAATCGTTATTGCCACAATTTACCAAATAGACACACAAAAAAACGGTACATTGTTACATTGTACTCTCTCATGCATATGCAGAATAAACCAACACACTAACATACTTGTTACTTGCATATGCATAAATTTTGAGCAATTGTTTTCGACTGGTTATTATTGTGGCTAGTATGCATGCACATTCTTGTTACAACTGTCTTAGCAAACAGCTGCTGTTTGTCGCCTCTCTCATCGGATATTATGAAACGGATTCACAGTGGTTCAATGTTCATTAATAAAAATTGCAATATTATAAGTATTTATATCTACTTTGGGAGATGGTACAGAATACTTGTATCTATTGACTCTTTTTTGCGTAAACAAGTTATAATATTGAAAAAAAACATTATTTCATCTGTGGGAAAGAAAACCATGGATGTTTTTTTATTTTTTATAAACCCTTTGAGAGTTATGAAGTATGGTGTTTGGAAATTATATACTTGTATCTCAGAGAGAGGGTATCATATTTGATACTTTTTCTAACAAACAAGTAAGAAAGTTTCAGTCGGGTAAACCGACTAAGGTATACCCTCACTTTGTGAGTAATATAATATTGAATATTACACAAATTATTCTGTCAATTTTTGTGGGAGGTACCAGAAGGGGTTTAATAAATATACCTATATTTCGCTGAACAGTAGATATTTTAAATACATTGCACTGTGCCGAATTGTAACCGTTTATATGGACTGGTATATTAACGTTGAGTTATTAAATTGTGGTATAATCTGGCCATTTTGTGTGGGAGGTACAAAAAGGAGCGTGGTGATAACGCTCATTTGTCACTGGACTATAGGTATTATAAAAGCATTACACTGTACAAAATTTCAAGTAATTGTATACACTGATATTAATGTTATAAACTGTTAACATTTGGTGCAAAATGGTACCTTTGTGGGAGAGGTACCAAAAGGGGCGTGAGAATAACGCTCATTTTTCAATGGACTGTAGGCACTATAAAAACATTACGCCGTACAAAATTTCAAGTATTTTTATACACTGGTATTAATGTTACAAGCTGTTAACTTTTGGTGCAAAATGGTGCATTTGTGTGGGAGGTACCAAAAGGGGAGCGGCAATAACGCCCATTTTTCACTGGACTGTAGGCACTATAAAAGCATTACACTGTACAAAATTTCAAGTATTTCTAAACACTGGTATTAATGTTATAAGCTTTTAACTTTTAATGCAAAATGGTGCATTTGTGTGGGAGGTACCAAAAGGGGCTTGGCAATTTCGCCCATTTTCCTCGAGTTGATAGCGGCTAACAAACTAATACTATGTGTGGAATTTCAGAAGATTCGAATACGTATAATAGCAGTTATTAAAGAATCAATATGTCACAACATATTAACCCTTTGTGGGGGAGGTGCCAGAAGGAGTGGACCAATATGGCCCATCTTCGAACTTAGCCGGAGATAGAAAAAACAAGTAAGAAAGTTTCAGTCGGGTAAACCGACTAAGGTATACCCTCACTTTGTGAGTAAGGTAATATGGAATATTAAACGAAATATTCTGTCAATTTGTATGGGAGGTACCAGAATGTTTTTAACAAATACACCTATTTTTCGCTGAATAGTAGATTCTTTAAATACATTACACTGCGCCGAACGTTTTTTGCACTGGTATATTAACGTTATGAAATATTAAATTTTGGTATGATTTGGCCATTTTGTGTGGGAGGTACAAAAAGGGGCGTGGTGATAACGGCCATTTTTCACAGGGCTATAGGGACTTCAAAAGCGTTACACTGTGCAAAATGTTGTTGCATTTTCGTGCATTGGTACTCATGCTGTGAACTCTTAACTTTTTGTGCAAAATGGTACCTTTGTGTGGGAGGTACAAAAAGGGGCGTGGAAATAGCGTCCATTTTTCACAGTGCAAAAGACACTATAAAAGCATTACACTGTAAAAAATTTCAAGTATTTTTATACACTGGTATTAATGTTATAAGCTGTTATCTTTTGGTGCAAAATGGTACCTTTGTGTAAGAGGTACCAAAAGGGGCGTGAATATGACACCCATTTTTCACTGGACTGTAGGCACTATGAAAGCATTACACTGTACAAAATTTCAAGTATTTTTATGCACTGGTATTAATGTTATAAGCTGTTAACTTTTGGTGCAAAATGGTGCATTTGTGTGGGAGGTACCAAAAGGGGCGTAGCAACATGGCCCATTTTTCTCGAGTTGATAGCGACTAATAACCTAATGCTATGTGTGGAATTTCAGAAGATTCGAATAAGTAGTATAGCAGTTATTAAAGATTCAATATTTCACAACATTTTAACACTTTGTGGGGGAGGTACTAGAAGGAGTGGACCAATATGGCCCATCTTCGAACTTAGCCGGAGATAGAAAAAAATATTACCACGTACCAAATTTGAAGTCAATCGGTTACTCCTTTCGAGAGTTATCGTGCGCACCAGCCAGCAGACACACAGACAGACAGACAGACAGACAGATAGATAGACAGACAGACAGACAGACGGACGGACATTGCTCATTCGTCTTAAAATGACCCAAAACGAATATCCGCCGAACATACTTAGGGTCTTAGATCACTCCTTCGATGTGTTACACTTTTTTTCGTAGCAAATGATATATAGCCTCGTCACACTAAAGTGAGGGTATAAATATTACCACATACGAAATTTGAAGTCAATCGGTTACATTGCTCATTCGACTTAAAATGACCCAAAACGGATTTCCGCCGAACATACTTGGGGTCTTAGGTCACTCCTTTGATGTGTTACACTTTTTTCCGTAGCAAATGATATATACCCTCGTCACACTAAAGTGAGGGTATAAAGAACCTTATCCCTGATAATCTCCCACCAAAAAGAATGATATGTATATCAAAAGTCACGGTAACTCTCGAAAGGAGTAACCGATTGAATGTGATAATATTGTTTTCTATCGCAGGCTATGTTTGAAGATGGACCATATTTGTCCACTCCTTCTAGTGCCTTCCCATCAAAAATTTAGTGAAACTTAATAACTTTTATACTACTTATCCGAATTTTCCGCAATTCCACACATAGTATTTATTATACCCTCACTTTAGTGTGACGAAGGTATATATCATTTGCCACAAAAAGTGTAACACTTCGAAGGAGTGACCTAAGACCTCAAGTATGTTCGGCGGTAATCCGTTTTGAGCCATTTTAAGTCATTTGAGCAATGTCCGTCCGTCTGTCTGGCTGGAGCGCACGATAACTCTCGAAAGGAGTAACGGATTGAGTTCAAATTTGGTATGGGATACTATTTTTTTTCTATCTCAGGCTAAGTTCGAAGATGGGCCATATTGGTCCACTACTTCTAGTACCTCCCTCGCAAAGGGTTACGATTTAGTGAAATATTGATCATCTATACTACAGTGTTTTCCAATAAGAAATATATGATTTCTTTGAAAAAAACACACTTATTCGGGTATGTTCTGGCACTCACTTGGAGCATTTCACGTGAAATGTCTTAAGAAAGAGGTGTTCACGCCTGAAACCCGTATGGCATGGAAGGCAAATCACATGTTAGGCATTATTTAAGCAGAAGTTAGGCAGCCAATACTTTCTGCAGTTGCCAGACACCTCGCTATTCGTCGTGTGAAGTAAAGGTGAGAAGTGAGATGAATGTGAAGTGAGTACCAGAACAGGGGTGATTGTTAAAGAAATTCAAAAGCATTTTTTTTATGTGAAGAACAATCGATAAAATTAAGTTCTAAATAAAACGTCATTCAAATGGCCTCCACCACTTCTTCTGCAGGAACGAATTCGATGAACCCAATTTTCGAGCACTTTTTCCACTAAATCAAGTCGTATGTCATGACTGGCACGTTCGATATTGACCAATGAATTCAAATAACCCCACAAGAAATAGTCTGGGTGTTAAATCAGAACTTATTGGAGGCCATTCAATATCACAATTTCTTGAAATAATCGAATCTCCAAACTTTTCTCGCAACAATTCAATTGTTTCATTTGCTGTGTGGCAAGTAGCCACAGTTGGTCAATGACAAAAAGATAGATCTTAGCAAGAGGTAAAATATTTCTCATGGGTGTCATCGGTCGTAGGTCCACTGGAAAATGTTTTTTTTTTTGGATTTTAAAAAAATGGACTGCGCATCATTTTCAAATGTGAACGGAAAGTTTATTTTGCTCTAGCTCCTTAACGGTACGTCGGATCGGGAATCTGTCAATGGAAAAAAGATAGTTCCTAACGATGTCTAAAATATTGCTGATGGGTGTCAAGGTCGTAGGTCGACTGGAAAATGTTTTTTTAAATAACTGTTGTATGTTGCCACAACCAACTGTTTTAAAAATTGGTTGTTTGTCAGTCATATACTACCCACAATATATTAAAAACTGTTTTCATTAATTTGTATTCTATTTATTGAACAAAAAATCATGCCAAGCTATGTATTTACAAACACTGCTTGAACGTGAAACGAATTGAATATGGTTGCGCACAAATGTTTATACATAAACATCTCGTCGATTTATATGCGTGTGTGTTTGATTTTACTTCAGCCCAAAATCAACTACGTAATGAGAGTGGTTGAGATGGTAATTTTATTGCGCTCTATTATTGTTCTGCCTCTTAGAGATTAAAATAAGCTTTTTCTTCTTACCTTAAGCCATATTAGGCTTAATTTCTCTTTTTAATAATTTTTTACTTGATTTCAAGTATTATAAACTTATTCTAAGCCTCTTAGCACTTGATTTTTGAATTTGATTTTAAGAAAAACTTAGTACGAACGTGCTTCAATTTTTAAGAACGATTTCGGTTTAAATTAAGAATTCTCTAATTTGGTATGACATTTTTCTTCCTGTGTACAACTTTTTAAATTATGCATCGATTTTCTTCGGAATGGGGTCATTTAATTCATGGCCGATCAGATCTAAATCATACATATATAGCAAATGTGAAGCTTTAGATTGTTTTGTGGGGCTTTTATTTGAAAATTATTAAAATTTTCTAAAAAAATATGATATTTTTCGCAATGTTATGTAAGATATCGGCGAAACCGCTTTTTCCAACTCTAAAGTATCAAATGTACTACGAAAAAAAAAACTATTTGGTCTCTCATGAACATATTGATTTTTTGAGATGTTATTCCAGAAACTTTATGAAATTTGACGGAGATTAGTTTCTTGATTTTACGTTTTATTACAAGAGTAGAAGTGGAGCATTGAATAATTTTTGGATTCTTTAATTACACTGTGCAACAGTGAAAAAATACACAGACTTGACAGTATAGGTTCGATTCTAGTAGTATTACCCTATACTCGGTTTGGCGAAATCGGTGACCAATTTTTTTTATGGGCCTCCAAAGTTTCTGAAAATCTGTGGACCCCTCGAAAAAGGTGTCATCAGCTTTTGTCCAACAACTTATTCAGACTTGGTGATACCGCTTAACTATATTTGGCAAAAATGCAGCTAAAAAATGCTGAACAAAGTTTCTTAAAAATTTTTGCGAAAAACATTATTTCCGGTACTTTTTTTAAAAGAGTAAAGGAAAAAAATATTTTTTTTCGCTTTGGTGTGTTCTGACACATATAGTAAAATTTTATGACCACCATTTTTGTAAAACATTTCTTCCCCGCCCTCCCCATTTTATGGCGTGTTTTTTAAGATTTTTTAAAATGGGGCCGAAAATTACAGTTATGAGGGGGAGCTAGAGGGTTAATATGTTCCACAAAAATTTTGGCCTTAATATTTCCTATAAATTTGTTGAACATACCCTATACCAAGAAAATATATATTTGTTACGTAATAGTGAAATACTACAATGTGGTTTTTGAGCTATTTAGGTTGCCTAGACACTTTCATATTGTATTAATATGTTCACAAAAGTTGTTCAGATTGGCTACAGTTTTGCCAAGCATTGTTAGTGAAAAATTACGAGTCCCTGGATGTTATGCAGAAAAAAGTGAAAAAAATATTTTTTCCTTCACTTTTTAAAAAAAGGGCCGGAAAATTTTTTTTCGCTAAAAATTTTAAGAAACCTTTTTTCAGCAAATTCTTAGCTAAATTATTGCCAAATATAGTTAAGCGGTTAATGATACCAACAAAAGCTGATGACACCTTTTTCGAGGGGCCCACTTAATTTAGGAAGCTTTGGAGGCCCATAAAAAAATGTATAGTAGAATCGAACCTATACTGTCAAATCCGTGTATTTTTCAAAAAATGTTCATTTGTTGCCTAGTGTTATTGAATTAAAGAACAAACTTGTCTTTCAATTTTTTACTTATGTACCCACGGTGCACTGACCGAGATATTGTGGCTGCGGCACAAGCAGTAGAAGCTTGCAATGATGTTGGCACCGCAACTACTGCTGCTACTGCCACCACTACTGATGCAATGCCAGACATGGTTGAGATTAGATGTAGTCCAGCATAGCCTTATCAGCAGCACACGGAATGCGCTTAGGATGCACCTCATGCAACATCAGTGTTTAGTTCAGTTGGATTTTATAGTTTGAAGTCGGTTAGTGGATGGCACCATCAGTGGCAGTACCACCGTAGTGTACCCCAGAAGCGTTGCGTTGCGTTGCCTTGTGTTGTGTGAGAACTGTGAGTGACGAAAAGCGGGACTAAAGACAGAAAGTCTGAAACGTGGAATCGCACCTACTTTAGGAGTGAGTCCCTCTCCGCCCCCCAGAGAAAGAGTGTTACGGTGTTTGGCCGCCTTCTGCCCATACCGTATTGGCAGTTACATACGTTGTGTGGATCCGTCTGTTAAGCGAGGTACCATCACCGACAACAAAACTGACACATTTACATTCGCCAAATTACAAATTCGTATTTGGATTCACATTTGCATTTGCATGTGCTTTGGTATTCGCATTGCAAATCGCATTTCAGCTTTAATATTTGTTGTAGTCCGCCGTGTTTGCGCCGAGTTAGTCGCGTGAGTGAGTGTGTATTGGGGATGTTGGTGTTGGTGTTAGCCAAAACATCTGTGTAAGTTCACATACATATGTAAGTTTGTATCAGTTTGTTCCTGTGTTTATGTTTGTGTTAATGTTTTTTGTGTGTGCATGAGTGTTTGTGTGTGTGTGTTAATAATGGATGTGCATACATTATTGCATACTAAGTACCACTGACTCTACTACTCTACTTACATTCGTAAGTAGACTAAGTTGGCTATTTGTTCGTAATAAATGCCCGTGTTTCGTGTAAAAACGTCCGTATAACTCTTCTGTATGGCGGATGACTATGTCGGCCACTACAACAACAGCGGCAGCTGCAGCAAGTGGCTTAAATTCTGAGCTTTGGAGTGGCTGGGGGAGCTGGTGAAGAAGGGATTCCAACCTCATAAAAGTGTTCTCTTAGTGTTATTTAAAACACTCTGTTATGTTGGCTTCCTCTTCCTTGGCTATATATGGATTGTTTTGGCCGCTTTGGCTGACTGGTTGGTTGGCTAATGGCATTTTCAGTTAACAACATCGAAACTTTTTCAAAAGTTGTTGTTTTTAGAACTCTCGATTACGGCCAACTTATTGTTATTTAATTTTGAACAAACAAAATGAACGAAAATCAAAAAAAGCACAAACAGGAAACCGTTGAGCCATTTTGTGGCTTTTAAAATGAATTTGGCTTTATTTATTCGACAAGGGTCTGGGCAGGGATGCTTTAAACCAACAAAGGGCCTGAGCATGAGGCACGAGCATTTCCAAATAGGCCTACTTGAAATTTATTAGATCTAAAGAATTCCTTTAAATTTACAGCAGATTTATGGGCATTTGAAATAAAGTTAACAATAAAGGATAGACCAATTACATTTCAATAAATATCTTTTTATGTCGTCAGAATTTTTAATATCAGTCAAAAACTGCGCTGTGGTACAGGGAACTATGTAGACCCACATTAAAGTAACTTCTTGCCATGTCTGTCCGTTTCTTCATAAAGTACATAATTGTTTTTGTTTTTTTTTTGTTTTATTCGATCTGCTTTCATAGTACATATTTTGTTTTTGTACTCAGGCTCAAGATCGTTATTGTTGTTTTCAGTATAGGAAAACAACTTTGTTAAAAATTAAAGAAGAAGTAAGTGACATGTATTGGGGGTGGTTGTAATGGTTGGATAGACAGATCTGTTTCGGGACCCACCAAACTCCCATTATCAATATCCTTATGCATGTACGAGGGATGATGATTACTGAATTGTCGTTTTTTGGAGATATGCGCTTTTAGCAAACAGTTCTCGTTTAATGATACTTGGCTGTGCGTATACATTCTAATAATTTCGCCTGAAGTAATCGTTGTAATAAGGATATTGATAATGGGAGTTTGGTGGCTCCCGAAACAGATCTGTCTATCCAACCATTACAACCAATCCCAATACATGTCACTTACTTCTTCTGTCACTTACGTCTTCTTTAATTTTTAAATTTTATTGTTGAAAACAACAATAACGATCTTGAGCCTGATTAAGTCACATCCGACTGTACTGTTATATGGAGACTATATTATCGATATAGTTCATTCTCAAGTGTCACAGTAAAAATTCCAAACTTTTTCTTATGAACAAAAGTTTATGGCTTTCTTCGCAAACAAATTTTCGAGAATGAAAATAAAATTCATTTTCATGAAAATGTGTATTGAAACTATTGTTATTTTCTACTAAGCCTACCTAAAACATTATATATGAGAAATCCAGCAAAAGAATGATAGTGTTCTGCAAATCAGACACCATTCCTCACAGGTGCGCACGATAGCTCTAGAAAGGATCAACCAATTGACTTAAATTTTTGTATGCCAAAATATGTTTGCTTTATCTCCGGCTAAGTTCGAAGATGGGTCATATTTATCCACTCCTATCTAGTACCTCCCGCACAAGGGTTAACATTTAGTGAAATATTGATTCTTCAATAACATCTATACTACTTACTCGAATCTTCTGAAATGGCACACATAGTATTAGATTAAATTGTGCAACACTGAAAAAAATATACCGACTTGACAGTATAGGCTCGATTCTACTACTAAGGGGTAGTATAACCCTATAATCCGTTTGGCGAAATTGGTAACCAATTTTTTAAGGGCATCCCAAGTTTCTGAAAATCAGTGGGCCCCTCGAAAAAGGTGTCATCATCTATTGTCCAACACCTAATTCAGACGTGGTGATACCGCTTAACTATATTTGGCTATAATGTAGCTAAGAATATGCTGAACAAAGTTTCTTAATATTTTATGCGAAATCAAATTTTTTCCGGTACTTTGTTTTTTTAAGCATAACATTCAGGGACTAATTTTTCACTAACAATTTTTGGCAAAAATGTAGCCAAGGTCAATCTGAACAACTTTTGTGAACATAGCAATACAATCTGAACGTACCTAGGCACCCAAAATGGCTCAAAAAGACCACATTATACCTCAAAAATGTTAGTATTTCACTATTTTGTAACTCTACGAGTATAACAAAAATATTTTTGTATATTAGACTTACAAAACTGTGAAATACTAAAATTTTTGAGGTACAATGTGGATTTATTGAGCTATTTTGGGTGCGTAGACAATTTCAGATTGATGTTCACAAAAGTTGCTCAGATTTACTGTGGCTACAATATTGCAAAATACTGTTATTGCAAAATTACGATTCTCTGAAATATATGCTGAAAAAAGAAAAACAAAAACCAGTAAGGAAAGGCTAAAGTCGGGCGGTGCCGACTATATAATACCCTACACCACTCTCGTAATATTGAATAACTATGATATATAAATTTTGTAATTCATGTATAAATTGTTTACATAAATTTACTTTTGGGACATTTTATACTTTATACTTTATTTTATACTTAAATAATACCCTGTACCACCGTGTGGTGTAGGGTATAAAAACGATTGGATCTAAAGAGCCAAATCGGATGAAACATATATATGGGAGCTATAGCTAAATCTTAACCGATTTTCTTCAAATTCGGCAATGTTGGTTCATGGTTCAAGAAACTCTACCATTCTAAATTTCAAAACGATTGGATGTAAAATACAGCTTCTATAGGACTAAAGGGCCAAATCGGACGAAAGATATATATGGGAGCTATATCTAAATCTAAACCGATTTCAACCAAATTCAATAGCGATCTTAACAGCCGGGAAATACTCTAAACTGCAAAATTTCAGAACGATCGGAGTGAAATTGCGACCTGTAGTTGTATCAACTCAGCTAGTGATTCTGAGTCGATCGGTATACTTTAAGGTGGGTCTAGCTTTGTTATTTTCAGGTGTTACAAACATCTGCCGTGAAACAAACTTATAATACCCTGTACCACAGTGTGGTGTAGGGTATAATAATGTTTACTTTACCTTTTCAAGAAAATTAAAGGGAGAATTTTTTTGCATAAAATGTTAAGAAACTTTTTTCATATTCTTAGCTACATTATTGTCAAATTTAGTTAAGCGGTATCACTGAGTTTGAATTATTTGTTGGACAAAAGCTGATGACACCTTTTTCAAGGGGCCCAATGATTCTACCTTACACCACACTGTGGTACAGGGTATTATAAGTTTGTTTCACGGCAGATGTTTGTAACACCTGAAAATAACACAGCTAGACCCACCTTAAAGTATACCGATCGACTCAGAATCACTAGCTGAGTATGTCCGTCCGTCTGTCCATGTAAAGTTGTTCGTCGACTACAGGTCGCAATTTCACTCCGATCGTTCTGAAATTTTGCAGTTTACAGTATTTTGCAGCTGTTAAGATCGCTATTGAATTTGGTTGAAATCGGATCAGATTTAGATATAGCTCCCATATATATCTTTCGTCCGATTTGGCCCTTTAGTCCTATAGAAGCTGTATTTTACATCCAATCGTTTTGAAATATAGAATGGTAGAGTATCTTGATCCATGAACCAACAATGCCAAATTTAAAGAAAATCGGTTAAGATTTAGCTATAGCTCCCATATATATGTTTCGTCCGATTTGGCCCTTTAGTTCTATAGAAGCTGTATTTTACATCCAATCGTTTTGAAATTTAGAATAAACAATTTATACATGAACTACAAAATTTATATTTCAGAGTTATTCAATACTACGAGAGTGGTGTAGGGTATTATATAGTCGGCCCCGCCCGACTTTAGCCTTTCCTTACTGGTTTTCAGATACTTTTGAGGCCCCTACAAAAAATGGTCGCCAATTTCGCCAAACCGAGTATAGGGTTATACTACCCTTTGGTAGTAAAATCGAATCTATACTATCAAGTCTGTGTATTTTTCAAAAAGTTTTCATTTCTTACATATTGTAATTAACAAAGTTATTGGCGCTTAAATGCGCTAAGGCAAGAAAATCGGGTTTTTTACCCGTAAATCCGGATTCTTGTTCTACTCAGCAGGACTTACAGGTAAATAATTATCGCTTCCCATGCTATTTAACTGCACTTTATTTTGTAGCACTTTGTAATCATCAAAGAAAATACAATTTTTTTCTTTCCTGACATTTCACGCAAACTACCAAATTCATTATTATACTTGAATTTCTTTATAAATAACGGTATACTGTAGTTATTTTACTGGACTGGTATTGTTTACTAGTTCGTCAATCTTTGTAAAATCTACAACATTGTTTGCAATTCTAAATCCATTCACTATTTGCCAAATAAACTAATATACATACTTATCAATGAATACAAAACATATAGAGGCGCTTTTCTTTATATCGTAGACTAACAAACTTTAGTTGGTCGGTCCACCCGCACATAATTTCGTCTTGCTTAATTTCCTTATTTGTTTTCCTTCTCCTCCCATCCCCGTCAATGCAAACATTGAAATTTGAAGTGAAAAGTTTTACTCCAAACAAAATAAAACAAACTTTATCGCAAAAGTTGTGGGTTCAATGTTTTTCGGAATGTACACACATTCTTACACACGTTGAAATGCTAAAGTATCCTTTTTGGGCTTTTATCAAATACTAACAAAGGAAATTATTATTTTATATTGTCACCAAAAAAAAAGAAAATCAACAGAAAAGTTTAAGAAAAGTATACAAATATGGAAATTAGATTTTTTTTTTGGGACGCAAAAGTTTATACAAATAAAGTTTACAAGAGATAATTGTTAGTAAATTGAGCAAATCGGATGATTGTTTATGTGAGTGTTTTGTATTATAATAACAACTTATAATAAAGTGATTATTGGTTAAAAAACAAAAGAAAAAATGTCATCGAAGAAGATTAAAGTAATGTGAACTTTTACGAGTATATGTATCTGTATGTATATATGGGATTTGAACTAAGTTGCGAAAAAAGTACAATTTGCAGAAATGATTTTCTTTGTATTATATGACAGACGGAGTAATATTTCATACAAACATCGGAAGTGAAAAAAATTTTAACATTAAGTTATATCGTCGGTGCGCCGACGAAAACTCCTATGTGGTTTTTTACTAGTTTTCAGGAGAGGCAAAAAACGTTGTTATTTCGTCAAATCGCGATATTTTTAATATTTCAGATTTTTGAATTTTTCTTTTAATTATTTACCACCAATATATCATAACAAAAATCGTTTATGTGAAAAGCCCATGACGTGGTAAATGGCTTTCATGAAAATCGACACATAGGATGTTTTGTTTGGAGCATTTTAAATATTTATAAAACAAAAAAATAACACATATTTGAATGTTCACAGCGTACCTCAAGCAAACGAAAGTTGGCCTGGATTGTGGCTAAAAACGGCTAATGATTTTGTACAGAATCATCCCCTCTACTAAGATAAGAAGAAATCAAAATCTGATCTGCTTAATTTTTAACCAAAAAATTTAGCTTAATTACATTGAATCGTGGAAATTTACAACTATAACACAATTTGCCATAAATATGAACATTTGTAAGACGTTTTGTAATGTCCGCGATATTTGCTGTATTATTCTATAGCGAAATTTTTGTAATCCAAAAATTCGACTTACATCGCTAAATTTTAGCAAAAATATTATTGCGAATTTATTAAAATTAATACATTTACATTCTATGATTTCTGAGGGAAAGATTGACACTAGAATTTCCGCCATAAACATCCCGCGACGAATACATTTCGAACAAAAAACACTTAAGTTCAGAATTATTTAACTATATAATGCTATTATTACGCGAACGGTCAATCCTAGGAAAAAGTGGTCAAAGAAAGTTTGGGACATAATAAAAACGACTACAAGTATTTCTTTAACAAAAAAATTATAATAATTTGTATTACTACAAGTATTACTATTACTATTTCGACTACAAGTCTTTGTTTAACAAAAAAAAATTATAATAATTTGGTAGGGATTTACAATGTGTCAAATCAAAATATGCCTCATATAAAGGGAAAAGCATATAAATGTTTTAATACACTGTAAATCCTTACCCAATTACTATAAATGTTGTTTGTTAAAGAAAGAGTTGTAGGCCTTTCGCTTATCTCCCAAACTTCCTTTGCCTAATTTTCCCTAGAACTGTTCATTCGCGAGATAATAGCATTATATAGTAAAATAATTCCGAACTAGTTTTTTTTTTTGTACAAAATTTATTCGTCAAGGGATATTTTTAGCGAAAATGCTGATATTAATCTATTGCTCAGAGATTATAGAATGCAAATATATTAATCTTATTAAATTCGGTATAATATTTTTGGAAAAATTTGGCGGTGTAAGTCGATTTTATGGATTACACAAAATTCGTAATATAAAAACATGGCAAATTTCGCGGACGCTACAAAGCGTCTTACAAATAATCATATTTAAAGGAAATTGTGTTACAGTTCTAAATTTCTGCGTCTTTCTTTACAAATCAAAGATATTAAATTTGTTTTGAGTAAAAGTACTGTTTTCGCGATAACTCGCGAATGGAAGCAGATCCAATTTTGATCTATTCATTGTTGAATAGAGGGGATGATTCTGAACAAAACCTCATTAGCCGTTTTTTGGCTTGAATCTAAGCCAACCTTCTATCCCTTGGGACAGGCTGTGCCTACAACACATAGGAGTTTTTGTCGGAGCATTGCTATAGAGGGATACACATAGGAGTTTTTGGTAACTTCGGAACCGCTCAAGATAGCGCAAAATGCTTTGGTGGGTAGTCGTTTGACCGGTAGGACATTCTAATTCGACAATAAAAAAATGGAAAAATTACACATAGGAGTTTTTGTCGGCGCACCGACGATATGTGTCTTCCGTAGGATGCATAGCAAATATTTCAATCTACTTTATTTCGAGTTGTCGCTATTATATACTAAAAATGCTTGGATAATAGTGTTAGTCCTACTTTTTATGCAAATTTAAAATTATTTATTCGTACTTCACGTACCTCAACCGAGTCATGTTGCGCATGAGTAATTTTTATTTATTCAAGTGTCACGTATACGTCCAGTGATACAACATAACAATTTGAAGGCATATTTATGTACATATGAGAATAAAATAACACAATTTGGATGGATTAATAAATTCGTAGTTGAATGGAAATATACAATGAACATGTTATTCTCTACATTAACATGTTTTTTTTTGCTTTTGGAATATATTATTGCACAATTATTGTAAAGACTTGCATTACTAAAACAATGTTACGATTTATTTTTTTGGGAAAATTTCAAAACAAATTTTAAATAAATCTGGGACTTTAAAGCTAGCAATAGAAGAATTTTCTACAACACACGGGAGGAGCTCAAGGGCCTAAAAGGAGACTTGAGTTTATAAAATGTTTAAATTCAAGAGGTGTTATTTTGGAATTCAAAGAAAAATGCCATTTTTTGAGATAAATGATCGGATGTTTAATTCATAATAAAGAGGAAGGTATGCCGTTAATAATGAAAAACAACATCAGCCATATCCTTTTCATGAACTTGTCCATAACCAAATCGCAAAGTGGCTGCCCTATGTCCTCGATAGCCTCACGAATTCTATCTTTGAGGTCTTGAATCGACGCTGGGCTGTTGGCGTAGACCTTATCTTTCACGTGGCCTCAAAGGAAGAAGTCGCAAGGTGTTAAATCACAAGATCTCGGTAGCCAATTGGGATCACCTCTTCGAGAGATAACACGGTCCGGAAACTTCTCCCGTAACAGTGCAATGGTTTCGTTGCTTGTGTGGCACGTAGCGCCGCACAATGGGAAAAAAAGGGCTAAATACGCGAGCATAGCAATATTTTCTATCTCATGACTATACCGTTAGAGATAGAGTCCTACGGTTTGGGTTATATTCAAGAGAATTCTTTGGAGAAGAAATAGCTGTACCCAGATTTTATTTTACTGTTACCATATATCGCACAGTGAGGCTACAAAAGCGACTTTGTGGAAATTAGTGTAAAAATCGGAATATCGTACCCACTTCAGTGATCTTTGTTTTAAATTAGAGCTGACAATATTTAGTTCAAAATCTATTTGAGTTACTTGATTGTGTGTTGCTGCGTTTTAAATATATAGACCATTGAAATTCAAACTTATTTTTGTCAACATTGCGTTAAAAGACTACAAAACAGGGCAATGTTTTTGAAATTGAAACCAAAACAACATAAATAGTATAAAATCGTAGTCTGCAATATTTTTGAAAGCTGAATTGTTCCAATAATGCTCTTACAAAATGGGTCGTCGACTGGTAATAAAAGAAAAGTTAAATTAAAAACAGAAAATAATCGGTCCACCCTAATATACACAAACTACAGAAGCCTTTAACTATATTTTTATAGTTTTTGTAGAAGAAGTAAACAATAATAATTACACATATAATTCTTATAAAATTAATAAGATCACTATTTGTGATCGTGGGACACTACAAACTTGCAGCCGGACATCTTCCGATCGTATTTATTGTCCGATTTTTTGGAAATTTCGTAAAAGTTATTTTTTTTTTTGACCAAGAAAATCGGTCCATATGTTTCGGGAAAATCGGTTCATAGTTCGATGTAGCTCCCACACATTTTTTCTATATTTAAAGTAAAAAAGGACATATTTAAGGTACAAAAAACTGCCATAGTCGCAAAAAGTCGCAGATAAACTTGGTACTGTTGGATTCACCACTAAGTCACCTCTCTTCTCTATGTCATGTGGTAGTGATCCCACGTGATCCAAAAAAGTTGTATTCCATTTACTGTGGACAATTTTTTTGAAAAACAAAAAAAAACTGTATTTCTTATTTGAAATATCTCTTCATTTAAAGACGCTAAAAATGCGTCTTATACACAAAAATTAAGATGAATATAACCTTATAATATGTTACAAGTCCGGTCGCATTTCTCCAACAAACGAGAATTCTACAAGCATTTTAGTATATACTTTTTATCATCGCAATTTTATTTGCATTTATGAGTAAAAAAGACAAACTTTGAATGGTCATAACTCGGAATCACCTAGAGATATTTTCATATAATTTGAAGGTATTTTCATTAAATGTTATCCACAATAAAACAACAATCCCAAAAAACTGATTTTTAAAAGTTGTTTTGAAAGTCCTATGCGCGCATATTTCATCATATTTTCCCATCGTGCGCCGTCTTGTTGAAAGTAAACGTTGTCCAGATCAATATCATCCAACTCCGACCATAAAAAATCATTAATCATCTCTCGATAGCGCAATCCATTCACCGTAACTGTTGCTCCGAACTCATTTTCGAAAAAGTAAGGTCCAATGACCCCGCCGGACCATAAACCGCACCAAACAGTCACATGTTGAGGATGGAGAGGCTTCTCAACAATAACTCTTGGCTTTTCCGAGCCCCAGATGCGACAATTTTGCTTGTTGACGTAGCCACCGAGGTGGAAATGGGCCTCATCAAAAACGCTTTAGTTTAGCGAACTGTGACTGCAATATTTTCACCATCTTTATACCCTCACTTTAGTGTGACGAGGATATATATCATTTGCTACGAAAAAAAGTTTAACACATCGAAGGATCTATGACCCTAAGTATGTTCGGCGGATATTCGTTTTGGGTCATTTTAAGTCGAATGAGCAATGTCCGTCCGTCTGTCCGTCTGTCTGCTGGCTGGTGCGCACGATAACTCTCGAAAGGAGTAACCGATTGACTTAAAATTTGTACGTGGTAATATTTTTTCTATCTCCGGCTAAGTTCGAAGATGGGCCATATTGGTCCACTCCTTCTAGTACCGCCCCCACAAAGTGTTAAAATGTTGTGAAATATTGAATCTTTAATAACTGCTATACTACTTATCCGAATCTTCTGAAATTCTACACATAGCATTATTTTATTAGTCGCTATCAACTTTAGAAAAATGGACCAAGTTGCTACGTCCCTTTTGGTACCTACCACACAAATGCACCATTTTGCACCAAAAGTTAACAGCTTATAACATTAATACCAAAGTATAAAAATACCTGACATTTTTTAAAGTGTAATGCTTTTATAGTGCCTACAGTCCAGTGAAAAATGGGTGTTATATTCACGCTCCTTTTGGCACCTCCCACACAAAGGTACCATTTTGCACCAAAAGTTGACAGCTTATAACATTAATACCAGTGATAAAAATGCTTGAAATTTTGTACAGTGTAATGCTTTTATTGTGTCTATAGCCCTGTGAAAAATTGATGTTATTGCCACGCCCCCTTTTTGTACCTCCCACGCAAAGGTACTATTTTGTACAAAAAGTTAAGAGCTCACAAATGCAACAACATTTTGCACAGTGTAACGCTTTTGAAGTGCCTATAGCCCTGTAAAAAATGGCCGTCATCACCACGCCCCTTTTTGTACCTCCCACACAAAATGGCCAAATCATACCAAAATTTAATATCTCATAACGTTAATATACCAGTGCAAATAAACGCTTATAATGCGGCGCAGTGCAATGTATTTAAAGTATCTACTATTCAGCGAAAAATAGGTGTACTTGTTAAAAAACCTTCTGGTACCTCCCACACAAATTGACAGAATAATTCGTTTAATATTCCATATAACATTACTCACAAAGTGAGGGTATACCTTAGTCGGTTTACCCGACTGAAATTTTCTTACTTTTTGTAGTGAATTTGAATAATTTCAATGCGTTGTTGAATCGTGTATCGTTCCATTTTAGTAATGGCGTAATTTCTACTTGTCAAATGCCAAAGAATCAAAGCTTCAAAAGTGACAGCTACCGAAATACCGGGTGATCCAAATAACTCCTCTTTTTGGAAAACCCTGTACAACTCGAGGTATGTGCTTTAAAACCAAAACGAGTACCGTTTTTTATGCGCCAAAATTTTTGATTTAACATCACAATTTACTATATTAGCCATTTAAAATGGTTAAAATGGTGGTACTTACTCGAATCTTCTGAAATTTCACACAAAGTATTAGCTAGTTAGCCGCTAACACCTCAAGAAAAATGGGCGAAGTGGTCACTCCCTTTTTGGTACCTCCCACACAAATGGACAATTTTGCACCAAAGGTTAACTGCTTATGGCTTTAATATCAGTTCATACAAATACTTGAAATGTTGTACAGTGTTATGCTTTTATAGTACCTAGAGTCCAGAGAAATGTGGGCGTTATTGGCATGCCCCTTTTGGTACATCCCACACAGATGGACCATTTTGTACCAAAAGTTAACAGATTTTAACTTAAAAACCAATGAATATAAATATGTACTTGAAATTGTGTACGGTGTAATGCTTTTATAATATCTAGACTCCAGAGAAAAGTGACCGTTATTGGCACGCCCCTTTTGATACCCTGCACACACATGGACCATTTTGTACCAAATGTAAACAGCTTTTAACTTAAATACCAATTAATACTTTAAAGTTATTAAATGCAATTTAAATTAATAATAATTTAATTGAATCAAAAAAAAATTTACTAATATTTTTTGGGACTCAAGGCGAGGGGATTCATAAGTCGGTTTACCCAACTGAACTTTCTTACTTGTTGTTTAAGTTAATTGTTAAAAAAACGAACGCTGCAATTTTTAGGCCTCAAATTCTTTAGTCAAACTCTTCACCTGGAAACTGTGGTATTTATGGCTTAAAATAGTTTTTTGAGAGCTACATCTACACGGGGTCTACAACAAAATAAATCTTTATTTGTATACATTTTATTGAGATAAATTCTTGCCAAAATAGAATATAAACTGCAAACTTTCAGCTTAATTTCTTAGAAATTGTGGTGCTTAGGGCTTAAATAAGCATTTTTGGGAGCGACATCTATAGGTGGACTATAACAAAATATGAACTGATTTAAAAGCTTTTTACTGCGACGAATTCTTGCCTTAATTAAAAGAATACAAACTGCAAAGTTTCAGCTAAATTGCTTTAAAATGTGGTATCTATGGCTCAATCCCGTATTTTTGAGCGACCTCTGTAGGGGAGCTATATCAGAACATTGACCGATATGGCCCATTTGCAATCCCAAAAAACCTGCAGCTACAAGAAACATTTCTACCAAATTTGATCAACCTAGCATTATTATTACGGACAGACGGACGGACGGACATGGCTAAATCGTCTTAGAATTTTACGATTAAGAATATATATACTTTATGGGGTCTCAGATCAATATTTAGGGATATTACAAACGAACTGACAAAATGAATATACCCCCCATCCTATGGTGGAGGGTATAATAAATAAATTTACATATATTTTTTGGGTCTCAAGGTGAGGGGATTCATAAGTCGGTTTACCCGATTGAACTTTCTTACTTGTTTTTTATTTCGTGGTATTTTGTCCTTTTTTCAGAAATTTTAAAACTGCAAAGATAAAAATTTTGATATAATTTTCTTTACAACACTTACTATACAAATAGCATCAAAATGCATATCGAAACAAAGAGAATGAGTTCTACCCTTCATCAACATTTTTGAAAAAATTTTCCAAGGACAAAAGCTGTTAAAAAAAAACGTCCTTAAGCGTTTATCTTTGAATATTCTCAAAATGTTTGGGTAGAGAAATCTGAATATAATACATTGTTTTGCAATATGAGTGATATGATTTCTTTGAAAAAAAACGCACTTATTGTTAAGGAAATTCAAAAGTTTTTTATTTAATGTGAAGTACAATCGATAAAATTAAGTTCTATATAAATCGTTATTCAAATGGCCTACACGACTTCTTCTGCAGGAACGAATTCGATCAAACCAATTTTCGAGCACTTTTTCCACTAAATTAAGTCGTATGTCATGAATGGCGCGTTCAATATTGACTTGTAAAGCTTGAAGAGAGTCTGATTTATTTCGAAAGACCAATGACTTCAAATAACCCCACAAGAAATAGTCTAATGATGTTAAATCACAACTTCTTGGAGGCCATTCAATATCACAATTTATTGAAATAATCAAATCTCCAAAATTTTCTCGCAACAATTCAATTGTTTCATTTGCTGTGTGGCACGTAGCCACAATCGAACAATGGCAAAAAGATAGCTCTTAACGAGAGCTAAAATATTGCTAATGGGCATCAAGGTCGTAGGTTGACTGGAAAGTGTTTTTTTTTTTTAAAGGACTTACCATCATTTACAAAAGTGAACGGAAAGTTCATTTTTGCCCTAGCTCCTTAATGGTACGTCTGATCGGGAATCGGTCATAGGCAAAAAGATAGCTCTTAACGAGAGCTAAAATATTGGTAATGGATGTCAAGGTCGTAGGTCGCACGGAAAGTTGCAATTGGAGAAGGATTATTTTAATAATAAAACTGAATAATTTGTAAACGTTGTTCTTGCGTATATCTGTCCATGATGAAATTGTAAACACTACTGAATACAATGAAAAACAAATGACAGATCATGCCATATTACAAATGGCCGAAACGTCACTGCAAAATCGTATCATCCCTATTGGAAAACCCGTTATATGTTAAAGAAGTAGAACTGTACTAAAATTGCAGTCTCCGATCATTAGTAGTTAGGGAGGGACCAACAATCATTTTAAATCCACAGCCTACATAAATATTTAAAGGATACCAGGATCAGAAAATGTATTGTATTTACTTTTATGAACTATAAACAATTGAAAATATAGACCACCATTAGAAAAACAACGTACTTAGTATTTTATTTTGTGAACATTAGTAATTTCCGAGGACCTTTAGATATCCGAGGGTAATCATTTGAAATGTTCCTTGATACCTATTATAATGTGAATATCACCAATAAAATTAAATAATAACAGATAAAATTCCCAGATACGCAAAAGGCCCTGTAAAAATTTCCTCCTTGAGTGTCCTTAAAAGATTTAATTACACTATGCAACAAATAAAATTTTTTTTTGTTTCCTGGACCTGAAAATTTTTTTTTTTTTTGTATAGATTCTGGCATACTTTTGTATATAAAATCAAAACCAAACATTTTTATGGATACATTTTTTTTTAAAAAATTGTTTATTAAAACTTCTATTATCGACGAAGGTACCCTTAGTATTTGCACTATAATTTTTGGAGTATATGCCCGATCAGGTCGACTTATACGTTAAATTGAAGCTATTAATGAGGACTATCAATGGTGAAAATATCTCTGTCACTTAGGAACAGTGGTTTAGTAACAGTCATTAAACAAATTGGAAAAAGTAGATTTTTTTCAAAAAAAAGTCCTGGGACAAAAAAAAATTACAAACAGAAAAAAAAATCGAAAAAAAATATATTATTTTATTTTTATAAGTTTGTATTCTAGCGAAGAAAAAAATGCCTATTTGAAAAATGCCTATTTGAAAAAATCTATGGATAAATGTAGAAATTGTAGCCCTTTTGGTAGAGGTAAGAGAATTTGAAATTTTTTTTTAATTTCTGTTTAAATAGCGATTTTATTTATTACTTTTTTTCTTGTTTTTTTTTAGTTGTTTTAGTTCGATTATTCAGAAACTACATTTCAAATTTATTACTTTTATTTATATTACGTACATTTGTGTTTATTTACATGAACAAGTTTTATTAGAATCGGAATCGGTTTATCTAATGAGGAACCAAATATAATCTCCCATCATTCTTTCATCCCAGTGCCCTTGGTAACGCCGCTCGATGGACTTCAATTCTTGCTGAAACCTTTCGCCATGTTCGTCACTTACGTCGCCAAGATTCTCTGGCAAAAAGTTTAAATGAGAATGCAAGAAATGAATTTTAAGGGACATATTTACACCTGTCCGAATGCATAAAGCGAAAAATAAGTTGGGACAATACATACATATGTATGTGTTATATACATAAATACAAAAAAATATATTTCTAACCAATTTTTTTCATAATTTTTTAACATTGTTTCATATTGCGGGCTTTTATTGGATCCAAGGAAATTTGAAACTACAAGCTTAAACGACCTCCATGCTGCAATTTCATCCGACGTCAAATATGATTCGAAATTCACATCTTTCATCAGTTTCCTTATTTTAGGCCCATCAAAAAATCCTTCTTCGATTTTTGGAAAAGAAAGACTTTTAAATAAATTTTTTAAATATGAGAGTGAATTGCCATCTTTCCTTAAGGCTTTTACAAAATTTTTAAAGAGCCGCATGCAGTGGTGGCGAAATGTCGGCTATCCCAGAGGCATAACATAGCAAATACTTTTAAATATTTAATGTATTTTATCAATTTAGCCATTGTTTCGTATGATTTCATAGTGTTGACAGCATGAGCAATGGGAATCGACGGTTTCTGATTTCCGTTGTGTAAAAGTACTGCTTTCAATCTTTCTTTACTGCTGTCAACAAGTAGCCGCCATTCCTTTGAATTGTATGTTTGATTAAGTTCCTCAAATAATCCGGGAATGTCCCTACAAAAGCACCTGTTATCCACAGTTGTATAAAATTGTTTGTAAGCTATATCACGGACTCAAAATATTGTACTGTTCCATCCCAGATGCAAGTAGTTCTGCCTTATCTTTGATCAATGAGTTGAAACTGAGTTAAAAGCGATGACTTCTGACTCCAACTTGAATCGCCCAGAGTTGAGTACTCAGTTGAACTTGATGATGTTTCCGTTATTAGGCTGTTAGCTATACTTGGACACTTCCTACTCCAATGTATTAACTTAGACAAAAATAGCAGTCCGTATCGTGAATGAATGGTTGTCTCCAAATCATTGGCATTCCAAATTGCACGTGAAATCTAAAATTAAAACGTTTTATTCCACAAAACATTGTAATACATTAATTTTAAAGTACTTACCGCATTCTTGCACTAGTCCATCGAGTAAGATTTACATGGCACGAATTACACAAAATACTAGGTGTCCACGTTTCGTTCATATTTTTAACTCGTATACCAAAATATTACACATATATTTCTTCTATTATTTTACTAAACGCACTTCGATTTTTTAATTACATATGTAGCAGAAAATAATATTTTTCAGAAAATCGACTTATCTCTTTAAGGCGCTGAAATACACTAATTTATTAATAAGAAATTTCATTCATAAATTCCGGGTTTAAGGTTCATAAGTTGCAGTACCTGTAGCTGACATATAGTTTGCTTCGAAAGTAGACACCCAATATTTTCAAGACTACTTTGTATTGCGTACATATAATTTTACTATCTGTATATACAACTGGGATGTCCATGCCCCTAAAAGGCGCAACTGAATGGAAACCTCATAAATAAAAAAAACAAAATATTGCTGAATGACCCTCTATCTGAGCGTATCTCATCCAATATGTCTCACATTACATATCATGTGTTAATGGAGGTATACGAACGGCCATAAAACTTCGTCCTCTTTACAATTTTATAATGTCTGATGCAAGTGCAATGTCTCTTATATGTCTCTCTCACATATGGCGAATTCAATGTAAGCAAAAACATCATTTAAAAACTAAAAAATATGAAACATTTTTTTTTAATTTCCCTAACATTTACAAAATGCTTCATAACTTTTACATCTATCCATAGATTTTCAAATAGACAGTGTTTTGTTCGTTAGCATGCTGGCTTTTTAAAAATGTGATAAAATAATTTTTTCGATTTTTTTCTATTTTTTAAGGTTTTTTTTGTAACAGGAAAAAGTGTTTTAAAAAAATCATTTTTTTTCATATTTTTGACGACTGTTACTAAACCAAAGATTCTACGTGAGAACGATATTTGCAGCATATGTAGACCTCATAATTCCCTTTAATTTGAGGTATAACACGGCTCAATCAGTATCAATGTACCTTCCATGAAAACTGGAATTTAAAAAAAATGTTAAAAAAAATTCACCATAAACAATTTTTTAATATTTTTTTCGTGTTTGTGACACCTAATTGCACCAGAAACTGTTATCCACATCCCTTAGACAAAAATTTTATTGCATAGTGTAATTTAATTGAAACAAAAAAATAAATCTATATATATAAAAATGAAATGGTCCATCTGTGTAATGGCATCACGTCAGAACGGCTGGAGCGATTAGGATGATTTTTTTTTTATTCGATTCTAAATTTTCACGAGATGGTTTATATAGAAAAAAAAAATTAATTGGACAAAGGGGCGTGGTACCTCCCATACAAATCGCAGGTTAAAAATCCGATATTTCTGCTCCTATTATAGGTATAGTGCTGAAATTTTGTTTGTATGCATTTAATGGCAGATTATGTGAATTTTCCAAAAATGGGCGGAATCGGACCAATGGGCGTGGCCCCGCCCATATAAGCTAAATTTTGAAATTGAGATATTTTGCACAATTTGTTAGCGAGAGTGCTGGAATTTTGTGTATATGTAAACGGTGGCAGTCTACGTGATTGGTCCAAAAATGGGCGGGATCGGACCAATGGGCGTGGCCCCGCCCACATAGACAAAATTTTGATATCTTGCACAATTTGCTAGCGGGAGTGCTGCAATGTTGCGTATATGTATCTGGTGGCATTCTACGTAATTGGTGAAAAAATGGGCGGGACCGGACCAATGGGCGTGGCCCCGCCCATATAAGCCAAATTTTGAAATTGAGATATTTTGCACAATTTGTTAGCGAGAGTGCTGGAATTTTGTGTATATGTAAACGGTGGCAGTCTACGTGATTGATCCAAAAACGTGCGGGATCGAACCAATGGGCGTGGTACCGCCCATATAAGCCAAATTTATAAAATGTGATATCTTGCACAATTTGTTAGCGAGAGACCTGGAATTTTGTGTATATATATCCGTTGGCGATCTACGTGATTGGTCCAAAAATGGGCGGGTTCGGACCAATAGGCGTGGCCCCGCCCACAATGACCAAATTTTGAAATTTTTATATCTTGCACAATTTGCTATCGGGAGTGCTGCAATGTTGTGTATATGTATCTGGTGGCATTCTACGTAATTGGTCAGAAAATGGGCGGGATCGGACCAATGGGCGTGGCCCCGCCCTTATAAGCCAAATTTTGAAATTGATATAACTTGCACAATTTTTTATCTAGAGTGCTGTCATGTTGTAGATATGTATCTGGTGACAGTCCACGTGATGGGTCCAAAAATTGGCGGGATCTGACCAATGGGCGGGCCACCGCCCATATAAGCCAAATTTTGAAATTGAATTATCTTGCTCATTTTGTTAGCGAGAGTGTTGAAATTTTGCGTATATGTATCTGGTAGCAGTCTACGTGATTGGCTTTCAAATGGGCGGAATAGGACCAGTGGGCGTGGCCCAGCCCATATTTTGATATATCTTGCAAGTATTATATAGGAAATACATGAACAAAAATGCTCGGTATGCGATAATTACAGCTGCTCACTCCAATACAATCGCAATATGATAATCTGATGCAATATCAATGAAACAAGAATTTGGAAATTTTATAAGTATACATTTCTATTTTCTGGACTTTCCACTGAATTCGGTATTTTTTCATTCAGTGAATTTATTACTAATACCAGTAAGGAAAGGCAGAAAGTCGGGCGGGGCCGACTATATAATACCCTACACCTCCCTAACAATGCGATAAGGGTCATTGCGATAATAATTTGGAATAATTGGTAAATGTATTTTGAACCGATAATCGCAAAATTAAGCAATATTCGTTCCAAAATTGAGAAAAATCTTTCTGGAGAACTTTGTAATGATCGGAAGTAAAGTACAACTTCTATAGCGCTTTGTAACCAAATCTGGAGGAACATATATATGGAGGTTATATATAAATCTGAATCGATTTTCCTAGAATACTCATTCATGTAAAATAGAAACCTGTTTCTGTCGAATTTCGTACTGATCGGATATAAAACACAGTCTCTACAGCGCTTACATGTCAAATTGGGGGTAACATATATATATGGGGGCTATATCTAAATCTGAACTGATTTTCTCCGAATTTTGCGGCATTCCTTCATGTAATAAGAAACCTCTTTCTGCCGAATTTCTTACTGATCGGATATAAAATACAGTTTCTACAGCGCTTGAATTTCAAATCGGGGGTAACATATATATGGGGACTATATCTAAATCTGAACCGATTTTCTCCGAATTTGGCAGTATTCCTTCATGTAATAACAAACCTCTTTCTGCCGAATTTCGTACTGATCGGATATAAAATACAGTTTCTACAGCGCTAATTTTGACATGGGCAGCGAAGCGCACCGGGCTCAGCTAGTTTACTAATATTTTTGGAAAATAAGAGTGACATGATTTCTTTAAACAAAAAATACACTTATTGTTAAGGAAATTCAAAAATTTTTATTTAATGTGAAGTACAATCGATACAATTAAGTTCTAAATAAAACGTCATTCAAATGGCCTCCACGACTTCTTCTGCAGGAACGAATTCAATGAACCCAATTTTCGAGCACTTTATCCACTAAATCAAGTCGAATGTCATGAATGAAACGTTCAATATTGACTTGTAAAGCTTGAAGAGAGTCTGCTTTATTTCGAAAGACCAATGACTTCAAATAATCCCACAAGAAATAGTCTAATGGTGTTAAATCACAACTTCTTGGAGGCCATTCAATATCACAATTTCTTGAAATAATCGAATCTCCAAACTTGTCTCGCAACATTTCAATGGTTTCATTTGCTGTGCGGCACATAGCCACAATCGGTCAATGGCAAAAGGATAGCTCGTAACGAGAGCTAAAATATTGCTCATGGGTGTCAAGGTCGTAGGTCGACTGGAAATATTTTTTTTTTTGATTTTAAAAAAATGAACTTAGCATCATTTTAAAATGTGAACGGAAAGTTCAAAATGTGAACGGAATCGGTCAATGGCAAAAAGATAGCTCTTAACGAGAGCTAAAATATTGCTCATGGATGTCAAGGTCGTAGGTCGACTGGAAAGTGTTTTTTTTTTGGATTTTGAAAAAATGGAGTTAGCATCATTTTCAAATGTGAACGGAAAGTTTGTTTTTGCTCTAGCTCCTTAATGGTACGTCGGATCGCGAATCGGTCAATGGCAAAAAGATAGCTCTTAACGAGAGCTAAAATATTGCTAATGAATGTCAAGGTCGTAGGTCGCACGAAAAGTTGCAATTGGAGAAGGATTATTTTAATAATAAAACTGAATAATTTTTAAACGTTGTTCTTGCGTATATCTCTCCATGATGAAATTGTAAACACTACTGAATACAATGAAAAACAAATGACAGATCACCATATTACAAATGGCCGAAACGTCACTGCAAAATCATATCATCCCTATTGGAAAACCCGTTATATGTTAAAGAAGTACAACTGTACTAAAATTGCAGACTCCGATCATTAGTAGTTAGGGAGGGACCAACAGTCATTTTAATTCCACTGCCTACATAAATATTTTAAGGATACCAGGATCACAAAATGTATTGTATTTACTTTTATAAACTATAAACAATTGAAAATATAGACCACCATTAGAAAAACAACGTACTTAGTTTTTTATTTTGTGAACATTAGTCATTTCCGATGACCTTTAGATATCCGAGGGTAATCATTTGAAATGCTCCTTGATACCTATTATAATGTGAATATCACCAATAAAATGAAATAATAACAGATAAAAATTATTCATTTATTTTTACAAAGTTTCCAGGTACGCAAAAAGCCAAGTAAAAATGTCGTCCTTGAGTGTCCTTAAAATTTTTATTACAAATTCTAAATTTATTACAAATTCTACAAGTCTACCGCACCCAGGGTACCTTGGGGGTTCCATTCCAGTGCAGTATGGCATATATTTTTCATAAGGCTTTCTTAAAGTGTGTCCTAGCCAGGTGAGCTTTCCTCGCTTCATTTCGATGTTTATGTTTTCTTGATATATTGCGATTTTTAAGGCACTTGATGCACTTTTTTCGGGTAGGCTTTTTCCACATTTACTCCATTCGAGAATTATCGTGCGCTCCAGCCAGACAGACAAACGGACGGACTTAAAATGTCCTAAAACAGATTTCCGCCGAACATACTCAGGGTCTTATGTCACACCTTCGATGTGTTACACGTTTCGTCCGTAGCATATGATACATACCCTCCTCCCTGTATGGTGAGGAGATAAAAACTTCAAATAATAAAATGGAAAATCGTAATATTCTATATTATTCCTTAAAAAATCACTTCACTTCCGACAACAATCAAAGTCACTTCTGACAAAAATGTATTACCAACTACTTACCCAAATTTCCCGTACATTCATACATATCTATAGTTTCGTCAACGCAAATCTACACGCCCCTTTTGGTACCTCCCACACAATGGGATCATTTGGTAATCCCCATAACTGCTGTAGTAATCTATACGACTTCATAGTATTTATTTTAAACTAGGTTTGACTATTGTCTGACAAAGCTTGATTGAAATGTTTCCATCTGGATGAAATCCTAACACATTTTATAATTTTTTGTTCAATTTAATAGACCAAATTATGTACACGCTTTACATATACATAACTGTTCATTACCCTTTAACAGTTGCCCTTTTGCGTAGTCAAGGCATATTCTGCAGCTCCTAAAATGTCTTACACTAGATTTAGAACTTCAAAAGTCACCAATACATTTACTGTTTATCTCTAAATATTGTCTCCCTAAATAACACAATGACTTTTCACTATATTTTTTTTTTGCAAAAAATTAAAATTCTCTACCAGACTTCCAACGACCAGTGATATTTGTTTGTTTTTTTTTGCTTTCCTCATTCATTGGGGAAATTCGTTTTGCTTTGTAAGGTTTTTTTTTCTTTGTGGGAAAAATGAAAAATTCGTGACTGCTATTTTTGTACTGTTTGGGAACCTCTAACCAAATACAAAGTTGAAACCGCTACCATTTGGTTGAAACCAATTTGCAACAATAATTGCAACGAAATCACGTATTCTCAATTTCTGTTTGCAATAGACTTCAATTTATCACACATAGCGAACTTCTGCAGGAGTTGCCCCCCTTTGCCACAGACTTGCGGAAAAATTGGGCACTTGCAATGACCACGTAATAAACCACACACACACACCACCGACACAGAGGTCCCAACGCACTTTCCATATTTTGACGACCCCCAGCGAAAGAAAGAAGTAGCAGAAAAAACTCTTTAATTACACAAATATTCAAAATTTCCAAACACGTGCCACAGACACAAAAGTCATGGCAAAAATGATGCTTCTTCCGGGCGGTGGCTCACATTCGATGTTTCTTAACCCCTGCCTCTGTCCCCCCCTCACCCCCTCCCCCTGGGTTTCTAGCCGTCATTCGTGGAATTGTGAACATTTTAAAGCTCTCATCTTTCGAATTGTAGCTGCGAAGGAATCCTTTTTTGCTTCATCCCATTTCGGTTACGTTATCTTTTTCGCCTCTTTCCGGTCTTGTTGCCTCTTTGGGGGTTTGGCGAAAGCCTTAGGCAATTGTTGATGAAATGGAAGAGTGCTTCTGCCGCTGACCCAAATTGAGTGCGAAAAAAGTTGTTAATGTCTATGCATAAATAGCGGCGCATACAGTGCTTTTATTGTAGTTGTTGTTGTTGCTGTTTAAATTATGAAACTCATTTCTTTAATGAAATTTCCAGCAAAAGGGCTGTGGAGGGGGGAAACATAAGAATAACGACAACAAACTACGGCAATGATGATTTGTATTGTCTTTAACATTTCTACCTTCTGACAGCCTTCACTTCACGCTTGCGTCCCTTCTTAGTCCTACCATAATAAAAACGACAACAAAAAAACTTTGTTTCAAATCTAAAAGCTTCTTCGACAAAGGCATCTGCTCAGGAAATCATTTAGGTAGGCTCTGTTTTATTTCCTTGTCCTGTTAGAATAAAAAATTTTTAAAATTAACTTTATCTACATTAAAAGCCTTTTCTCGTTTATGGCTCCAACGTTCTACGGGGCGTATGGGAAATATACATTTTATGCTGTAATACGTATACGTAGAGTAGCACTCGGAGATTACTCTGCCCATTATTTGGATTCGAAGGTAATAAATAAGGTACACATTAAAAATATCTCAGAAACTATTTAGGTTTTTTATGTTGTTGTAAATGTAATTAATATATGTATAACAACGAACGCTTCAGTCGAATAAATCATCTGAAATATACCCTCACTTTGTAAAAAAACCCAAAATAATATGAAATTTTTAATGTGTTGTTAATGTTGCCAGAAAGAATAGGAACATTTTACACATACATATTTTATTTGACTAGAATTATTGCAAACGTTTTTAAAGTCTTCGTTAATAAATTGCTGCAAAAGTTAAGGGACATTAAATTAAAATATGTACAAAAAAGTAAAACAAGAAAGAAGAAGCTCTCATCTAAATGTTTGCAGAATATGCCAACATTTAAATCGGGACTTCCCAATTTTTAACCACACGGCTCCCCACAGCCATGCAACAAATCTTCAAGCCCACAGCAATTGAATTGTTCTCCAAAATTTCGACGAAATTTAATTTTTTTCAGAAAATTTTATTGTAATTGCATTTCTCTAAAAAATTACATTGGAATTAAAATTTTCCTTTTTAAAAGTTGAAATTTTATGGAAATTTCATATTACTACATTTTTCTAAAAAAAATTTAAATTATTTTTTTTTTAAAAAAGGTCCTTTAAATTTTTTCCTAAAAATGTTGTTGAATTAAAATTTTTCTACAAAATTTCGTTGAAATTTAATTTTTCTAATAAAATTTTGTTGAACATTTTTGTTGTTAAAATTTTGAAAACATTTTTTTGAGAAAAAAAAAATCCATAAAAATGTATTTCCAACAAAATTTTCAAAAAATTTAATTTTTAATTTTAATTTTAATTTTTTTTTGAACAACATTTTCTAGGAAAATACAATCTTCAAGAAGTTTTATAGAATAATGTTATTTTCAACGATTTTATTTTAAAATCAATTTTGACGATTTTTTTAAGTACCAATTTTGACAAAATTTTCTATAAAAATTAGGTTTGTGTCAATTTATATATAAAAATAATATTTTGTAGAAATATTAATTTAGGCAACATTTTACTATACATTTTTTCCTAAAAGTATTGCTGAATTAAAATTTTTCTACAAAATTTCGTTGAAATTCCATTTTTCTAATAAAATTTTGTTGAAACTGCATTTTTCTAGAAAAATATTTGAACAGCAAAAATTTTGTTAAAATTATATTTCTCTACAAAACTTCTTGAATTTAAATTTATTCTCAATAATTTTTTTAATTTCAATTGTTGATGAACAGATTTGGGACAATAGAAGTGATTAAAGGTCACTAAAAATTTTTACAAAAAAATTGCGAAATTTTTCTGAAAAAAATAAATTTTGAAGAAATTTTTTAGGAATATGCAATTTTAACGATATTTTTAGAATAAAAATGATTTTTGACATAATATTCGAGAACAAAATTTTCAAAAAAATAAATTTTTAATTTTTGTTTTTAGAAAAGTGCATACATCTTTGAAGAAATTTTCAAAAATTTTTTGGAAAATTTAAATGTTGATGAAATTTTTTAAAAATGCTTTTTTGACAAAATGTTCTATAAACATTTTTAAAAATGCACTTTGAACAACATTTTCGAGGAAAATGCAATCTTGAAGAAGTTTCCTAGAAAAATGTAATTTTCTACGATTTTTTTTAAATCAATTTTGACGATTGAAAAAAGTAAATTTTCAAAAAAAATGTTTTCGGCAAAAATTTTAAAAATGCAATTTTCAACGATTTTTTAGAAAAATTAAATGTTGATGTAATTTTTTAAAAATACTATTTTTGACAAAATGTTCTATAAAAAATATATTTCCACGAAAAAAGTAAATTTTCAAAAAACATGTTTTCGTCAAAAATTTTAAAAATTCAATTTGAACAGCATTTTCTAAGAAACCTTGAAGAAGTTTTATAGACAAATTGCAACTTTCAAAGATTTTTTTTAAAATCAATTCCGACCATTTTTTTTAAAATACCAATTTTGACAAAATTTTCTGAAATTCAAACTGAATGTCAGTTTGTGTTAATTTTCTTATAAAAAAAATTTTTCAAGAAATATTAATTTAGGCAACATTTTATAGACACATAAAATATCATCAAATTTGAAAGCTCTGTAATCCGGACTATCCAGCAGTCCAAACTTGAAATTTCTAAGAAATTTTAAATAAAATTTCTACACGCTGAAAAAAATCGCTTCTGTAGAATATTGTCCCAAACATATTCTGCTTGAAATATACAAATGTTTAGGGTACACTCCAAATATATATTATTTGACACACATAAACATCATATGTTTGGGGGATATTGTTCTAAACAAAACTATATCTATCCAAATATTTTTTTATTTGGAACTAATATTTCCGAAACAAAGATTAAATTTATTTGAGTATTTTGGCAGTGTATCAAGTTTTCTGTTTTTCAGAAGTTCAAATTGATTTTTTTTTTCGAAATTTTTTATGTTTGCAAAATTTGATTAACATTTAAATGGTATAATCTTTCTTAACTATAAATTGTATTGATGGATTGGCAAAAAGTCATGAATTAGAATATTTATAAATTAAAATCTAGTGCTGTAAAACTAAAGATAATGCTGCTTATGAAATTCTTAGCTATAAAGTATAGCATGATGTCTAGGAAAAACTAACTAAAATTCCAAAAAGTCAGCAGTGTTTTAAAAATTCTTTTTTAAATAAAATATATTTGGAAAACCTCTTAAACAATAACTTTGTTTGGTTGTAAACTCATATTTTATTTGTAACAGTCAGGTCGCAAATATATTTTATTGTAATATATTAATATATGCGTTCCAAACAAAATTTCTTGATTTTCAAATAAAATATACAGTGGAAACTCTCTGTAACGAACTCCTATATAACGAATTTCTCTTTATTACGAAGCAGTTTTAAGAACACTGTGTTTGGGACTACTTTGAGTGTATTATAATCTCCATATACCGAATTTTTCCTTATAACGAAGCATTTTTGCGACCGTAACTTCCAGATTGAAGCGTTTTCAATCTCCATATAACGAAGTCGCTTTGTTGTGTGTTATTGTTGCTCTGTGTGTACTTTGTTGCGTTCACAACGCACAGGCAGAGACTGATGCTCTAAACCGTTTACATATTTACCATAAAATTGAAAGTGTATTTTGGGGAGCCCCCGAACTATGCAAGTGACAACTGGAATCATTACCATCTCTCACATTTCTTGCAGTCGCTATCAGTTTGCCTTTGCAAATCGCGATAGTAAGTTGTAAAATGACTCCGCGCATAAGTATTACTGTGGAAAAAAAGCTATTGATCACAAAAGAAATTGAAAAGAGAGAAGCTTCAAAAAAAGACATTGCTAAGCAATTTGGAATTCCTTTCAGTAGCTTACCTACGATTTTAAAAAACAAGGATAAGCTTTTAGCCAGTGTCACAGATAACGTATACAGTATTAAACGCAAGAAGCTTCGAACTTCGAACTTCGAAAATTAAAAATCGTCACGACATTGTTCAAAAAACATTGTGTGGTGAAAGTGCTGCCGCCAACATCCAAACTCGAGATGAATGGGTGACGAATGTTTTGCCAAAATTGTTAGAAAAATATGACGAAAACGACATCTTTAACGCCGATGAGACGGGTTTGTTTTTTAAGTGCTTACCAAATAAAACGATGGCGTTTAAAAATGAGAAGTGTTTTGGGGGGAAAACAGCAAAGAGGGGATCACTGTTATGGTGGCATGCAATATGACCGGATCGGAGAAAGTTAAATTGCTTATTATAGGGAAGGTCAAGAATCCGAGATGCTTGAAAGGAATCAAATCTCTAGACGTGGATTATGAATTTAATACGAAAGCATGGATGAAAAGCGAGATTTTCTTGAAATGGCTCTTGAAATTGGACCGAAAGTTTGCTTCTCAACAAAGAAACGTTTTGCTTTTTGTTGACAACTGCGCTGCACACCCTAGGGATGTTAAGGACCAATTGAAAAATATTGAAATTGCTTATTTCCCACCCAACATGACTTCGATACTTCAGCCAATGGATCATGGCATAATTTGTAACATTAAAATGCATTTTGACAAACATTTTGTTAAAAATAGAGGAGAAAGAACCTCCCACGACCATAAATTTGCTGGATCCCATACGAAACTTAAGCAAAGTGTGTAATTTCAATGTAAAGTCCGAGACAATTGCAAACTGTTTTAGAAAAGCAGGATTTGTAAAAGTTGGCATCACAACGAACAACAGTATGCTTTGGGACGAAGAAGACTATCTACCACTATCCCACTTCGCACTATCCACAGTCTTCATTTAAAACAGTTGCTAATATTAATGCAACATCTAAACTACATCAATGTTGACTGTGATGTCATTACCACGACAAACCTTCCGACGAAGAAATCCTCGAAAGTGTTCAAGGCTAATAATTTTCTGATGTACATTATTATTTATCTTTTAACAGATTCAGATGAATACGAAGAAGAATCTGCCGATATTGCGAAACCGTTACCCACATATGGACAACTTTCTTCATCAGTTGAACGTTTCCGTACCTATTTGGAAATGAAAACCAACGTACCAAATACTGTATTAACTTCTCTAAATGTTTTAGAAAATTATATTGAAGAAGAAAAGTGGGACAATGTACTTCAAACAAAATAACTGACTACTACAAATAAAAAACGTTAAAATGAACAACATTGTTTTTATTTTCTACTAGCTGAGCCCGGTGCGCTTCGCTGCCCATGTCAAAATTCGCGCTGTAGAAACTGTATTTTATATCCGATCAGTACGAAATTCGGCAGAAAGAGGTTTGTTATTACATGAAGGAATACTGCCAAATTCGGAGAAAATCGGTTCAGATTTAGATATAGCCCCCATATATATATGTTACCCCTAATTTGACATGTAAGCGCTGTAGAGACTGTGTTTTATATCCGATCAGTACGAAATTCGACAGAAACAGGTTTCTATTTTACATGAATGAGTATTCTAGGAAAATCGATTCAGATTTATATATAACCTCCATATATATGTTCCTCCAGATTTGGTTACAAAGCGCTATAGAAGTTGTACTTTACTTCCGATCATTACAAAGTTCTCCAGAAAGATTTTTCTCAATTTAGGAACGAATATTGCTTAATTTTGCGATTATCGGTTCAAAATACATTTACCAATTATTCCAAATTATTATCGCAATGACCCTTATCGCATTGTTAGGGAGGTGTAGGGTATTATATAGTCGGCCCCGCCCGACTTTCTGCCTTTCCTTACTGGTATTAGTAATAAATTCACTGAATGAAAAAATACCGAATTCAGTGGAAAGTCCAGAAAATAGAAATGTATACTTATAAAATTTCCAAATTCTTGTTTCATTGATATTGCATCACATTGTCATATTGCGATTGTATTGGAGTGAGCAGCTGTAATTATCGCATACCGAGCATTTTTGTTCATGTATTTCCTATATAATACTTGCAAGATATATCAAAATATGGGCTGGGCCACGCCCACTGGTCCTATTCCGCCCATTTGAAAGCCAATCACGTAGACTGCTACCAGATACATATACGCAAAATTTCAACACTCTCGCTAACAAAATGAGCAAGATAATTCAATTTCAAAATTTGGCTTATATGGGCGGTGGCCCGCCCATTGGTCAGATCCCGCCAATTTTTGGACCAATGACGTGGACTGTCACCAGATACATATCTACAACATGACAGCACTCTAGATAAAAAATTGTGCAAGTTATATCAATTTCAAAATTTGGCTTATAAGGGCGGGGCCACGCCCATTGGTCCGATCCCGCCCATTTTCTGACCAATTACGTAGAATGCCACCAGATACATATACACAACATTGCAGCACTCCCGATAGCAAATTGTGCAAGATATAAAAATTTCAAAATTTGGTCATTGTGGGCGGGGCCACGTCTATTGGTCCGAACCCGCCCATTTTTTGACCAATCACGTAGATCGCCAACGGATATATATACACAAAATTCCAGGTCTCTCGCTAACAAATTGTGCAAGATATCACATTTTTTAAATTTGGCTTATATGGGCGGTGCCACGCCCATTGGTCCGATCCCGCCCATTTTTGGACCAATCACGTAGACTGCCACCGTTTACATATACACAAAATTCCAGCACTCTCGCTAACAAATTGTGCAAAATATCTCAATTTCAAAATTTGGCTTATATGGGCGGGGCCACGCCCATTGGTCCGGTCCCGCCCATTTTTTCACCAATTACGTAGAATGCCACCAGATACATATACGCAACATTGCAGCACTCCCGCTAGCAAATTGTGCAAGATATCAAAATTTTGTCTATGTGGGCGGGGCCACGCCCATTGGTCCGATCCCGCCCATTTTTGGACCAATCACGTAGACTGCCACCGTTTACATATACACAAAATTCCAGCACTCTCGCTAACAAATTGTGCAAAATATCTCAATTTCCAAATTTGGCTTATATGGGCGGGGCCACGCCCATTGGTCCGGTCCCGCCCATTTTTTCACCAATTACGTAGAATGCCACCAGATACATATACGCAACATTGCAGCACTCCCGCTAGCAAATTGTGCAAGATATCAAAATTTTGTCTATGTGGGCGGGGCCACGCCCATTGGTCCGATCCCGCCCATTTTTGGACCAATCACGTAGACTGCCACCGTTTACATATACACAAAATTCCAGCACTCTCGCTAACAAATTGTGCAAAATATCTCAATTTCAAAATTTGGCTTATATGGGCGGGGCCACGCCCATTGGCCCGATTCCGCCCATTTTTGGAAAATTCACATAATCTGCCATTAAATGCATACAAACAAAATTTCAGCACTATACCTATAATAGGAGCAGAAATATCGGATTTTTAACCTGCGATTTGTATGGGAGGTACCACGCCCCTTTGTCCAATTAATTTTTTTTTTCTATATAAACCATCTCGTGAAAATTTAGAATCGAATAAAAAAAAATCATCCAAATCGCTCCAGCCGTTCTGACGTGATGCCATTACACAGATGGACCGTTTCATTTTTATATATATAGATATAGCGAATTTTCTTTATAACGAAGTAAATATTCAGTCCCTTGGAATTCGTTATAGAGAGTTTCGACTGTATTTGTTTAAAAATATATAATACTAGCTGGACCCGGTCCACTTCGTTGCCCCAGATTTAGATTTCCGATCCCGTCCATTTTTGAACAAATTTCAATTTCAGACAGACAAACAAACGATTTGCCACGCCCACATTTTCCCCGCCCACTTTTTGCAAAATTTTTTTTTCCAAAACCATCTCAGACAAAATAGCTTTCAAACAAAACCAAAAATTTTGAAATCGGTCCAGTAGTTTAAGCGTCTATAAAACACATACATACATACATACAAACATTTTTCCATTTTTATATATATAGATTTAAAAATTTTGGTTCCAAGTATATTTTCTTTGAATTCAAACATATCAAAAATGGCGATTTTCCTCCGTGTATTAATTTTTTTAAGAAAAATAAATTTGCTGGAATTAATTTTTAATGAGTTTTATTGATAATGCGATTTTCGACGTTTTTTTTTAGAAAAATGCAACTTTGACGAATTTTTTTAAAAATACCAATTTTGCGAAAATATATTAACTTAATTTATTTTCAATAACATTTTAATTAAATTTTTGATAAAAATTACATTTTGCTGAAATTTGCTAAAAAAAAAAGTTTTTAACGATATTATTTTAGAAAAATTAAATTTTGGCGATTTTTTTTAACTATTTCGACATTTTCTACTAAGATTATTTTTTATTAATTTTTTAATATACAAATTAAATTCTGTTTAAATTTTCTATAACAAAAATATTTTCCGAAAAAATTTACAAAATATAATTTTGACAAATTGTAGAAAAATATAATTTTGACAAAATTTTCTAGAAAAATGCAATTTTTAAGAAGTTTTGTGGGCAAATTTAATTTTTAACGATTTTTTTTAAAACATTAAATTTTGACGAACCATTTTTTTAAAAATACCAATTTTTAAAAAAAAAATGAGCGCCCCAGTAGTTGAGTTGGTAGCGTACTCGCCTATGAGTTTGGGGGTCGTGGGTTCGAATTTCAAAAAATCTTTTTTTAATTTCTGTTTAAATAGCGATTTTATTTATTACTTTTATTTATATTATGTACATTTCAGTTTATTTACATGAACAAGTTTCATTAGAAGTTCTTTGTTGACGTTTGTAGATTTCGGAATCGGTTTCTCTAATGAGAAACCAAATATAATCTCCCATCATTCTTTCATCCCAGTGCCCTTGGTAACGCCGCTCGATGGACTTCAATTCTTGGTGAAACCTTTCGCCATGTTCGTCACTTACGTCGCCAAGATTCTCGGGGAAATGGTTTAAATGAGAATGCAAGAAATGAATTTTGAGGGACATATTTACACCTGTTGGAATACATGAAGCGAAAAATAAGTTGAAAGAATACATACATATGTGTTATATACAGATATATAAAAAAATATATTTCTAACCCATTTTTTCAATAAAACACATACATACATACATACAAACATTTTTCCATTTTTATATATATAGATTTAAAAATTTTGGTTCCAAGTATATTTTCTTTGAATTCAAACATATCAAAAATGGCGATTTTCCTCCGTGTATTAATTTTTTTAAGAAAAATAAATTTGCTGGAATTAATTTTTAATGAGTTTTATTGATAATGCGATTTTCGACGTTTTTTTTTAGAAAAATGCAACTTTGACGAATTTTTTTAAAAATACCAATTTTGACAACAATTTCTATAAAAATGCAATTTCTGTTAATTTTTTTATAAAAATTAAATATTGAAGAAATTTGCGAAAATATATTAACTTAATTTATTTTCAATAACATTTTAATTAAATTTTTGATAAAAATTACATTTTGCTGAAATTTGCTAAAAAAAAAAGTTTTTAACGATATTATTTTAGAAAAATTAAATTTTGGCGATTTTTTTTAACTATTTCGACATTTTCTACTAAGATTATTTTTTATTAATTTTTTAATATACAAATTAAATTCTGTTTAAATTTTCTATAACAAAAATATTTTCCGAAAAAATTTACAAAATATAATTTTGACAAATTGTAGAAAAATATAATTTTGACAAAATTTTCTAGAAAAATGCAATTTTTAAGAAGTTTTGTGGGCAAATTTAATTTTTAACGATTTTTTTTAAAACATTAAATTTTGACGAACCATTTTTTTAAAAATACCAATTTTTAAAAAAAAAATGAGCGCCCCAGTAGTTGAGTTGGTAGCGTACTCGCCTATGAGTTTGGGGGTCGTGGGTTCGAATTTCAAAAAATCTTTTTTTAATTTCTGTTTAAATAGCGATTTTATTTATTACTTTTATTTATATTATGTACATTTCAGTTTATTTACATGAACAAGTTTCATTAGAAGTTCTTTGTTGACGTTTGTAGATTTCGGAATCGGTTTCTCTAATGAGAAACCAAATATAATCTCCCATCATTCTTTCATCCCAGTGCCCTTGGTAACGCCGCTCGATGGACTTCAATTCTTGGTGAAACCTTTCGCCATGTTCGTCACTTACGTCGCCAAGATTCTCGGGGAAATGGTTTAAATGAGAATGCAAGAAATGAATTTTGAGGGACATATTTACACCTGTTGGAATACATGAAGCGAAAAATAAGTTGAAAGAATACATACATATGTGTTATATACAGATATATAAAAAAATATATTTCTAACCCATTTTTTCATAATTTTTTAACAAATCATTAATCATTATTTCATATTGCGGGCTTTTATTGGATCCAAGGAAATTTGAAACTACAAGCTTAAACGACCTCCATTCTGCAATTTCATCCGACGTCAAATCGTCGGCTTAATGCTATTTTGTTCCATACGCTATTTTTGCGTTTTTTGAGTTAGGAGTTGATAATATGGGTTCCAAGCATGCTCTTTCAGAATCTGCAATCATTTTTTTCCTATCTCGCCTAGTTTTCGAGATATTGGTAGGGTAAATTTGTTTTACTCTGAATAACGGGAAATAATTTCGATATTTCTGTTCTGTGTCTCAATTTTTCTATCGCCCTATATTTTTCACTCAGTATTTTACGTTCTTTCGATCACAATATGTAAATAAGTGTCCTTCCATACCGACCCTTTTTGTGGTCCATGTAATACAAATACGACAAAAATAAAAGTGGATATGGACCAAAATGCCAAGTAGAAAAATTGTTATAACTTGCTTATTTTTGGATGTAATGGCATAGAAATCCATGAGAATCATACAAACACTGTTGGGAACCCTATGAAATAAAAAGTGTGTAACTCTTCAGTCCCGTTTTTACTCAAACAATAAATTGCGTTTTTCTCCGATCATACAAAATGGCGTATGGAACAAAATAGCATTGAGCCGACGGAATATGATTCGAAATTAACATCTTTCATCAGTTTCCTTATTTTAGGCCCATCAAAAACTCCTTCTTAGATTTTTTGAAAAGAAAGACTTTTAAATAAACTTTTTAAATATGAGAGTGAATTGCCATCTTTCCTTAAGGTTTTTACAACATTTTTAAAGAGCCCCAGCTTAATATGCAGTGGTGGCAAAATATCGGCTATCCCAGAGGCATAACATACCAACTACTTTTAAATCGCAAACATTTTTCCAGTCATGTCGAACAATCCGGGAATGTCCTTACAAAAGCATCTGTTATCCACAGTTGTATAAAATTGTTTGTAAGGTATATCACGGACTCTATAATATGATATGTTAACATCTGAGGCCAAATATTGTAATGTGTAATCCCAGATGCAAGTAGTTCTGCCTTATCTTTGGTCAGTTCCAAATCTCTCAGTAGATCAATGAGTTGAAACTGATTCAATCTTGAATCGCTCGAAGTTGAGTACTCAGTTGAACTTGATGATGTTTCCGTAATTAGGCTGTTAGCTATACTTGGACACTTCCTACTCCAATCTATTAACTTAGACAAAAATAGCAGTCCGTATAGTGAATGAATGGTTGTCTCCAAATCGTTGGCATTCCAAATTGCACGTGAAGTCTAAAATTAAAACGTTTTATTCCACAAAACATTGTAATACATTAATTTTAAAGTACCGGGTGTTTTTTTTACAGCTTTGTTTTTCGAATAGAGATAAAACTGGCATTTTGTGGTCAAATCTGGCAACTCTAATGTCATTTATGTTCAGTTTGGTTTGCCATTTCATCATGAACAGGTTGACAAAAGAACAACGCTTGCAAATCGTGCAAATTTATTTCGAAAATAATGGTTCAGTTCGCGAAGTTTACCGCAAGCTCCGTCCATTTTATGGTCGACATAATCGTCCATCAGAGCAATTAATTCGGTTAACCATGGATCGTTTTCGCACTACGTTTACTCTATGTGATAATACGCATCCGCAGAGACGTCGAACAGTGCGCACCGAAGAAACAATTGCCGCTGTAGAGCAAAGTGTTGAAGAGGACCCGAATGAATCGATTCGCCGGATGAATCGAGACCGGTATAGAGCCATGATAACCGACTATTTTGTTCCCGAATTGGATGGCATGAATGTGGATGAGTTGTGGTTCCAACAAGACGGCGCTACATGCCACACAGCGCACGTCACAATCGATTTATTGAAGGAAACATTCGATGAGCGCATAATTTCGCGGAATGGACCTGTCAATTGGCCACCAAGATCGTGTGATTTGACACCATTGGATTATTTTCTTTGGGGATATGTGAAGTCGCTCGTCTACGCCAACAAACCAGAAACGTTAGGGGAATTGGAAGCCAACATTCGTGGCGTTATTGCCGACATACGGCCCCATATCCTCGAAAAAGTGGTTGAAAATTGGACCTGTAGAAGTGGCTTTATTCGAGCCAGCCGCGGCGGCCACATGCCCGAAATCATATTTAAACATTAATGGCATAAAATTATCCTTCCAATAAAGCCAAATTGATGGACCTTAAAACGATTTTCTTGTGCTTTATTTCAATTCGAAGTTCTATACCCCTAAAAAAAACAATACTTACCACATTCTTCTACTAGTCCATCGAGTAAGATTTACATGGTACGAATTACACAAAATACTAGGTGTCCACGGTTCGTTCACATTTTTAACTAGTAGACCAAAATATTACACATATATTTCTTCTAATATTTTACTAAACGCATTGTCGGGATCATTTACACATTGAAAAGTTATTTGCCTTTTACTCATACTTCGAAATATAACTTTGTAATACTTTTCAGAAAATCGACTTATCTCTTTAAGGCGCTGAATTACACTAATTTATTAATAAGAAATTTCATTCATAAATTCCGGGTTTAAGGTTCATACGTTGCAGTACCTGTAGCTGACATATAGTTTGCTTCGAAAGTAGACACCCAATATTTTCAAGACTGCCGCGTACTACTTTGTATTACGTACATATAATTTTACTACCTGTACATACGACTGGGATGTCCATGCCCCTAAAAGGCGTCACTGAATGGAAACCTCATAAATAAAAAACCACAAATATTGTTGAAGGACCCCCTATCTGAGCGGATCTCATCCAATTATGTAGTGTTACGAACGGCCATAAAACCTCGTCCTCTCTATAATTTTATAATGTCTGACATCAATCCTCATAAAATAAAATGCAAGTCTCTTATATGTCGCTCTCACATCATTTAAAAACGAAAAAATATGAAACAAGATTTTTTGAATTTCCCTAACATTTACAAAATGGCTCATAACTTTTACATCTATCCACAGATTTTTTTTCAAATAGTGTTTTCTTCTTTATCATGCTGGCTTTTTAAAAATGTAATAAAATATTTTTTTTTCCTATTTAAAAAAACAGGTGACTGTTTTTGACGACTGTTACTAAACCAAAGATTCTACGTGAAAGCGATATTTGCAGCATATGTAGCCCTCATAATTCCCTTTAATTTGAGGCATAACATGGCTCAATCAGACTTATACTGAAAAATTATGGTCTAAATACTGAATGTACTTTCCATGAAAGCTGGAATTTAAAAAAAAAAATTTAAAAAAAAATTTACCATAAAAAAATTGTTTAATATTTTTTTTCGTGTCTGTGACACCTATTTGCACCAGAAACTGTTATCCACTTCCCTTGGACATTTTGTTGCAAAGTGTTATTAGATACAGGGGAATTGACAGTTCAGACGATTGCAAGAAAAACTTAAAATTTTATATATTTACAATATATTTTGTAAATGTTTATATGCAGGATTGCCAATAAAAATATTTTATAAATATTTAGTGTTGCCAATTAAATGTTTTCCTGACAATGGCGTCGTTGTCACATGCATAAACTTCCCACATATAACAATCTGCAAATTATCTCACAATGACTTCTCTGCCAACGTTGCAAGACAAAATTGTATGTTCATATGGTTTTACGTTCACAGTGTTGCATTTTGCCGCCATTTTTCTGACAATACTGTACGATCTGGCAATCGTATCTACTTAGCTTAAGAAATTTTCAATAAAATTTAAATTTCTAAGATATTTTCATAAAAATGTCAATTTCTAAGATATCTTCAATAAAATTGCAATTTCTAAGAAATTTTCAATAAAATCATATCGTCAAACTTCTCTAGAACAAGACTTCTTAACCCAGTAAAATGTGAAGCAAAGTAATCAAATTAAATAACATATCTGAAGGGCAAATCCATGGAAAAATAAAAGCTATTCTGCAATGGATTTACCATGAATATTATATTTTCGAAACTAAAAAAAAAATAACTTAAAAAAGAGTTAATCACTGTCTTAAAATAATCCATCATATAAGCTAGCAAAAAATAATATTTTTGAAAAAAAACTTTTTTCTGATTTTTTAACGACTGTTACTATACCACTGTTTCTACGTGAATGGGATATATTCAATATTTGTAGCCCTCATTATTTCAATAAATATAACACGTATCCCGTCTCTACAGGTCTTATACTTAAATAGGGTCCAAACAATAATGGTAAATTCCATGAAAATTGTAATTAAAAAAATAATGAGGACTTTACCATAACAACCTTTTTTTTTATTAATACATAAAGATAGATCTGTTTCCAGATTGTTTCTTTCGCTTAAAAACATCAAAATTTTTATGTAAATTGTATGTAGAATTTTGTGCCATTGTGCCATTTCGAAATATGTTTTAAATGATACTCGTATTGGTTAAATATAGTCTTTCAATACCTGGTAAAAATATTTATAGTAAATAAACATTATGTTCGTATTCATTAGACAAAATTTCCAAACATTTACTAAAGAAATCAATGCCATGGAATCTGTATTGCCCTGTGTTATCCAAATTTAGCATTTTTACCAATTTTCATTAAAACCCTATGACCATAAACATTGTTCATGATGAGTTAACGTGATGGTCATCAATTACATCAAACAGAGCTTCTGAGATATATTTTTTTGTTTATTTCCCTAGAAATTTTGGTACAAATTTGTACATACATTTTTTGTGCTTCATCCTCTGAACCCTGTCATGACAAAACTTTAACAATTAACGCCAAAAACAGAATATACACAATTATTTATATGTGTCAAACAATTAATCTTCACAAATGGACTTATATGCGTCCGTTTCTGCAACATTTGAGGATATGAGAATAACCACAATTCATCTGCAAACAAATGTTAATGTCCGGTCATTAAATGTGAGAATTCCCATTCGAGTACCCACATAAAGTGCTCAGATGGAGCAGAAACACACGCAAAAATAAATTCTTACTTTTTGTGGGTGCTTGCACGAGGATGAGGCTCTTCTGGGAGAAAATGAAATATTAAAGACAAGATTTGATTTATAACACCATTATCCTTGGATCACCACCGCATGTACTTTTTTAAATGGTAACTTCCATTTAGAGGCTTGAGACGGAATGTCTGTATGGAGGTATGTTCAATTTAATCTAAGGTCTTGTTACAAATTGATTGAATGAGTTTATGGCAATAGTACAAATTTTTAAAGTACACCATGCAACAAAATTTATGTCGAAGGGCTGTGCATAACATTTTCTGGTGTAATATGGTGTCCTAAACACGAAAAAATAATAAATTTTTTTTTATGGCTGATTCTGTAGACTTCCCCTTATTGTAAGCATGTTGGTTCACCGTAAGCATTGGTTTTCCCTAATGAAATAATCTAAAGTCTTTCCAGACCTTTCAATAGAAAGGAGGATAAACTAATTGGTCTGAAGTCTTTTGGCCTAGTGTGTGATATCTTCCCCGCTTTAGGTATGAATACCACTTTGGTATTCCTCCATCGGATCGGGATGTATGATAGCCTGATACAGCCTACATAAATTTTCTCCAGCCAAGGGATAATGTACTTTAACATTTTCTGCATTTGAGTCATGGTCCAGGTGACTTGAAGGGCTCAAAGCTGTTAATAGCTCAGCTTATTCTGGATCTCTCAGTCAACAAGCTAGCAACGCTCGCAGTCCACTCGTATTCTTGTTGGTCTTGTTGATCTTCGGGTTCTGTTGGTGAGTTCCCCGGGAAATGTGTGTCGGCATTATATTCAGCGACTGATCGCTGTTTTTTGTCCAGTTATTTGCCTCATCCTGCAAGTAACCCACTGTACAGGGTGAAGTTGATAGTATTTTCCTCAGGCTTGCGGCGTCGGAGACCTTTCCACTTCGCCACAGAAGGTATACCAAGAGCGTCATTGCGCCTTTCTAAGCTCCTTCTTATAAAGGGTCCGCCCTCTAACGTTTTTTTCAACTAGTGCTTATTTCGTGAATGGTAACACTTAGCTCATGTCTGATTTGACAGATAATTAGTTTTATCCTTCCGCTGAACGAATATGGTTCTGTATACGCTTGAACAACGCTGGGAAATATTGCGAAATATTCTTCCAAAATCCGTACGCAAAGTACCGAGAAGCTCCGTTCGTTATCTTGTGAAAAAAGTGAAAGAAACTGGCATCCTCATCGATAAACCAAAGCGTGAAAAGCCAAAAACAGTGCGTACAACCGAGAATATTGCTGCTGTGGCAGAAAGTGTGCGTGAAGCGCGATCAACATCAATTCACCGTCGATCTCAACAATTGAACATTTTGGAGACATCATTGAGACGAATTTTGCATAAGGACCTTGGTATGGTTCAGGAGTTGAAGCCAACCGACCATCCAATTTGGTCCAGAGGCATAATTGGGCCATTTTTCTTCGAAAATTAGTAAGGAGTGGCCGTTACAGTCAATGGCGATCGTTATCGGGCCATGTTGAACGATTTTTTGTTCACAAAAATTGAAGAGGAGGATATTGGCAACATTTGGTTTCAACAGGCGGCGCGCCGTGCCACACAGCCGAAGCTACACTCGATGTTTTGCGCCCTGTTTTTGAAGATCGCATTATCAGCCGCAGAGCTGATGTCGTTTGGCCACCTCGGAGCTGCGATTTGACACCGTTGGACTATTATTTGTGGGGTGCCTACAAAGATAAGTGTTACGCCGACAAGCCAGAGACAATTGACGCTTTAAAGGACAATATTCGTGAAGCCATTGGTGAAATACTGCTGTGTAGGCTAATGCATGGTCAGCCGAGGCAGTCATTTGAATGAAATTATTTTCCATTATTAACCGGAAGGATTGTACTTTCAAATAAAAAAAGAAATTTGAGAAAATATTCAGTAGTTTTTTTTATAGCATTTTCAAAAAAAAAGTTATTTGGCGGACCCTTTACTTTCTATATTATTCGATATTAAGCAAATGCTAGGACAGGGTCGGGAAAAAGGTGAAAAAGTCACTTTTCAAATGCAGACAGAAATGTAATGAAATGTGAAAGAAATCGGTTTATATTCTGCACTGATATTAAGCAAATGCTAGGCAGGGTCAGGAAAAAGGTGAAAAAATCACTTCAAATGCAGACAGAAATGTAAAAACGAAATTTTTAAAACAACATATTTCAATGAAATATTTTGCAGTTTGTCTTGATCTCACAAATCGAATGCAATTGAAGGTCTTGATCTCACAAATCGAATCAATATATTTGCAAAAGTCCCACAACTCCCAAAATAATTTTGAAAATTCCGAAAAATGGGATTTTTGGTTTTTCCCCTATATCTCCTAAACTAAAGGCCCGGTTTCAGATTCCCTTTGCAGTTCAACTTACAACACCTTACCACATATAAAGTTTTAACCTTTTATCATTGCGATTGGAGAAAATGAGGCTTACTTTTGCAATTTGTGAAAAAATGGTGTAAATTGGAGAAGTTTGGTAACAATACCCTTGAATATTTTTGACTTCCTTTGAGAACATTTTCTGGAAAGTTTCCTTTAAGATGATAGTAAATATGTTATACCTTTTTTAACTAACTTCTTCTTAAACTCGAAAATTCGACATATACTTTTTTTTAAAAAAATGATAACAAATCGATTTTTTTTGAAAATATAACTTCAAGTGGCCATAACTTTTGTCCTATTGGGTATATCGAACCAAATTTGTTGTCATTATATAAGAAATGTTGTTGCCAATCTAGACGTGTTTAAGGGGATAAAATCGGTGCACATCCTGCTTCGACATTTACAAAATACTAGCACAGGGTCGGGGAAAAAATTTAAAATTCAATTTTCAAATGCATTTGCATAACTATACAACATACGAGTATATAAGGTAACTATACAATATAACTGTTAGGTGCAAAAAGCCTTAAAATTTAACTTCTATAATACCTCTTCTACAAGCATGCCAAGTTTGGTTGCAATCGGTTGTCTGGTAAAGAAACGGCAGAATTATTTTCCTTTTTTTGGACTTCCTCCCACTGTGCGATGTAGGCCAGAATTATAGGTACTGCGTAGTAATAGGTACTGCGTAATAGGTTTAACTAGCCGCTCTGTGGTAAACAAGTCCGTTCACAATGACTTAAGATTCATGGAGGTATCGAACCTCCATCCTAAACTATGATAAGTGCAAAAACGTAGTTTTTCAAGAGAGCCTATCAAAGTTTTATCACCTTTTTAAATGTGTCTGGAATTCCTTTATAATGAAAATCAAATGACCTGTACTGTTTTGTGAATAACTTTTGGCTGGTTTGACGGATAAACACCAAATGTTGGCTGAATATAATTTGGAATATATATGGAAAAATAAAAACAAGTAAGAAAGTTTCAGTCGGGTAAACCGACTAAGGTATACCCTCACTTTGTGAGTAATGTAATATTGAATATTACTCGAATTATTCTGTCAATTTGTGTGGGAGGTACCAGAAGGGGTTTATCAAATACACCTTTTTTTTGCTGAACATTAGATACTTTAAATTCATTGCACTGTGCCGACTTATAAGCATTTATGTGCACTGGTATAAACGTTATGAGACATTAAATTGTGGTATGATTTGGGCATTTTGTGTGGGAGGTACAAAGAGGGGCGTGGCAATAACGCCCATTTTTCACAGGACTATAGACACTATAAAAACATTACACTGTACACAATTTCAAGTATTTTTATACACTGGTTTTAATGTTATAAGCTGTTAACTTTTGGTGCAAAAAGGTACCTTTGTGTGGGAGGTACCAAAAGGGGCGTGACAACAACACCCATTTTTCCCCGGACTGTAGGCAATATAAAACATAATACTGTACAAAATGTCAAGTATTTTTATACACTGTTATTAATGTTATAAGCTGTTAACTTTTGGTGCAAAATGGTGCATTTGTGTGGGAGGTACCAAAAGGGACGTGGCGACTTCGCCCATTTTTCTCGAGTTGATAACGACTAATAAGCTAATACTATGTGTGGAATTTCAAAAGATTCGAATAAGTAGTATAGCAGTTATGAAAGAGTCAATATTTCACAACATTTTAACCCTTTGTGGGGGAGGTACTAGAAGGAGTGGACCGATATGGCCCATCTTCGAACTTAGCCGGAGATAGAAAAAAATATTACCATATACCAAATTTGAGGTCAATCGGTTACTCCTTTCGAGAGTTATCGTGCGCACCAGCCAGCAGACACACAGACAGACAGACAGACAGACAGACAGACAGACAGACAGACGGACGGACATTGCTCATTCGACTTAAAATGACCCAAAACGGATTTCCTCCGAACATACTTGGGGTCTTAGGTCACTCCTTCGACGTGTTACACTTTTTTCCGTAGCAAATGATATATACCCTCGTCACACTAAAGTGAGGGTATAAATGAAATCTCCCTAAAAAGACGCTAAGTCGATTTAGCATGTTTTAGAATGGAGATATCGGTAGAGAAGATTCACAAAGTATAGAAGTAATAAGAAAAATCAACATTTCATTGAATTTGAACCTTTTATGGAGGAAGTACTAGAAACAGCGGACCAATATGGACCATCTTAAAATATAGCCTGAGATAGAATACAAGTTTAACCATATACAAAATTAGAAGTCAATCTGGTACTTCCATCGGGAGTTGTCGCGCACAACAGCCAGACACATATACTCGCATATACAGACGGACGGACATTGCTCAACTTAAAATGCCCTAAAATGGATATCCGCGAACATACATGGGGTCTTTAGTTCCTCCTTTGATATGTTACACTTTTGGCCCGAAAAAAATGACATATACCCTCCACCACAATAGAGAAGGTATACAAATTATAAGTTCTTAGCACGATATTAAAACTCCTGACTCACAATAAATGTTGTTGGTTTATATCAGAATTAGTATAATTTATTTGATCCCATCGAATGGTTTACAAGCAAACATACAGTTTTATAAAATCTCATTCTAAACGCTTAGGTACATTTGCACTAATGGAAAAACTGACTGATGTATGGATACCCAAAAAATATGTACATATTTGCATTCCCGCTATACAAACTTGAATTCCCCTCCCTCTCACTGGCTTGATTTGTGCATCTGTTTTTTCGCCGAACAATTGCCTGGAAAAATCGTAATCACTCTGCCAAAAAAAAAATGGCTGTAAAATATAGATATAGATATAACAAATAGTTACAAATGCCATGACATACTTAAAATGTCCCATTTCCAAACATTTAAATAAAGTACGATAAAAACTATACAAAAAAAAAAACAATAACAATATCATCAGTCACTTCCTTTTTATTGCAATTGTGGTTGTTGTTACTGCTGCTACACACACCGCTTTGTTCTCTCTGTATGCAATTTTGATCATAATTAAAATCACATCACAAAATCCAACACAAACACACACATACAGAGACATATGCACATATCGCCTGTGGCATTTTGTTTTTATTTACATCGTAAATATTTGCCTCGTTTATTATTTTTGATTTTCACCGACACAGCGACCAACCGACCAACAAAAATGTAAACGAAAAGCAAAAAAAAAACTCACACACATACAGAAAATGAAAATAACAGCCGTTACATTTATTATACGTATGTACGTTGAGTGAATGTATATTTTTAATTAAAAGTTTTTCAGTTTTTGGTATGGCATTGTGCGGTGTGGTGTCAGTCACACACTGGTGACTGAGTATGTGTGTGTGTTTGTGTGGGGGCTACCCTTCGGTACACATCATTATGCGATATTTGGGAATTCCACAGCTCCCTTTTCTATGGAACATTCATGTTCATCCATTCAGGACCGATATTCACATGTGTGTCACTCATCAGAATACACATGAATGCGTCTCCAACGAACGTCAATATGTATGTGTATACATATACTGTATATAGGTATGTGTATTTACAGTAGTTCAGTTCAGGACGGACGCGGTGCGTTAATATTGAACATAAATTATGCGGAGCTACACGTAGTGGCGGATAAGCGTTTGAAGGCTTGGGATGTCGTCTGAGGAATTAACAATTTGGAACTGAAAATTCCAGTAAAACAGTTGTGTTTTGTCATGGGAAATACTACTAATCACATTTTATCGTAATTCCTGTTTATATCTAACAGCTCTTAGGAAATAAATTATTGTTGTTAATGACTCACATTTGACAAGCGACCCAATATGGGCTTTTTTCCTTAATATATATTGAAAGTGATCATTTCTGGATCAAGAATCTTCTTATTGTCAAATTTCATAATGATCAGATGTAAAAAATAAATTAGATATGAAATCCCGAAACATACATTCAGGATATCATGTCAAGTGAGTGCATTTTTAAAACCGATGTCTTATGATCTTATGAAATGAAACTTGCACCAAATTTTGTCCTATTGGATAGTAGTTAGGAAACAAAATTTCAACCAGATTGGTTACGAACTGACCGAGTTGGAGGGTGTTGAATTTTTACATTTTGGTCAAATGGTCCTTTTTTCCATCCACATAACTAATAACCTATTGTATTTAGAAAATCTGGAAAACTTTTTCTTCAATCTTTTCAAAAAAAATCACAAAAATATTCGTTTGGCGAAATTAGAAATTCTTTTTCATTTTTGTAAAAAAACTATGGTGAGGGTATTTTCCTTTGTTCACTACGTTTGTAACACCTCTAAATATTGATCAGAGACTTCATTTAATATATACTTATACTATTAATCGTCTTAAAATTCTAAGACGATTTAGCCATGTCCGTCCGTTCGTCTGTTGTAATCACTCTACAATCGTATAATACGTATAATAGTAGGCTTAGATGCTGACATTGGGTCATGTCGGTCCATTTTTAGATATACCCCCATATATAGCATCTCTCCGAGTTGACTTCTTATTGCCATATATACCACAAATTTCAACTGATCGGGCTGAAAATTGGTAAAAATAGGTATAATTATACCCAGAACCTTCACACAAACTACGGTCTTAATAGGTTCATGTTTTGATATAGCTCCTATACAAAGTTACCTCTACTTTTTAACGCAACAAAATCAACAAATTTCAACGAATCGGGCTGAAATTTAGTTCTATGATTTTATTTGTACCCAAAACCCTCCACACTGACAACGGCCTTCATTGGTTATTGTTTTCATATAGCTCCCATATAAAGGTCCCTGTAGATTTGGCTTTTTAAAGCAACAAAACAGCAAACTTCAACAAATCTAGCTAAAATTTGGTAATATGAGTATATTTATTCACATGGAATCCATGATGGAAGGTATATAAGATACGGCATGGCCGAACTTAAAACTGGCACTTGTTTTTTATTAAATCCTGTTTTCCTGAATTTAGTAGTTTCACCATATCGAGCCCTAACCGCAAAAAAGACGTAAGCGCCACCATGATTTACTTTAAATTTTTTGAGGGAAATCGTTTACTTATCGGCTTAATGCTGTTTTGGTCCATACGCCGTTTTCGTGTTTTTTGAGTTAGGAGTTGATACTATGGGTTTAAAGCATGCTCTTTCAGAATCTTCAATCTCTTTTTTCCTATCTCGTCTAGTTTTCGAGATATTGGTAGGGTAAATCGATTTAACTCTGATTAACGGAAAATACATTTGATAGTTTTGTTCTATGTCTCCTTTTTGTTATCGCCCTATATTTTTTACTCAATATTTTACGTTCTTTCGATCACAATATGTAAATTAGTGTCCTTCCATACCGACAATTTTTGTGGTCCATGTAATACAAATACAAAAAAATATTAAAATAAAAGTGCATATGGACCAAAATGCCAAGTACAAAAATTGTTATAACTTGCTTATTTTTGGATGTAATGGCATAGAAATACATGAGAATCATACAAACACTGTTGGGAACCCTATGAAATAGAAAGTGTGTAACTCTCCAGTCCCGTTTTTACTCAAACAATAAATTGCGTTTTTCTCCGTTCATACAAAATGGCGTATGGAACAAAATAGCATTAAGCCGACGTTATGGCAAATGGCATCATGTGTCCGAAATTTATAGCTGTAAAATGTTATATTAAATTTCACAGTTATATAAACAGGTGTATGCATTACATATGCATTTAAACCAAAAATAATCGCAAAAGAAACCTTCTCCTCAAAATTTTTGTGAGTGGCGCTTACGTCTTTTTGGCCGTTAGGGCTTAGTGTGACGAAGGTATATATCATTTGCTACGGGTCAAAAGTGTAACACATCGAAGGAGTGACCTAAGACTCTAAGTATGTCCGGCGGAAATCCGTGTTGGGTCATTTTAAGTCATTTGAGCAATGTCCGACCGTCCGTATGTCTGTCTGCTGGCTGGTGCTCACGATAACTCACTATAACTCTCGAAAGGTGTAACCGATTGACTTCAAATTTGGTATGCTGTCATATTTTTCTCTATCTCCAGCTAAGTTCGAAGATGGGCCATATTGGTCCACTCCTTCTAGTACATCCCCTACAAAGCGTTAACTTTTAGTGAAATATTGATTTGGTACCTCCCACACAAATGGACCATTTTGCACCTAAAGTTAACTGCTTATGGCTTTAATATCAGCTCATATAAATACTTGAAATTTTGTACAGTGTAATGCTTTTCTACTATCTAGAGTCCAGAGGAAAGTGGGCGTTATTGGCAAGCTCCTTTTTGGTACCTCCCACACAAATGGACCTTTTGTACCAAAGTTAACAGCTTTTAACTTTAATACTAGTACAAATTAATACTCAAAATTTCGTACAGAAAGAAATGGCCGTTATTGGCACACCCCTTTTGGTACCTCCCACACAAATTGATAATTTTGTACCAAAAGTTAACAGATTTTAACAGAAATATCAGTACATACTTCAAAGTTATTAAATGCAATTTAAATTGATAATAATGTAATTAAAACAAAAAAAATTACAAATAATTTTTTGGGACTCAAGGTGAGGGGATTCATACAGGGACGTATCCAGGATTTTGGTTCGGGTGGCCCAACCTTTTTTTCCATAACAAAGATAATCAATTAAAAAATTGCGTTTATTGTGTAGGTAATGGAAGTTAAGTTCCTTAGTTTTTTATTCGAATTTTATTCCTAAATATAAATGTGTACTTTAGCACGAGATCAGTAAAACTTTTTATAATAAAATACGTAAGAGTTAAAAATGTAATCTTCGATTTTTTGAAAGAAATATATCAATTATTTCATCGATTTTGACTTCAGACATCAAAGCCAGATAAGATAGCCTTTCTCCTTCCATTCTGTTCCGGAGATAAGTTTTTATTCTTCTTAACGTCGAGAAACTTCGCTCAGCAGATGCCGTTGTCACAGGTATTGTGGCCAGTATCTGCAAAAGGGTAAAAAAGCTTTAAATCTTCTGCTTCCAATAATCAATCCATATACTTATTTCAGCTAAAACAGATTTTGCTGAATTTTTTAAATCGTTTTTGTTAAAAAGTGTGACTTCTTCGAAATATTCCTTTATTAGATTTACAACTCGTATCGGAACGACATTAAACAGACTTGTTAATATCTATATATATGAAGCTATAATTAGCTTCATGTTCGGAAAATCTATTTTTTAAATGTGATATTACTTCGTCCAGATATGGTATGAACAATGTTGTCCTAAAACACGCATTGGCATCTGAACCAGGAATATTAGCCCTATACTTTTGAGTGCCTACTCTTCTAGGTAGAGCAGCTTCTATTCCAAAACTTCTTGCAAGTTGTGTGGATTCTTCAAACAGTTTATCAAACTCCGCATCTGAATTTCTACGCATGTCACTTAATTCAGTCGTCGCCAATTTTATGATTTCGTAAGCCTTTATTATATCTAGGTTAATCGTTTGCAAATACCGTGATAAGTTCTGTGTAATGTCCAAAACCGTACTACTTAATACCACACCCAATATAAAGTCAAATTTACATACACGGTTGTGCAAACTGCAACCTGCAAAAGGTAGATAGATAAGAAATCATAAATGTAATTTTAACTTAATTTTCGCCACATCTGGTTATCATAAATTTAAAGCCAACCAATAATTACACCAGTCGACAAAAACAACATTTTTTCTTGGATTTCTGTTTTAATGCATAGATTCTGATTATAGACGTCAAAATCTCCAATCTTAGCTTTTAAAGTTTGTTTTTGTAAATTTTACATCGATAAGAAGTTTTAAAGTTAAAACTTTACTAAATTAGCTATAACTTTATAAATTATGCATCGATGGGGGCTCGGAATGGGCTCGTTTAATTCATACTTTACAATAAAATCATAAAAATATAACATTTGTTCATTTTTAGATTGTTTTATGGGAGTTTTATTTTAAAAATATTAAAATTTTATCAAAAAATCAAATTTTTTTGCAATATTTTGTAATACTCGTATATCGTCGAAACCGCTGAACGGATGGAAAATGGTATTATATGAAGTTGAAGGCTACTTAATATTTAATTCTTTAAAACTTTCCTCAACCAAATCGGATAAATGGTTCTCGAGTTATGCCACTATATGTCGTTCAACCACTAATTTCTTTCCATATCACAGCTTATCGCGAGAATTTAAAGAGACAACCCTTTAGGCTAAGAAAAAAGAGAGGTTGAACCACATATTATGGCAGATTTATGGATTTCCTGGCTATTAAGGCGAAATCAAATAACAAATGTAGTGCAATTAGTTGTGGCGTGCATTTTGAATACAAAAAATAAAATTTTATGAATCTTTCCTCCTTTTTAATGACCTTGTTTGCTGTGACGTCTTCTTGAATTTCACTCATACAATGGTCAATTTTAGATATTGAACACTACAATTTTGTAGGAATGTGTAGTTTAGTGTAATAGACTATTATCAATCAAAAATTAAATTTTATCGTATATATTTTTTTAAAATATGAATACTATTGGATCCTGATCTCCCATATACATAATTATGTCTTATAGAATAGTCATATAGAATTTCAGCGCCCATTGCGGTGGAAAAAAACATGCTTCATGGCTTTTATAAAACTTGGCATTCTAAAATACAAAGATGGACTGAAGCCAGGAGAATATCCTAGAGACAAATCAATATTATTATTGAATTTATTATGGCATTGAAACATTTAGACGCATTTAATGTAATGTAACATTACGACGGTACCACGAAAAAGCGTTGTTAATTTGCTGTTTCAGAACGCTTTAACAACGCTTTCTTAAAATGCATTTAAAACGTTTCTTTGTGATGGATTTACAATGCTTTGAAACTAATTATTTGAAAAAAATTAAGCTTTACAAACTTCAGAATTAAGTAGCCTTCAACTTCGCACAATACAATTTTCCATCCGTTTAGCGGTTTCGACGATATCTTACAAAGTATTGCAAAAAATCATATTTTTTGAGAAAATTTTAATATTTTTTAACTAAAAGCCTCATAAAAACATCTAGAAACGCATAATTGTCATATTTTTGTGATTTTGTCGTAAACTCTGAAAGGTTATGAATAAATTGAGACCATTCCGAAGAAAATCGATGCATAATTTAAAAAGTTTTAGCGAGGAAACCATGCACTTTTCTTATTTTTAGTTGTTATTACTTTTACTGTTACTATTTTTTACGCTTTTGTATTGTTTTTTTAACGGCCTTCCAAATATTTTTCGTATTTTTTTTGAGTGATTTTGAAAATTGTAAAAATTTTATGCCTATGTTTTAAAAATTGACCCATTTAGAGGGGAGCTAGAGGGTTAAGATCTACTATATAATCCACTATATAACTCTGACAATAAGAAATCTCTCAGACATTAAATTACATCACTTTTTTCATAAAAATGAAAACTTTGACCAACTGTAAGAAAACTCAGACCAGCTGGACCATACGTTTTTTCTACAAAAATGGTCTACTCAACATGCCCTTTCAAAATTATTCGCTATTTTGTTCCAAAGATGCTGTTGGGCAGTGTTATGTGTGGGGAATAGGTACTTTAAAACATTCCTACAAAATATTTGTTTTTTCGTTGGTAAAAAAATAACGATTCAGAGTCTTACAATGCCTAATTAAAAAAGTACCAAAATTGTTTTTTTTGGTACTATCCCCGTTTTTAAACCATACATTTTTAACGATCTTGAGCCTGAGTACAAAAACAAAATATGTATTATCTAAATATTAAAAACCAACCGAACAAAAATCGCAAATAATTTGCCACAAACGACATCCCTATTTTGCGACTAATGAAGCATCCACATGATGAAAAGACAGGATATTTACTAGCGTACGAGTATATACAATACAATTTAAGCAATTAACGGTGCATTTTGAAACAAAAGAATTGTTAAATATTCAGTTATTCCAACGGAAATTACTCGATAGTAATTGCAACATATGCAGCATACATATTATGGCGATATTTTAACTTCCTCGTACAGACAACACAATACAAATTAAATAACAAATTTGTTTTGCATTGACATTCTGCGAAAACGGAAGGCAGAAATGAACTTTTTAAAAAGCCTGGGCGACCGCCCAACGAAGAAGATAATTCTTTTAAATTTGAGGTAAATTGTAGCCCATTTTTCTCAAGATGATAGCGACATTTATTTTTTTTGTATAGATTGTGGCATACTGTTATATAAAATCAAAACCAAAAATTTTTTTATGGATACATTTTTTTTAAAAAAATTTTAATAAAACTACTATTATCGTCGAAGGTACCCTTAGTATTTGCAATATAATTTTTGGAGTATATGCCCGATTAGGTCGACTTATACGGAAATATCTCTTCCACTTAGAAACAGTGGTTTAGTAACAGTCATTAAACAAATTGGAAAAAGTAGATTTTTTTCAAAAAAAAAATCCTGGGACAAAAAGAACATAAAAAATAAAAAATAAATCGAAAAAAATATTTTATTTTATTTATTAAAAGTTTGCATCCTAACGAAGAAAATAATGCCTATTTGAAAAAAATCTATGGATAAATGTAGAAATTATAGCCCTTTTGGTAGAGGTAAGAGAATTTAAATTTTTTTTTTTAATTTCTGTTTAAATAGCGATTTTATTTATTACTTTTATTTATATTATGTACATTTGAGTTTATTTACATGAACAAGTTTCATTAGAAGTAATTGTGAGTTCTTTGTTGACGTTTGTAGATTTCGGAATCGGTTTCTATTATGAGGAACCATGTGTTCGTCACTTACGTCGCCAAGATTCTCAGGGAAAAAGTTTAAATGAGAATGCAAGAAATTAATTTTGAGTCAGTTTCCCATCAAAAACTCCTTCTTCGATTTTTTGAAAAGAAAGACTTTTAAATTAACTTTTTAAATATGAGAGTGAATTGCCATCTTTCCTTAAGGCTTTTACAAAATTTTTAAAGAGCCGCAGCTTAATATGCAGTTGTGGCAAAATATCGGCTATCCCAGAGGCATAACATACCAACTACATTTAAATCGCAACAAATTTTCCAGTCATGTTCTTATTTTATGTATTTTATCAATTTAGCCATTGTTTCGTATGATTCCTTAGTGTTGACAGCATGAGCAATGGGAATCGACGGTTTCTGATTTCCGTTGTGTAAAAGTACTGCTTTCAAACTTTCTTTACTGCTGTCAACAAGTAACCGCCATTCCTTTGAATTGTCTGTTTGATTAAGTTCTTCGAACAATCCGGGAATGTCCTTGCAAAAGCATCTGTTATCCACAGTTATATAAAATTGTTTGTAAGATATATCACGGACTCTATAATATGATATGTTAACATCTGTGGCCAAAATATTGAACTGTTTCATCCCAGATGCAAGTAGTTCTGCCTTATCTTTGGCCAGTTCCAAATCTCTCACTAGATCAATGAGTTGAAACTGAGTTAAAAGCGATGACTTCTGACTCAAACTTGAATCGCTCAGAGTTGAGTACTCAGTTGAACTTGATGATGTTTCCGTTATTAGGCTGTTAGCTACACTTGGACACTTCCTACTCCAATCTATTAATAGCAGTCCGTATCGTGAATGAATGGTTGTCTCCAAATAATTGGCATTCCAAATTGCACGTGAAGTCTAAAATTAAAACGTTTTATTCCACAAAACATTGTAATACATTAACTTTAAAGTACTTACCGCATTCTTCCACTAGTCCATCGAGTAAGATTTACATGGCACGAATTACACAAAATACTAGGTGTCCACGGTTCGTTCATATTTTTAACTCGTATACAAAAATATTGCACGTATATTTCTTCTATTGTTTTAATAAACGCACGTCTATATACACGTTTAATTACATATTTTCCGCATATGTAGCCGAAATTGTCGGGATCATTTACACATTGAAAAGTTCTTGGCCTTTTACTCATACTTCGAAATTTAACTTTGTAATATTTTTTAGAAAATCGACTTATCTCTTTAAGGCGCTGAATTACACTAATTTATTACTAAGAAATTTCTTTCATAAATTCCGGGTTTAAGGTCCATAAGTTGCAGTACCCGTAGCTGACATATAGTTTGCTTCGAAAGTAGACATCCAATATTTTCAAGACTGCCGCGTACTACTTTGTATTGCGTACATATAATTTTACCACCTGTATATACGACTGGGAAGTCCATGCCCCTAAAAGGCGTAACTGAATGGAAACCTCATAAATAAAAAACCACAAATATTGTTGAGCGGATCATCTATCTGAGCGGATCTCATCCAATATAGCTCTCACATTGCATATCATGTTTTATGGAGGGTTACGAACGGCCATAAAACCTCGTCCTCTCTATAATTTTATAATGTCTGACATCAATCCTCATAAAATAAAATGCAAGTTCAATGTCTCTTATATGTCTCTCTCACATATGTCTCTCAAACATTATTTAAAAACGAAAAAATATGAAACAAGATTTTTTTGAATTTCCCTAACATTTACAAAATGGCTCATAACTGTTACATCTATCCATAGTTTTCAAATAGACAGTGTTTTAGCATGCTGGCTTTTTAAAAATGTGATAAAATATTTTTTTCGATTTCTTCTTCTATTTTTTGTTTTTTTTTTGTACCAGGAAAATTAGTTTTTTAAAAAAAATCATTTTTATTTTTGACAACTGTTACTAAACCAAAGATTCTACGTGGAAGCGATATTTGCAGCATATGTAGCCCTCATAATTCCCTATAATTTGAGGCATAACACGGCACAATCAGGCTTATACTTGAAAAATTATGGTTCAACTACTGAATGTACTTTCCTTGAAAGCTGGAATTTAAATAAAAAAAAACATTTAAAAAAAAATTTACCATAAAATTTTTTTTTAATATTTCTTTCGTGTTTGTGACACCTAATTGCACCAGAAACTGTTATCGACATCCATTGAACAAAAATTTTGCTGCATAGTGTTATTACCGTGTGCGGAATAACAGAAGATTCGGTTAAGAAGTATATAAGTTATTAGGGAATAAATGTTTCACTAAATTTTAAGACTTTGTTATTTTCAGCTGGGGATATAAGTTACCAGGTGATGCACCCGTATCATTGGGAGTATTGGAGTTACAAAATACTAAGGTATTTTACTAGACATAAAATTGAACATAAAACTCAGCATTTCCATTGAGATACTTATAGTAGAATTTTGTGGCAAATACTTTGTAGAATATTTTTACTCGCTAAACACCTGTTACAGGGATGATTTTCAATCTTTCCCACAAAAGGCCCCTACATTTAGGAGCTAGAGGATTAAAATGTTCAACAAAAATGTTCTCCGTGTTGCTCTTAGCAATGTTGCTGAAGACATCCTACGCCTAAATTGAAAGGATCGCACGGTTTCCTATGCCGATTGAAAAAAGGGGGAAATATTGATCCCCCTCTAAAATGACCGCCATACGTAAACTTTCGAATCGCCGGTACACGTATATTCTTGTTTTACCCCCTCTATCAGAATCCGTTGTCAGAACAATTTTATTTTTGAAAAAGTATAATTTTGTTCAACAGTGTTATTATTATTGAATTTTTTTCACTGTGAACAAAAATCGTGTTCCTAAAATACATATTTCCACAGTTCAAGATTTATTCTAACGTATAAAAAGACTATAAAGTTTTCGCTCTAACAATTTTGATAATTAAATTTTCTTTAAGACTGGACTTATAGCACTTCCGTTTATACGGGCTAATAGGTTAACCAAAAAAAAAACATAAAATCAATGTTGCTTCTTTTACCATAAAGTATGAAACGGAAATTTTCGACAATGCTTTATTGACAAACTTTTATCAACAGAGAGCAAGAAAAAATAGAAAAACTTTGCACATTCTTTATGATGGTAGTGCATACACTAACCTTTTTTCCAACATTAACAAAAGACATAGTAGTCGTCGTCCATACAAATTTGCGAAAAAGGGTGTTATCAATAAATAAGAAAAACTTTCATCGAACTCATAGAACAATTGTCACAACTTTTACTCGTACACACTCTTACATACATACATATGGTATGCTGTATATGGTTACAGAGAGCTCTTCCGACTCCTCCAACACTTAAGATATTTCATTTTCAATTTGTGATATCAGCATAAATCGCAAAGAAAAACAAAGACCGAAAAACTACCATAAAACTTTGGGAAAATCACCAACAATAACTTATGCAGCACATACAGCGGACAGCATGTGAATAGGATCATCAATTAAAATATTTTTTCTTTAAATTATATTTTATTGCGATAAAGGGTTAAAGCCTTAATCCGGACAGTATTAAATTTTTAATGAAAGTCCAATTTCTGGAAAATTTCTTCGAAATAGCATTTTGCTTCAAAATGTTGTCGAAAATTTATTTTTATTTATTTTGAGGAAATTTTATAGAAGTCATATTTCAAAAATTTTGTTAGAAAAATGCATTTTTGATTAAAATTTTTAAAAAAAATATTTTTTCTGTAAAATTTACATATTTGTAGAAACAACAGTTTTTTTAAAAAAAAATTCGAAAATAAATTATTATTGAAATTTTGTTTTTGTTTCTACGAAATTGTGCCAAATTTTCATTTTTCAAGAAAATGTCGTCGAAGTTGTATATTTTGTTGAAATTGCATTTCCGGACAGTATATAATTTTCAATGAAAGCCCATTTTAGACAAAATTTCAAGAAAATCCAATCTTGTTGAAAATTGCATCTTTTGGAAATTTAATCGACAATAAATTGTTATTAAAAATTTAGTTTTTTCTAGAAAAGTGTGTCAGAATTAATTTTTTTCTAGAAAATTTCGTTGAAATTGCAGTCTGTGGAAAATTTGGTAAAATTTGCATTTTTGCTTTAGTAAGTTAAAGCTCTAATCCGGACAGTATTAAATTTTCAATAAAATCTCATTTAGACGAAATTTTTAGAAAATCCAATTTGTTGAAAAATTCAGATTTTTATAAATTGTCTTCAAAATTAAATTTTTCTGGAAAATTTCATTGAAATAGAATTTTTTTTAAAAAAAAAAATTATCGTTTTATTTATTTTGAAGAAATTTTATAGAAAAATATAGTTTTCAACAATTTTGTTAGAAAAATGCATTTTTGATGATTTTTTTTAAACAAATTATTTTTAAGGAAAATTTCGTAAAAAATTTTTTTACAGGAGGAAAATCGACATTTTTGATATGTTTAAATTGAAAGAAAATATGTTTGAAAACGAATTTTTAAATATTATATATTTGTTAACAAATAAATTTTATTTGAAAATCAAGAAATTTTGTTTGGAACGCATATATTAATGTATTAGAACATAATTTGTTTGCAAACTGAATTTCACAAATAAAATATGTGTTTACACACAAACAAAGTTGTTGTTTAAGAATTTTTCCAATTATATGCTATTTAAAGAGATTTTTAAAACTTTGCTGACTTATTCGAATTTTAGTTAGTTTTTCCTAGTTTTCTTAATTTAATTCTTAATTTATAAATATTTCAATTCATCACTTTTTGTCACTCCATCAATGCAATTTATATCCACCAAAGATTATTCGATTTAGGTTTTAATTAAATTTTACAAACATATAAAATTTATAAAAATATGCTCTTTGAAGGCATTGATACATTGCCAAAATAAATAATTACAAGTTAATCTTTGTTTCGGAAATTGTTCCAAATAAAAAAATATTTGAATGGGAGCATATTTTTGTTTAGATCAATATCCTCCCAAACATATACTATGTATTTGTGTGTGTCTAATATTACATATTTGGAGTGTACCCCTTACATATGTATATTTCAAGCCGAATATGTTTGGGACAATATACTACATACAAAAGCGATTTTTTCAGCGTGTAATTGTTTTGTGGCTACAGAAACAATACTTCACCATTTCCAAATGTAGTTCAGAGAAAAAAAAATTAAATTCAGAATTCATCATTTGAAATTCAGAAATTCCATTTGATAATCAGGAATTCCATTTGAATTGCACATCTCGTCACACCAAATAAAGATTTTCTATTAAAATTTTAGAATTTGTCAACTGAAAATCAGAATTTTCATTTTTATTTCAGAATTTGTCAAGTGAAATTTGGATTTTCCATTCGAAATTCACAACTCGTCAATTGAAATTCAGAATTTTTCAGTTGAAAGTCAGAATTTTTCATTTGAAATTCAGAAATCGACATTTAAAATTCAGCATTTTTCATTTGAAATGTTTAAAGGATTTGACTAAAGTGAATATGGAGATTTTTATACCCGCACATTAGTGATACGATGGTATATATCATCTGCTACGAGCCAAAAGTGTAACACATCGAAGGAGTGACCTAAGACCTAAGTATGTTCGGCGGATATCCGTTTTGGGTCATTTTAAGACGAATGAGCAATGTCCGTCCGTCTATCTGCTGCCTGGTGCGCACGATAGCTCTCGAAAGGAGTAACCAATTGACTTCAAATTTGGTAACTGGTAATATTTTTTTATATCTCTGGCTAAGTTCAAAGGGGCTAAATTAAGGGTTAATTTTTAATGAATTATTGATTACACTGTGCAACAGTGAAAAAAATACACGGACTTTACAGTATAGGTTCGATTCTACTACCAAAGGCTAGTATAACCCTATACCCGGTTTGGCGAAATTGGTGACAAATTTTTTTTATGGGCCTCCAAAGTTTCTGAAAATCAGTGAACCCCTCGAAAAAGGTGTCATCAGCTTTTGTCCAACATCTAATTCAGACTTGGTGATACCGCTTAACTATATTTGGCAATAATAATAACGATACCAGTAAAGAGAGTTTTTGACTGGAAATTGACCGTTTTTTTTGGTTTTTGTGTTAAGTTTTGGGCTTTGGTGTGTTCTGACACATATAGTAAAATATTATGGCCAACATTTTTATAGAAAATTTCATCCCCGCCCTCCCCATTTTAAGGGGAGTTTTTGACGATTTGTTAAAATGGGGCCAAAAATTACAGTTATGTGGGAGAGCTAGAGGGTTAATATGTTCCACAAAAATATTGGCCTTAATATTTTCTATACATTAGCTGAACATACCCTATACCAAACAAATATATTTTTGTTACATAATAGTAAAATACTAAAATTTTTGGGGTACGATGTGGATTTTTGAGCTATTTAGGGTGCCTAGACACGTTCAAGTTGTATTAATATGTTCACAAAAGTTGTTCAGATTTACGTTGGCTACAATTTTGCTAAAAATTGTTATTGAAAAATTACGAGTCCCTGGATGTTATGCTGAAAAAAGTGAAAAAAAAAACAATTTTTTTCGCAACAAATTTTAAGAAACTTTGTTCAGCATATTCTTAGCTACATTATTGCCAAATATAGTAAAGCGGTATCACCAAATCTGAATTAGATGTGGGACAAAAGCTGATGAAACATTTTTCGAGGGGCCCACTGATTTTCAGAAACTTTGGAGGCCCATAAAAAAAGTTGGTCACCAATTTCGCCAAACCGAGTATAAGGTTATACTACCCTTTGATAGTAGAATCGAGCCTATACAGTCAAGTCCGTGTATTTTTCAAAAAGTGTTCATTTGTTGCATAGTGTTATTTAATAACTTATATACTACTTATTTGAATCGTCTGAAATTCTACACATAGTATTAGTTTATTAGTCACTATCACCTCGAGAAAAATGGCTTCATGCAAATATTTGAAAATGTGTACAGTGTAATTCTTTTTTACATTGCTCACAAAGTGAGGGTATACCTTAGCCGGTTTACCCGACTGAAACTTTTACTTGTTAAATTGAATCTTACTAGAAAAACAGATCTCATTCAATCCGCTATCATACAATACGAGTACATTGTCAAAAACTGTCCCTAATTCTGAATATTGTTTTCTACCCTTTTAAGAAAAGCTGTTCTGCTTTGATCTATTTTTATCCCCTCACCTTATAGGGAAGATGCCATACGACTATAGCATTTGCCAAAAGTTAGAAAGAGTGACCTAAGACCCTAAGTATATTCGGCAAAAAATCGTTTTAGAACATTTTAAGTCATTTGAGCGATGTCCGTCCGTCTGGCTGGCTGGAGCGCACGATAACTCTTGATTGACTTCAAATATTTTTTCTATCTCAGGCGAAGTTCGAAGATGGACCATATTGGTCAACTCCTTCTAGTACCTCCGCCACAAAGGGTTAAAATTTAGTAAAATATTGATTCTCTAATAACTTATACACTACTTATCCAAATCATCTGTAATTCCTCACATAGTAATAGTTATCCGTCGCTATCACCTTGTGAAAAATGGGCAAAGTGTTTCTTTAATTAAATTAAATTTTAATTAAAACAAAAAAAAAATAAATTTATGAATATGTTTTGGGAATAAAGGTGAGGGGATTCGTAAGTCGGTTTACCCGGCTGAACTTTTTTACTTGTTATTATTACCAATGGACCTTCGTCCAATAAAAATTATATTTGGCCACCTAAGTAGAAGCTATGCCACTGGCAGACAATGTATTTATTTTAAGCCTACATACTTAATTATCCCCTCACTTTAGAGAGGAGTGTAAATATCATTTGCTACAAGCCAAAAGTGTAACACATCGATGGAGTGACCGTGACACATCGATGGAGTGGGTAAATTTAAATCTAATGAGCAATGTCTGTCTTTCTGCTGGCTGGTGCGCACGATAACTCTCGAAAGGAGTAACCGAATGACTTAAAATTTGGTATGTTGTAATATTTTCTTCCGGCTAGGTTCGAAGATGGGCCATATTGGCCCACTCCTTCTAGTACCTCCCGCAAGAAGAAGAATTCCTAATTTCAAAAGCCGAGTTCTGAATTTCATATAAAGAATTCTGAATTTCAAATGTCGAGTAGTGAATTTTAAATGAAAATTCCGAATTTTAATTGACGAATTCCGAATTTTATGTGGAAAATCTGAATGGAATTTGAAATGGAAAATCTGAACTTCAAATGGAAATTCTGCTTTTCAATTTGACGAATTCTGAAAATTAAATAGAAAATCTGAATTTCAATTGACGAATTTTGAATTTAAAACGGAATTTCTGAATTTCAATTTATATTTTCTGCATTACACTTTGAAATGATGTAGTACTCGTAAGTCTTTTACTTGAACTAAAAGATTTACACTTACTCGTAGATAGGATGACCCAAGGCATTAAATATTTTGCGTGTACTTCCGTTTTTGGAAACTTCAAATCATTTAAACTATGTCCGTCCGCCTGTACGGTGAGCGAGCTAAATCTCGATACGATTGGCCGAATGAATTCATATATAGTATCCGGGCAGTGTTCCCAAAAATTATGACTTATCTTCATGTTGAATTTTCTATCCCCTCACCTCTCATTTGATATCTTCACGAGCCAGAAGTGTAACACATCGTAGAAGTGACCTAAGACCGCAAGTATGTTTAGTGGAAATTCATTTGAGCAATATCCGTTCATCTATCTAGCAGTCTTAGGGTTGTATAGTTAGGGAAAGGTCTTTTAGACCTGACAAGAAGTCAACTTTTAGACTTTTTAGTATAAAATAATTCGATCGTGGATAATATTTACTTCTATTACACTAGTTTACAGAAAATGTTGCCGAAAGGCTGTGCATAACATTTTCTGTTGTAATTTGGTATCCTATTTTCTGAGTTGATATACTCGTAGCTATGTCCGTCTGTCTGTCTGTGCATGTACTTTTTTATTCAAAGTACAGGTCGCAGTTATGGTCCGTTCTCGACGAAACATTACACATACCTTTTCTTTGGCCCAAGGACGATTCCTATTGAATTTCGTTAAAATCTGTTCAGATTTAGATATATGTAGCCTTCATATATATGTTAGCCCCGATTTGACATGTAAGCGCTGTAAAAACTTTATTTTATATCCGACCGGTATGAAATTCGGCAGAAAGAGGTTTCTTATTATACGAATGAACACTGTTAAATTTGGAAGAAATCGGTTCAGATTTAGATACAGCCGCTATATATACGTTACCCCCGATTTGTTCAGATTTAGATATAGCCCCCAGTACGAAATTCGACAGAAAGAGGTTTTTTTTACATGAATGAGTCGGTCCCGCCCGACTTTCTGCATTTTATTACTGGTTATTTAATTCAAATTTTCATGACGGTACCTTTAATAATTGGACTTTATTTTGAATATTATGTATAAGCCCAAAAGAAACCCTGGAGACGCGTTTAATTTAAGGAAATTATGAGGGCTACAAATGTTGGAAATAACCCTTTCCTGAAGCAACAGCCGGTAGAGTACATATCGACAATTTTTTATAAAAAAAAATAAAATTAAATTAATAGCAATTTATATTTTCATTTCCGCGAAAAGTGACTGAAATAAATGGTTTAAGCACGGAAAATCCTTTAATAAACTATTTTTTTTATTTTCTATGTAGCATTAAAATTTACTTCAAAAAACCATTACAGAGGAAAAAATCAATTTTTCTGAACTTTGAACTCGCCCCCTGCCTCCAATCTTCATTAATTTTTTTAATATTTTGGGTCATTACACCCACATACTAGGTCAACATTTTCTGAGAGTCTGAGAAAGATATAATTTTTGACCTGTGACACTTGAGAAAGAACTACCCATATATATGAGGGCTATGTCTAAATCTGAACCGATTTTTTCTAGTTTCAATAGGGATCGTACTGGGACGAAAAGTAAGAGAACAACGATACATCTACAGACGGACATGGTTAAATCGACTCAGAAAGTAATGTCAACGCTATCGACATAAAAAACGATGGTCCATCTTTTTGAGTGTTAATAACAAATGTTCAAGCTCATAATACGCTGGACCACCTGGTGGTGTAGGGTATACATATTCTGAATGAGCAAACTATATCCCGAGTATTATCATTTTCCACAAAAACTGTCCGAAATTTGCATACGATTACCCACAAGAAGAAGCATAGGGCTATACTAACTTTGTCATTTCTTTTTGCAATACCTTGAAGTATTAATCTGAGGCCCTATAATGAATATATATTTCTGGTTGTAGTAAAATTCTAAGAGTATTTAACCACATCCGTTTGTTTATCCCCTCACCTTAGAGAGGAGCGTATACTCGTATATCATTTGCTACGAACCAAAAGTGTAACACATAGAAGGAGTGACCTAAGACCTTAAGTATGTTCGGCGGATATCCGTTTTGGATCATTTTAAGTCGAATGAGCAATGTCCGTCCGTCCGTCTATCTGTCTGCTGGCTGGTGCGCACGATAACTCTCGAAAGGAGTAACCGATTGACTTCAAATTTGGTATGTGGTAATATTTTCTTCTATCTCAGGCTAAGTTCGAAGATGCGCCATATTGGTCCACCCCTTCTAGTACCTCCCCCACAGAGGGTTAACATTTAGTGAAATATTGATTATTTAATAACTTATATACTACTTATTTGAATCCTCTAAAATTCTACATATAGTATTAGTTTATTAGTCACTATTACCTCGAGAAAAATAGGTGAAATTGCCTTTTGGTACCTCCCACACAAATGGACAATTTTGAACCAAAAGCTAATAGCTTATAACTTTATTACCTGTGCGTACAAAGACTTGAAATTTTGTACAGTGTAATGGTTTAATAGTACCTACAATACAGTGAAAAAAGGGCATTACTGCCGCGCTCCTTTTGGTACCTCCCACACAAATGGACCATTTTGTACAAAAAGTTACCAGTTTATAAATTTAATACCAGTGCATACAAATACTTGGAATTTTGTACAGTGTAATGCTTTTATAGTACCTAGAGTCCAGAGAAAAATGGGCGTTATTGGCCCGTCCTTTTTGGTACCTCCCACACAAATGGACCTTTTTGTACCATACGTTAACAGCTGTTAACTTTAATACCTGTGCATATAAATACTTGAAATTTCGTACAGTGCAATGCTTTTACAGTACCTAGGGTCTAGAGAAAAGTGGCCGTAATTAGCACGCCCCTTTTGGTACCTCCCACACAAATGGACCGTTTTGGTACCTCTCACACAAATGGACCATTTTGTAACAAAAATACACAGCTTTGAACTTTAATATTAGTACATACTTTAAAGTTATTAAATGCGATTTAAATTGGTAATAATTTAAATAAAACAACAAAATAAATAAATTTACTAATATTTTTTTGAGAGTTTACCCGACTGAACTTTCTTACTTGTTTGAATAAACATTACAGTTCGCAATGTTAGAGCTAGGTTCATCAAATTTGGCATTAATATTTTTTATAGTGAGTGGCTATAGAGGTCACTTCCAAATACTTTCCTTTAATTCATAAAAATCTATTTAGAAATCACATCACAACAAAAAATAACCAAATCTGTTCATACTTTGTTATTGTCCCCATATAGAAGTCGCTCCCAAATATTCTTATTTATCACAAGTCTGTATTTCATATAGACTTAAATCCTGCACAACAACGGTTGATCACATCGGAAAACGATTTGAAATAGTTCTCCTACAGAGAACGCTCTTAAATAAAGTTATCTTAGCTTTATAATCCACATTTGTCAAATAATTTGGCTGAAACTATGCATTTGTAGAGTTTTTTAGACAAGAATTGTTCACAACTACAGAACACATTTTCCTAAAATTAGCTTTTTGTGTTTTATTTAGACTAAAATTCTTGCTGTTTTGCTCGTAGTTGTTTATGTTAATTTTACGAGTGTATAATTCCCATAAAAATTACAAATATTTTTTAGTTTTTTAATTGAAAATTCCCATAGCTATCTTTTTAACATTTCTACAAAAAAATGTTCCTATGTCGATATTAAAAATTCTGATCCTTTAAAAAATTTCGCTTTACATTTAATTTAGTAAACGAGTAGGTTTTACTTAAACGAAAGCGTATGCATTATTGCATGCACTCATGCCATTGCCCAGAAATCCCAGCAAGTTTCCTTTGGAAATTGTCATTTCCTTTGAGTCTATCCATGTAACGGCGACTGTTGTTTGGTAAAGGCATTTGTCTTTGGCACTCAACAAACTTTATGTGGTAATGTATGCGTATGCATTGATATTAAACACTCACACAAACACACACACACACACTCACTAATACCCAAGTGAAAATCGCATGTATACACACACACACACACCGGGTGAACTATTAGTCTTCATATATGCATAGCTGTCTTCTCATATAAATACATCTACATATATGTATGCGTATGCACTGTATGTGTTTGAAGAATGCAAAAGTCATACATCATGCAATACCAACACCAACATCACCACCATCACGGCGACGACGAGGACGGGGACGACCAACAGTAGACTGACTTCATTGAACATCAACAGAGCACCCGCCACCACAAAGAAGACTAAATCAACGTCAAACGTTATCCAGTATCCTCCAGCTAGCATAAGCGGAGTAGCCTCTCCTTGAACGGCATTAACAGGGGAGGAAAGAGTAAAGAAGTACACTCGCTGTTCCATACAACATACACACATACAAAGTCACAGTCACACAGTGCATTTAGGGTCCTGTGTGCTTGCGTGCGTGTGTGTGTTTTAGTTCAGTTGAAAAATCATCCGAGTAGTTTATTGAAATTTCATCAACATATCGGATCTAAGCGACAGCTTGTGGCAAACGACGAGTATGGCACCACCGCAAGTGGGCCATACGGCTGCCATTGCCACAATAACAGCAGCGTCAACACATCACCAGCATCAGCATCACTACCACCACCAGCAACATCAACGCACTGGCGTCGGTGGCGTTGGACAGGGCCGAAAATATCTGGTTGCATTGCCCACGGGCGCAAACAGCAGCAGCAATAGTCCACGTGAAACAACATCCAAGCGACCGGATACCACGGTCTCCATATCAACCATGTATACACAAGGTAAATTCAATAAAGCCACCAATACTATCCAATCGACCAACTCCACTCCCACCCTCATACCTCTTTCCTCCTTCCTGCTATGCAGTACATATATGCATAGCATGTATGTATGTATGTACATATAAAGTCTCTTGCACTCTCATGTTAATAAAATTTACATAGGTTCAAAAATAAACAAAAAGTGCATGTGATCGCAACTTAAGCCGTATTGATATTTATTTGAATTTTATTTTGTAAAGAATATTTATGGATGTCATGAAAGATTGAAACAAATTATAACTAATAAAATAAAAGGGTAAGCTGATTATATAAATATACTCCACATCCGTCTGTGATACAGTGTTAAGACTTTGTGCATATTTTTGTCGCCCAAAACAGATCGACTAAGAATAATTTTCTGAGTTGATTTCGCTGTTTTTCTCTGTCCGTCCGTCTGTCTGTAGATGTCTTCCTGTAATCAAAACACACAGCGGGACCAACAAGAGGGCGAGTGGACTGCGAGCGTCGCTAGCTTGTTGACTGATAAATCCAGAATAAACTGAGCTATTAATAGCTTTGAGCTCTTCAAGTCACCTGGCTGTAGAAAATGTATGTAGGCTGTATCAGGTTTTCATACATCCCGAATCGATGGAGGGATACCAAAGTGGTATTCATACCTAAAGCGGGGAAGATATCACACACTAGGCTAAAAGACTTCAGACCAATTAGGCTAAAGGGTTTTCCAACAAGAGGTGTTAATTGGTATTCAAAGAAAAATGCCATTTTTATACCCTCACTTTAGTGTGACGAGGGTATATATCATTTGCTACGGAAAAAAGTGTAACACATCGAAGGAGTGATCTAAGACCCTAAGTATGTTCGGAGGAAATCCGTTTTGGGTCATTTTAAGTCGAATGAGCAATGTCCGTCCGTCTGTCTGTCTGTCTGTCTGTCTGTCTGTCTGCCTGTCTGTCTGTGTGTCTGCTGGCTGGTGCGCACGATAACTCTCGAAAGGATTAACCGATTGACTTCAAATTTGGTATGTGGTAATATTTTGATCTATCTCCGGATGAGTTCGAAGATGGGCCATATTGGTCTACTCCTTCTGGTACCTCCCACACAAAGGGTTAAAATTTAGTGAAATATTGATTCTTTAATAACTTCTATACTAATTATTCGAATCTTTTGAAATTCTGCACATAATATTAGTATATTAGTCGCTATTAACTCGAGAAAAATGAGTGAAGTTGGCATGCCCCTTTTGGTACCTCCCACACAAATGGACCATTTTGCATCAAAATTTAACTGCTTATAACGTTAATACAAGTGCATAAAAATGCTTGAAATTTTCTACAGTATAATGTTTTTGTAGCGCCTATAGTCCGGTAAAAAATGGGCATTATTGTACAGCCCCTTTTGGTACATCCCACACAAATGGACCGTTTCGTACCAAAAGTAAACGGCTTGTAACTTTAATACCAGTGCATACAAATACTTGAAATTTTGTACAGTGTAATGCTGTTATAGTGCCTATAGTCCTGTAAAAAGTGGGCGTTATCACCCCGCCCCTTTTTGTACCTCCCACACAAAATGACCAAATCATACCAAAATTACATAGCTCGTAACTTTAATATACCAGTGCACATAAACGCTTATAGTTCAGCACAATGCAATGTATTTAAGAATGTACTGTTTACCGAAAAATATGTGTATTTGGAAAACCCCTTCTGGTACCTCCCACACAAATTGACAGATTTATTGGTGTAATGTTATATATTACATTACTCACAAAGTGAGGGTATACCTTAGTCGGTTTACCCGACTGAAACTTTCTTACTTGTTTTGAGATAAATTATCTGATGTTTATTTTATAATAAAGAGGTATGCCGTTAATAATGAAAAACAACATCAGCCAAATGGCCGCCACGACCACGCTTACAGGACCATATCCTTTTCATGCAATTTTCCATAACCAAATCGCAAAGTGGCTGCCCTATGTCCTCGATAGCCTCACGAATTCTATCTTTGAGGTCTTGAATCGACGCTGGTCTGTTGGCGTAGACCTTATCTTTCACGTGATCCCAAAGGAAGAAGTCGCAAGGTGTTAAATCACAAGATCTCGGTGGCCAATTGTGATCACCTCTTCGAGAGATAACACAGTCCGGAAACTTTTCTCGTAACAAAGCAATGCTTTCGTTGCTTGTGTGGCACGTAGCGCCGTCTTGTTGAAAGTAAACGTTGTCCAGATCAATACCATCCAACTCCGACCATAAAAAATCATTAATCGTCTCTCGATAGAGCAATCCTTTCACCGTAACCTCATTTTCGAAAAAGTAAGGTCCAATGACCCCGCCGGACCATAAACCGCACCAAACAGTCACACGTTGAGGATGGAGAGGCTTCTCAACAATAACTCTTGGGTTTTTCGAGCCCCAGATGCTTGTTGACGTAGCCACCGAGGTGGAAATGGGCCTCATAAGTCAAGATGATTTTTCGATGGAATTCCGGATCATTTTCATGCATTTCAAGGACCCAATTAGCAAAGACACGACGTTGTTGATGATCGGCCGGCTTGAGTTCTTGTGTTACCTGAACTTTATAAGCCTTAAGACCCAAGTCTTTATGCAAGATACGGTGTAATGACGTTTGTGGAATGCCCAATTCCAAAGACCGACGAGGAATGGACAAACCTGGGTTTTCTTCAACACTTTGGGACGTGCACGGGTTTTATTCTTCACATCACTAACATGTCCCAACAGCTCGAATTTTTCCACCAATTTCTGTATTGCGGTCCGACAAGGTGCTTCACGACGACACAAAAATGCTTTAGTTTTGCGAACTGTGACTGCAAGATTTTCACCATTTTTGTAGTGAATTTTAATAATTTCAATGCGTTGTTGAATCGTGTATCGTTCCATTTTTAGTAATGGCGTAGTTTCTACTTGTCAAATGTCACAGAATAAAAGCTTCAAAAGTGACAGCTACTGAAATACCGGGTGATTCAAAATAACACCTCTTGTTGAAAAACCCTGTACTTCGTATTGAAAGGTCTGGAAAGACTTTTAGATTACTTCATTAGGGAAAACCTGGATACAAAACTTCCCGTCGGTGAACCAACATGCTTACATTAAGGGGAAGTCTACAGAATCAACCCTGCACGAAATTGTGAGCACTATCGAGTCGTCCCTGCATTTCCAGGAATTCACCATGGTGTCATTTTTTGACATAGTAGGGGCTTTTAACAACTTTCACTCAGATGCGGTAATTGCGGCACTGTCACATCTAAAGGTGAACTCTAGTTTGATTAGACTAATTCAAATTCTGCTCAACAGAAGACGGATAACGGCATATTTGGGTCCACAACTCTAACAAGGTTGGTAAACAGAGGGATCCCACAAGGAGGAGTACTGTCTCCACTAAATTGGAACCTAGCGGTGAATGAAATCCTACCAGATCTAGAACGTTGTGGCTGCAAGGTCGTGGCATATGCAGACGATGTGGCAATCGCAGTGAATGGCAAATTCGTAAACGTCCTCAGAGATATCCTACAGGTGGCTCTGAATAAAATACAAACAGAATTGGTTCTCTTTACTAGGATGAATAATGCCCCACAAGTGGACCCTCCACCTCGGATAAATGGAACAGATCTAGTCTTTTCTGAAAGTGCAAAATTTTTAGGAATAATTCTAGATAGGAAACTGTTATTTATGTATTATGTATTGGAACGTATAAGGAAGGCCAACGTCGCCTTATATTCCTGTAAAAAGGCTGTAGGGTCGCGGTGGGGCCTCTCTCCTAAAATCGGCCACTGGATATATATAGCAGTAGTTCGTCCAATACTGTTATACGGCATTATAGTATGATGGACAGCAACTGACAAACCATCCATCACCAACCTACTAACAATGGTTCAGAGAACTGCCTGCCTGAGCATAAGCGGAGCCTTAAAGACTACAGCGACCGAGTCTCTGCGCGCCCTACTCCATATACTACCGATTAATATTGTGGCGAGAGAAGTAGCAACCAAAGCGGCAATAAGATTAAACTGCCTATCAATGAGGAGTTACAAGAACTACGGTCACATGAGGATATCAAAGTGTAGTGCTATGGTAACCGAGCGAGTTGACTATATTCCAACTGTGTACACCTACGAGAGAAATTACATCACTATGAGAGATGAATGGGTTAGCAGAATACCAGGTAATAGAAACCATTTCCACTTTTACACGGATGGTTCGAAGCTTGATAAAAAGGTTGGCTTCGGAGTACACTGTGAAGATCTTAGTTTGGATATAGCTTACAGACTACCAGATACCTGCAGTGTCTATCAAGCCGAAATAATGGCAATATGGGAAGTCGCCAAGTGGCTGAGTCGCAACATAGTAACCAACACTGGCGTTATCATTTACTCGGACAGCCAGGCTGCCATCAATTCTCTGGACACATTCCTAAATTCATAAACAGCCCTCGACTGCCGCAAATCTCTTAACGAGATGGCTGAGCAGTTTTATATACACCGCATATGGGTGCCTTGGAACAGGGATATCCCGGGGAACTGCAAAGCCGATGAACTTGCTAGGAAAGGTACGACATTACGAATTCTCGAAGAATTTGCATATATTGGTGCGCCACTATCCACGAGCAAGCTTTGGCTTAGGCAAGAGGCAATCAGGCAGTCCAACGAAAGATGGACAGAAATCGGCACCTACAGGGTAGCTAGACAAATCTGGCCAAGGTATGGCCTGAGGAGGTGAAGAAATCTCCTCGCACTGGAGAGTAAAATACTGTCTACGTTAGTGTCAGTTCTGATGGGATACTGCTTGATCGGCAAACACGCCAAAAGATTGGGTATTGACTCCACTGACTTCTGCAGAAGCTGTGGAGATGAGGAAGAAGTGGAGAGCATTGAGCGCTTGCTATGCGACTGCCCCGCCCGACTGGACATACTGTGGTCGGCCTTTCTAGGCAGCCTAACAGATCTTTCCAGTACCGATATTCGTACTATCGATAAATTTGTTTATCAAACAGGTTGGTTTCGATGAGGGGCATTTTAGTCCGTGGTAACACTTAGCACCTAAGCTGGTCTATGTGAGCTTGTAAAATCACTCTGTGTATCGGGGTTTTGATCATAAATTCTTAAGTTATGTTCTGATTTGAAAAATCTTTTTCTTGAAATGTTGATATTTTTCGGTACTTTTCAGAAAAAATATTAAAAATTTTTTTGCATACGATTTATAAGTATTACAATTTAAATGTAATTTTTTAAATTGTTTGTACTCTCCGATTTTGCGAATTTTTTATATTTTAAACTTCATTTGATTCTCTAACATATATGCTTTGAATGGAACTAGGCCTAAAATTATTTATATTTTTTTTAATTTTTTTAAATTTTTAAAAAATTTTCGCTGCTAACCACTGTACTTGTGGCTTGAAGGAATAGATGTTTCACGCCAAAGAACAAAATAAAGAAGACACTTCAGGAAGCAGTTCTCCCAAAACACTCACCACCCCCGCTGATCCCCTTACCACTGATAATCTTCCTACAAAATAACTATATGTCAAAAGTAGAAATCGATGGATTTTTAGGTGAAGTATTCGAGAAAAATATTCATTGACGAAAAATTAAAAAAATGACTATAGGTGCCCACAATATGGCAATTAATTTTTTTTAATATATATTATTTATTGGTTCTGTATTGAGCTTTGTTTGGTC